>CM076933.1:4536528-5736528 GCA_039566165.1 Maruca vitrata
ATAATGGGTAAATATGGAATTGAAAATCTAAAGAGACATGGGGCTTTGTAATTATGAGACTTGAGGCCGGCTATAAGGCTGTCAACGACGTGAGAGTGACATACCATGATTACCATGGACTCATGTTGATATCGAATAGCTAGATGGACTCTTACTTACTATCACGTAAGTATAAATAACGTATAAAAATGACGATGTGCAATTAAAAGCATCTTAACATGATAAAGGACATTTCAGCTCGATTCATCCATGATATTAATACTCAACAGAGAAACTAACAAGAAAAACAGTAGGTAATTATAGTGTCTCCTCTGGAGCTGGGCAACTTATTTTACCTCACAGTAAACATTTTAAAACCAGCCAGTGGATCAGTGAATATTAATGTAATGAATACACTTAATCAAGACGCATTGATCTGTTAATTGTTTATCAATGCGGGTAAGTAAATAACAACAACGCAAGTGTTTATATTTTCAACCGACTTCAAAAAAATGAGGTTCTCAATTCGACCCCTATGATTTTTTACTATGTTTGTTACGCGATTACTCCGCCAATTATGAACCGATTTGAACAAATCTTTTTTCGGTCCGCCTTCAACAATATTAATCAAATTCATACCTAGATAATTATAAATGTCCGAATTATATTTTTTTGTAATTTTTAGTGAGACGAGTTTTTGAAGGCGGTTATATTTTTTTATGCATGGCATAAAGAAAAAGAACAGCACGTGCGTGATGCGAGAGCACGATGACGCAGAGTGGCGGGACGAAGACGACGTTGTGTCTGATAACATGCCCCAAAGAGAATATAATCACTACGTTTTACATGCCCGATGATGAAACATCTGACACTACTACCCCAGCCATCTTTCTCTCGGTGGAGCAAAATTTAAGTCGTTATTTGACAGAAAATTAGGATGTATGAAATATATTTATAAAATAACTGTAAACTCTTAACTCGGTTGTATGATTTTTATTTTATTTATTACCTCAGCCTGCAACTCCGTCATTAATACTCAACAGTTTATGTGTATTGAATTGTGCATTTAAATTTGGGACTAAATTGTAGTGTTTTTTTAATAATGGACGTGTGCTTAATAAAGTCAGTACGTAAATTCAAGTGTAAGGAAAAGGACTAAATACTTAGGTTGGCAAAAATTACACGTCATATTGGCTATTCCTGAAAACATCACCAAATATCACAATGGGGGAGGGGGATTCTAAAATAGGCCTAAATCGTATGACGTGATTAATGGGCAAGCCCTAAAAGAAGAGTAGATTATACCAGAGCCGCTCTAAGTTGACCGATTTGACACTTTTTATTTTATATTTTGCATTTATCCTTGTTAAGAGGAACATATTTAGCGAATCATAAAGAACAACTTTTAAAAATAAGACGTTATTTCAAAATGTCAAATGCACCTAATTATCTAATTATTTGTCTTTTATTACTTAAAATAATTGAATTATAAAAAGAAAACGTAAAATTTCCTCTCTGTATTACGCTTTTACAAGGTTACGCCGTTTGACACGTTTTCATAGTGACGTAATGGGTAATACTCACCAGGTATTTTTTAAAAATAGGATGAAGGATTTAATAAGTATTGTATTTTAAAAATAAATATATTTTTTAATAAGAAACTTCAATTCAATCTTCTGGATGTGAATAAATGTTTTTAATAAAAATTTGTTATAATTAGACCTTGCTTGGTTATAAAGTGGAAATAACTGTTACTTATATACTTCGGCAATTTTACCGTTGTCCCTCACTAGTGCAGTCAGTCGGACATGTGTCAAATCAGTCAACTTAGAGCGGCTCTGGTATACAACATCTGTTTAGTATACCTACCTAAGTGCCTACAGCAGATGATTTCGGTAAGGTTGAACTAATTTTCTACGATACAGGAATGAACGCGATATTTTCTGTTTTAACTTAAGTAATAGAAATTGCAATGGTTAAATTTCACATACCTATATATACGTTTTATCGTCATAACTTATGGACCAAGATCCCAGGGCCGCCAGACCTACGTCATTTTAGCAAAGCTAGAATTTCCATGACTTATAGTCTAGTATGTACTTAGGAGAGTATGCGTACTCACTTGCTCGAAAGCGGGGCCGTTTCACAGGTAGCGCGAAGTAAGGTGTCCCAAAACTGAGTCAAACTACGTCATTTTAGCAAGCCTAAATTTGACATATATAACTACGTGGTACTATTTCCAGACTAATTGTAAGCAGCCAGACCAATCCAATGGGCCAATTATTCTCCCAGACACCTCAAAGGTTCCCTGTGAGTGCAAGCTTGAGGGCGTATCGACGCACAGCCTAAACGGCTAAACGTAGGCACTTGAAATTTAGAAGAGACGTAGCTTAGATACCGTAGAGGTGCACTAAGAAAGGACTTCCCGAAATTAGGTTGTCACTGAAATGTAGAGATAATCTAATCTATTTCTTCAACTTCGTAGCCAGCAACTACATTCAGTAGAACACCCTTCCTGTCTCTTTTTATACTTTCGGAAGGACTATAGAAGTCAGCGATGGACCGTGTCTTCGCCTGGCCGAGAAGGGACTGAGGGTTGTGGGGCTTGCGAGACGACCAGATCGTCGACGCAAGCACGGTCCATCTAGATTTGACGCTCAGTCATAACATGTACGCTAAATCTATTACAGACTATCTCCGTCTCAAAATATCATATCTCCGAAGCATGCGGCCGACAAGAACACGCAGCCCCGGGAGACGCTTTCTGTTACTGCAGAGTTCATGGCGGAAATGCGTGAATTCAGAAAGGAGATGGCTCAGTTGAGAGAGGGACTATCGGCGCGGCTGGACAGCGTCGAGCGCAGGCTTGATGCCTTGGAGCAGCGCGACCCTGCAATCGGAGCTGGTGGGGCTGACGCTCTTGAGCGAACCATCGCAGAACTGAGGCTGGAGCTCAATGACCGTGATCAGGAGATGCTACTCTCGGACCTGGACTTGGGTCAGCTTCCGGAGGAGAAGGGGGTCAGTGCCACGCACTCCGTGCTCGTCCTCGCCGTACGACTTGGCGTGAAGATGGAAGAGCGGGACATCGTATTCGCCGAGCGCGTGGGGCAGCCGCCATCCGAGGCGGAGGGCCTCTCGGTAGATCAGTTATCCTCCAATTAAACTTACCGTACAGAAAATTTCCTATAGGTAACCAACAATATAAATTCAACAACAACGCATCCTATTTTAACATCAGTAGATAAATAAAAATTTATCTTTTTTAAGTAAACTAAGTACAAACAATATGACACTGGAGAACACCTCAAGTGGGGGTATGCAACATCAGCAATTCTTAATATCGTCTAGTATTTGTTGAGGTCATCCGATAAAATTGGTTGGAACAGCCTGTGCCGGTCGACACGATCAACCTGAGTACGAAGTCTGCCGAGTCAGCCATCGTCATCCCGATGGCTAACCGGGGGGCCAGCTGATGGGTCAGGGTCACCGGCCTAAACGAATGCTGGATAAAATGGGACTTGAGAAGAATAAGGCAGCATGATGCAAAGGCATTTACTATCTATGATTTTATTATTTAGCTAAAGCTTGTAACTAAATTAGGATCTTGCAAAATAAACAACTGTCACTTACTGCACTAGGTCCTTCGACACAAAATTTCCGAAAGAGGTGCCGATGCTTGTGTTTAAAATTAACAACTTGTGTAAACATGTCTATGAACAGCTATTACCGCTCCTCCACGGGGTGAGTGGGTCCAGGGAAGTTAGCAGGTAGCGGGTTAATATGGACCCAGGTTTTCTTCCCAATGTTACTTGAAAATTGTAAAAATTTACACTGCAAAATAGACACTAACATAAATGTAATAAACACCAGTCTATAGTGTATTTCCAATAGTGCTTATCTTTAACAGAATGGATGGATTGTGGTGAGAGACCACATAGGTAGGCACGCGAGATCCTACTGTCCAGTAAATCCCCACCTACACATATTTTTCTTGCATCGGCCAACCTCGGTCACCTCCACCTCTTATCTTATCTTATCTTATAGTGGGGAGCGTCTAACCGGTTCACGTCGACCCTCAGGGATCTTTTGTGTTACTCCTACATTTATACACCTACTCCCTGAAGATCAACTGCATTAATGCAATAATGTCCTTGGTTCAGACCCAACAGGTGCCTGTATTTTTCTGGTTTTGGATAAGCCGTTCCCAGAAGTCTGAGCCTGTGTCTGGCCAATAAGTGACATTCACATTAGAGATGTTTCATGTCTTCCATTTCTTCCTTGCAGGCTTTACAATCGCTATTTGATGACAATATCATCTTCATCGGTAACGAATTGGTGACGTAGTGCCCTGTTAGCGCTCCCATGAGTAGTCGACTTTGAAGTTACCTCCACCTCACTTCATGCCCCGACTCCTACACGCAGACTGAGCTAATGGACGCGTCAGCAAGCGCGGTCCGGGTGGCAGAATTCTGGACCGAACTAATTTAAAGTGCTTTGCCATCGACACGAAAAGAAGAAGAAGAACAATATGGAACTTTTACGTATGGAACTTTACGAGTTTGGGACTTATATGAAGAACACAAAAATTGCGAGACAGAAGAGATACAAATAATTATTTCATCCCTCTAAAATATTTATGATTTTGAACAGGTAAAATAAAAACCAAACGCTGCTTCTGAGGACTTACTATATTATAATTGCCTGTTCGGCTTCATTGAGCGGCGAAAACTAAACATATGTTTTTGTAATTACATACATTTCTAGAATTTTCTACATCATAAGTAAAACGATATGGTGCTTTGTAATTATGAGACATGAGGCCGGCTATTAGTGCTGTCAGCCACGTGAGAGTGACATATCACGGACACGTGGATGTTAATATAGAGTAGCTGGATGGGCTTTTACTTTATAAGTAGTAACCGGCCACACTCTTCGCTTCGGGTGAATTTTACATAAAAACCTTCCTTTTGAATACCTCTACCTATTAAAGAAAGGCATCAAAATCTGTTGTGTAGTTTTAAAGATTTAAGCGTACATACAGATATACGGACAGAGAAAGCTACCTTCATTGACCCTTGGATGGAACCATAGGTAGTGAACCTGGGTCACTAACCATTGTTCCACCGATTCAGTCCACCGAAATCAAAAACTTTTCATAAAAGATTAAACTTTAAGAAATTATAATTGTTATAATATAAAACTATGTAAATAGGTGTGACTAAAGCATTGTACAATACAGTAGTGTCAACAAGCACTTCTAGAGAATTAGATATCTGCATACAGCTGAATAAACAGAACATAATTAGCTGCATTATTTATTAGTTCTTTCAGCATTGTTTTGAATAAATAGCTTTCACATTAACAAGCCCCTGTGTGAATTGTGTGGATTGCAGCAAGTCGGGCGCTTTTTAGTCTGCCTCACGCAAAACTGTAAATCTCCACAAGGTAAAAACTACAAGATTTTTTTCATCATATATGATGCCTTTATGCATCATTAATGAAAATATTTAAAAACAAAAACGTTAACTTAGTACAAAAAGTCATGTAGGAGATATAGTAAATAACGCGTTAGTATTGAAGAGTAGCTTAGCTACATCTTTGTCTTGATGCCTAGCAGTTACTTGCTGTAATAGCCACCTACTTGGTATATGTACCTAAGTGTAGACTGCCCGTGATTTCGGTAAGATTAATCTAATCGTCCATAATACACGGATGAATACGATAGGTCCTATTTTTATTTAATCCAAAGTCTTATAATCTCAAATGCCTGCAAAATTAAAAGCTATATGGTCCATCATAACTTAGGTAGTCAGTTAGATATAAAGATGTAGGTACTAAGCTATTTCTTCAACTTCACAGCATCAACTTCATCCAGTACATACCCATCTTTCCACTTTCTATACTTTTGGAAGGATTAAAGAAGTCATCTGAACAGCTATGGACCGTTGGGAAGGCAAGGTGGCGGTGGTGACGGGAGCCTCCACCGGCATTGGCGCTGCGACCTGTCTTCGCCTGGCCGAGAAGGGACTAAGGGTTGTGGGGCTCGCGCGCCGACCAGCGCTGGTTGATGTAAGCGCAGCAAATACACTTAATGTAATACAGGCTTTTACCCTCAGCAAAATTATTATGATTAGAGCTATACTCGGTGTTTCTCTGCGGGTCCGAATCAGAAATGAGGTGATCGGGCAGAGAACCAAAGTCATCATAGCTCATCGCATGAGCAAGCTGAAGTGGCAGTGGGCTAACACATCAGCCGTAGACCTGATGATCGATGGGGGAAACGAGTTCTAGAGTGGAGACCGCGTCTCGGCAAACGTAGTGTAGGACACCCTCAGGCCAGTTGAAGTGACGATCTACGCAGGACGGCTGGTAGGAGCTGGATGCGAGTAGCCGAAGATAGACAGAAATGGCGTGCCTTTGGGGAGGCCCAAGTCCAGAAGTGGACAGGAATAGGCTGAAAAAAAAATGATGATAATTATTAGCTTTTTGTTCAAAATTAAAAATATTGTCTGGGCAAAATCCGATACTCTATAACGACCAACGTATTCTTAAGTTGTGATATTAACTAGTAAGTTCCAAGTTCTCTGCAATGCATCTACCTTTAGTAGAGGATTCTGACTGGGTCACTACTCAAATCGTTATTAATCGACAAGTCCATTTCCACTCAGGACTTTCAACTGTGAGCTTTATCAAGTTTAATCCATTAAAGGGAACAGGATATGAATAGTTTTCATTGGCTTGGACTTGTTTCAAAATTTTCAAGTAGCTAAGGTCTAAATTATGGCGGGAACATTTCTACCCTTGCCTGGTAACTTATTTTTTCTTCTGTGACAGGAACTGCAGGCGCAGGTGCAAGGCAGCGGGTCGATCGTATCACGCCAGTGTGACGTCACGAGTGTGGACGAGGTCGCCGAGACCTTCCGATGGCTGGAGGAGGAGCTCGGGGGCGTGGATGTGCTCGTCAACAACGCGGGAGTCTACCATGCGGGACATATCACCAGTCAGTGGTTATAAATGTTACACACATCACATACATTGATCTGTTCCGGTGGTAAGTAGCACAAGCACTTGTGTGAAAGATATCAGGGTCTACTTTGAGGGATTGCGGTTGACGATGCACAGAAGTTGCAGAAAATTGTCTAAAAAATTCTAGGGCTACTAAATCTTCTAAAAAGCTACAGATGGAAATTTTGTTAGCCTTTAAAGTTTGTAAGGTCCAATATAATATGTATGAATAACTTAGTATTTTCTTAAATGTTTTGCATGTTTGCATAAAGATATGTTCAAATATTTTGCAGATAGCCAAGATGACCTATTGCTTATTGAGCGTATGAGAAAAATACAGTTTACGCGACTCGATTTAGTCAGCTCGAGTTTGCTCGTGCCGTTCCGTTCATCCGGCGCTGAGGACCATTTCGGTGATCTCCTTGGTTGGTGTCAAGATAGGTCTCTTGCTAAGTTTTCTCTTGGATATATTAAGCACCTAATTTTTGCCACTTTCTTTTCGCGAGAGACTACTCGCTTTCTGCTTTTTCCACAATAACTTTGAAGATAACAATCCTTCTCCAGGCAAACATCCTTTAGAAATTTGAAAAGCTAGAAGCTTCGCTCTGGGTCAGATTTAGGGAAGGTCTACCAGCGCTGAATCCTGGTAATTTAGAAGATTATCATTTTTATTTAAGAGCTGTGGATTTTGAATAAACAAATAAATAAATAAATAAACTCCATAATAGAGATCTTGAAAAAGAGAATTTTCGTATTCAGTCACGTACAATTTTTTCTTGCCTTGAAAATGAGCCTAGCCGAGCCGAATACCGAAAAATTCCAGTAAATTCTCCTTTCTAAGACCTTTTCTACACCGTGAAATTTTAGTAGTGGTTTTGCCGCAGCTAAATGATTCTATCTTAGTAGCACAATATATTTGTGCAGTTATTTTTTTATTAAAATCAATAAATGCCGGTTTTACGAAAGGTATAACCGAAACTTTAAAGTACGTTCCAACCACTTTATTACTTACTAACTCTACTGAACTTGGACCCTACCTATAAATCTGTAGCTACCTATAAATGTGCATAAGTGGTGGACATCGAGTCCAAAAAAAGTTCCGTTGTCCCCATTGTGAAGAAAATTTTAGTAGCGTTGTCCCCCACTGCTGTATATAGAACTTTTTTCTAAACTTCCACTAGTGGTGGATAAAGGGACATCTAAAATAAGCCCGATTGGCATGTCTCGAACGGCTTATCCATGTTCTTAGACGTGCAAGGCAAGCAGATCAGCGATGAGCTGCTCCACTCTACCCTGGAGACCAACGTGCGCGCCGTGTGGGTGTGCACGCGCCACGCCGTCGCCTCCATGTGCGCGCGCGCCGCCGCCGGACACATCCTCACCGTTAACAGGTAAATAAATAAATATCTGGGACATTTCCACACACGGTCATCTGACCCCAAACTAAGCAGAGCTTGTACTAAGGGCGTCAGAGACTGATATACATACATATATATTTTTAAATAAATACTTAAATACATAATCACACCCAGACACGGAACAAACACCGATGTTCATCACACAAATATTTGTCCCGAGTGGGAATCGAACCCACGACTCTTGGAACCGCCAGCCAGGGTCACTAACCACTGTTCCACCGAGCCAGTCTCAGACAGACAGACAGGTGACATCTTGCTTAAAATTGTATCAAAAGAAAAACACATACTCAATCAAAAACGTTAGCGCTACAGAACTGTACTTAGAGGTGAGAGCCATCTGTTTAGGGGTGAGAGCCATCCGCTTTAGGGGTGAGAGCCATCCGCTCCCCCGCAAATCCGGTGATGATGGCGAGGCTTTAAGCCATAATTTTATGTCAATTAGGGAAAAAATCTTATGAAGCTGCTCTTAATCATGTACCCGCTGCGTAAATCTTGCAGAAAAAATATAATTTATTCGAAGAACATGTATTTCGGACTTTATTATAATAAAATTATGTTATTCTAATCAAAATATAGAGACCAAAAAAATCAAAAAGATTCTCTCCGGCGGGGAATCGAACCCCGGTCTCCCGCGTGACAGGCGGGGATACTTACCACTATACTACCGAAGACTTGAACATACAAACCAAATATAGAATTCTATGAATCATAAATCAGATGTAAAACCATATCGAACGATACCCAGGTGCTTTGATAAAAGTAATAAGATAATAAAAGGTATGACGTACGTATTAAGTATTTTAGTTTTTGATATGTATAAAAAATTAATTATACCGGAGCCGTTCTTAGAAGACTGATTTGACACTTTTTATTTTATATTTTGCATTTATCCTTGTTAAGAGGAACATATTTAGCGAATCATAAAGAACAACTTTTAAAAATAAGACGTTATTTCAAAATGTCAAATGCACCTAATTATCTAAATATTTGTCTTTTATTACCTAAAATAATTGAATTATAAAAAGAAAACGTAAAATTTCCACTCTGTATTACGCTTTTACAAGGTTACGCCGTTTGACACGTTTTCATAGTGACGTAGTGGGTAATACTCACCAGGTATTTTTTTTAAATAGGATGAAGGATTTAATAAGTATTGTATATTATTGTATTTACAATCTTTTGGATGTGAATAAATGTTTTTAATAAAAAATTGTTATAATTAGCTTGCTTGGTTGTAGAGTGGAAATAACGGTTACTTATATACTTCGGCAATTTTACCGTTGTCCTCACTAGTGCAGTCAGTCTGACATGTAGCAAATCGGCCAACTTAGAGCGGCTCTGGTATAGTGATAGATCATCAAACTTCTGCAGGCGTGTGACGTCACTCCTCGACAAAGATTGTACATTATAGTGACGTCATCCGAAACTAAAACACTAATATCTTTGTCATTTGATGTTTGTGAAGTAACTTAACATATAAAAATAGATAGTAACTATGTGTGCAATATTTTTAAATGATGTAACTAACGGACTTAACTACCTCTTTTTGTTAGTCGACTATCCTATTATAAAAGAAGATCCGGAACGCCGATTTTTATAATTATACACCGTGAAATTTTGTGGTTGTTTTCCCGCAGTAAAATGATTCTATCTTAGTAGCACAATAGATTTGTGCAGTTCTTTTTTATTGAAATTAATAAATGCCGGTTTACGAAAGGTAATAACCGAAACTCGAAAGCACATTCGAACCGCTTTACTACTTAGGACGTAGAGCTTTTTTGGTTGTAGTAAAATAGTAAGAAAATTTCGTTATTGTAGATTTTGTGTTGTCAATTGTTTTGTTAAATGGCAAAAAATATTCTACAACCTGTGGCTAACAGGTCATATACGGGAAAAATTGAAGACGGCTTCAATTAATAGCTGCTGGTCTGGTGTGATGGTAATGCACGTCTGGGCGATTCTCGGAAGGACGGGTGTTCGAATCCCCGGGCCGCGGTGAGGCAGTTGAATTTTTTCCGTTTTTCTAAATATTAGACAGCTAGTGCAAGCTTTAGCACTTAAAAAATTTTAATTTACAACTGATATACCGTCCATATAATTGCTTAAAATTAGTATACCTTCATTAAATATTTGAAACGGTATTATTAAGCTTACCCAGTCAAATTTTCGGATTTTATATACAGTATAACCGGCCACTACATCCCGATCAACGACATGTTCAACGTGTACGCGAGCTCCAAGTACGCCGTGACCGCGTTCCTGTCCTCGCTGCGGGCCGAGCTGGCCGGCGCACGCAGCCTCATCAAGGTCACGGTGGGTCTACTCGTAGTAGGCCTATTTCAGTAGAGAGAGGAGGGAAGGGATAAAATGAGAAAGAAGACAGGGAATGGAGATGGTATGTGAGCGCCATCTGTTAGTTGCTGTTCGAACTTTCTAGTCGGTTGACGCCACAGAGAAAAAGTCGATGAACGACGAGAATGAGAAGAAGAGAGGGATAGAGTGTGGGAACTGGGAGGAAGAAGGAGAGGGAAAATTGGAGCGAAAAGAGCCCGCTAGAGCGGATAATGTTAATGACACGATTTAGACCGGTGGTTCAGTGCATTATCCCGGATACTTCAGTCTTTGGAAACCAAATTTATAAATATACCCAAGATATTCGAATTTTTTTGAAAAATTATTCACTTCTTAATATCTGTCTTTCTTGTTCTTATGTTGTGTACTTCACATGAATATTTGGCCCGAGTAGGTATCGAACCCTTAACTCCAGGTAAAAGTTCAAATAATGTCTGTGACAGTATTTACATAATGTCATGCTTTAAACCGCTAATGAAAATAAAAAGAACCGTTCATGAAAAAAAAGTTCTACATTTTCCTGTGTACCTGTGTTCAGGACATTTCTCCGGGGCTAGTGGATACGCCAATGACGAGCGCGGCGAAGGCGATGGGCCTGCCCATGCTGGAGCCCGACAACGTGGCCGACACCGTCATCTACGCGTTGGGGACTCCGCCCTCCGTTAACGTGAGCCATACCTTTCCTTTTTTTGCTTGTTTTCACTAAGGCCCGATCGCCCCAGTTTGGGGTAGGGTTGTGCTCCTAGATGGGGATATATATGATGATGACCTTTCGAAACTATGGCGCCACCAAAGGTGTAAAGGGCAACACCTACGTAGCCTCTTCGTACACGTCGCCATCCGTATTAGAACAAAATGAGCTCATACTTTATGACACAAGAAGATACCATCATTTATCTAAAGTTACGATAACAATACGATAATGCGACGAGTGCGAAGCGGCTTATTCATCAGCCCATATACGTTCCCACTGCTGGGGCACTGGCCTACCCTATACTAGGGCGATAAGGCCTCAGTCAACCGACAAACGAACAAACGAAGCGGATTAAGTGGAGCAAGTGTGAGAGATGCCCTACAAACTTTAAGACAAACAAGTTAAAGGTTTTTATATTTTTTCAAAAAACATTTTACTTTTCAGATTCCTCTAATCCACGTTCAACCACTACACGAGGTTTGGTTGTAAATAAAAGTTCTATGAAGCTACTGCAGAGAAAATAGCTTGATGTAGTTGTAGATATTCAAATAGTAGATGTAGAAGAGTAAATTAAAGATGTCATGTAGTAAAAGGCATTTTATTAAACTATATCATGGCACCTTAAAGCTTGACTTAGTTTTTCAATAAGTAGGTATTTATAAATTAAATCATTACACTATTTACATTAATAATCCCACTGACTCGACGCTACTACATTATGACAAAAAACTTCAAAAAATTAAACTACATGATCAGAAAAGGGGATCACAGATTTGCTACACAATAAAATATGTACAACAGAGCAATGAGTAAATTTAAATACGTAATAATTAATTTGTCAAAACTAACATTTTTATGTATTAAATACTTTTGAGTTTTTCTGATGTTATGATGTTTTTTACCCAATCAACCGCTTAAATGGAAAGTTGACGAGTCAGCTAAGGAAGGAACTTCTCTACGGGAGGATGGCGTTGGAGGAAGAAGACGAGGCCATCCCGGCGATGCTGGTGCCTAACTGCAGGAGAGCCCGGAGGATGTCCATCTTGAAGGTCCAGAGAGGAGACGACGGCGCTGCCGGCTGCCCGTCCGACCGGGTGTCTTGCTGTTGGTTGAAACAAAATTATGTTAAAAGAAACCTTCAAATCAATAGTCACTCAAATACCATTAGAAGTGTGCTCAATAGATATGCTGTTGGTTTAAACAAAATAATGCTAACAAAATTCTTTGAAATAGTAGTCACACCATTTGAAGAAGAAGAAGAAACGAACCAAGAAGGAGATTTTTAGGGAAAGGGTAGAGATACATAATGTGCCGTAATATGATAGTAAAATGATAGTAGAAACTGCTAGAAAAAAGTATAAAAACCATTTTTTAAATAACTTTTTAGGAATTGGTGCAAAGTTTTCCGGAAAAATATGTGGAAGGTAGCATACCTTAATATAGAAGAGACCAAGATTAAATAATGTTGAATTTTTTTATTTGCCGTATAAACTTACCGAACTAGGTACACAATATTTGCTGTAGGTAACAAGAACAAATGAAAATATTTTTATAAATAACAACGAAGTATCTCATTTAATCATCAGTAGGTAAAAAAGCAGTTTTGTAGTAATTTATGACACTGGGGAACACCTCAAGTAAGTGTATTTGAATGTAACAAAGCAATTCTAAATCTAGTCTAGTGTTTATTGAGGTCATCCGACAAAATTAGTCGGAGCAGTCTCCGCCAGTCGTCTCCAAGACGAGCTGCCGGAGGAACTGCCCTTGGACATGTCTCCGAGCAGCGACATGATCAGACTGAGCACGAAGCCAGCTGAGTCAGCCATCGTCATCGCACCCTCCTCAGGGCTCGCGTCAGGGTCTCCAGCCTAGAAAATTGCTTGATTAAATTGTAAGTCGATCTAAGAAAAGGCAGTTACTGACTATTCTGAATGTCTACTTATAGTAAACATATAGGTTGTAAGAATAAAGCAATCAAAGCACTTTTACCCAACTGCACCGCATAATAAGGAAGCATGATGCCGAGGCATCTACCTACTATCCGTTAAGTTGTATTATAGCAATGGTTGTTAATGTACCATAGCGCGCTCTTGTTCTTTTTTATATTCAATAGCTTTATTGTAACAAATAAAATAGAATCGTGTGAATTATTATCACTAGAACAGTTTTAATTATTGATAGCTATTGCTAAATGCTACTAAAATGGTAGCTGTGTGTAATCCGAAGGATAGAAATAACTGTTACATACCGCACTAGTTCCTTTGACCAACTTCGATACAAAATTTCCAAAAAAGGCTCCGTTGTTTTTCTGCAAAAATAAAGAGTTGTGAATACATCTCCCTAAAAGTAGCGGGTATCGTATCAATGAATTATTAGGTCTTGGATGAGCCACGTACCGCTCCTCCGCCGGTGAGTGTGTCCAGAGAAGTCAGCAAGTAGCTGGCTAATATAGAGCCAGGGTTTTCTTCACCTTCAGACTAGTCAGAGAGAGAGTATGATCAATAAGTATATAGCAATTTTTGTATTCAGCTGTTGTCTGCCGTCGTAAGCTTCTGAATAATAGTGAAACATCATCATCAGCCCATTTCTGTCCACTGCTGGACATAGGCCTCTCCAAATGCACGCCACTTCTCTCTATCCTCGGCCACTCGCATCCAGCTCCTACCAGCCGTCCTGCGCAGATCGTCACACCACCTGGCCTGCGGGCGTCCTACACTACGTTTGCCGAGACGCGGTATCCACTCCAGAATCCGTCCAGAATAGTGAAACATGCTAACAAATTAAGCTTTAGCTTTACTTTAGGTCAATTTGTTCACTATTTAAAAAAATAAAAATAAACTCACCAGCAGCCCAACAAACAGCCCCAAACCGGATGCAATTAGAGCATTGATGTCGATTCCGTCGCCCTAAAACATTTGTACATTGATAATAATTTATTGGACTTTGTCATATACCAACAAAAAATGATCGAACACGCTTAAACTTACACTAAGGTTTGCAACGATACCGCTTACTGCTGCCAAAAGCGATCCCAAATCAGATTGTCCGTCTTCCTAAAATAAAAGCTCGTTTAGATACTCGCACGTTTAAAATAAACCCAATTGAACCTAACAAAACAAAACAACAACTGTAAAAACTGGTTGGGACTTGGAGTCTCTAATTTGGTCCTTTTTTTTAACAAGTTGTCAAAGTATTAGTTAATTTAAGGTATACTTACACCACCACTAAGTCCGGCCAGGACACCCAAGATGCCTCCTCCCTGCCCATCGCCCGCTGGAGGCTCATCGGAATAATCGTCCCCGTTGCTATCAGAGTCACCGTTCTGCTCTGACGCTCTTTCACCATCGTTCCCTTCTTCTAAACTCTCTTCAGCCGCATTATCATCATCGCCATTCGAGTCTTCATCACTCTCAGAACTACTGGTCTCCTCAGTTTCTTGTCTTTGGAAAGGCGGCGGTTTCAAATCCTTCACGTAGTCAATTTCAATCTCGTTGTCTCCAAAGTCGTAGCGACGTAAGAAAAGATTGCCCTGATGTAATCCAGGACCAATGTTATAACCAAGTATTTCCTTGAACATGTATTGAAGAAGCTGAAATTTGTGGATATTTGTTTAATGTACCAGTATTTAGTATACAAACTCCAAAGAACAAAAAGCTGTATCAAAGTGAAGCGTAAGTGTAAAGTGCAATAGTGAAACTTACCGTTCCAACAATAATAGATGGTGCATTAGTGAATCACACAAACACAAGAAGTTGCAAAGTCCTCTGTGGCACTTAGAGCATATGCGCATCAAAAACTAAATGGTGCGAATGTCATATTTGTCGTGAGAAATAGTGCATAAAACGTGCAAATGCCGGCAAGCGTACAATAATTGAACCAAACAAATTCATTATTACATTAGTCATCTAACTAAAATCTTAATGATGTAATTATTATGTCATCATCATAGCATACATTAGTGACAAGCATAAATCGCACCAATATTCGTTACGAACAGATTAGACTAAGTCGAGTAAGACACGACCCAGGCCAACAGTGGTCGGCCAGCAGTTCGATTCCAATCTCCCTCCCTATAAATTTTAAACCGTAATAGTCCGGTCAAATTAGACCAAAAAATAAGAGTAAAGTTACATAAATTCCCACCAAGCTGAAAATCGGTAAGATTGCTTAAAATATCATTAAAAACAAAATTTGAAAGTTCCCCATCTTTCCCCTGTAAGGAAAAAATATTATTCAAGGTCAAAAGTAAAAAAATGAGTTTTTCGCGATTTTCAGCAAAACGGTAAGTTTTATCATAAAAATACCTCAGACAAAAATTGTAGATTATAAAATTATCTACAAAACTACATTTATACTTTTTTTTCTACGAGCCACCGTTTTTGAGATATAACGATTCAAAAAGTTGTAAAAGTTGTAATCGTCATAATATGCACGAGTACGCCACGTATATTACACGCAATAAGTGGCTGTGATACGACATCTGCATTTTACAGGAGGGGAAAAATAACAGATTTCAAACAAAAAATATTAGTTTTAATTGATTAAAAACACTAACCGGTGAAACGAAATGCCATCAATTTTAAAATTTGAGCTCATGCTATCATTTCAACACCATCTTATGATGCAAGGCGCCATGGCAACAAGGTTTTTAATTTTTTCTGAAAGCGAGCGCAGAGATGTTCACGGGTCTCAGATCTGGTCGTTACTAACGAAGCATCAGTGGGCGTGGTTTAACATAAGATCTATTTATCTGATGTGTTGTCTGAAAACGCTCGTCCTGTATTAGGAGTCTATTGGGTATGAAGTCGTTGTTGGAACCAGTGCATACTTTACTTCCACCTGCGCCAGAAAAACTTTTAAACTCGATTTTTTGCAACTGCAAAAAGGGATGCAGTGCTAAATGTGGTTGCAAAAAAGTCGGATTGTTTTGTTCTCCCGCATGTACGCATTGTCAAGGCCGGTCGTGTTCTAATATTGAATCACCAACAGAAGAGGATCCGTTTGATTCCAACGAGGCAACATGCGATACATCGCTATTGACGCAGTTTACATGCACTCAGGATGAAGATGAAGAAGAACAAGAAGAACAAGAACAAGACGAACAAGAACAAGTAGATCAAGAAGAAGTAGATCAAGAAGAAGAACAAGAAAAAGAATTTGACAGTTACGACTCGGACGATTAAATTTCACTACATTTTTTTAACTTAAATTGCCTTTATTTTTTCAATCTCTGCTAATATCCATTATTTTTCAATAGTTTCAAATAAAACAGGATTAAAACTGACCGGTGGAATAGGCCTACTTGGGAAACCACGTAAAAATAAAACGCGCCAAGTACACTACCTCATAGGTGGCGAGGAAACGTGTGCATATTATGACGATTACAACTTCTACAACTTTTTGAATCGTTATATCTCAAAAACGGTGGCTCGTAGAAAAAAATGTATAAATTTAGTTTTTGTAGATAATTTTATAATCTACAATTTTTGTCTGAAGTATTTTTATGATAAAACTTGCCGTTTTGCTGAAAATCGCGAAAAACTCATTTTTTGACTTTTGACCTTGAATAAATTTTTTTCCTTACAGGGGAAAGATGGGGAACTTTCAAATTTTGTTTTTAATGATATTTTAAGCAATCTTACCGATTTTCAGCTTGGTGGGAATTTATGTAACTTCGAATGTCTAAATTGACCGGACTAAACGTCATTCGCTAAGAATGAGTCGGCAAGCGGAATGTCGCAAATTGCTGTATGAATACTCCGTTTAAGTTTATGGTGAAACAAACTGGAAGCAAACTGTCAGCTACTCACTGTTCGCCTTAAGGGTGCGCCCTTAATCAGCAATAACCACAAATCATTTTCAAATCAAAGACATTTTTTTTCCTTTTTGACTATGATGATGGCCTCGAGTAGCCTCATCATCATCACGGAACGGGAACAGATGGCTCTCACCCCAAACAAAGACGAGTGCTCCAAAAATGGTCACAAACAAGAACTCACATTAGCACCACTCAAACTGGGAAACAGAGCGCCAGCGAGGCGTAGCAGGCTGAAAATATTGCTGCCGGTAGAGGGCGCCGTCTGCATCGGCTCGCTGAACACCTCGTCATCATCATCATCGTCGTCATCTTCGAAAGAGTCAATCTCCACTGTGCTGGTGGATACGGGTGCTGATGTTGAGGAAGCTAGCGGCTCTGAAGATTTCTGCGGAACGAAAAAGGTGTCGATTACGAAAAAAGACCACAAGGATTGGTTAAAGTTTTTTAATTCTATCGTATGCCTTTAAAGACTTAGGTATTCTGTATTCGTAAACGGATAATTCAGATCAATTTTATTTCTTAAGAGACCATGAATTGTTATTCGGTAGGCTAAGGTAGAAATGTGCCAAAGAAACACATTCGTCTGAACTCAAAACAAAATCTTTCTTAATTCCCTGTTCTGCCACCAAATGGCACCAAGTTATCTTCCAGATTCTTGATCCGCAATTTGAAATGTTTGCTAAAGCTAACAAGTCCTGATTGCATCATTGTGCCACTTGCGTTTGCTATCCACCATAATTTAGGACATAATCATAATGCACATATTCTAAAAGTTAAATATATCTATTTCTCCTCTCAAACTTATTATTTTGCCAGTTATATAACTAATCGATATGCTAGCTGGAACATTAAGCGTTTAAGGAGTAGTTATTAAGTTGTCAACCTGTTCTACCGCTATTTCGCAAGAGTGTAATGGGTGCTTATTACTGGAATCAAGTGACACTTAGCCTCGTGGGTCACGGATGGTCAGCAACACTAAACAAGTACTTAGCGTATTAAACACTTATTTTGTTTACTATGTAGCTTCTAGCGGCTTAAAAGTCAAGAATTTTCGGTAGTTTAGAGAGAAGTCAACTTACATTGAAGGAACTTACCTACTTATCTATATAAAAAAAAAGAATCATAGTTCGATCCAGGGTCTAAGTTCTCAAGAACATGGTAAGATGTTAAACGTGTTAAAGTAGCTACATCACTGCTTACACATTTGAACTTAAAGACTTTTTACTTGCGTTTAAATCTCTTGCCGCATGCCACTGGTACCATATAAGGAACACTTATGTACACACAGACGTATGAAACATTAGTATCCAGGACGGTTCTTATTCTTTCTTTGGTGCAGTTATGTTCTATCGAAACATAAGGCTTAGCCTTGGCACTTTTCACTTTGATTAATAAACGAAAATACCATATACCTAACTAAATAAACATGTAGTGACTTACCGAAGCAGCACCCCCTAAAGACACGGACGTTTCGCTGGAGCTATCCAATTCGTTGTCATCGAACCCTCGTCTCCGCCGCAGCACATCAGTCGGCACCGCCAACGCGTTGGCCAGGAGACACGCAGAGAAGAAAATAGCCAAGTGTCGTCTGCACGCCATGATGATCACTACTGAAACACCACACAGCGATCCTCGCTTTATAAAGCTCTGGCAATCATTAGCGAAATCCCAGGTAATTAAATTTACCCCAGGTACCTAATTCTGGGGTGATTAGAAAATGTGCGAGGTTTAAGCGCTTCCAACAAGTGATTATGGTTGCATCAGTTGGGCAGTAGTTCACGGAATCTTTTAGCGGGTCTTCTTTCACAAATTGGGAGAATACAACTGCACAATGTATGTTTGGACTGTGAGTTATTGAAGAACTTAACTTGGTTGGTGATTCATCAGACCAATCAAGTTTGGTAAATTGACGGATTGGATTATCTCATTACATATAAATAAAATCTAAATGGGGTCTGAAACGGTGTTAACGAAAACGATACATCACTGAAACACAATAACTTCTACAGTAGGTTTACGATATGCTTTCAGGTATGCCTGTCCCCTACCAGGTCTGATGGATGATAAGACATGTCAAACGCTGATAACACTAACCTGTGTGACTAGATGCGGCCGATTGGTCCGGACTCCGACGCTACGAGTATCTTATAACAAATCTAGGTTCCGTTCGCAGCTACAGGGTGCTCCGTTTAGTGTCACCGCTGCGAAGGCCTAGTTGCTTTTGATACGAATCATTCCTATTCGCTTGGCCAGCCTACACGATAATAAGACTCGATAATTTAATTCAGTTATCTAACCAGTTCTTAACTGGTATTTTAATTGAGTTCAGTGGCAAGTACGTTGGTAAATTTAACCAATATCGTCTAATAGAACATTTGGAACTATCTAATATAAAGTCATTAATATTTGAACATTTTTGCTAAATTATTGCGGTTAAATAGATGAACCTAATACCAGATTAACTAGGTAAGTACCCAAATTGGTGAGATTATTGGAAATTTTATTACTTAGTTGCATCTCTACCGTATTCGTCTAACCAGACTGAGATTAAGGGAACACATTTGCATTTGTGTTTGTGCGCACATACCAACAGTGCACTCTCTTTAGCCATATTTTGTGATGGATTAGTGCTAAAATTGTTTATTTGAAATTTATTTTAAATATTATACGTTGTATACGTTGGGTGGTATGGTCTAGCACGGTGTAAGGTCAATAACAAAACATAAAAAAGGTTTATCAATACAATTAAAAAACAAAAATCGTTTTTATTTTTCAATCCAGCCTGTAGCAGGTGTCGCCGCGAGGCACGCGGCACGTGGTCATTACACTGCGCTTGCGCCACTCGAGTTGCCAAATCCTTCCTTGGGGCGGCGCGCTTCCGACCCTCGCTTCCTCCGCTGAGTAAACACAGGCTGGGAATCATCCGATTTGACGTTTTGTTGCGAAACGTCGAATACCATCAGCTGTTTTAGAGGCCAGTTCTGATGAGCATTGGATTTGATTGGAACCTTCCGTCTGACCCAATATATATATATTTTTTAATTATTCATATTCTCTCTGACCGTAATGGTGATTGTGTTGGTAAGTGATTGTAATAAAGCTTGCTAGCAGCAAGCTATCAAAGGATTGGCTAATGCTAGCCTTAGATATCTTTGCCCAAAAGTAAGATGATACGGGTAAAAAAGTTAATTTTGCGACGTTGAGTATCATCTTAATTCTAATTTTCCTTGGGCACCTGAAGAAATGAAAATAGCGGTAGGAAAAAGAAAAGTAGTAACAATACTGTCTACCAGCTGTTGTAAGGTCTGATTGTACAAAATGGTCATTTTACTTTGTTGAATAGATACTTTAGGCATATATTTGGATAGATATCATTCGAATTATGTAGGTATACATTTTTTATACTTTTTTATAGAACCATTACTTGATTACGTTAATTAGCATACGTAGCTTAATGCTAACTTACTGCTTTTTCTTTTATTGTTTCCAGAAAACAATCGAAGCTTATAATGACAGGTAAGGTATATAATGTAGATAATCACGTTCTTGACTTGACGATATAATAAATTTATAAGTCTACATACTCAGGAAGACCCATTAATAAAGTATGAACTATTACAAAGTATTGGTCCCCTTAATAGGTAGGTTTGAAGAATTCATTAAAATAGGTACATTAACTTCGATAACTTTAGTTACTTAGTTAGCCATAGGCAAGATAGCTTAATTTTTAAGTAAGGTGGCTAGGTAGGTGTTCTTTGGGACTTTAATAATAAAACAGTCAATATTTACATAATAACCTTTATTTAATTTATGTAAAAAACGTCGAAACTTATCTACAGCTTCTTCTCCAGCACTGATGTGATCGTGATCTCGTTGATCTGTAATCGAAAACAAAACATACATGTATTACTAAGTTGTACACATATTAGAATAGAATATAATAGTACAAATATCTTCAAATATATAGTAACAATACTAGGCCCCTTACGCGCTCGTGGTCGCGGGCAAGACATAAGTTTTTTTTTTTTTTTTTTTTTTTTTATAATAAGCTGACAAGATGACCTCACTCCACCTGATGGTAAGCGGTAGTGAGATCCAAATATGAGGTCGACAGGCACAATAGACTATATTGAGCCTGTCGCACTCACCCTGAAAGCCCGCTTAAAGAGGAGACCACTGCTGCGGCAGCAACGAGACAAGGCGTGGAGTCTCGCATTGGTATTGAGCTGTGCGGGTCGGAGTTGGCCAGTCCGCCGGACGGAAGGGCCCCCGTTTCTACGGGTCTCCCTGGCCGCCGGGCTGACCCGCTCCGCTCGCACAATACCGCCGCTAAGACTCCACTGGTCCGGCGCTTGCCGCAACAATGGTCCCCCCCTGGCTCCGGTTCGTACAGTGCTGATCCCGGAACGCGACCTGACCGAGAGAGGCCAGAGTCACTTGGCGGGTTTTACGCAACTGTACTTATGGTGGTAACAGCAACCGGTCGACAAAACGTCTCCCACCTGTGAATGAAGTTTTAGAGTGAAGGTTTAGATCGCGTTTAGCATAGCATTACACGCGAGTTTAATCCGTAAACTTAGTTTAATAAAAAATATTAAAAATGATAAATTTCATATTTATGAAATTCTCCCACGTTGGTCCATTCAAGAGTCGGCAACACTCTCACCTCCAGTGGGGCTACCATGAGTTTAAAACTTACGCGCTCGATATCGCCTACGTAAATATGTCTATGAAAAACTTGAACAGCGCCGCCTGGTGGTTACGCGAAGAACTACAATCGGCCATATGAAAAAAACAACTCGATAGGTTTTTAACGTACGTAAGTTTACGATAGCCAACTCATGGTAGGCCCTCAGTAGTATAATATAAGGCGTTCGACCAATTTCAGCCATGGCGGCCAATCTCGATTGAGATTGGCCGCCATGTGCCAAGCACAGCCAAGTGCGCAGGACATATTATAGTGTACTAGTGTGCGGCCAAACACAAGAGCAATCTCTATTCCCTTACACTCATAGATCGGTGAGACGGCAATCCGACATGACCGATGAGAGATCGGGCGCAGGACCACCGGCTTTCCGAGGCACGGGCGTGCAACCACCGACTTTCTAACTCCAGGCACGACACGTGCTGGACAGCGCTGCCATCCACATACAATGCAGGCGCTGGTGGCATGGACTAAGAGGTTTAGCTTCTCACTTCTGCCTCGTGCCATTAAGGCATGGAATACCCTTCCAGCTCATGTTTTCCCTCCCTCCTATGATCCCGGGCTCTTCAGGTGGGGCTTGAAACGGCATTAAAGCAGGCCTTTAGGGTGAGTGCGACAGGCTCAATTTGATCTATTATGCCTTTCGACCTCATATTTGGATCTCACTACCGCTTACCATCAGGCGGAGTGAGGTCGTCTTGTTAGAAAAAAAGGCTGAGTAATTTCATTACAGAAAAATTCACACACATTTTGCCCGACCCCGGACTCGAACCGGGGGCCTCTCGGTCCTAACGCAGCACTTGCTACCAATAGACCATGCGAGAAAAGAACCCCTAGAAGTAAGTACATAGTATAACTGGTATAACGTACGTTGACAGTGGGCGGCACGCCGAGCGCGTAGGCGACGGCGTCGGCAACATCGGCCACGCCCAGCATGGGCAGGCGCAGCCCGCGCGCCGCCGCCGCCATGCGCGTGTCCACCAGGCCCGGGGAGATGCTCTGCGGTACAGAAAAAATACATAAAAAGAAACATCTGATGACGACTGGCTGTGGAACAGTGGTTAGTGACCCAGACCCTACCAGCTTAACATGCTTTCCGACGTACCTAAGGCCGTGCACCTGCCAACTTCTTGACTCCGGGCTGAGACAAATTTGGCCCAACCCCGGACTCAAACCAGGGTTCTCTCGTAATTTACCGATCTCTTACTACTAATTTAATTGATCAACAAGCCAACTAAGGTTGTTTTTCTATACTGACTGCGATGATGACTTGGAATGACAAGGCTGCTTGCCTTGTCAACACTAATCGCTTTCACCCTTAGAGAATCCAACTGAAAGCTTAATGCAATCTTTTCCCCTTCAGGGGGGTGCTCTGTTTGTAACACGGTTAAAGGTGAATGCCATGCGCGGTAAAAGCCATCCGCTCCCCCGCCAGCCCGGTTAAGCTGATCAGCGAGAGTCCCGGAATAACCCATTAAGATTGCGTAAGATTTTAGACTCACGTTCCATTACACTGAATACTAGTCTTTATAGGTATACTCGCGAATACATAGCTACTATCGAAACGTCGGGCAGTAAGTAGCTATGTATTTGCCATTAAGATTGGTCGCGATAGACGACATCCTAACATTCTCCAGGTACCTACCGTAACCCTGATGGGCGTCTCCAGGGTCGCCAGCTCTCCCAGCAGCGAGGCCGAGAAGGCGGTGACGGCGTGCTTCGTGCTCGCGTAGATGTTGAACGTCTCGCTCATCGGGATGTAGTGCCCCGCGATGCTGGGGAACCACGGTTTTATATGTAGATATTAATATAATAAAAATATGTAGAAAAAATTAATAAGGAACAGTTCAGTACAGCAATTGATACGGCGTCTAACAGATTGCAACCCTGGCGGCCGATGTCAATGATGTGAAAGATCTGCCAACTACCACGGTAATAAATAGGTGTAGTTTTTTTCCTAACTGACAAACGATGATGGCTAGGAGGAGCCTTGTCATCTTCACCGGCCTTGCGGGGAGCGGATGGCTCTCACCCCTAAAATAGGTGTAGTTCACAAATGTGCACGCAAACACAGATGCACTATATATGTGTTAATTGTTCGATAGACGAATTTAATGTCCGCCCTCCCCTCCCATGGGGACCGCACGGTTGCCTAGAGAAATGGAGACCTGGCTAAATATGTAGTTGTGCTACCTTTTAAAAAAAGCGTCGATGGCCGAGTGGGTCGTCCTCTGTCGTCCTCTCGTCGTCCTCCTGTCGTCCTCTCGCAAAGCAAGCAACGACCTAAGGACGACAGTTCAAACCCCGCAATGTGCCTCTGTGTTCTCAAATATAAAATTCATGTGCACGATTATTCGACGCTTTTACGGCGAAGGAAAATAGGTATCGTGAGAAAACCTGCACGCACACCTATGAAAAAATTCTAAGGTTGTGTAGTCGACCAACGCGCACTTGGCCAGGGTGATTAAAAACTAAGGCTAACTAAACTGATCACCCTAGTTTAGGGTAGGCCCGTGCTCCAGCAGTGGAGACGTACCTAACCTATATGGGCTGATGATGAATATCGCATGTAGCCGCATAGACTAATATTTGACGGAATTAAATGTCTGTGGATCTCCCTCCCCTGAGGGAGGAGTCCCTTGGGGACCGCACGGATGCCTGGAGAAATGGAAATCTGGCAAAAAGGTAGTTGTGATACCTGTTGATGTTGACGATGTGCCCGGCGCAGGAGCGCGTCTTCATGGCGGAGACGGCGCGACGCGTGCACAGGTACACCGCGCGCAGGTTGGTGTCCAGCACCGCTGCCAGGTGTACGTCGTTTCTCTTTCTTTCTCTACCTGTTGATGTTAATGACGTGGCCGGCGCAGGAGCGCGTCTTCATGGCGGAGACGGCGCGACGCGTGCACAGGTACACCGCGCGCAGGTTGGTGTCCAGCACAGCTGCCAGGTGTGCGTCGCTGATCTCTCCGTCCTTCACGTCTGGAGGGAGAATGTTAAGAAATAAAGTTCATCGTTTTTTTTTTTTTTCCTTATGACGTATGTCCTTATGCAAAGTATACGCCATCTGATTACAATCTAGTCTTGAAAGACTAATGAGTAATTTATTTCTAACTTAAACTGCTAAAATAATTGTTTGTGTAAGAATGTGTCCATTAGCACTTATTGTCTCTATTAAGGGGAGGACACTTTGTTCTTGTGTTCATATTCTGTTTAAAGTTCACGGAGCAGTCACGTACGACACGCTCGAGCGGTTCCGTGTATGTGTGTAAGTACGTAAAATCTGTAGTTCACCATGCAGTCGCAGCTTCAAGCAGTCCGTCCTGACTGCATGAAGCTGTATTGTATGTCGGCCCTAAGAGTTTCAATGCTTAATTTTAATTTTAAACTGACATGGTTACACATACATTGCAAGCGCCATGATCACGGGTGAACTGGAGTTGCAACTTCAAATCATGGCGCTTGCAACAGTGCCGAAATATTGGGAGCCCATAAAAACAGAACAGCATGGTAAATATCCCGGACAGTTTCAGTTTTCTAGGTTCAATGCTTGCCTGTGATGTGTCCCTGGTACAGTACGCCCGCATTGTTGACGAGCACGTCGACGCCGCCCAGCGCCTCCTCCACCCACTGGAAGGCCGAAGCGATGTCCTCGGGCTTGGAGACGTCGCAGCGCCGGGACACGATCGACCCGCTGCCTTTCACTTTCGACTTTAAATCCTGTGGCGTAAGGATGACTTTTAGAAAATTGATAGAAGTGATATCTACACACACCGTCCTTAAAATGTGTTAGGTTTTCTGACTGACTACTAGGTAGCTTAGTGTAGGAATGTAGTCAGCGTAGTAAACCGCAAGGAAATTGAGATAATAAAGAAGGTCAACTTGCTCGATTTTTGCGTGAGTGACATTTTGGCGGACCCCGCTTAGCGGTACCTTATGATGTGATCATGATGGGCTAGGGGACGTATTACGACACCTTTATTCCAGTCAGTTTGTGGAATCATACAGGCTGGTATACCACCTCCATCATCTATATAAATTTTAAAAAGAACTGTAGTAAGTAATAGGTAATAGTTCTTTATCATATACCTACCGGTGCCCATTTTAAACTGACTGGAATTAAGAGGCCGTAATACGCCCCCTAATCACAAAACCATTTGTAGGAAAAGCAAAAATCGTCTCAGCCGTACCTACAGAAGTTTTGCAGCTTGCTTGCAGCTATTATTTAACGCTTATTATGATAACTCTGGTAATCCGCTAAAAGGCGGCAATTAATGTTGACTGGCTCGGTGGAACAGTGGATAGTGACCCAGGTTCACTACCTACTGATCCAAGAGCCGTGGGTTCGATTCCCACTCGGGACAAATATTTGTGTAACGAACATCGGTGTATGTTCCGTGTCTGGGTGTGTTATTTAAGTATATTTGTGTATCCACTGCTGATACTGATATCTGTAACACAAGTGCTTAAGCTACTTACCACGGGATCAGATCAATATATGTGATGTTGTGAAATATTTATTTATTTCATGTATTCTTACGTCAACCAGTGCCGGTCGTCGAGCGAGTCCCACAACGCGCATCCCTTCGTCGGCCAAGCGCAGGCAGATCCCCGCGCCGATCCCCGCCGACGCGCCCGTCACCACCGCCACCTTGCCTTTCCACCGCTGCATAGCTGGTGATGAGAATAAGTCAACAACCTAATGTTAGCGAAAGTCAAGTCTGTACTGGTACACCTGCACTTGCCATGCCATGCATGTATCTGCATATAGAGAAAGGGCGCTTTATTTAGTTTCTTGTCTAACAAGAACTCTTGTGTACTACACATTTTTTTAGGGAAAATTCATCATACACATTATATTGTTACACATTTTCAAAATTTTTTATACATTCAATTCTATTGAATAAATAAGAAAATAATTATTACACAGGTCGATTCATGTCAAAAATAAACATATCAATGTTATTGTATGATAATAAACTTTATTTCCGGAATTCAAACATGGTAAATAGGTACTAAATAGGTACTCAATTAGCCGGTACAACATACCTACTGGCTATTGGATAATAGTAAATTGCTTTATCAAACTAGTTGTAGAACTGGTTCATTTATTATTATTCGCTATGTGCGCGATGATAGCGCCCCTAGTGGCGACAACTATTCTGGAGTTGAGATCTGTCATATCATAGCAACTAGATGTTTTGATATGTCATATCATAGCAACTAGATGTTTTGATAAAGATTTTCGACTAGTTTTTCAACACAAAATAAATAAAAATTGTATAAAGTGAGTACCAAGTGATTTTCTTACTTCAAAAAAATATGAATATTATTATAAGTATTGAATTTGCATCGTTTACGTTACGTACGTAACGTGTTTACTTACAAATACAAGGGAATTTATGAAATTAAAGCAATTTGACACATGAAAGCTCATAATTATATCACATTTCTGTCACACATCGTGCGCTTCGATCGATTTGCCGTCCCCCACCACCCACTCCGCACATAGCGAATAATAAAGGCAATTGAATGCAACTTTGTAGGTACCCTAGAGATCTATGGACCTACTTAGGATCAAGGCAAGGTATGCGTTTAAAATATAAATCACGTAGGTATTGTGCAAACAGTTAAACTGACTGTACATTTACGGTGAACTATATCGATACTTTAAATCTCAAATGGCGTAACCACCAAAACACTACTTTTCAGGAGAGCAGAAAAACAAAAAAAAATGTTTTTTTAAT
The DNA here is from genome assembly GCA_039566165.1 of Maruca vitrata. Classification (NCBI taxonomy): domain Eukaryota; kingdom Metazoa; phylum Arthropoda; class Insecta; order Lepidoptera; family Crambidae; genus Maruca; species Maruca vitrata. The sequence goes on from CM076933.1 coordinate 4,564,247, forward strand.
TCATAACTTTATCAATTTTAATACCATGAAAATGTTTTATACATCAAATTTCTTAGAATTTTGAGATAAAGGCTTCAGTAGGAACTCTTTGTACCTAAATCTTATATTTAAGAAACTAGAAGTCGGTTACGACTTGTGAAAATATTACAAAAAGGCGTTTACGCCCCATAAAAATCACGATTTTTAAGAGGTGAAGGTCGTATCTCCAATAAAAAAATGTTTTTTGTGCTTTAAACTCATTTAATAATAAAAGAAAACGTAAAATATTCAATCTGTATTACGCTTTTACAAAGTTACGCCGTTTGACACTTTTTCATAGTGACTCAACGCGTAATTTTTAGAATTGGATGAAAAATTTTGGAATATGGGAAACTTCCCTAAGATTTTTACGTATCTAAATCGATTAATTTTGTCATTTGAAACCCCCGCTGATGTGTATTCACCATACATTTATCTATGTATTCAGCCATTTGCGTACTTGTGCGCATAGATTACGTTCCTCGGTGTATTTATTGTTTTTTGTGACCGTTACGTTGACTTTGGCGCGTTATTGGTCTTTGATTCTGATTTGTGTTTGGACATTGATTTAAAATGCCGAAACAAGGAAAAGCTACAAATAGCCAATGTCTCCGCAATCTTAATCCCCCCGCGCATCAATACTAACAATAATAATGACAATCATGTGTTCAGCGATGTTGGGTGTAAACGCCTTTCTTTTGTATTGCAATTTCGAAAAATAGCGTGTCTTACGAATTACGCCAGAAAATTATGTCACTTACACCCTTTTTTTTGACATTTTTTTCACGTCACAATAATTTCTAGGGGCGTAAACACCAAGTAAATTAGACTAAGCCTTTTACGACCTGTTTACCTTATGAAAAGTGTTCAAATCTATAAAAACATTGGGTCGTAATAACCTTTTTTTTGCGAATTTGAGGATTTTAAATATACAGATCGATAGAGAAAAAAAAAACTGAATAAAACTGCATTAAAAAGTCATTTTGACCAAATTGGCGGTTACGCCATTTGAGATTTAAGGTAGCGATATGAAATAAGAGCAATGCATTTACGTGTCACTCTTATTTATTAGACCTTGATTCATGAATGAGGAAATGTTTTGTAATAACTAAGTAAGCGTAAAGTTTGTAGGTAGATACATACCTATTTAGAACAATTATGTACTTAGTTACGGTTTTAGGTACCAGCTTCCTGTTAACTGCTAATATTAAGTAGACATTATTGTATGTAACTTGAACTTCTATATAATTATATTGTACTTAGGTAAGCTTTCCACGCATATCTAGCTAAATTACCTTACCTCCTACCTACCAGTAGGCAGGGTAGGGACTGCGTGATTGCTTACAAGTTTAGCTAGCTAAAAGCAATACTTACTTTTGTGCATGTAACTTGAACTTTATCAATAAACAATGCCTACATTTGTGTACCTACAGACAACTAACTCCATTACCTCCCTACACCTAGGTAGCTACTATATAGGACGCCCTAGATCTTACATTTAACAAATTAAAACCAATTAGGTAAACATTTACCTTCCAATATTCAATACTTTGACAAATCGATACAATTTGATCGAACTTAATATCAAAACACAATCACTTTTAATCAGAATCACGGTTTTATCTTACTTTCACTTTCTCGTGCGCGCGCGCAGCGAGACCGGTCGCAGAGAGAACCGACCGCACAATACCTGTGCCGACTCCGTAACCAGATACCTACCAGGAAACTTCACTCGCTCAGTAAGTTAGCACATGAGTACTATGTACAAAACGTACTATGTAACTGAATGTTGGTATACAATGTGTCATTGTTTTAAATGAAAAGTTTAAACAATAGGCAAGTTCGTCTTACTCCTAGCGGTAATCCTGTTTTGTTTTAGCTAAGTAGGGCACACACAACTTTATGGATAAAGATAATACTGGAGTATTTACTATGGCATTTCAAATGAGCAATTAAGTCCAGACCGCTCCACAATTGTCAATTTTCTTGCAATTATTATTAGATACTAGCTGTGCCCGCAACTTCGTCTGCGTAGAATAGTGACTTTCGCCAGCATATTGATTGTAGGAAATTGCAGTTAATGTAAATAAAGCTACAAAAATTATAAGAACCATTAGAACAGAAAAGATCATTAAACTTAGTAATTGATAAAATTAATATCCAGGAAAGAACCTGAAATTTTTGCAGATTAATAGTTGATAAACAATATGTTACATTTATCATTACAAATCGGTCAGCTGAAAGAGGATTCACTTGCTCAATAATTTTTTTTTTGGTCTAAGCAATGCTCCAACCTGATGAAGAGAATAACTTATTTGGCAGAAACAGGTTTCAATTGTTGCAAACAGCAGAAGTACTGTACTGTACTGTACCTACGTAGTTAGTATATAAAATTGATGTTTGATATCAGGATAACTTCAAAAACGTCTTAAAGTATCTATAAAGGCTGTGTGTCGCCATATGACGAATTAATCAGTATTTGCTTTTCTCCATCCCACAAGGTAGTGTGCTAGGATGTGTACTTTTCTTGATTTACATCAACGACCTTCCTAAAATTCTAGACCAACGCCAAGTTCTACCAATTTTGTTTGCCGACGACATCTCCTTACTATTCAAATTTAACAACAACGAAGATCCACACTCACTTATTCAAAAAACCCTTCAGGATATCATACACTGGTTAAACGATCACAATTTAGAAGTAAACTTTCTTAAAACGAAATCTATTCAATTCAGACCATACACCAAACCTTCTCTCGATATAAACATAAACATACAAAATATCCAAATAGAAATTGTAAACTCTTTTAAGTTATTAGGTATAATCATAGACACTAATATAAACTGGAAAGACCATATCAAATACATAAAGTCTAAAATCTCAAAATTTTCATATGCATTGTTCCAAATAAAATGCAATACAAACGCAGAGAGTGCAATAACCGCATACTACGCGTACGCGTACTCGTGGCTCCGCTATGGCGTCATGCTGTGGGGTAACAGCGTTGACGCTGGCGATCTGTTTGTCATGCAGAAGCGATGCATCCGAATCATTGCCCATATCGATAACAGAGAAAGTTGCAAACCATATTTCAGAAAATATAATATTCTCCCTTTACCGTGCATCTATATTTATGACATTTCCATATTTGTTTATAACAATCTTAACACATTTATAAAAGTTAGCCAAACACATTCAATAAATACTCGTTCACGAAATAGTAATAAATTATACCAACAACAGTCCCGAACTAAAATGTTAAATTGCAGCCCATATTATATGGCAGTCAAAATATTCAACAAATTACCAACAGAAATTAGAACTGAGCCAAAATTTACCACTTTTAAAACAAATCTCAAAAAATATTTAATTCAAAATTGTTTTTACTCTATTAAGGAATACCTATCCATATAATATAAGTAATTTGTTCATATTAGTCAAATAGATATAGAATATATTGTGCAATACATAATATTTTTTTAAAGTAAGCATAGAAGCGTACATTTTATTCTGTACAACAATATTATAATAAATTAGATTGTAAGTTAAGATTGTATAGTTATAAGTTTTTAATTGTATGTATAGCCCTCATATTGCAGTGCCTGACAAGGGCAACTAAGTATCTAAGCTCCATGTAAATACAATAAGATCTTTGTAAATACCTCACACTTAGTTGGCAATAAATACTTGACTTTGACTTTGACTTTGACTTACTTTGTTATGTGCCACTTTTGCGTATTGTTTATTTTTTTGTTTATTTCTCGTAGATTGTATTGTATTCGTAATAAGACAATGAGATAACAACGTAAAAAAGTAAGTTTAATAAAATATAACTTATTAATTACTTTTAGTATTTGAAGCAATATATCGAAGTTATAGGGCACAGTGACATCTCTTGAACTAACCAAGAACTAAACACTCATATTCATATCAAATATGACAGCATTAAAATTTGACATGACTTGCCAGCTAAAAACGTGATAGTTAGGGAGCCCAACGGAGGTTTTGCCGTCTTGATCAGACTCAGACTCGGTCTTGTAAGATTTTTATATGGGAGACTCCTTGCACCCTTTCATGTACCTCTACCGAGTATGAACACTTCATACGGGAGGGAGGGAGGTGCGTGATCATAAATAGGATAGTTGTAGTAACAAATATTCAAGGGGCACATGCCCAATTTCTAATGATCTATGTGGTAATATTTGTAACAATCTGTATATACGATAATTTTATAACATCCATAATTTTTACGTGAATGTTTATAAATTTCCCTTTATATGCTTAGAATAGCGATATCCCTCTATTTAAACATTCAGATAATACCGAACAGATTATCAATTGGAAACATACAAACCAGCAATGCAAGCCAGCAAGCAAATATTGGACAACTGACCACCTCCATACCGAAAAACAGATAGAAGAGAAATGTATCGAATTTAATAAACTTTTGTACCTGGCCTTTGTGGATTATTCAAAAGTCTTTGACGGTATCACCCACATCAATCCAATTAGCTTTTTCTTCTTCAGCAAACCGTCGGACCCACATACATAAAACTTCTCCGTATCATTTACCAACAAAGCACAGTCGATATCAAACTGCACACTGAACGCCTGACATTCAAATCACAAAAAAGGTGACTCCCTATCACCAAGTCCAGTAGCACGCTCCAAGAAGTCTTTCAGATCACTATGATATTCTTAGGCAACAAAAGTAATTGGTGTAGGGGATAGATGACTGATAAACTTTCGCCCTGCAGATGACTTTTTCTCATTTTTTTTAATTTTTTTTTTTTATCGCAAATAAGTATACCTCTACAGAACTTGAGTTGATGCTCGAACAGCTGAGCGTAGAAAGCTTTGAGGTTAGACTGACGATGAATAGATCCAAAACCAAGGTCATGATCAAGAGCACCAATGATAGGATTGCAGTCAACAGGCAGGTAAAGCAATATGTAGAGGAGTATATACTTGGGCTAGGCAGTCTCCTTCGAAAACAGGCAGGACAAATAAATAATCCGTAGAGCAGACAAAACCTGGAAAAGCTTCTGGTCCATGAATGGGTATATGAAGGGTGATCTTCTTATATCACTGAACCGCAAATATATCCTATCCTAACTTCCACACAATCTTGGTCCCCCACCGCAAATCAGAAGTCCAAACTCAACGTTTTTCAAAAAGCTATGAAGCGGAGTATCATAGGTATTAAGTTAAAAGAATAAATAAATATGTTACCAATCTCTCTCGTACTGGTATTGTTGTTGGTCAAAACTGATGTAGCAATGGGCGGGGAATGTGATGTGAAATGTGCGAGGATAAAGAACAATAGATGGACCAGAATTGTTACACATCGCGTGCCTGAGACGATTTTCGCCGAAGAAGACCCAAGAAAAGGTGGTATGAAGATCTGGTCCATGTATCAAAGAACTGGCAAGTTCCTAGCATGTGCCCAGCAGTGTGGTGATACAGGTTAAGAAAAAAAATTACAGATTATTAAACAGCAGGACTTCGATAGCAACTTGAACCTCCTGCATATAAATGTAACGCGATTAATTATAACTTTGTGGTCCAAATCGTCACAATGACACTTCCAGGGATTATTTAACATGCACTTTGAATGACTGACACGGTCAAATAACTTTTTTCTTTAAACAAATTGTTACCAGGTAGCTCTCCTGTATTAAACGCTGTCCCCCCACTTATATAGAAAGTGTAATAAACTTTTCTTATTTAGCGTAATCTTTCTATTCCGATTCCATGTTGTCCGAGTAACTGCAAATCTAGCTATTGACCTCCCCTACTATGGCGTTTTGCTCAATAAAGTAGTTCGTATAGTCCTAGTCAGAAGGTTCATTTTGGTCGATGTACTTTTATGATATACATTTACCATTTTTGTACGTGATCTAATTAAGTTAGATTTTTAACTATCCTACAGGAATTTCTGTGACTAAAAGTATTTAAGATCTTGACCGGGGATGTATGTTACCACCATGCAAATTTTTTTTTAAATCGGTGTAATAGTTTCAGAGATCAGTCATTTATTAAGGTTTTTGAATATCCCACGGGAACCAGACAACTGTCAGTGATTTCAAGTATCCTATGCATTTTTCCGGAATTTAAAATACCTTCGTGTGAACTTTTATTTAAATTGGTTCAGCCGTTTAGGAGGTCAGTCGAAACAAACAAACAAACAGACAGAGATACAATTTTTTTCTAAGTATGGGGTTGTGTTCTACTACTCTCAAAACATATCCCTGACCGGTTTTTTGCGTTTCTAAGTACAAGAATTTTTGCCTCTACGTTTTTATTATAGTATAGAGTGATTTCGGTTCGCTTCCGTTTCGTCCAAATCGCCTTTCCAGGCCAAAAGTCATTATGAATATTGTAATTAACCTTATTTTTTTTATTCAATAAGGTAGGACGTACTTTTATCTTGAATGTCCATCATCTATATCAGGTTTAAGATTCATATTAAAAAAAGTTTAGAACAAAACATGCAGTTTTTTCATTCCCCTCCTTGTTCAAATGGTCCCTCAGAACGTTGTGACACATATTTGGTGACTTTCCTAGGGGAAATGTACATAATTTTTGTTCTTATATACTAATGTATTCATTGACTATTATAAACTTGCAATACAGTATTTTTTATAAGTGTTTAACATAGAAAGAATCGTCTTTAAAGTTTTGTCAACCCAAAAACATCATTTCCTTTCACGAAAATTGAACATTAAATTTTTAATGCACGTACTATACTATCTATTTCTTGCCAAAAAAAAAGACGCTCCCTAGACCTTAATCCGTCGATACAAGTCGTCAGGATAGGACGCACGCTGCCCGGACAAAATATTTTCACGATTTAATTGCTGAAAACAGCGTTTGTCACGAGAAGTAAACATTACCTTCCATTGTTTTTGTATGTAAGTGTATGACGTAAAAAAATAATTTTTAACTTTAGGTAACAGCCTACTGTAGGGTCTAGTTATCAATTAATTATGAATATCTAGCCTTTATTAATTCACGCGTCACTGCAGAAAATCCGCTCAAACTTCATTCCTTTCCGTATCATTCCCTTCCATTCCCTCCAATTTTTTAACGGAGGGGAATGAGCCACTTTGGAGGGTAATGATTTTTTTAAAATATAAAATTAATATGTTCCTTAGTATGTCTCTTTGTTAATTTTTCTTCTATTATTTTGATTATATCGAATTATAACTTGTGTAAGTATAGGTCAGTATTAGTGAAATTACTGTAAATTCTATGTGTGCATTTGGTTTCCTACCTAGGTACTTGTTAGTTAATAATAATTCCCCGCTGCTTCTTTCTTTCTGTCTGCCTTTCTGTCTGTTCGCAATAAACTGAAAAACTACTGAACGAACGGAGTAAGTAGGTACTTAATTAATAATGAAGGTTTCGTGAAATATTCGATTATTTTGCTTAGTTATTGTTTTTTAGATACATTATACATCCGCAACAATGTTGAAGCCGAAGAAAAGGGCAACTAAAAAAGAAAAAATAGCTAAAGACAGATTGCGAAAGAAGTTAAAATACGCAGAAATCAAGGCTGATCATCAAAAATACAAATTTGAGGAGTAGAAACAAAAGAGGAAATACTTTGTAAAAAATAAAAGAAAAAAGTCCTAAGTATTACAGACATGACGGCACGACAAAAGAGGTAGCAAAGGCGAAGATGGCGAAAAAACTCAAAAAATAAAATTAAATAAGCTGAAAGAGCAGAAAAAATTGCAAAGAATTTTAAAAGATAACTTTCCACCCAGTAGTACGACTGAGAAAATTATAAACATGCCAGATACTACAATACGCGACCCTCTTATGTTACAAGAAGAATTCACATCAAGCCAAAGTACACCGAAGTCACATTTAATGCATAAAAAAACTAATAATCCAACGCAATGAGGAAGCTGCCATTCAGATCTAAAAAAGCGATAACAATTTTACAGAATAATTGACAAAACTAAAAAAAGAGAAAGCGATTTGAAGAAGACATTTATTCATGGAACGGAAGTTACAAAAAGATAAGATTCAGGATGGCATAGAAAAGAAAGTAAATTAAGTCATAAAAGACATAAATAATGAGAAGGTACAAGTAGTGAAAAGGAAGCTATTGTTTCATGAAACAGTTTGTCGAGGTGTATCAGAAAAATACAAAAGCCTTCCGAAAAAAAAGAAAAGATCTTCTGCTGGAGATATAACTGATAATTCGAGGCTCTAGATAATAAAACTGCGAAACTAGAACAAAGTATTGAAAATTTTCTACAAGAAGATGAAAACAGTCAAATGGCGCCAGGAAAAACGATTTTTTGTTTTCGAAGAAGCAAAAGTAATATTTGACATATCCCATATTGTTTGAGCCTCGAATTATCAATTATATCTCCAGTAAAACATCTATTCTCTTTTTTCGGAAGGCTTTTGTATTTTTCTGATACTCTTCGACAAACTGTTTCATTAAAAAAAGCTTCTTTTTCACTTCTTGTACCTTCTCATTATTTATGTCTTTTATGACTTCATCTTCTTTCTTTTCTATGCTATCTTGAATCTTAACTTTTTGTAATTTCCGCTCCATAAATAAATGTCTTCTTAAAATCGCTTTCTCTTTTATTTAGTTTGTCAATTTCATTCTGTTAAATTGTTATTGCTTTTTAGATCTGTATCGCAGCTTCCTCATTGCGTTTGAAGTAAGTACTAGTAATTTTATGCACTAAATGTGACTTCGGTGTACAATGTGACTTCGGTTTGGCTTGATGTGGATTCTTCTTGTAACGAGGGTCGTGTATTGGATCTGGCATGTTTATAATTTCCTCAGTCTCACTACTGGGTGGAGAGTTATCTATTAAAATTCTTTGCAATTTTTTCTGCTCTTTCAGCTTATTTAAATATTTTTCGGAGTTTTTTCAACATCTTCGCCTTCGCTCCCTCTTTTGTCGTGCCGTCATGTCTGTTATACTTATGTTTTTTTTTCTTCTTTACAAAGTATTTCCTCTTTTGTTTCTCCTTCTCTAATTTGTATTTTTCATGATCAGCCTACTTAGTTGATTTTTAACAATTTTTTTATTCTAGACGGTTTTTATGTTGTTTTTTTTAGTTTTTTATTTTTTTCATCATCCTTCTAACGCTTATTCCCATATTCATATGGGGGTGCGCTTGAATATATCATTCCTTTTTGATATTTTTTCCATTACTTTATATTCGTTCATGAATAACACATGTAATTAATAAAACAAAAGTTCGATTACACACCCACCCCAAATAAAAGTATTTATAGTCCAAAAATATTTAAAATCATATACCTACCCAAGTTATAGGTACGTAAAAGATTTCATCTTCTGATTGTTCATTATTTTCCATACAAAATCATTAAACTTCCGTCATATTTAATTTTATTTCATTACCTTCCAAATTCAATCATTACCTTCCGTACTTATTTCATTACCTTCCGTGGGTTCATTACATTCCATCTATTTTCTTGAAAATTAAAGTTTTTTCATGAAGGCCTTTACTGATAATCTATACTTAAAAGGTACATTAATGATTATATGCAACTTTTTTTGTAAAATCGATTAAAAATTTTTTTTTCTCAAAATCTTTGAGATTTGGACGAAACGGAAGAATCACTCTATAGATTTCTCTCTCCATGAATAACCAATAGAGTAGATATCCTATTGTAAGCAGTTTCGCGGCATCACTTACATTCCCAAGTCCGCCCCCAAGAACATGGTACGTCAAAAGACACTTATATTAACTGTACTGCGATTAGGAAATAATTAAAACAAAGTTATAATTTCAAATTGTATAATTCATTAAGATAATTGTATGTTAATAGAAAAATCTCCGACATACGACACTTAACAAGGCTAGAAATATTGAAACGGTCGACTATACAACACGCGGCATAAACTATACTATGCAATCTCTGACACTCATAGGAACATTTGCACCTTAACCTACGCTATAGCTAACAGCAAGCCTATTGGGACATCCACGGCTCCAAACTCCTTCATACTATGTTTCATTTTATAATAGTGAAGCGAGCGTATCAATGTATTGAAATCGGGAACAATCCACTTTGCCCCCACCAAATCACACCACTATAAGGGAAATAATTTTGCTTTTAATGGTGCAACCGAGTGGGACATAGTGGAATAACCCCTGAAATCGTACCTTGACCATCACAAGTATTTGCACATCATCAATAACTCAGATTTAAGAAAATAACTGCTGTCAAATGTATTGCTTCTGATTCTCACTGTACATAGAAGAGGTGATTACAATAGATTACATAATGATTTCAACAGTACATAGTGTACTATCGGAAATGTTGGCGGTAGTACACTTTTCAAACAGATTTCTTTAAACGCCATTAGCCCCGCCCACTGGCCAATAGAAGAGCACTTAAAGAAAATCTGTCAAAATCCAAGCAAAAACGTTCCAATAGTAGGAGAGCTAGCAAGAATTTTTTGGTAGGTATTTGAGGCAAGCTGAAAACTTATCCTGTACCTCTCCTATTACATCCCAGCACGAAACTGCAGACCTGGCTGGTGAGTAGCGGGGCTAAAGCAAACCCCCAAAAATATTTTTCATCTTTTTATTTATAACTAAAAAATAAGACTCACTAAGACAAATAATTTCGATGGAACTTCTACCTGTCAGGTGAACTGACAAATTATATTTTTTTGGATTATAAAATATATTTTTAAATAATAAAAATTGGGGGTTTGGTTTAGCCCCGGTACTCAGCCATTTCTGCGGGTTTGTGTTGATAATAGGAGAGGTACAGGACAAGTTTTCAGTATGCCTCAAATATCTACCAAAAATTATTGCCAGCTCCTTGACCACAATTTACGTTTTGGCAATTTCGCGTCTGTCAGAGTAAGCCCCGCCCCGCTCTGACAGACGCGTAAGCGCCAAGCGATTTTCACCTTATAGGTGGTCGACCGCCAGCGTTGCGGATAGTACATATACCTGAATGGTATTTCTTATTATTCATTTGGTTTGTAACAATATTGAGTTATGTATAACATTCCTTGAATGCGATCACCTCCTGCGCCAAGATATAAAAATAACATAATTTCTAATGACGACACCGGCTACCCAGGACTTTTATCAATTTGAAATTTACATTACAAAGGTCCCGTTTTCAGTAATTTAACTGTCTCCATCTCCATTATTAATGAACGCAATTTACGCAGCTGATTAATTAAGAATATTCATAATGTATCACTATTTTTTCCGATCTTGATGTGTATAGAATAAATTTCCATTTGACGGCTGGCCTTATCAATATAAAATCTCTTAAATCTTTGCATAACAACATAAGCCAAACAAGAAAATAGTCGTACCTACTTTTAAAATGGGATTCATGTATGTTATATGTATAATGTTAGTAACTAAAAATATCTATACAAATTATCTTATTTATACTTCAAAAATACTGTCATATGTATAGTTATTGTTTCACAAAACACATAAATACTGTACAATTTACTATATATTGTTTCAATGTTTGTCTGTTCCACACAAGGGATTGCCAATTGACTTGCCATAAGATAATTTCTCTTACGCATTATGCGCAGTTAGTCCTTTATCTTGTATGGAACGCTGTGTAACCAAGTTCCAAGAATTCTATGTATCACTGGCTTTATTATTATTGCTTCTGTTCAAACAGAACTATGGGAAGACATGATTTCAAAACTTCCTGATTAACCACGACGAAATAAGAAAATAATTTAAGAACAAATTGGATATAATTATAATAATACAAATATCAGATATAATAAAACCGTTTTAAATCCAAACATGTACATTTGAACAAATTCATTGTATTTCCGTTGGTCTGAACTAAGGAGCATTTGACATGCAATCAACTAAATTGGACTTCATTAAGCTGTAATGAACCAATAAACTGTAACAGCATAATAGACCTCTGGTGAATTGGGGTCAACCCCACTCTTGTCTTGCACTATCCCAGGCATTCATTAGGAATTATTTGATGGTCGAACAAAAATTTGAAAAATCACGCAATTTAAAAAAAGTATGCTATCCTGGGTAAATGAAACATACATGAAAAAAGACCTAAAATATTTAACCCAAGATGAACACATCTAAAATAATATAAAATGTTTCAGTATTATAATAATAGACAATAGATTATATACAAAAGTAACATTAAAAGTCGTGGTTAATCAGAACGAACATCTTGTTATGTAAATAAAAATAAAATCTGATATTTTATACCTCTCTTAATACTAAATACATATTATTTAAATCAAATTGCACTTACTAGTATCACTTACGTAAATCTAATCTCTTATATAGTATTTATTTATTTTACAATTCGTGTACGAGTTGTTGATAGCATGTGAAAATACGTCTTTTTACATAATTTAGTGCAGCACATAACATTTTTATTTTTATATACTCTAAATGTGGCTATGATATATTCCTCTTGTGCTCTCTGAAGTGCCACTTAGTTTAATGTGTTTTAAATTTAATTAAACTTTGCCACGGTCAGGGTAAGGAGGGGCAATTCTGACCTATAATGTATTAAAAATGCATTAGCTGCATACCCTAGTCTCTGCCATATGGTTAAAAAATATAATTTTATTTCTTTTTATTACAGTAACAATCACACAAAGGGTTTTAAATAATCTCAATGCTTTCTATATTTAAACCGATATTTATACTAATACCCGACTATTCTGAAAATACATTTAGGGCCAATTACCCCTATTTACCCTGGTCCTATGGGCAAGAAGGCAATGTCTAAAGATTAAATCCTTATTGGCTAAATCGCGGTCCTCATACATCGTAATAATGGTTGGACTAATTTACTATTTTTGTACAAACTTCATAATAATTATTATACAAAAAAAAAACAGAGACATAATATGTTATTTTCAAGTAACCCTCAAGGGTAGAATCTATCTTTCTCGCTTTAAATTCTTTGTAATATAAAATTTTGTGTCATCTAGTCACACAATCTTATATGACTTGTAATCTCAATTGGAAATCGATTTCATTAAATCAACACCATCTTTTGTGTAGATGTCTATGTCAATGAGTATTAGCTTTACTTTTTTGCTATTTCTTGTAAATATTGGAATTATTTCGTTGGTTTTTTTGAACGCTCTGATATAAATATAATTTTTTCATTGAAAAGTCAATCAAAAACTAAATAATAAAAAAAATACAATTACAGTAAAAGGCACAAAAACACATCACTGGCAAGAATTCAATGAAATCAAAGCAAATATTACAATAACAGAAACAATGCAATATACTTTTAACAAACTTTTTCACTTAGTAACCCATGGGAGATCAATTTAATAATTTAAATCATTTCACTCTTAAAATCACAAACCTAAGTAAGTAAGTAGGTAAGTTCCTTTTTCCTGTGAAGGGTATTTCCGTTTTCGCGGATTGTCGGCTATGTTTTTTTCCGTGTAGAGCGCGAGAGATGTTAAATATTATATACGACACTGCCACACGCACCGGCACGCATTTTAATAAAAGTGAGTTAGTTATTCTAAACATATTATTTAAACGTAAACATATCTTTACAGAGCTTTAAACGTTGGCTCTCAAAATAATATGTTCAGAATAACAAACACGCGAGTTTAATCCGTAAAATTAGTTTTATTTAAAATCTGACGATATGTGTGGTCGCGCCATATATATAGCCAATAATAGAAAATACTATAAAAGTACGTACGAATCTATAGGCTCGGACAGCTCGCGCGGGGGCAAACACACCACAAGAAAAGGGCCCTTAGTTGAATTTCAACGCGTGTAATAAATACACTATTTTAATTATAAATTTTAAGTACTTCACTTGTAGTACGATCGGGAGGTTTGTTGACTCTAATAAACTTAAAGACGATTGCCAGCAGTCGTCCGCTCACTACCTGCTCGGCCAATCCAAATGATCTGTTTATTGCTATCATATATTACATGTGAAAGCATTTGTAACAATAAACATAACTTGTGTTCTTTAAACCGCCAACAATTAATAAATTCAATGGACACTCACTCAGAGTATAATTAAATACTGTCACATTTTGATATTAAAATGAAAAAAAATATTATAACATATTGTAAGTTTTTATCTGTACACAACAGACCTGGTGCCGTAGACAAAATGAATAAGATCTATGGGATTGACATTAGATTGACCACGTGATTTATCGCGTCTAATGTCAATCGCATACATTTTATTCTTTTCGAACTTAGTTATCGTTTTGATATAGTTACTTTGTCTAAGCTCCCAGATGTTTCATCTTCGACACTACCCGTTCGGACACTATGACGTCACTGAGCTGCGAAGGGCAGAGTGACGTCAGAGGCGGCGGGCTCACTGGAACAAGCTCTGCACTTTAAGCTTCGGCAGGTACTGGGGCGCGGTACTACGGATTATTTTTATCTGTAACAAACACCATGTATCATTTACTATAGTACACTTTACACATTAATTAAAAAAAAACTATTGTTTGAACATTCTGCCCTAGCAGGGTGTCACATTTATACTTACCTTTTACTCATTTATAGGAAAATAGGGTTAATAACATTTTCAGACGTAAAAATTCTAGATTTTTTGAACTTGTTCGTCACACTAAGATCTTATTATGTAATGTGATAAAGTGTTATGAATGATTTGAATTTGAACCATATACTTACATCATGATACTCGGTATTGTCTTTTAAATCCAACGGGTCTTTTAGGATCTGCAAAGAAACATTGAAGGTTATTAAGGGAATACGTAGCAGTGGCGGCCCGTAAATTCTCTCTCGATTAGCGAGAATTCGATTCATACTTTTATACCTATATTTACAGTACAGAATACTATTAGGGGGCTAAGCAGGACCTGTTGTTAGGGCATCAACTGGTGGTATCGTGGCAGTCGAAGACTACTGTGGGTACTTGCTTTGATGGTACTGTTGACTTTCGGCGACGAGGTTTGATTGATATACCCCTAAAGCAGTCGCTGGATTACCATCTAAGCACTAGCGGCCACGAGTCTTACACACTATCTGGGGTAAACTCCGACCCTAGACGAGTTTTTTCCTGAATGACAGAGGTGATGCGGCCTTGGGCGGGCGGCCGCGGCGCGGCGCGGCGCGTGCGCGGCAGGCGCGGCGAGCACGCGCAGCTGGTGCGCGCGCAGCAGGTGCTCCGTGTGCTCGGAGGGGTGGGGGCGGTACCTTGGGCGGGCGGCCGCGGCGCGGCGGCGCGTGCGCGGCAGGCGCGGCGAGCACGCGCAGCTGGTGCGCGCGCAGCAGGTGCTCCGTGTGCTCGGAGGGTGGGGGGGCGGGTACCTTGGGCGGGCGGCCGCGGCGCGGCGGCGCGTGCGCGGCGGGCGCGGCGAGCACGCGCAGCTGGTGCGCGCGCAGCAGGTGCTCCGTGTGCTCGGAGGGTGGGGGGCGGTACCTTGGGCGGGCGGCCGCGGCGCGGCGGCGCGTGCGCGGCGGGCGCGGCGAGCACGCGCAGCTGGTGCGCGCGCAGCAGGTGCTCCGTGTGCTCGGAGGGGTGGGGGGCGGTACCTTGGGCGGGCGGCCGCGGCGCGGCGGCGCGTGCGCGGCGGGCGCGGCGAGCACGCGCAGCTGGTGCGCGCGCAGCAGGTGCTCCGTGTGCTCGGAGGGTGGGGGCGGTACCTTGGGCGGGCGGCCGCGGCGCGGCGGCGCGTGCGCGGCGGGCGCGGCGAGCACGCGCAGCTGGTGCGCGCGCAGCAGGTGCTCCGTGTGCTCGGAGGGGTGGGGGCGGTACCTTGGGCGGGCGGCCGCGGCGCGGCGGCGCGTGCGCGGCGGGCGCGGCGAGCACGCGCAGCTGGTGCGCGCGCAGCAGGTGCTCCGTGTGCTCGGAGGGTGGGGGCGGTACCTTGGGCGGGCGGCCGCGGCGCGGCGGCGCGTGCGCGGCGGGCGCGGCGAGCACGCGCAGCTGGTGCGCGCGCAGCAGGTGCTCCGTGTGCTCGGAGGGTGGGGGCGGTACCTTGGGCGGGCGGCCGCGGCGCGGCGGCGCGTGCGCGGCGGGCGCGGCGAGCACGCGCAGCTGGTGCGCGCGCAGCAGGTGCTCCGTGTGCTCGGAGGGTGGGGGGCGGTACCTTGGGCGGGCGGCCGCGGCGCGGCGGCCGGCGCGTGCGCGGCGGGCGCGGCGAGCACGCGCAGCTGGTGCGCGCGCAGCAGGTGCTCCGTGTGCTCGGAGGGTGGGGGGCGGTACCTTGGGCGGGCGGCCGCGGCGCGGCGGCGGCGCGTGCGCGGCAGGCGCGGCGAGCACGCGCAGCTGGTGCGCGCGCAGCAGGTGCTCCGTGTGCTCGGAGGGTGGGGGCGGTACCTTGGGCGGGCGGCCGCGGCGCGGCGGCGCGTGCGCGGCGGGCGCGGCGAGCACGCGCAGCTGGTGCGCGCGCAGCAGGTGCTCCGTGTGCTCGGAGGGTGGGGGGGGGCGGTCCCTTGGGCGGGCGGCCGCGGCGCGGCGGCGCGTGCGCGGCGGGCGCGGCGAGCACGCGCAGCTGGTGCGCGCGCAGCAGGTGCTCCGTGTGCTCGGAGGGTGGGGGGGCGGTACCTTGGGCGGGCGGCCGCGGCGCGGCGGCGCGTGCGCGGCGGGCGCGGCGAGCACGCGCAGCTGGTGCGCGCGCAGCAGGTGCTCCGTGTGCTCGGAGGGTGGGGGGCGGTACCTTGGGCGGGCGGCCGCGGCGCGGCGGCGCGTGCGCGGCGGGCGCGGCGAGCACGCGCAGCTGGTGCGCGCGCAGCAGGTGCTCCGTGTGCTCGGAGGGTGGGGGGCGGTACCTTGGGCGGGCGGCCGCGGCGCGGCGGCGCGTGCGCGGCAGGCGCGGCGAGCACGCGCAGCTGGTGCGCGCGCAGCAGGTGCTCCGTGTGCTCGGAGGGTGGGGGGGGGGGGCGGGTACCTTGGGCGGGCGGCCGCGGCGCGGCGGGGGGTGCGCGGCGGGCGCGGCGAGCACGCGCAGCTGGTGCGCGCGCAGCAGGGGCTCCGTGTGCTCGGAGGGTGGGGGGCGGTACCTTGGGCGGGCGGCCGCGGCGCGGCGGCGCGTGCGCGGCAGGCGCGGCGAGCACGCGCAGCTGGTGCGCGCAGCAGGTGCTCCGTGTGCTCGGAGGGTGGGGGCGGTACCTTGGGCGGGCGGCCGCGGCGCGGCGGCGCGTGCGCGGCGGGCGCGGCGAGCACGCGCAGCTGGTGCGCGCGCAGCAGGTGCTCCGTGTGCTCGCGCGCCGACCGGACCACCACGCCGCACGTCGAGAACACGCACGGCATCTCCGTTTCTATAACAAATAAAAACACATATTTAAAAACTTCTACTGTCCACGTTACACACGAACTTGGCAAGTACTAGAATCCTTAGGAGCCATGCCGCTACCAGGTTTCGCCCTCAGCGGCGCGCGGCTCACGCAACTGGGCCTGCGGCCTCGCAGAAAGTACAGGAGAGTATGATGCGCTCGCGGCGGGCGGCGTGCTGCAGCAGGTGCGCGCTGGAGCCGGTGGATCAAACTCGCACACTCCCCAACTTATTTTTTTAAATGTGATAAAAGCAAAGGAATCTTCCAACACTTCTTTATAAAAAAAAAACTGACTTGTATCGTCGGCGTCTTCGGCCCGCTCGGCGGAGGCGCGGCGGGTGGCGTGCTGCAGCAGGTGCGCGCGCAGCAGCCGGTCCGAGGGCGCGGTGACGCCGCACACGCCGCAGCGCCCGCCGCCCGCACTACTGCTCACCGGGCTGCGGGCTTCCGGGTGCGCCTCGCGTCTGAACAAACAGTTTTAATCCAACCATCAAAATTTAAATAATTCGGCCATGTCGGCCAATCACAATGAGGGTTTTCGCGAATGAGAAATTCACTAGATGGCAATACGTAGGCGTGAGGTCCAACTGCATCATGATTGGTTATTTTTGACGTGACATTGAAAGACATGTCAATATTCACCAATCATGATGCAGTTGGACCTCACGCCTACGTATTGCCATCTAGTGAATTTCTCATTCGCGAAAACCCTCATTGAGATCATATTATAGTGCACAAGTGCGCGCGCAAACACAAGTACACTCAGTCTTCCCTTATACTCTCACAGATATGACATACGGTAGTCCGACATGACCCATGAGAGATGGGGCACAGGACCACCTGCTTAAAGTGCTTTCCGAGGGACGGGCGTGCATCCCCCAACTTCCTAACTCCGGGCTGAGTAATTTCTTAACAGAAAAACTCACCCAATTTTTGGCCGACCCCATACTCGAACCGGAGACCTCTCGGTCCTACGCAGCGCTTGCTACCAATAGACCAGTTAAATATAACTTGGCTTAAAGGTCCTAGTAATGAGACCACATAACAGGTATAGGAAAATAAGTCATAATTAAGTTTGGTACATAAGAAAGTAATCAAGTTTGGAACAGATTTTTGAGGCTTTGTTTTTTTTAATCTACCCACCATTCCCTTCCCTGATGTTAGTCACCCAAGTCAAGACCCTGCCCCCATATACTATTCAAGGTATATCAGTGCTCTGCAATGCCTATCACAGAACTAAGGAGACAGCTGAGATTCGAAAGTGGGTTGTCTTAGTGATGCATTGTCGAGGGTGGTTCCTAGATGGGGCATTTTAATTTCTAGGTGGGGCATTTCGGTTTCAAGGTTGTGGTTCCAAAGTTGTACATTGTGGTTCTAAGGTGGAGCTTTGCGGTTTAAAGTGTGGCATTGTGGTTTCAAGGTTGGACATTGTGGTTTCAGTGTGGGGCATTGTGGTTTCAGTTGGGGCATTGTGGTTTCAGTATGGGGTATTCTGGTTTCAAGGTGGGACATTTTGGTTTCAAGGTGGGGCACTGTGGTTTCGAGGTGGGGCATTGTGATTTAAAGTGTGGCATTATGGTTTCACTGTGGGGCATTGTAGTTTCATGGTGGGGCATTGTGGTTTCAAGGTCGTACATTGTGGTCTGTGTGAGGCATTGTGGTTTCACTATGGGGCATTGTGCTTTCAAGGTGAGGCATTGTGGTTTCGATGTGGGGCATTGTGGTTTTAAGGTTGGACATACTGGTTTCAAGGTTGTACATTGTGGTTTCAGTGTAGGGCATTGTGGTTTTAGTGTGGGGCATTGCGGTATCAGTATGGGGCATTGTGGTTTCAAGGTGGGGCATTGTGATTTCAAGGTTGGACATAGTGATTTCAGGTTGTACATTGTGGTTTCAGTGTGAGCATTGTGATTTAAAGGTTGGACATAGTGGTTTCAGGTTGTACATTTTGGTTTCAATTCTGCCACTGACCTGTGCGTGTACATGTGGTTCCGCTGCTGGAACTGCTCGCCGCAGACGGTGCAGTCGTAGGAGGCCTCCACGGGCCGCCCGTTCAAGTGACGCTTGCGGTGCTGGTTCAAATTCGTCACCTACAAACAAAAAAAAACAATAAATATTTATTTTCCTGTTTTTTTTTTTTTGTATGATTTTAGACTCTCGCGTTCCATTACACTAAATATTTGTCTTTATGGGTCTACATGCATTTTTGTGTTGATATTTGGTGTGGTTTTCGTAACTCCACGAGTAAGCGAATATTTGCGAATGGTTTTTGTTATAATAATGCTATCTAGAAATTAAGAATATCTTCTTTATCCATCTAAATACTACTAGTCTTCTCGGTAGAATCGGCGTTCCGAACCGGTAGTAGAATGTTATTCTAGCTAATGTAACGTTTAATAAGTACATGTAAATTGCCCAAATAAATAAAGACATTTTTGATTTTGACTATTGCAAGATTATTAGGCCACACCTACTTACGACATTGACATGAGGATATCACAGTGTAGATATGACGGACAAGTCAAATATTAAATTACCTGGGCATAGGCCTTATTGCAGCCGGGTTCTGGACACACAAAGGGCCGCTCGCCAGTATGTAATCTGACATGATTGTTCAGATTTGTAACCTGGGAACAAAATTAACATAGAGATTACTTATCACTTTAGTACAAACATATACAGGGTGTCCCAAAAAGTAGTGTCAAGCGGAAGTCCTGAGATAGAACACCCCGTGGGGCATCCGAAACACCCCCATGTATGTTCCGCGATTTTTTATAGTTTTCGAGTTATGATGTTTTTTCTAAACTTTTGAGAATAATTGACTTAACCGACTAAAAATATTCTAAAGAAAAAAGTATTTGACTTTTTTGAGAAATTCCTTTTGCAAATCAATTATCATGAGTTTTTCTTTAATGCCTAAAATATTTGTCTCCATAACTTATATGGAAGTTCTCGAAATGATGGTACAAACTGAGAAATTACGTTCTGTAAATAATGTCTTACAATTTCAACTTTAAATTGAAAATATTTGGAGGTAGCTGCGTGGCTCCTAAGTAACTTTTAAAACTGCGCCAGACTCTCAGCTTTTATAATCATTCATAAAAACTGGTACCCAATGGGCTACTTTTTCTGAAATCGGACTTCAAAGACAGAGAGGTGGGAAAAATCATAAAATTAGCCATTCGATTACGAAGTATTATTTGGACATTTTATCATTTATAAAGTTAAAAAGTTTGTTAACAATCTAAATTATCATAAAAATGCTAAGATTAAACCATTTGAAAGTATAATTTGTGATACTTTGAAAATAAATTAAGTTTTAAAAATGGGACCGTAAATGAAAAAAAAGGAAATGTTTTTGATTATTTATTATTAAAAGTTTATTAGTAATCGCACTCAAAGTCCGTAAAGAAAGCAAAGTTCGTCAAGTTCTTCGTAACAACAGGATTCGTTTGGCTTGCGAAAACAGTGTTAGCGCAATGAAACTTAAATTAAACAAAAAACATATGACAACCAAATGTTTGCATATGAGTGCTCCTGTATTATAATAAGGTTTGTTAACAAACTCATTAACTTTAGAAATGATAAAATGTCCAAATAATACTTCGTAATCTAATGGCTAATTTTATGATTTTTCCACCTCTCTGTCTTTGAAGTCCGATTTCAGAAAAAGTAGCCCATTGGGTACCAGTTTTTATTAATGATTATAAAAGCTGAGAGTCTGGCGCAGTTTTAAAAGTTACTTAGGAGCCACGCAGCTACCTCCAAATATTTTCAATTTTAAGTTGAAATTGTAAGACATTATTTATAGAACGTAATTTCTCAGTTTGTACCATCATTTTGGAAACTTCCATATAAGTTATGGAGACAAATATTTTAGGCATTAAAGAAAAACTCATGATAATTGATTTGCAAAAAGAATTTCTCAATAAAGTCAAATACTTTTTTCTTTAGAATATTTTTAGTCGGTTAAGGCAATTATTCTCAAAAGTTTAGAAAAAACATCATAACTCGAAAACTATAAAAAATCGCGGAACATACATGGGGGTGTTTCGGATGCCCCACGAGGTGTTCTATCTCAGGACTTCCGCATGACACTACTTTTTGGGACACCCTGTACACATTTAAAATACAACAAAACAAAAATTTAAAAAACAAAAGACAAAATAGAAAGTGAAAGACTTAAAAAAATTATCATTATATACACAATCTCCTTTGTACTTTGATAAATGGACTAGCGACCCGCCCTCGCTTCGCTTCGGGTATATCTCTATCTCTATATAATATATTTCAACCCCGTAAGGGATTTTACATACAGAAGTTGTTTCCCAATTACTCCCGTTCCCATGGGAATTTTGTAATATCGCGTTGGAAGTAAGCTTTGCGTTCATTAGAGTACCTGCATGCCAAATCTCAATCATCTATCTTACGCGGTTTAGATTTTTTCATACAAAAGTTTTTTTCCCTATTACTCCCGTTCCCGTGGGAATTTTACAATATCCAGTTGCAACTAAGCTTTTAATTTATTAAGGTACCTGCATGCCAAATTTCAAGCGTCTAACTTATGCGGTTAGTATTTTTCATACAAAAGGAATTTCCCGTTAATTCCCGTTCCCGTGGGAATTTCGGGAAATCCTTTTTTAACGGATGCCTACGTCATAACGTCTACCTGCATGCTAAATTTCATCTCCATCCGTCCAGTGGCTGTGACGACTTCGTCCGCGAAGAGATGTTTAACGGGTAAAACATTACTTCTTTATAGCGCAGTCGGTTAAAAAGTAGCCTATAACCGTTTCTATGCTCTGGACTATATCTGTACCAAATTTCGTTTAAATCGGTTCAGTACTCTATGCGTGAAAGCGTAACAGACAGACAGACAGACAGACAGACAGACAGAGTTACTTTCGCATTTATAATATTAGTAAGGATAAATGTCACAAAGCTTAGGCTGTGGATGGGAATATGTACTCTATGTTCTGATCATAGTGCCCAAATTCCTTCAAATAAATGCTCTATAAATGAGTACTTATCACCCTAGTTTAGGGTAGGCCCATGGCCCAGCAGTGGGGACGTATATGGGCCGACGATAAAGTGTGTACTACTGATATATTCTGGTTACATACCTGTGTAAATGCCTTTCCACATTCGGAACATTTGAATGGCCGCTCGTTCGTGTGGATGCGTAGGTGAGCCCTCAGATTGTTTGATTGAGAAAATGCTGAAGACAATAACATAACAATGAACGAAATTGCAATTATAAAGAAACAAATGTATTGTTGTTACGTTTATCTTGATTAATCAAACTATCAAAAATTGGTACCGATTGTATTGACACTATTGACAAATATTTATTATTATTTTTTACGTAGACATAACAATAGAGAAGCAATTTATGCAATACTGCATGTTTACAAAAGTTGACTATTACATGCATAGAATAGGTTTTTTACCTTTTGTTATACTTTTCAACATATTTTTGTCCTAATAAGGTAAATAGACTATTTGATCCAAATTCATATGGTATGTTACCTTTATTGCAATAGGTGCAGACAAATCGTCTCTCAGCCCGATGGTTCCGAAGGTGGTTCTGTAGCTGTGTGCTCTTCTGAAACGACTTGTGGCAAATGCCACAGTAAAGTGACTTGTCATTGCTTTCCTGCAAATCAAGAACATTTTTGCTTCCATGTGCTTGATATACATATCAAAGAAAACTTTCTTTATTCTGATAGATCTTTTATTCATTCATTTAATCTAATTATCATAATATACAAAAAGGAATGCTGATGTTTGATAATATGGTACAAGACTGGTTGAACTACTTTTATAAATCTATCAAAACATTGATGTTTTTAAAGCATTTGTTGCTAATGGCTATCTAACTCAATCACATAGCATGTGGGAAGAATTTCAATTACACAAAACTTAAGATTTAGAGCCTTTTTACAAATAATTTTTGTTACAATTATGTCTTGTAGATTTTAACACAGATTTATATTTAAAGAGAATAAATTTTAGCTGCATAAGAATATTTTATCCAATAAAACCTTTTTGTATTTAATTCTGTCTGTTTGTAATTTATTATTTTTATTCTGCTTTTAACTTTCGTCATTATTTTTTTTTTTCATAGTAAAAATGAATACCTCATCGGTATTGGAACTCTGAGCCTCAGAGGAGTCGGGGGCCTCAGGGCCACTGTCTTCAATGGTCACTTCTGGCACCAGCGGCTGACATTTGAAGCAAGCATACACACCATCTTTGCCAGTCTCAAACAGTTGCTGAAATTAAACAAAATAGATACATAATATTAATATGTATATAAAATTTTAATTTACTTTTCAAATATTATTACTCTAATATTGTTTTATAGTATGACCCAAATAAAGGATCTAGATAATGTAAACATTACTTTGAAACTATTTGAAAGGAAACTGTTTCCAATATGAATACTTCAGCAAAGTTAGAACCACATCACCTCAATAACAAAACATGTAATATTGATCTATAGTAGTTTAGTGATACCTATCTACATAGCCACAATAATTCAAGGTTCGCTATTCAAGATACGCGATGGTCACTGTACAGAAAAAAACCAAGTCACTTGTTTTTTAATAGGCACCGAGTAGAGCCAGACATAAAAAAACACCGACGGCCAACAAACAAAAAAACGCGGGCAGGCAGGTTTCCGATGCACATTTTTTTGCCTTTATTGCAGTAAAATACGCTCCGAATAAAAGAATACACACAGCCTAATACTAATTTTACGACTACAAACCGTTCCTTAACGGCACCTATCACAATTTCTTCCAGACGCGTTATTTTTATATCAATAACTAAAGAAAACAAAAAATAAATTTCTAAGAATTGACAAAAGGAGAGATGTAGAACTAACTTAGATACTTACAACAACTGGTTTATCGCATATTCCACATTTATCCATTATAACTTAACGAAAAATCACAAAGTACTCGTAAGAAACACATAAAAATTATCAAAATTTATTTTTCGCACTTCGAGATCAGACAGCTCAAAAAAGACAGGCGGGGCGGAGGAGGGGAGTGCAGGGCGCGGCAGGCGCAGCCATAAACCAACATAGACAATTCATCAAAAAAACAATGTTCGTCTCGGTAAAGTTTTTCCTGAAGAACTTTGAGTTTCTTACAAACAAAGCCAATAAAATCATCATTCCATTTAAATATGAAAATAATAATGTAAAATGCTAAGACGAGAAACAAAAATTACGAAGTTGTTTTGACAATAATGACAATGTCACTTTGACAGTTTATTGACTTTTCGAGTTACTGGGTCTCGTGTTTTGTGCGAAATAAATTACGCTTTATTACGAAAATGATTAATTATTTGCCAATGTAGCCTTAATATACAATCAGTAGACTATTGTGATACAAATTAGGAGAAAATATTTTGCTTCTTTAATGTGAAGTTTGTGGTGTTATTATTTATTTGTTACTTCGGTATTTTTTACTTGGACAAAGATGTCTGAGAAGCCAGTAGCTGCGAGCGGCAACCAGCCAATCGTGAAGATCGGTCACTACACGCTGGGGGCCACCCTGGGGGTGGGCACCTTCGGGAAAGTGAAGATAGGCGAGCACCAGTTGACGAAACATAAAGTGGCTGTGAAGATCCTCAACAGACAGAAGATCAAGTCCTTGGACGTCGTGGGTAAGATCAGGCGGGAGATACAGAACCTGAAGCTGTTCAGGCATCCTCACATCATCAAACTGTATCAGGTAAACATGCTGTTATAATTAGTTGACCTTGACTCCAATCAATAGTTTCTATTTATAAACACATTTTGATTGGAACTCGGTAACCATTCAAATCTATCATTGTGAATTGGTTATTGATATTTAATTCATTAGCATGTATTGTTCCTGAAGATATTTTAAACCTTCTTCTTCTTTTTTAAGTTTAAAGAAAACAATAAAATGTAATAACAAGGGTATCATGGAAGTTAATAAAAATAAAGTATAAATTTTACCCGAAACAAAATCAGATAGAAACTAAAAGAAACATTCTCAATGTATTTATGAAATGGAATAGGTGTGATGACTGGGTCAAAGTTTTGTTATTCTATTTAATCCGAAAGTTAGTTTATACAAAAATATGGGACACCTGACTTTTTGTTTTTCAATTGATTGAAAAATTACTAAATTATAGCTTATCAAACTTCAGGAGTGTGGGCTTGTGACATCACGGCTAGACAAAAATTGTACCATAATGTGACGTCATCCGAAACTTCTAAGCACTTTATCTTAATAATTTCTTGTATGTGAAACAAAATAAGAAATGAGTACAATATTTTTAAAATTAACCAAATTATGGACTTAAATTTTTTTAGTTGTCTAGCCTTTTGTAGTCACCTTGTAATACATAGTTACATAAACATGCTTTCTTTTTTACTTTTCAGGTGATATCCACCCCTACAGACATATTCATGATAATGGAATATGTGTCTGGTGGAGAGCTATTTGACTACATTGTGAAACGAGGCAAGCTCCAAGAGCATGAAGCTCGGAGGTTTTTCCAGCAAATCATATCTGGTGTGGACTACTGTCATAGGCACATGATAGTCCACAGAGACTTGAAGCCAGAAAACCTGCTGCTGGACCATAATATGCATGTGAAGATTGCAGACTTTGGTCTATCGAACATGATGATGGACGGAGAGTTTCTGAGAACCTCCTGTGGATCTCCAAACTATGCTGCACCGGAAGTAATGATTTTTAATTTTACTCATTCAAATATTGACCATCTTGATCGTCTGAATTTGAATTTTTTTGCCCACCTAATGTGGCCTGATATAAAAAACAGATTTAAAAAATTTTTTTTTTTGTATATTTACTTATAGTACAGGATCCGTGGTGTATTTTTCACTTGATTACTATCAAGCTAATTTTCCGTGAGTAGCTTCATTTTGATAAGACGCCCAAAAAATTCCTGTGCGAAAATTTTTGATTGTGGTAGCTAACAGAGGTAGCAATGATTAAATATTTAGGACCGTAGGACCGGGACAAAGTACCACGGAATTTGTAGGACAATATGACCGTTACATTATATAAATATTAACTAAGTAAAATAATAAAAATCAGCTGGTTAGTAATCATTTTTGGTGATCTCCTCCCCCTCCAACTTGTATCGATAACGAGATCACCAAAAATGATTACTAACCAGCTGATTTTTATTATTTTACTTAGTTAATATTTATATAATGTAACGATCATATTGTCCTACAAATTCCGTGGTACTTTGTCCCGGTCCTACGGTCCTAAATATTTAATCATTGCTACCTCTGTTAGCTACCACAATCAAAAATTTTCGCACAGGAATTTTTTGGGCGTCTTATCAAAATGAAGCTACTCACGGAAAATTAGCTTGATAGTAATCAAGTGAAAAAATACACCACGGATCCTGTACTATTACCTTCTTGTTCATTTGTAGGTGATATCAGGAAAACTATATGCTGGACCAGAAGTAGACGTTTGGTCATGTGGAGTGATCCTCTACGCACTCCTCTGTGGCACCCTGCCATTCGATGATGAGCATGTACCAACCCTCTTCAGGAAAATAAAGTCCGGAATCTTCCCCATTCCGGAATACTTGAACAAGAGTGTTGTCAGTCTGTTGTGCATGATGCTGCAAGTAGACCCGATGAAGAGGGCAACCATTGAGGATGTGAAGAAACATGACTGGTTCCAGAAGGATCTGCCGGGATATTTGTTCCCTTCGCCCGTAGAGCAGGTAGTTGTAGATTGTCCTACTTAGCATAGATTTATTTTACTTTTTTTTAAATGCTTATATACTAAATACTATAATATTAAAAAAGAACAGAAATATTCAATTCTCATTTTGTAATAGGGGTTTATTAAAAATTTAAAGATAAATGATTTTAAATTATTGGACACTTATTTTTTTCTCTTTTCAAGTAATTAAAAATATTAAAATTTATTGAAATAAAGAGTTCAAATGTCGCGTGGTCATAAATTAGTTCTTTTTATGCCCACAAGTGTCATAGACCCAACTGCCCAACCTCAATGACGTGTACCTATACCGGAGCCGTTCTTAGATGACTGATTTGACACTTTTTATTTTATATTTTGCATTTATCCTTGTTAAGAGGAACATATTTAGCGAATCATAAAGAACAACTTTTAAAAAAAAGACGTTATTTCAAAATGTCAAATGCACCTAATTATCTAATTATTTGTCTTTTATTACCTAAAATAATTGAATTATAAAAAGAAAACGTTAAAATTTCCACTCTGTATTACGCTTTTACAAGGTTACCCCGTTTGACACGTTTTCATAGTGACGTAGTGGGTAATACTCACAAGGTATTTTTTAAAAATTAGTCCAGTCATTTAAGCTTAAATTAGGTAAGAATCTCGGAATTCGAGATACCCAGCTGTAAGTCTGTAAATACTTAGATATTGACACCCTAAAAGTGGTCTCAAAACCTACATATGGTAGGGTGTACGCAACTATTAAATTTTCAAGGTCAAATGTCACAAATATCAGTTTTATGAACTTTTGAGCGAAACGGGAAGTTTTATCATAAAAGTGTGTATGAGAAAATTGCTTATCATCTAATTATCTATAAAAATTGTCTCTACGTTTTATTCCTAAGATTCACCATTTCAGAGATACAGCGATGCAAATAGTTGAAAAAGTTGTATTTTCAAAAGCTTCCAGACCCCCGTGCGATTGTGCTAGACAGTTAAAATTTTCACAACTGATGTATTTCAGTAGCCTATATAACATCTAATACTAGAAAAAGCTTAAAACCAATGTTTAAGTGGGTTCACATACAAAAACTATGGTTTTTTTTCTCACACTTGGCCGGTTTTTAACGTGGTTACCCCAGTAAACCTATTCCAGACGACACCTTTTATACGTGAAGAACACGTTGTTTATATGGAAGCCTAGTTAAATAATTGTTTTATGTTGTTTTTAGTACTATACATATACGTTTCAGTACATTTAAGCTGCTTATTATGGGTCAAAAAGTACGAAATAACCAATTATTAGAATTTCTGTTTGAAGTATAACTGAAAAAAAAATACATTTTAAAAATGTTAACTGTCCATCTAACTCTATTATGAACGTGAAGATCCATATTAACCAAATTTAATTTAATGAAACGCAGAAATCTTAAATCTTCTGAATACTGAAAACAACACAAAACAATTATTTAACTAGGCTTCCTTATAAACAACGTGTTCTTCATGTATAAAAGGTGTCGTCTGGAATAGGTTTACTGGGGTAACCACGTTAAAAACCGGCCAAGTGTGAGAAAAAAAAAACCATAGTTTTTGTATGAGAACCCACTTAAACATTGGTTTTAAGCTTTTTCTAGTATGAGATGTTATAGAGGCTACTAAAATACATCATTCGTCAAAATTTTAACTGTCTAGCACAATCGCACGTGGGCCTGGAAGCATTTGAAAATACAACTTTTTCAACTATTTGCATCGCTGTATCTCTGAAATGCTGAATCTTAGGAATAAAACGTACAGACAATTTTTATAGATAAATAGAAGATAAGTAATTTTCTCCTACACACTTTTATGATAAAACTTCCCGTTTCGCTCAAAAGTTCATAATACTGATATTTGTGACGTTTGACCTTGAAAATTTAATAGTTGCGTACACCCTACAATATGTAGGTTTTGAGACAACTTTTAGGACGTCAATATACAAGTATTTACAGACTTACAGCTGGGTATCTCGAATTCCGAGATTTTTACCTAATTTGACTGGACTAAAATAGGATGAAGGATTTAATAAGTATTGTATTTTAAAAATAAATATATTTATAAATAAGGAACTTAAATCCAATCTTTTGGATGTGAATTAATGTTATTAATAAAAAAAAAATTATAATTAGACCTTGCTTGGTTATAAAGTGGAAATAACTGTTACTTATATACTTCGGCAATTTTACCGTTGTCCCTCACTAGTGCAGTCAGTCTGACATGTAGCAAATCGGCCAACTTAGAGCGGCTCTGGTATAGTATCATCCCCTATTATAAAATAGTTTTGTTATTGGGTCACAGGTACATTTTTCAGTGGATTGTGGACCAATGTGAAAGTTCTTACTACAACTACAAAAATGTTATCTGCAGCATGGATATCCGATGATTGCTCTACATACTGTATGATAGCTTTGCTTTAAAGTCAAAAGTGGAAATGACCCATATGACTTTTTCTTAATGCTGAATGTATGCACTTTGCACATGTATGTCAATATATTCCATAATTAGTTACCACATAATTTTATGAGTTATGTCATTTAAGTTGAAAATAAATTCATTTCTTTTGAGCAGCTTCAGGAACTACTTGTATTGCATATCACTATCTTCATTTCGTTTTTGTATAAGTTGAATTACAAAAACTATAACTATAATAGTGTGTTTATGTAGAATGTATGTGTGTGTGTGTGTGTGTGTGTAGGTTTGTACATGTGTGTGGATTTTAAATCAAATCAAGATAAAACACAAACATATTTTACTTTATCTCATCACATTATTATTTGTGTGAGTGATGTAACTGTATTGAATAATATTGTCTATTATTTGTGTGGACACTACACATTTGAAAAAAAAACTAAATTTACTAGCTTTTCTTTAACTTGTTACAGATTAAACTCGCATATAATGTGATTCTAAACATTATTTTCCAAATTTCAAACTAAATCCAATATTACCACCCAATATTTCAGCCTCTTAACAGGGCTCAACTTATTATAACGCGAATTTAATCTATACAAATAAGTTTTAATTCAAATGTATTCAACAATCTCCATTCATTCACCAACACCAGGAGAGCATGAAACTGTATTCAATAGAATCAAAAAGTTCAACTATCATAACTGTCCGTCTTCAACTACCAGGACAACAGCGTCATAGACACGGAGGCGATAGGCGAGGTGTGCGACAAGTTCGGCGTTAAGGAACACGAGGTGCACAACGCGCTGCTGAGCGGGGACCCGCACGACCAGCTGGCCATCGCCTACCACCTGGTCATAGACAACAAGCGGATCGCCGACGAGGCCGCCAAGGCGGAGATCAAGGACTTCTATGTGGCCAGTGAGTGTCTTGGTTCTAGTAGCGCCACCATGAGTTAGCTATCGAAAACCTACGTAAGTTAAAAACCTATCGAATTGTTTTTTTCATACTACCGATTTAAGTTCTTAGTGTTCCCGCTAGGGGCGATGTACATTTTTTCACAGACGTTTTTTACATAGGCGATATAGAGTCTGTCACTTTTAAACTCATGGTAATGCTACTGATCTCCTTACAACTCGATACTGACACGTGCACGACCCGGCACTTCTCTCTTCCCAAACTTACGTCGCATTAGGGTCCGCCCAACGACGCCCTGAGCCCGTTAGGGGGCAGACGTCGTTTAAATTTATTTAAGGGTGAGAGCCATCCGCTCCCCCGCAAGTCCAGTGATAAAAAAAATTAAAATCTGCCTTTGGAGCGACCTCCCGGCTGGGGCTCGGGCGTATTATAAGGAATGACCAATCGTATTAAGTGCTAAGAAATTTATGAAAACATGTCTCAAGATCTAGCGTTAAGTGGCGTATTATGTTAGAAATCGTATTAAGCGTGATCGTCTTAAACGGGTTCTACTGTACATAAGTATTAGTAAATATTCCACTCAACGCTCGAGAAAAAGGGTCAGTATATAGCACTTGTTATACGCTACAATAACGTGTATAGCACTAGCTATACGCTACAATGTACTGTTCGTCGTTGTTGCAGATAACTCCCCGCCGGCGAGCAGCGACAGCGCGCGGCCGCACCCGGAGCGCATCGCGCCGCTGCGCGACAAGGCCTCGCCCGCCGCCGCGCAGCCCGCCGCGCACGACAAGGCCAAGGGCACGCCCGTTAAGAGGTACGTGGACTGTTGAGGGTTAGGCAGTAAATTATCATCATCATCATCGTCTGTGATGTTAAATATACAGGGTGTCCCAAAAAATTGTGTCAAGCGGAATTCCTGAGTCCTGAGTTGAATTATTCCCAAAAGTTTTGAAAAAAAATCATCAAGGGGTGTTTCGGATGCCCCACGGGGTGTTCTATCTCAACACTTACGCTTGACACAATATTTTGGGACAACATATCGCATATCGAAACCTGTGCGTGTTGTTTAGGGTCGTTCTTACACAGCCATTTGCCACTTGTGGCGCTATTTTGAATATTTGCTTACATACAGACCATGAATGCACTATATTTGTTTGTGTCCCAGAGCGAAGTGGCACCTCGGCATCCGTTCGCAGAGCAAGCCCAACGACATCATGCTGGAGGTGTTCCGCGCGATGAAGGCGCTCGACTACGAGTGGAAGGTCATCAACCCCTACCACGTCAGGTCAGTCACCTCACCTAATATTAATCGAATGTTTACTTGTTTACAAACAGGCAGATTGAGTTCATCGGACTTTTGAATGGACTTGTTGAGAGATACGTTCTCCCGTCCGGTGATGAAGACAAGGCCGTAGTCAGTTAGGAAAATGTATATGTTTCTACATACCTAACGGGGAATATTATAAGAGTTATTTCAACTATCCCGTCTACTATACTTTCAAAGGTTCAAGGGTTTTTTTTTTAATTTGCAATCAGTCCTTAGACTATGAGCAAGTGTGTTTGTGATGATGCTGTTCAAAGGTTTTTGACAACTTTTCCACTTCAACTCTTTTTAAAATTACAGTTCAGAATGGTTAGGTCATCTATTCTCTTAAATAAAATGACAATCGCTACAGCGCTATCAACCGGTAATTTGTACCTATATCTCGTACTAGCTGTGCCAGCAACTTCGTTCGCGTTTCCCCCGTTTTTTACACATTTTCCATTGTATCTTTGCTCCTATTGGTCGCAGCGTGATGTTATATAGCCTAAAGCCTTCCTCGATAAATGGTCTATACAACGCAAAAAGATTTTTTCAAATCGAACCAGTAGTTCCTGAGATTAGCGCGTTCAAACAAACAAACAAACTCTTCAGCTTTATAATATTAGTATAGATGTATTTTTCACCCGACAGAGTGCGGACACTAAACAAAATGACGGAGAAATACGTGAAAATGTCCCTCCAACTGTACCAAGTGGACTACAAGTCGTACCTGTTGGACTTCAAGTCCCTCTCCGGGGAGAAGGAGGAGTCGGAGTCGCCGTCCCCCGCGCCGCCCGGCCCGCCGCCCGCGCCCGCGCCCCCGACCGGCCCGAGCGGTCACCACACGATGGAGTTCTTCGAGATGTGCGCCGCACTCATCATACAACTAGCTAGGTAATGGGGCCGATTCTGTTCAACGAGAATCGGACTGTTGAGACGAAAAAATTGATTCTTTTCGGCGAGAATCAGTAATAAATCTGATGTTTTTAGTGCGCTTTAAGGATAATATGGACTCTATTCCGAAATCAGATGAAATGCAATGGATTTTGTGATGTTTGATACTTACTTACTATCAAATGTTAATATGAAATCTGACTAAATATGTTGTTTTTTTATGTGCTAACGCTCGCACGTGCGATTTCATCTAATTTATTATATTTTTTTTTAAACGTACATAACCACGTGCCTACAATATTTCACGACATGATCGAAGGCAAATTGATATTTCTTGATTAAATGACACTGAAATAGTTTTGTGGCCAGTGAAATATAACAACAAAATAAATTCTTCAACGATCGGCTTTCATTAAATTCGACTACTACAATTTCTACACTGTGAAGATATTACAATTTTACGTGGATGCATTATGAGAACGTTTTCTATTATTTTAAATATGAATGCATACCTTACTTTTGGATTCCAAAGTGCGGGCGTTAGCACTCTAAAAATGTCCAAACCATACTAGTTAAATTAAGCACGATGTTTACGTATCGACTGCTCTATCGATTCGCCTGTTTATAGCTTAAGACAGTGGCGCCACTGCGGAGACTATTGTTACTAAGCTAGTTAGTGTCTTTGGGCCAAAATTATTTCATTAAATTTGAAAATTACCTGTATCAACCATAAAGTGAAACTGATCGATTATATGAATGTAACGGTTTTTTCTACAATTTGGCTTTGCCTATAAATCGGCGAGTCGATTTTTGACACGATAGTAACCGTGCCGCTTAACAAGTAGTCTTAGCAATTAATAGTATAATGCCTTGGAATTTACGACATTTAAATTTATTTAAGACTTATTTAAAATTTAACATGCAAACCTTGATATAACCTTCGAACTCTTTGGCTTAGCCTTTCCAACTTCAATATTATGCCTGCATACTTTTATGAGTTGATAAATACGTAACAAAACAATTCCAGATTTGATCATCCCAAATTATAGACAATTAAATTGTTTCCTCTATATGCCCTATTTCAAAGACAAAAGGTTCAAATTATGTTGTCCTTTAACTGTCGCCAATTACGACACTAGTTTGAATCGTGTGACTTTGATCGATGTAGTTTAAAAAAAAAACACCAGAAAAATCCATTATCCACCTAATATTATTCCAAAATATTACTCTTAATAGTTTTCGTGCTGTAATTCTCTGATTGTATTATTTTTATATTCAAGGAGACTGAGGTAGAGTGCAAAATACATAAGAAACCTCGAACTTCCAGTGTTTATATAATATTGTTCAATGGCACGAACATTGAACAATTTTTCAGCTTACAAAATTCATTAATTATTAGGGCATTACCTGCTTTTGTAATATGCTTTGATTATGTACAATTATTTTAGTCCTATGACATCTTTGTGTATCTAAACTATTTATTATTATTTTTACCGGTTGAGACTTAAATCTTAGTCAAAAACTTATTAATTTACATGTTTAATAAATTAAATATTGAAATCTTGTCAGTATTTACGCCCTTATTCATAAAAATAAAAAGTTATTGCTGATTTAGAGTCGGAGATAGAAGCGAATAGATATATGTACTTGTATGTATGTACTTAATATTTATTCATTCATTTGGAGATTGTTACAGATTTGTATGTTAACTGAATGGTTAGTTTCTTTCTAAGAGTCCTTAGAGAAGAACAAATAAATCGTATTATATTATCTTACACGACAGTCCTTGCAAACTCTTGATGTAACAAGTACCACACCTGTTAAACGAATATGATTTTTATGAATAAGGGTATAGAGCTTACTTCCAACTGTCCGAGCAGCGTCATTGTGATAAATAAACGAGTATACATAGATGTGTATGTTGATTTACCAAAGATAACTTACAGCAAACTGAAGTGCCTTTTTGTATTGTGTAAGCCTTTTGTAACGCGCGAATTGTTTTTATGGTTCGTTCGGAAACAGATGGACAGACAGTTGTTAATTTTTAGGACACATAGCTGATAGATATGGTCAGACGTAACTACTCTCGTAAAACGGCTTTAGTGTGTACTGCGACTTAAAAAATCGGAAAATAAATAAAAAAATGAGACTTCAAAAAAGGAGGAGGCTGGTAAAGTGTTTCGGACTCTCGAACATGTAGTTACGCTACTATTTTTGAGTGCAATAAATACGCTATGATATAGCACAACAAAATAAATTAAATTATGTGAATAAATAAAATTAATATTGTCGTGAGCCATCTGCTCCCACTGAAGTTCGGTAATAATAATGACGAAGCTGTTCCAAAAAAATAATCGTATGTCAGTTAGGGAAAAAAAAATACCAATACTACTAAAAAATTAATGAACAAAATACTTACTTGCACACAAATTATAGCAATAGGGGACTGGTTCCCAAGGGATATATTTTGTAGTAATTAAATGTACTGACCTCTCAGCTATGTGTCCTAGAAAGTTATAAGGTTGATTTTTGTATAGCAATAGGAAAATGGTAAAGGTTGTTTACAATAAGTATTGTACGGACGTTCGTTAGGGGAGGTAGCAAATTATGTAGTTTAGGCGATTAGACCTTTGGTTTAGGTATTTTAAATTATTTTAATATTGTACAAAGATCAATTGTACAGCTTTAGTTGAGTGTATAGTGCAATTCTAATAATAGCTTCCATTACTTAATCATAAATAAAATCTCTTACACCAATTTAATTTGTTTTATTTATTCACCATTTGATTTGTTTATTTACAAATTTATATATTTTTGGATGGTGAGTTCTTTCTGTAATATCAAATATGTGAGATTTGATGACGTCGATTAGTCGATAAATTTAAAAAAAACACAAGTTACATCCAGGCCTGTGAATCGATATAATCCTCCTGTTAAAAAAATGGTAAGGTTTTAGGTCATGAAATAAACAAAACAATTTTTAACAGAATACTGTAATTTATTACAGATCTAATCATATAATTAAAAATGACTAAGGAATTTATTGGTATTAACAAAATGATGTAACATAATATTTTTTTACAGTTCTATCTAAAGAAATAAATAAAACAGTAGATATTATTTGCTTCGTCTAAACAAATTGGCTAATGAATATCACAAGAGAAATATCGGTGTCATGTGTGGACAATCATCATTGTAATTTCAATATTATTCCTAAGACGCATAGAGTCTAATTTTCAACATCCTTAACGGATTTATAATACATGTTAAAGAAATTCAATCACTCATTTAGTTAAGTCTTCCTAGGATAAAAATAATAGACGTATATTTTGAATTTATACATTTTGTCAGTCGTTTTGAACGTAAAGCACACCCTCAAAAAAAGCTTGCATTAGATATTATATAATATTTGGTTTGAAGAC
Organism: Maruca vitrata; assembly: GCA_039566165.1. NCBI lineage: Eukaryota > Metazoa > Arthropoda > Insecta > Lepidoptera > Crambidae > Maruca > Maruca vitrata. The sequence continues at coordinate 4,600,280 of CM076933.1, forward strand.
AACCTAAATACAGTGGTTTTATAGGAAAACTTAGTGCTTACTTGTGTAAAAGTTCAATGTTTTTTTCTTACTAACAAATCGAGGAGATGGAATAACTTACTGCACACTATCTATGAGTATATTATACCATCAGAGTGACATAGATACACTCATTCTATACGAGAACCTTTTAAATTTTCTTGACAATAATACCATTTTTATGAAGTCACAAATGGTCTATATTACATTCGATAGTAAGTGGTCGTACATGTCGTCTTTAGCACATTCAGAACCTACAAACTCGATTTTTAAATAAAACGTTGAGTTCAGTTCAACCAATTAACTTCATACAAATTAACAAAGTTGCCAATTTTACTCAGTCAAACTAAACTCACTACAAAATTAATATTTTCGTAAACATAGCTTATTTAGTTAACGATCAATTACTTAAACATGACGGTTTGTGTTCAGAGTTTTTCGTAATTTATGGTCAAAAGACGGCGACGTATTACCGGAAACAGAGTCCATGCACCAGTCAGTCACTCTTTAAGTTTCACCCATTATCTCTGGTTGTATGAAAATTGGCAAGAGTCTAACTGGGAATAGGAGACATTTTAATAAGATTATATTTTCGAGTGTACTACATCTAATTGAAATAAGTCAGTAAACTGCTTTAGGTTACAAAACAAATCTTACACTAATTTCGTATGTATTGCACTTTTCGATTTTTCTTTGTTCTTTATCAAAACGACTTACAAACATTAACTCCGTCAAAATCTGACGAATTTGCCTTCGCTCCGTTGCAACCACGGTGAGATACATTTTTTTATTAATAGGTTGGTATATGAGCGATCTGCGCATTGTCAGATATGACTACACCATACTGCCAATGTGTGAGACACGAGAAAGAGATTGACTCTGCTTTGCCTATAATCTTCGAGTTGTAACAAGCCCGCTGTCATTCGCTGTCGCCATAGAAACTAAGCTATCGCCAATGAGGGTGTTCGCGTATAAGAACTTCACTAGATGGCAATACGTAGGCGTGAGGTCCAACTGCAGCGTGATTGGTTATTTTTGACGTGACATTGACAGACATGTCAATATTCACCAATCACGAAGCAGTTAGACCTCACGCCTACGTATTGCCATTTAGTGAAGTTCTTATACGCGAACACCCTCATTAAAACCATATTGAAATTCTGGAGTTTATGAGCACCCTTTTAATTAGTTTAGGTGTCTAAAAATAAGAGCACGACCACATTAGGGGAACTTTTCGTTGGAAGATTCTCGGCGTGTTGGCACCTATGATGACGCGCTGAGCGGGATAGGGATCCGACCTGGATAGGCGTAACCGCCGCGATATCGCCTCGCCGTGAAATCGCTAGGTATGAACAGGCACTGATAGACAACTTAAAGAAAATACATCCAATGGGGAATATGCACACATTTTTTTTATTATAGAAATCAATCTTTAATATCGAAGAAATATGAATGTAATTCTATTTTTCAATTTACTTTAACGACAAGCGAGATATAGCTGTTTAAAGTTCCCGGGTGGACAGAGAGATCCGATATGGCAGGTGACCTCACAATTACACTACGGCCATACGCGATCCATAAAAAACTCCGTTTTGTAAGAAAGATATAGAAAATTAACTTTAATTCCTTATAAATTCTTCGTTTGTGGACCGATTTTCATTTTTATTTCACATTTTAGTATATGTTTATGCCTTTTTTCATAGGTTGTTGAAAAATTCAAGATTGTTGTTTTATGCATATTCGCCATTCCCTTGGCGGGGTGCGATGTATTATCGGTACTTACATCGTCGGGCTTGTTGTAACACAGACTACGAGAGGCTACAGGCTACGGGCTGTAGGCCGGGCGGCGGCGGCGTCGAGGAAGATTCTCGGCGTGTTGGCACCTATGATGATGCGCTAAGCGGGCAGGTCGGATAGGCGTAACCGCCGCGAAATCGCTAGGTATGAACAGGCACTGATAGACAACTTAAAGAAAATACATCCAATTTCCTTGGCGGGGTGCGATGTGTTATCGATCCTTACATCGTCGGGCTTGTTGTAACGGACTACGAGAGGCTACAGGCTACGGGCTGTAGGCCGGGCGGCGGCGGGGGCGGCGTCAGGCGGAGGGCGCGGGCGGGGCGGGCGCGTCGTCGGGTTTGCTCTCGAGCGAGAACGGAGGGATGCGACAGTCGAACGTGTAGCCGTCTTCGCGCTCCATGCGGAACGTGCCCCTGGGTGATGAAGAGTTAGGATTCTTAAAAGTTTTGTTACATTTTTTTATAATAGGCTAAAAAGATGGCCTCACTCCAATTGATGGTAAGCGGTAATGAGATTCACATATGAGGTCGATCAGGTGGAACGAGGTCATCTTGTTAGCCTAGGAAATGTTACTGTGTCTCAATTTCACAATGAGATTTTATTATAGGATTGGCGGGGCTAAGTTAAATTACGAAAAAACATTTTTTTCAATTTAGTGTACTTAATAATATGTTGTAGCGTGACGTAATCGCACTGTATGAGCGAACGAATTACACATATCGATTCTAAGGGTGAGGGGCATCCTCTCTCCCGCAAGTCCGGTGATGATGACGAGCTACTCCAAGCCATCGACCATCCAAGCAATCATAAGTTAGTCAGGAAAAAAAATCGATTCAGTTTTTCGCAGACTTCAAAGCTACATAATTACCTAAAATCATTAACATTAGTCATGAAAAAAAAAGAAACCTAACTGACCACATCAACACAACTGGAAGGCCGCTGGCTGGCATGCCGTTGAGCGAGAAGATGCGCCGGTGCGTACGTTCTATAAGCTAATTAGTTAGACAGGGCTCCGCACGTTTCAGCCCAGGGCCCCAAGAAGTGACGGTCCGCCACTGATAAAACCAACTGACAACATGTGTTCGCTGGCTGCTGTATTGCCGCTGAGCGAGACGATGCGTCAATGCCGCTCGCCCAGCCTTCTAGGCGAGATTCTCTAGGCGAATGCAGTAAATACCGAAACTGGAAATAACCAACTGACCACATATGTCCGCTGGGCGCCTGCAGGCTCACGTGGCTGCTGTACTGGAAGGCCGCTGGCTAGCGTGGCGCTGAGCGAGACGATGCGCCAATGCCGCTCGCCCAGCTCTCTAGGCGAATGCAGTAAGAACCGCCACTGATAAACCCAACTGACCACATATGTCCGCTGGGCGCCTGCAGGCTCACGTGGCTGCTGTATTGGAAGGCCGCTGGCTAGCGTGGCGCTGAGCGAGACGATGCGTCAATGCCGCTCGCCCAGCTCTCTAGGCGAATGCAGTAGGAACCGCCACTGATAAACCCAACTGACCACATATGCCCGCTGGGCGCCTGCAGGCTCTCGTGGCTGCTGTACTGGAAGGCCGCTGGCTAGCGTGCCGCTGAGCGAGACGATGCGTCAATGCCGCTCGCCCAGCTCTCTAGGCGAATGCAGTAAGAACCGCCACTGATAAACCCAACTGACCACATATGTCCGCTGGGCGCCTGCAGGCTCACGTGGCTGCTGTACTGGAAGGCGGGCGAGTGGCGCGCCAGCACGGGCTCCTGGCCGACCACGCCGCGCCCGCGCACCGTCTCCAGCGTGCCGCTCAGCGAGAAGATGCGCCAGTGCCGCTCGCGCAGCTGCACCGCCGCCGGGCCCAGGTTCTCTAGGCGGATGCAGTACCGCCACTGGAACAACGAGAATCCTTAATATCTTTTTGTTATTTTTAAAAACAACAAATGCTAAATCAAATAATAAATCCTTATTATCCTTACTTATATTGTACACTAGGTTTGCCAGGCGGATGCAGTACCGCCACTGGAAGTCGAGAATCCTTTCTATCCTTACTAAAATTGTAAACGAGCTGTGCCCTCGGACTACCGCGGAATAGTTGTTTACGCGGTTTAGATTTGTTCATACAAAAGTTCTTCCCGATAATTCCCATTCCCATAGGAATTTTGCAACTAAGCTTTAAGTTTACTAAGGTTCAGATTTTTCACCCAAAAGGATTTTCCCGCTAATTCCCGTTTCCGTGAAAATTTTGGGAATTGCTTCCTTAGTGCACCTCTACCAGTGGCGTAGCTACCGCCGTATTTGCCGTATCAATTATACGGGGCCCCCGAGCCACGGGGGCCCCCAAAGTGTGTAAGGGAAAAAAGTAAAAACTTTCTAATTTATTTTATTTAACAAATTCTATAAAGCAATCTTTACTCCCATATAAGGGCCTCCAAACATTTTTTTATACGGGGCCCCGACAAGGCACGCTACGCCACTGACCTCTACGATATCTAAGCTACGTCCCTTCCTAAATTTAAGTGCCTAAGTTTAGCCATCTGACAACACATCACATCTGGCTGTGTGTTGATATGTCAGTCAGTCAGTTTCTCTTTTTATACGCAAGCACACATAAAGTATTGAACCAATTTAAATTAAATTGGGTACAGATCTCATATCTCATATCTGGATTATTATAGAGCCTGAAAAAGGGCATAGGCCTTTTTACTGACTGTGCTATAAAGAAGTAATGTTTTACCCATACCGTTTTTACTTTTTAGGTACGGAACCCTAAAAAATCATTATACATAGAGATGATCCATTCTCAGACGCTAGCAGCCTAACTCACCCAGTAAACGGCGGAGTTCTGCGACTCCCGGCTGCCCATGTAGAACGGTATGACGGTGACGCGCACGCCCTCTGTCGTCTCCCTGTGTACATCGCTCAACTCTAGCCACGGGTGGTTCTTCTTCTGCCAGGCGCGGAGCGTCTCTTGCGCTATGAAGGGAGGGTCTGGAATAGTTGAAGGATGGATTATCTTAGAGGCAAGATTAGACTTGTGTCTGGGGCAAAAGGTACAATAGTTGGCCTACAACAGCTGTAGTTGAAGTTACAAGGTATCAGTACCACACACATAGTTATCAGCCAACCACTATCATCAAATATGCATTCTCAACATTTATTCCACCTCTGAATGAGCATAAATTATTCTTTTTAGGTCTTTGTGATTTCATGCACAGTAATAGAACTAATTGTAAAGGTTATTGAAAATTTTCCAAGGTCTAGTCAAATAACAATGCTAACGCTCTATAAACCTGTGTTTTTCAATAATATGTGAGGGCAAACAATAATACTAAAGTAACATGGAATGAAATCAAGATGAAAGTCAAAACTTGAAATTGCAGTAAATAATGAATATTTATGAGATATTGTAGTTTATGTACAAACTGATTTACTGCAAAAAAGAAACTTTATTGCCACTAAAATATTATGAATTTAAAGATGTGAACCATTAATACAATTTGTGTCCATTAACATTTGCAAACATATTTTTTTTTCAGACTGACTTACGATGATGGCTTGGAGCAGCCTCATTATCATCACCTGACTTGCAGGGGAGCGGATGGCTCTCACCCCTAAATTAACAATTGTATACACTTATATGAGTACAATATTACCTTTATCTGGATTATGCATGAGAAACTTGTCAAATAACTCATGTTGCAGCGGCACCCTCTCCACCGATGTGTATGGGATAATGTCATCGTGGGCTACATAGTCTAGACCTGGGATAGCATATAAGCTCCGACTGGACTCCTGGTTGCCAAGAAATGTCACTGCTTCTGTCTGTGCTCGCTGTAGACAAAAAATTATTCAATCTAGTTGAAAAAATCTTAAATAAATATATTACTCAATTTATATGTAGATAATAAGCCATACATTTGTGTTTAATAGGTGACTCCATCTGAACTACAATTTCTAACTCATGATTACAATACACATTACATATTGTGATTATGTCATATTTTAATGGCTATAGGGTAAAAAGAAAACATGGAGATTAATTGAAACAGGACTATTTGGTAGATAAAGTTAGGAGGAAGTTATAACCACAATTTCAGGAATATTAATTCATCAGCAAAAATGTTGCACTAATCACAATCAATCTCTTAGATTTTGTTAGTTTTGTTTATAATGTTAGTTTTCCTAATAAGAAGGAAATTTTAGTTACACATTTTAGATAATATTTTTTTGAATCCTGATATAATAAATGAACTATTTGAATGTTTCCATACAATTCAGTGTTCACATACTGGAATGCTTGAAAAAATATACAATATCTATAAATGCTCAACACAATAAATATTTACTGTTAATTCAATTCAGAAGCATTAAAAACATGTTTATTATTCACAATCACAACACATCAAATATATTCAGTTATTATACCTTTTTCTTCCATTCGGGTCTCATATCGATGTTTGTATGCACAGTCAGGAAAATTAAAATTTCATTTAATACAAATTTATTTCTTGAACTTTTATAATATTAATATACAGTATTTAAAATAAAAATCTTGAATTGTACATACATCTTCGTGTTCCAAGAATATAATAATTTTGATTTATGTTTATTAGCTTATCAAAATGATGTTGGTTATTGTGAGTTCAGTTTAGCATTTCAACACATCAACAATTATAAATACATTAGCTCCAATCATATTAGAGGCAAGTAAAAAGAAGAGTAAATGTAGTATTGCCACTGCCCCATAAGTTGGTATTAAATATACTGATACTTATCATATATCTAAGGTATATCTTGCACTTCATTTGCTAAAATTTATTTGGAACTGACCCTGTATTAATACGATAAACACTTGATAAATAACAAACTAAAATACTTACTATGTATGGAGCATCTCTTGTGTCAATGAGGACCTGATAGAAGGTATGTGTTCTGCCCTTGACTTCCTTGCCTACGTTGGACAGAGAGTCCCCAGAGGCGTCGGTAGTGTTCGCTGGCTCAGTATTTTCCTTCTTGTTGGTAGCATCTCTATCGTACACTCGAGCCAACCAAGGAAAAAGAATCACACCCCTGTACCCAAATACTTTATGCAAAATAAGCTGGCCAGTATCATATTTTCCCGATGATTTTGGTGATTCTAATTTTCCTACTTCAGCCAATCTAAAAACATACATTTATAAATATAGAGGTTATGTACGTAACAGAACAAAGTTTCTTTAAAAAAGTCCAGCCTTACCTAGTATAATGAGCGGCTTGGGATACTAATATTCTAGATGCTGTTAGTCTTAACGGATTTACAGGTACAAATCTCAGCAATATCTCCATTTTTTCATTGTATTTATTATTTTCCTACAAATCGAGATTGTTTTGTTTGACAGTTTAATTTTGAGGACATGTCACATTTTGTTCAATCATTTGACATCTAAAACTTTGACAGAGAAACTTCCAATAAGAATTCCTATTAAACATAACGTTAGACATCATCATACCCTGTCTTCGTTTGATACACTTTTATCAATAGTTTAAGACGAGTAAACCTTCATCTTTTAAACATACCGGCTCGCTATCATCCATTCTTACTTCTACAACATTGGATTTTTTTTATCTCTTTACTCAGGCAGGTGCCAAGGCCATATTTATAAACTGTTTAAAAAATTTTAAACAAATGTCATTTTTTAGTGATGCTCTTTCATGAGTTAATCAATTCATAACTCAAGTGCGGATGAACTCTATTTGCAAATGTATTTCTTTTGAGCCCGTTATATTTAACCATTTTTTTTCAATAAATTGCATAAGGAAATTAACAATATTTTGTTTATTTAGTGCTGCATCTATTAAGTGAAACAATAATTATAAAGACGAAGATAAAAATGGATCATAATTTTTTTTCTCGAAAACACCAGAAACTGAATGAATATGATGAGGGAATGAATTTTATTAATTTTAAATAGCGTTTCTTACATTCGTAGAGAAATGAGTTAACTCATAATTTGACAAAGGACGGTGTTTTAGACATCACTATCACTCATTGTTTTATTGGTTTCCGAACGAGCGCACAGATTCTCAGCTCAGTCAGTCCTCGGTGTGAGTTAAATTCAAGTCAAACAAAAAACACACTGAGTTCAAAGGTGATTTTACGTGTTGTTTGGCGACATCTCAATTAGAGAAATTTACATACAAACGCAGCTATGCTGAATGCTTTTAGTCGTACGCTACAAATAATCGGTAACTATAGAAGAGTTTAATTTTCATTACTTTTATTTTGATTTGGTGTTTAAATTTCTTCAACAATTTTCTTTTTAGCTCCTACATTCGTTGGGCAATCAAGATGCATAGCTTCGCTCTCGTCTCTCCCGGAGACGTATCAGATGCTTTACAAGACATGCCGGGACTTCGCCGAGTCTGAACTGAAGCCGAACGCTGCGAAATATGATAGGGACCACTTGTACCCCAGTGATGCAATCAAAAAGATGGGTGAGCTGGGATTGATGGCCATCGCCGTGCCTGAAGACCTTGGAGGCACCGGCCTGGACTACCTGGCGTATGCTATAGCCCTGGAGGAGATATCTCGTGGGTGCGCGTCGGCGGGAGTGATCATGTCGGTGAATAACTCTCTCTATCTCGGCCCTGTTACGCACTGGGGCAACAATAAACAAAAAGAACAGTTTGTCACACCCTTCTGCAATGGTAAGTTCTTATTAGACCTTGTTATTATGTAGTCTGAAAATTTGGACATATAAATTCACTGATACTGATGATTGAACAATTCCAGAACGAAAAATACCTATTACATTGATTAGGTACTTATTGATGATTAACAAATAATATTGCTATTGAATAAAGTTTGGATCTCACTATCATTTTTACCTATGAATTGTTAGTTTTTTGAAATGTTCATAGGCAAATCCCACTTTAACCTCTCTTCTTTGACTTTGTAGGGGAAACAGTTGGATGTTTTGCTCTCTCGGAACCTGGTAATGGCTCTGATGCTGGGGCAGCATCCACAACAGCCAAAAAATCAGGAGACAAATGGGTCATTAATGGCACAAAGTGTTGGATCACAAATGGCTATGAAAGCAAAGCAGCTGTAGTGTTTGCTACTACTGACAAGAGTCTGAAACACAAAGGTATCTCAGCATTTATTGTACCAAAACCAATTAAAGGACTGGAGTTAGGGAAAAAAGAAGACAAGTTAGGTATAAGAGGCTCATCAACATGCTCTCTTATGTATGAAGACTGTGAGATCCCACAGGAAAATATATTGGGGGAGCCAGGAGCAGGCTTCAAGATTGCCATGATGACTCTGGATGCAGGCCGAATTGGTATTGCCTCCCAAGCATTAGGTATTGCCCAGGTAATTTTATGTTCGCTTAAAACTATAATCATCCAGTATTAGTATTATATGCATGCTTAGGTAATTGAATGTAGGCTCAAAATATACGAATTATAATAATGGTAATTTGGCTTCCAAATGCTAATGCTCATTGTATAACTCCCAAAAATACATAGATAATGACCCGAAATTTGAATTTATAATTTATTATTGTATTGTATAAAATTTAGCCAGTTAATTAAAATTCTAACATTTCATGATTCCTAAAACAAGTACCTACAAAGAATAGTCAGCCTTATCTACTGTAATCTGTGATTAAAATAATTTATAAACTAAGCACATACATAACAATAGGAAATGAAAAAACCAATTATGTATTAAAAATCTGTACATTTTCGGTTTTGCGGACAAAAAATTGTTAGCAACTAAAGGTTTTTTATTGAGGAATTGTTTCTGTGGCTAAAAATAGTGAACCGGGTCTGAGTGCCTTTTGTACCTCAGGTTCTGTGTTTACATTTTGTCGCACGCCAAAGTGTATAGAGTACAGTTACAGCACTGATTGTAGGCAGGAAGGAGAATAACGGATAGTACACTATGCTCCTTGCAAATGAGACACATTTTTACACTCTGTAATAATCATTCCAGGCTTCCCTAGATGTGGCAGCCGAGTATGCATCGAAGCGTACGGCGTTCGGCAAACCGATCCTCAAGCTGCAATCCATACAGAACAAGTTGGCTGACATGGCACTGCGGGTGGAGTCGGCGCGGCTGCTCACGTGGCGCGCGGCCGTCCTGAAAGACAGCAAGAAGCCCTACACTAAGGAGGCGGCGATGGCTAAACTGGCGGCCTCGGAGGCTGCCACGTTTGCCTCGCATCAGTGCATTCAGGTATTGCCGCTATCACATGTCGTTAGCATGCGCATATTAACTAATGCTTCAGTGCGCGATTGAAAACATGATAAAGAAACCTGCATATTTTAGTTTATTGGCACTTTCTTTATTTGAAGTCAAAGTAAAAATTCCTTTATTTATATAGGCATTTACACACAATAATCATCATTACAGTAAATAAATAAGTAAAAAATAAGTGAAGCTGACGACGATCTCGCCGAATCAGTTATTTTCATTAGTATGCTACACATATTAGTTATGTAGTAGTCAATTTTACCTGCTGTCCAGCCCAAACCTCCCTCCAAAACATTTTGAGACATCAATTCAAGAGTGTGTGCACAAATATTTTAGATATAGATATTAATATAAATATTGTATGTTTTACGCAGATACTCGGAGGCATGGGCTACGTATCGGACATGCCGGCGGAGCGGCACTACCGCGACGCCCGGATCACGGAGATCTACGAAGGCACCTCCGAGATACAGAGGCTGGTCATCGCCGGGCAGCTCGTCAAGGAATACGGACTCAATTGAGCCGGACTGTAGATTCGTAGCTAAGTGTACTCACTACAATGATATAGCAGCTGATATGTGCAACATTTGGTCAGTAAAAAATCTAACTGCTGTTAGAGTGGAGTTTGAAAGTTGAAAGAATTGTTATTAGGTTAAATACATAATTGTATAAGACTGCATGTGTAAATTAAAGAATATATAAGAACAAATATTTACAACACATTTTATATGGATGATTATGTTAACATATCTGATTTTGTAAAGTATATTCTTTCTACTTAGTTAATCTGAGTGATTTTGTATTGGCACATGACATCTTGCCATATGTGTTCAATGAATTAGAAAAAATTATAGGGCAGCTATGTCTACGTAACCTCTTATTTTATCATGTCTTATGTTGTATTGTTATATTTAATATGTAAGAAAAAGTCAATTCGCACCAAATCGAAATATTTACTGTACTACTTTTGTAAACGCTTAAAGGATAAATCAGCAGCATATTTATTTTAAATCTTTAAACCTGCCTGCATGATGTATTCTATTTTGAGAGTGTTTTCACATTTACCAGATATTTATAAAAAATACTTCCGACAATAAATTATTTTGTAGATAACTTTTATTTTATTTAACTCCTTAGCCCCATTCACATCTTGTGAAGGTTTGATCTTGCGGCCTTCACATCCAATGATGATTGAAATTGAAAGGCTTTGTGTGGTGTAATAACAAACATTCAAAAATATTACTAAGAATCTTTAATATTAGATGTTAATAAACAGATAAGAAACACGAAAAATTTGTGAAACATACAATAAAATATATGAACTTAAAGAGACAAATGTAATGCCATGATAATGCACATTATGTTAAACTTTGGCTCAGTTACTGCCCCGGCCCAGATAAAGATTTATCCATAAATTTCCTCTTGGCGAAGCACAACCACCACTTGCTGGGCTTGCCATCTTCTGTCGCAAACACCTGCAATAAGAAAAAAATCACAAGTTACAATAAACAGTTACAGAAAAAGGGCACAATCCATATCCTCCACTTGACAGAAAATAAGGCGTCCGACCAATTTCGGCCATGGCGACCGCTCTCAATTGATATCAGCCAAGTGCGCAGGACATATTATAGTGCACAAGTATGCGCGCAAACACAAGTGCACTCTGTCCCCTAACTCCCATAGTTCAGCGAGTCGGCAATCTAACATGACTGATGAGAGATCGGCCGCAGGACCACTGGCTTAACATGATTTCCGAGGCACAGGCGTGCAACCGCCAACTTCCTACCTCCTGAGTTGCTTCCTAACTCCTCCGGGCTGAGTAATTTCTTTACAGAAAAACTCACACAAATTTTGCCCAACCCCGGACTGGAACCGGGGACCTCTCAGTTTTTACACAGCGCTTGCTACCAATAGACCAACGAGGCAGTTAGATTTCAATACAAAGCTAATTATAGAATTTAATTAGGTATATCTTTATTATGACATGTAAAAAATACAGACCTTTTCACACACCCTGTTTCCAGTCTCATGCCTCAACTGTTGCAAGTACTGCCTCATTAGATCTGCAATAATAATATTTTATCAGTAACTATTGACCCACACTTGCTATGATTCAGGGAATTATACATAAAACCTTCCTCTTAAATCCCTTTTTCTGTTAAAAAAAAAACTGTTAGTTTAAAAGATTTAGGCATACATGGGGACAGACAGATGCGGCAAGCAACTTTATACTATGTAGTTATCAAAATACATCAAAAACCCTGTCTTAATATTGGGCAATAAGTATGTACTTGATAATGCTTTTACTATGTGAAAATAACACATATTAAACATTATTATTATTATTCTGGTATCATACTGCATTATATATTGGATAACACCAATCTTTGTCAGGAGTGAACTCTTCAGAATAATAACATTGAACATTACTTATACATTTAGAATAACGGAAAAAATTCAACTGCCTCACCGCGGCCCGGGAATTGCGGGTGTTCGAATCCCCGGGCCGCGGTGAGTCAGTTGAATTTTTTCCGTTTTTCTAAATATTAGAACAGCTAGTTCAAGCTTTAGCACTTAAAAATTTTAAATTTCCATTACTTATACATACCAGCGTCATTAGGGCTAGCAGGTTTGGCATAAACAGAGTTCAGTGGGAAGCCTGCCTCTCCCGGTATGTCAAATTTGGATATGGCCAGCATATACATCTCTTGCTGGCCCTGGTTTTTGTTGGGACACTTCTGCAGTCTCTTGAGGCATTCCGAGATGTATAGTGTCAAGTAAATAAGAACTCTGTCTGCATCAGACTGAAAGCAATGGTATTATTTTTTAAAATCAAAATCAGCTTAATTATAAATATTGTTTAATTCTAGGATCTGATGGCCATGTAAAGAAACAGTTAATTAAGGAATAAGCAGATGCAGAAATGACCACCTATTTAATCTAATGCCTGAAATAGCTACCATATGCAATACAGATAAACAAAGTGTTTGGCAACTTCAAAAGTTTTTTTCTGGTTTTATGTTATTTGAATGAGTTTAGTCTAATAATACATTGTTTTAAATGATTTTGATCAAGAATTTACTCGATACTTTGTAAACAACTATCAATTAAATCTTCTGATTGCAGTTACACACCTTAATCTCATAGAATCTAAAGAAGACATTGGCTTTGAAGTAGTTGAGCGCTTCGTCGACAATGTCTAGTTCGACGTTAGGTTTGATCGGGGCAGGGCCGCGGAATGTCGTGCGGACTGGCAACAGCGCCAGATTCCCCACCGATTGGGTGTAGTCAGTCAACGTGGAATGATACGCCTAAAACAAGGAAACAGATGCATCAGCAATAACTAAACCTGAATAAAATGAGTAAAAGGACATTTTTCAACAGTTCACTCAAGAATATCCTTGGTGCTTCACGATAAGGAAAAATAATAATCACCGGCATTGCTGTAGGAGATTTTCTATATTTGTTCAAGCGAATCCGCAGAATCTGAACTTTACGTAGTTATAATGTATTTAGAACAAATTTAACACATCTATTAAATTAATTCTACACTGCAATCAATAAAATAAAATCAGTTGATAAAAAATATGATTCATTTCACCAATACACAATACGTCACTGTCAAAACGATTTTTTTTAAATTGCTAAATATTTGGGAACATCTACAGAAGTTTTACAGATTATTTCTGAACGAAATTAGCTATCTGTCAAGTAAACGTCATAATAATATCTTGACATTTACATTGTGGAAAAAGACGATTCAAAACACGTGTTATTCATAGGTTTTGTTACAAAATGACCGACAAAGTAAATAACGACGTATTAAAAATCCTCACAGATATAAAAAATGATAGTAAAGCTGATGATACCCAAGAAGACAATGAGGACAAATCACACGTGGAGAAGGAACCGCCGAAGCCTGAATTTCGCGGTAAACCTAAGTCTGGTCGGTTTTGGAAGACAAAAAAAGAAAGGTACCGTATGATACTAATTTCTTTATCATATATTCGTTTGTTTTGATGATGAACCTGCTTAATGTTTCATAATATTATAAATTTTCAGGTTTTCTTCTATAAATAAAACCAAAGGTCTTAGGCAAGATTTTGAAAAGAAAACCTCTCTACGCTTGGAACTTAAGCGGACGAAAGAACTCTCAAAACAACTTCAGGAACAATTGAAAAATAAGGAGCTTGAACGGAAAGAACGGAGACGCCAGAACATTCAAAAGACAGAAGAAAACAAGAGAAAGTCTGAAATTGTACAGGTGATCAGTAATACTGCCAAGCTGAAGAGAATGAAGAAAAAGCAGTTAAGATTTATCCAAAAGAGAGACACTAATAAGGAAATAGAAGCTAATAAATGATCCATTTAATATTTCAATGTTTTATTTTTATCAATCTACCAGCGATTCTGTCCGTCAAATCTTCTAAAAATATATAAAAGGAGGTACTGACTGACTGACTGGCATATGAACACACAGCCTGAACGGCTAAACTTAGGCACTTGAGATTTGGAAGGGACTTATGTGCAACAGAATATTGCAAAATTCATACACACAATCATAGTCGCGGGCACAGCTAGTCCAATTTAATCCTTTCCAATCAAGAAAACATAACTGGCCTTTCACAGCGACAGTAAACAACTTTTTTTTTACCTAGCCTAATCATGGTAAAAAAATGTTGACTTATGGCATAGAGCAATGTGCATTCCCATTTAGAGTCCACATTGGAATTTTACATACCTACACACCAACACCTTAGGTTATCTGTGCCTTAGGTAACTTATGGCCTGGAAGTACAGAGTACACTAAGCATATTTGTATGAGCAGCTTTCTCTACTTTTTAGTGCTCCATTTGTAGTGGCAGATATATATGATTCTCGTCCACCATTTAAAGAACACAATTTTTTGAACATGTTAATTTTATTTTATTGTTAATTTGCTATCCACACTGAACGGGTCCTGGAGTCTCACTGCTGGGCAAAGCATCTATACTGAAACTCTTTATCAGTTGACACAATAGGGTATTTGACTGTGGATGTTATGCTTGTCTTTTTAGTGATAAGCAAGGTAAATCAATATTATTAATGAAATCGAAACTTAATATTTTTGTGAAATGAGACAGCTCTGGCTCGGTGGAACAGTGGTTAGTGACCCAGGTTTACTACCTACGGTTCCAAGAGTCGTGGGTTCGATTCCCACTCGGGACAAATATTTGTGTGACGAACATCGGTATTTGTTCCGTGTCTGGGTGTGTATTAAGTATATTTGTGTATCCACTGTTGATTCTGGTATCTGTAACACAATTGCTTAAGCTACTTACCACGGGATCAGATCAATGTACCTATGTGATGTTGTGTGTAATATTATTATATTATTTCAAAAGTGCGAAAATCATTTAAAATTTTGTTGTCATCTTATAAATAACAAAATTAGTAACATCTTTCATTATGAAAACATATCCATAAACGCAACTTTTGATGAACCTGCCGAACAAACTTCCTAGGCGCTGCATACAAGGAACAAGCGTGTGACGTCACACGCCTGTGGACGTTTGTATGGAGCGTTTTTGAGCTCGCCCAAATAATGTGCAATTAAAATTGTAATATCTCGTCGAGTTATCGAGATATCAAAGTGATACTTTCAACAGTGTCTTTGTGTTAGAGTGGTCCATCCAACTATATCAAAATAAAAAAATAGTCAAATACCCTATTAGGGTGGATGTTTTTGGAATTTGAAATAAAAGTTCACATATCAATTCATCTAATATTTTTATTAAGTATTGCAAGCAATACACTTTCACAGATACATATAAAAATATTAAATGTATTATCCATTTTACATATAAGTGATGATCATGTGTGGGCAATATTTACATACTTTGAAATGGGTGATGTAACATCGACCTTATGCTAGGTTACTCTTTATGTACAACAGCGCTGGGACACTGGTCCGTGTGGCTGATTGATTATCCATATAAATATCTAAAAATACACCAAAACTATTTTCAAATTACACACTGCAAAATATTGAAACTGCAACAATACAACAATAGTTTTGTAAAAGAGGAAAAGTTCAATTTAAAGCAATTTTTATGACCACCTTCAGACACGGTTCACAAAATAATCAATGCATGTCAACATGCCTTCAAATAAAAATAAGTAATCAAATTTAAAAAATATAAGTTACCTAACAAAAATCCCTCATCCCAAAGGTATCAATTAAGGCAAGGATATAAACCTTCACCAAAGCCAAAGTTACTATCTTTTACACTAAAATACCACAAACTGGTCATTTGCACATAAGGTTGGTTATATATGGTGTGGAACTAATAATAATAATGATCTGTTTCATCTCATCCTCTTAACTAAAACAATAATGAATTTATTTGTCTAAAACAGAGTCTGCACCTCTAAGAGAAACAATATTTTATAACATTTATGAAACTTGTTTGTCATGGTAAAGTGAACCGTATCTAATAATAATGTGTAGGTACTATTCATAATGTTGGGATATTAAGCCTCAATAAAATTATATCACTTGCTTTTAGAAATACTGCTCAACAATAATATTCATATCATAGCTTACACACATTAAAAACAAAACTTACCAGTAAATATGTTCTTAGTAAAAAATAAAGCTAATTAAAAATAAATCAAAAATTGTTATCAAAAGTTAGAAAAATCAAATCACGCATACCAAGTATAAGCTATATCTTAGACGTAATGTCTTAAACATGTCTCTTTAAATTCAATCAAATAATTTACAACAACATTCCAGTTGTTATAATAATAACAACAATAGTTAGTACTTAACTTATCCTAGTTCTTTAGACTAATATTTGTCTATAATACTCCATTTAACGTATAGAAAAAATCTTCATTGAAAACATCAGTCTAAGGCAGTGACAACAAAGTATTACCATTTGAACAGAACTGTGTTATAATTCAAGCCTGAAACAAAGTGGATAACATCAACATACATAGTCCTCGACAGGTTACAAAAATATTAAATATTAATTTATAAACGCAAATGAGATTCATAGAAAGATCTAAAACTACGTCATAGTTTGCGATTGTTCATTTGTTCGCTGGAGGCGGTCCAGAGGTTTGTCCGCAAGAGGGCTCTAGGAACGTCCGAGGTTGTCGACAGAGGAAGCTGAAGTACAGCCCAGGCTACACTGGTGTAGACCCTTCCAATTTGCACACGTGTGCCGACACCCATATCTTTGCATATACACTTACACATACAGGCTTTTCATCATATGGAAGCGTCCACAATTTTATCACAATCATCATGTTTTACACGTAAACTCGCAGCACGTTTTGCATAAATCCATACACCATTATTACTACATATTTTCATGTAATGATTTCCGTGCTGAGCCGACACATTTTATTACCAAAATATTACTCGTGCGGACGCTTAACGTACAAAAAACGAACACTCAAAAACAGTACAAAATGGACACAATAATATTCAAATGTTACAAAATGAGTATTCATAGGATAGGATAGCTACAATATCACTGTCGTAGTTAAATTTATTCGAGTTTTATCATTTTTATGCAAATATTAGCAAGGTGCAGTCAGTTTACCAACATTATAGACAATTTTAATATTATCATGATCTTGGTCTATACTGTTTGCAGCCAGCTAATATCTGAGTAAATCCTAAGAGTTCTGTGCACTGGTCCAGTTATTTAGCATACAATTAGAGTTCTCAAAGGTACCCTGCGACGTGACTTTCCACCTGATAATGTTGTTTTCAGAGAAACAAAACCTCCTCCTTTTTTTGAGTCGGTAAAAAAGCGTGAAGGTTTCTCGTTGACCAATATCAGTGACTCCGAATGTGGGTATTTACGTAAGACTGTTAGATACATAATATATCTATGATACCATAAAATAGCAATTACACTTTTCCCAGTAGAGAATGTCTTCAGAATAAGACTACTATTTGCGCGTGAGTCTCCTTATGTCCAATATAGGCTCACTTTGACGTTACAAAATTTATAGTATTTATGTATTGCACTTAAATGTAGAAAACAAACTGCCCGCATGGTGTAGTGCACAATTGATTAATTTTACATAATCCTCAGCACAATTAGCTGTGTAACCAATCCCTGTCAACTCTCCTTTTAAAACTTTTTATTGCTATCTCAAACAAGGATTAGTAATAGTCTTTTAATCCCTTCTCACCCCACTTACATTTTGTTTACATACTATGAAGTACAGAAACTTACGTAGCAAGTATAAGGGCGTCTCTCCATCTCACTACAGTTAGTTAAGAGTCACCAGCGGACAGTCAGACGCTGACTGTGAGCTTAATAGGAACGACCTAAAGGTCGTTGCCTACATATCAACTCGTAAACTGAACATACACATATCAACTCTGACTTTCAGTAGCGGTACCATGAGTAGGCTATCGAAAACTTACGTACGTTAAAAACCTATCGAGTTGTTTTTTTCATACGACCGATTTTAGTTCTTAGCGTAACCACCAGGGGCACTGTACAAGTTTTCATAGACATATTTACGTAGGCAATATCGACTCCGTAACTTTTAAACTCATGGTAGCGCTACAGTATTCTTTGTATGAAACTCTACTTCATCGCACACTAATCGGAATCTTAGATTAATTGCTTCGATTCGGGACGCGAGGCGATACCTTTCTGAGTTGATATGTGTGCTACGACCTTTAGTCAGAAGTTATATAGTTTACAAAATGCACAGTTAGCAACAAAAGTTGTTGGTAAATAAGTAATCATAAGAAGTATGTGGGAGAGCCACAGTTTTCTTTCGTTCGCGTTGTCCAACCAACATCGAAAATAGCAGGTAAAATGAACATCTTCCAATGGCATGAATATTGGCAGACCAACTTATGCAGTTCAATATTTTTGGTCGTTATATCAAGCCATATGGTGCCATTATCCTTTGATATAGGAACATTTAATCGAGTTATAATCGGTAAACAGGTTATTCCAACAAGTACAACACTGATAAAAATATAAAATCCGAAAAAAGTCCCATACATTTTGTGCTAATTGCATTTTTTTGAAGATAAAACGTTTTTTAATATCGCGTGTAGACCCATAAAGACATATTTTTAGTGTAATGGAACGCGAAAGTTTAAAATCTTACAAAACTTTTTTTGTTTGTTGATTTTGAAAAGTAAGGCGCCACGGCTGCATACTTGTGAATGCCATATTATTGCCATTGTTATTATGATCGCTAAGTTGCTATTGGTCAAGTGATTGTCTAGTCGCAATGGGGGCTATCGTTTGGCTCACCAGGCGGCGCTGCTGTGGAGTGAGGTCCTTAGGACCAAGTCTAAGTCTGTACTTAGGACCTAAGCTTGCTATAAGGATTAAAATAAAAGTTTATATGTAGGTCATACTTAACCTCGTAAGGCCCAATGTCCTCACATGAGACAAACACAATGGATTTTCTATTGTGTCTGGTTTTCTGGGCCTTACGACTTTAATACAATAAATGAATCTGTTCAAACGTGTTGGCCATGCCAGTATTGCGCAGTTCCGTTTAGATCGGAAAAAAGGCGGACATAAGTCTTTTACTTACAAAATATTCGCAACATCAATATAAATAGATATATCAAACCCGCGTAGCCATGTAAAGGACATGTGATTCAAGCTCACGCTACACTAGCGCCCCTGGCGGCGAGCTGTCGCGATAGCCCTCATTGGTCGCACGGTTGCCATGGTTACGCCGGGTGGAGGCAAGGTAAGCCCAGACGGGCCGGTTGCCGCGGAGACGCCGGGTTCAAACAAAGCATAGAACGTTCATTTGTAAGCGCGCGGCGCGTCACACGTCGAATTCTGCGCCGGGCTTGCCGTTCGGAGGCGCTATGAACGGCTCGCTCCACATTCTTCTTAGGTCGCCCTGTGATAGAAAAATTATCGTTGGTATGTCATAGCAGGTAAATAAATATCTATCTACCAACATCATCGCCGTTAACTGTACTGAGTCAAAGATTTGGTACAGTGAGCAACAAAAGTAACTCGAAAATTTGATGACAAGGAATAGGGTAATATAATAAGGAGTAGCCTACTGTAACTCAGTACAGTCAGTAATAAAAGAATCCAAATATTTGTGACTTATCAAGACCTTGTGACTGAGAGATCGCAACTTGCGACATGATTTTATGACCCACCGGTCGACATTGTTGCCAAGACTTTCCTAGTCAGTAATGTCATTAATCAGTTTAATATACTGAAGACAACTCCGAATAGGTACAGGCACAAACAAAAGTGCCTGCAAAAAAAAACTTTTCTCTAAGTGGCTCATACAGAAAACTTTTTTTTTCTTTTACCGTACCTTAACGTAGGCCATGGTGAGTAGAGGTAGCAGCGTGAAGGGCACGAGGTAGAGCAGCGCCGGCTGCGCCGCCTTGAACACCTCGGCCGACACCGTCGCCGTCAGCAGCCCCAGGAAGTAGCCCAGCAGCGAGCAGTGGAAGTACGTCAGCCGGGAGCCCTGGGAAAATAGATTTGTTACCGTGTCAAATAGGTAAAAAACGGGACCCTATCAGGCTAAGTCTCCGCCGTCCGTATGTCAGTCTCCAAGCTCTATGTAATCTAACCGCAATAGCTGGAAAGCTGAAATTTTCACAAATGATGTTTTTTCATTGCCGCTATAACAACAAATAAGAAAGTGAAAGTTAATAAAAAACTAAAAATTTAAAAAGATAAAATATTAAGTCCCCATACAATAAAGGTTTTTAACATAATTGGAACCCTTCGTGCGCGAGTCCGACTTGCACTTGGTCGGTTTTCGTAAGATAACATGATGATGATTGGATAGGACCAGTCCCTAAAGCAAGTACTATCCAATCTTCACTATGTAACATCGCTTTTTAATACTCTTTCTGTGACACTTGTGAGGGTGGTTCCCTGGCGTTGAGAATTACTTTTTCATTAACTTTTATTCCATTTAGATAAATATTGTGTAGTAGGCGAGAAACAACACAAAAGATATATACCGATAAATTGGCTGTATGCCGTATTATCCGAAACAATAAAACATAAAAAAAACTAGAATCATCTCTCACCATAGACCTGGGGCCAGGCACCTGCCCCATCTGGCAGACGAGGGTCGCCTTCTTGTACGCGTCGTAGCGCAGCACGAAGCACAGCAGCAGGCCCGGCATCACGATGTCGCCGAGACCTGGAACCATAAAATTGATCAGTTAATACAGATGACGAATTAAAGCAAGCTAGCTGACCTGATGATCGTTCCGACCGGACGAAAAACTAGCTATGCTAACTATTTTTATTATTTAGGGTTAATAGAAATGATGCTCGGGAACATGGGCCATTGTACCAAGATGGTCCCATGACCATCCATGATGCAATGATGCATCCCCCCCCCCCCCCTTATGATCACCCCACTCGGAGAGATCATCCACTTCTCGCAGCCTCCTATGGTGTTTACCATAAAGATTGGTATGGACCGGTAAGGCCACCACGGTTGTCGCTTCTGTAAGATGGCAGTAGCATGACATCACCACATTCACCGGAGCAGTGCTCAGGCGAGGCGCAGCAGCATACCCAGCATGGAGAAGTGTCCCTGGTGGTGCATGGAGGGGAACACGAGCTTGGCGGGCAGCGAGAGCTTGCACCGGAGCAGTGCTCAGGCGAGGCGCAGCAGCATACCCAGCATGGAGAAGTGTCCCTGGTGGTGCATGGAGGGGAACACGAGCTTGGCGGGCAGCGAGAGCTTGCACCGGAGCAGTGCTCAGGCGAGGCGCAGCAGCATACCCAGCATGGAGAAGTGTCCCTGGTGGTGCATGGAGGGGAACACGAGCTTGGCGGGCAGCGAGAGCTTGCACCGGAGCAGTGCTCAGGCGATGGCGCAGCAGCATACCCAGCATGGAGAAGTGTCCCTGGTGGTGCATGGAGGGGAACACGAGCTTGGCGGGCAGCGAGAGCTTGCACCGGAGCAGTGCTCAGGCGAGGCGCAGCAGCATACCCAGCATGGAGAAGTGTCCCTGGTGGTGCATGGAGGGGAACACGAGCTTGGCGGGCAGCGAGAGCTTGCACCGGAGCAGTGCTCAGGCGAGCGCAGCAGCATACCCAGCATGGAGAAGTGTCCCTGGTGGTGCATGGAGGGGAACACGAGCTTGGCGGGCAGCGAGAGCTTGCACCGGAGCAGTGCTCAGGCGAGGCGCAGCAGCATACCCAGCATGGAGAAGTGTCCCTGGTGGTGCATGGAGGGGAACACGAGCTTGGCGGGCAGCGAGAGCTTGCACCGGAGCAGTGCTCAGGCGATGGCGCAGCAGCATACCCAGCATGGAGAAGTGTCCCTGGTGGTGCATGGAGGGGAACACGAGCTTGGCGGGCAGCGAGAGCTTGCACCGGAGCAGTGCTCAGGCGAGCGCAGCAGCATACCCAGCATGGAGAAGTGTCCCTGGTGGTGCATGGAGGGGAACACGAGCTTGGCGGGCAGCGAGAGCTTGCACCGGAGCAGTGCTCAGGCGAGGCGCAGCAGCATACCCAGCATGGAGAAGTGTCCCTGGTGGTGCATGGAGGGGAACACGAGCTTGGCGGGCAGCGAGAGCTTGCACCGGAGCAGTGCTCAGGCGAGGCGCAGCAGCATACCCAGCATGGAGAAGTGTCCCTGGTGGTGCATGGAGGGGAACACGAGCTTGGCGGGCAGCGAGAGCTTGCACCGGAGCAGTGCTCAGGCGAGGCGCAGCAGCATACCCAGCATGGAGAAGTGTCCCTGGTGGTGCATGGAGGGGAACACGAGCTTGGCGGGCAGCGAGAGCTTGCACCGGAGCAGTGCTCAGGCGAGGCGCAGCAGCATACCCAGCATGGAGAAGTGTCCCTGGTGGTGCATGGAGGGGAACACGAGCTTGGCGGGCAGCGAGAGCTTGGGCGCGTCGCGCATGGCGCCGCCCAGCTGCAGCCGGCGCGCCACCACGTTCATCGGATTCTCGGCGGGCCTGGAAACACAATTAGCCTATGTATTCCATATCTATTACAGTTCAAAGAGAATAACTCATGTCTGAAGTGGATGGTGACTGGAATAAAGCTGTAAATAGACTTGCTGGTAAAGCAGTGGCTTTACCAGCAAGTCTATTTATTCCATATGTGTTGTAAAATTGCTGTCTGTTTCGTTTTAAGTCTTGTTTAATATCAAAGTAGCCATGGCGAATTGTTTTTTTATTGTAACAAGATGACCTCAATCCACCTGATGGTAAGCGGTAGTGAGATCCACATATGTGGTCGACAGGCACAATAGACCATATTGAGCCTGTCGCACTAACCTTGTTGTTCTATGACGTCAGAGTGTTGAGAAACGTTTACACTTCAGTAGCTAAGGCTTTTAGAGGCGAGTGCCATCCGCTCCCCCGCAAGTCCGATGATATGAAAAGGTTCAGTTTCCCTCTAACATTATTCATCAAGGAAGTCTGCCCTCTGTCATTATTCTTTATCTATCTTAAAAGTTCAAAAACCAACACCAACCTGGTGGCCACCTTGACCATGACATTGGTGGTGAAGATGTAAGAGGAGAAGAAGACCCAGAACACGTCGTACAGCAGCAGCCCGGTGAGCAGCAGCGTGGACACCTTCAGCGAGGGCAGCCGGATCAGCGCGATGAACGTCACGCACAGGCCCATGCCCATCGCTGGGAATAGACAAATTGGCAAGTTAGTCTCCTAGTCCCACTATGAGGAAAAGTAGCAAAATTGTAGCAACTTATTCAGGCGTGCGAGCCATCCGCGCTACCTTGCAAGTCCGGTGATGATGACGGCTACTCCAAGCCATTATCGTATGTCAGTTAGAAAAAAGAAATGGCAACTTAGTACTTAAATCGCAAACTGGACGAACGCGGTAGAGGCGGCGACCGCGGGAGGTCAACAGCTCGCGCGACACTGCATACTACACACGCGGTACAATTGCTTCAGTTTGTATGAGCCGCCAGCACCGCGCGGAGCACTGCCACCTCGTGAGTCCCAGTTTGCAGCCTTAGGTACTGTCTGAAGTTTATACATTTGTATCAGAAGAGTCAGTCTACTGCTAACCACATGGTGTGCAGTAGCATTAAGGGAAGCAAACTCAGTGCGGCACATATATGTGTGAATTCTCGCGATTCTGACCAGATTGTTAGTCCAACTTCTAGGTAGGAGAGCATCGCTATTTTATAATAGTTAAATTCACCACACAAGCCGCGTACAGCGCGGCGGCGTCAGCAGGCACGCTAGCGCCGCGCACGCCGCTGCTATAGCGACACTCACCGTCCATCAGCAGCCAGTGCCCGGTGAGCACCCACACGGCGACGATGCCGGCGGCGAGCAGCGCGGCGGCGTCAGCAGGCACGCTAGCGCCGCGCACGCCGCTGCTATAGCGACACTCACCGTCCATCAGCAGCCAGTGCCCGGTGAGCACCCACACGGCGACGATGCCGGCGGCGAGCAGCGCGGCGGCGTCAGCAGGCACGCTAGCGCCGCGCACGCCGCTGCTATAGCGACACTCACCGTCCATCAGCAGCCAGTGCCCGGTGAGCACCCACACGGCGACGATGCCGGCGGCGAGCAGCGCGGCGGCGTCAGCAGGCACGCTAGCGCCGCGCACGCCGCTGCTATAGCGACACTCACCGTCCATCAGCAGCCAGTGCCCGGTGAGCACCCACACGGCGACGATGCCGGCGGCGAGCAGCGCGGCGGCGTCAGCAGGCACGCTAGCGCCGCGCACGCCGCTGCTATAGCGACACTCACCGTCCATCAGCAGCCAGTGCCCGGTGAGCACCCACACGGCGACGATGCCGGCGGCGAGCAGCGCGGCGGCGTCAGCAGGCACGCTAGCGCCGCGCACGCCGCTGCTATAGCGACACTCACCGTCCATCAGCAGCCAGTGCCCGGTGAGCACCCACACGGCGACGATGCCGGCGGCGAGCAGCGCGGCGGCGTCAGCAGGCACGCTAGCGCCGCGCACGCCGCTGCTATAGCGACACTCACCGTCCATCAGCAGCCAGTGCCCGGTGAGCACCCACACGGCGACGATGCCGGCGGCGAGCAGCGCGGCGGCGTCAGCAGGCACGCTAGCGCCGCGCACGCCGCTGCTATAGCGACACTCACCGTCCATCAGCAGCCAGTGCCCGGTGAGCACCCACACGGCGACGATGCCGGCGGCGAGCAGCGCGGCGGCGTCAGCAGGCACGCTAGCGCCGCGCACGCCGCTGCTATAGCGACACTCACCGTCCATCAGCAGCCAGTGCCCGGTGAGCACCCACACGGCGACGATGCCGGCGGCGAGCAGCGCGGCGGCGTCAGCAGGCACGCTAGCGCCGCGCACGCCGCTGCTATAGCGACACTCACCGTCCATCAGCAGCCAGTGCCCGGTGAGCACCCACACGGCGACGATGCCGGCGGCGAGCAGCGCGGCGGCGTCAGCAGGCACGCTAGCGCCGCGCACGCCGCTGCTATAGCGACACTCACCGTCCATCAGCAGCCAGTGCCCGGTGAGCACCCACACGGCGACGATGCCGGCGGCGAGCAGCGCGGCGGCGTCAGCAGGCACGCTAGCGCCGCGCACGCCGCTGCTATAGCGACACTCACCGTCCATCAGCAGCCAGTGCCCGGTGAGCACCCACACGGCGACGATGCCGGCGGCGAGCAGCGCGGCGGCGTCAGCAGGCACGCTAGCGCCGCGCACGCCGCTGCTATAGCGACACTCACCGTCCATCAGCAGCCAGTGCCCGGTGAGCACCCACACGGCGACGATGCCGGCGGCGAGCAGCGCGGCGGCGTCAGCAGGCACGCTAGCGCCGCGCACGCCGCTGCTATAGCGACACTCACCGTCCATCAGCAGCCAGTGCCCGGTGAGCACCCACACGGCGACGATGCCGGCGGCGAGCAGCGCGGCGGCGTCAGCAGGCACGCTAGCGCCGCGCACGCCGCTGCTATAGCGACACTCACCGTCCATCAGCAGCCAGTGCCCGGTGAGCACCCACACGGCGACGATGCCGGCGGCGAGCAGCGCGGCGGCGTCAGCAGGCACGCTAGCGCCGCGCACGCCGCTGCTATAGCGACACTCACCGTCCATCAGCAGCCAGTGCCCGGTGAGCACCCACACGGCGACGATGCCGGCGGCGAGCAGCGCGGCGGCGTCAGCAGGCACGCTAGCGCCGCGCACGCCGCTGCTATAGCGACACTCACCGTCCATCAGCAGCCAGTGCCCGGTGAGCACCCACACGGCGACGATGCCGGCGGCGAGCAGCGCGGCGGCGTCAGCAGGCACGCTAGCGCCGCGCACGCCGCTGCTATAGCGACACTCACCGTCCATCAGCAGCCAGTGCCCGGTGAGCACCCACACGGCGACGATGCCGGCGGCGAGCAGCGCGGCGGCGTCAGCAGGCACGCTAGCGCCGCGCACGCCGCTGCTATAGCGACACTCACCGTCCATCAGCAGCCAGTGCCCGGTGAGCACCCACACGGCGACGATGCCGGCGGCGAGCAGCGCGGCGGCGTCAGCAGGCACGCTGGCGCCGCGCACGCCGCTGCTATAGCGACACTCACCGTCCATCAGCAGCCAGTGCCCGGTGAGCACCCACACGGCGACGATGCCGGCGGCGAGCAGCGCGGCGGCGTCAGCAGGCACGCTAGCGCCGCGCACGCCGCTGCTATAGCGACACTCACCGTCCATCAGCAGCCAGTGCCCGGTGAGCACCCACACGGCGACGATGCCGGCGGCGAGCAGCGCGGCGGCGAGCTCGGGCGCGGAGTAGCGGCCGCACACGCCGCGGCCCGCGCCCGCCGACCCGGCCGCGTATTGGCACAGAGGCGTCAGTAGGAACGCCAGCGCTGCGCACGCTATTACTGTAACATAACATTTCGCCCTTAGCTAATACCAACGCGACGGTACTATACCCGATTCTAGTCCGGGTTCGGGCAAAATTTGTGTGAGTTTTTCTGATCAGAAATTACTCAGACTGGAGTCAGGAAGTTGGCGGTTGCACGCCCGTACCTCGGAAAGCACCTTAAGTCGGTGGTCCTGTGCCCGATCTCTCATCGGTCATTTTGGATAGCCGTCTTATAGCAGTATAAGAGTAAGGGAATAGAAAGTAAATACGTGTTTGCGTGCACACTTGTGCACTATATGTCCCGTGCAGTTAGCTGATCTCCATTGAGATCGACCGCCATCGCCGAAATCGGTCGGATGCCTTATTGACCGTCAAAAAATATCATGTAGCCATTAAAATAGGTACTTACTTGCAGTGCAGATCGCAACCAGCGTCTGCATAGAGTCAAAGAAGAAGAACATAATGAGCAGCGCCACTGAAGAGCCCAGCGGGAAGCACAGCGCTTGCATTGTGTTCAGGGTTTGTACATCTGCAAGAGAAGCAATAACGCTGTTACTTCTAAGCAGGAGAATACAGAGACAACTTCCTAGTTTCTTCAAAGCAACTAAATATTTGTGATTGAACTCCTGTATGAACATAAATGATCGGATTTTATTCTTTACCATGATGCTTTACACTTAGGATCACTTGTTATCCGTTATCCTTTTTAGGTCCCGGAACCCCAAAATGGTCAATATCCTAATCCTAATTGTTTCTTTCCCCTCATTAATAAACGATAAAAAGTTACAACTGTCCTTATAGTTATCACAAGACTTGCGGAGCAGAGCAGGGGAAGACACTATTGTACCTGGTTTGCTTACCATGGTAAAGCAAATCACAGACACAATAAAAGTAGAACTCACTATTATTAGAAGACGATGTGGTAGCCGGCTTCCCGCCCAGCAGCGACGCTTCTCTCTCTTTCTCGGCCCGCTCGCGCGCCTCCCGCTCCATGTTCAGCGATCTGAAGCTGCCGTACACGATCAGCAGCATTGAGATCAGGCACGCGGACACCCTGGAAGATGAGGTGGCTGGTGAATAAATCTGTGTTGAAGATAGGGTTGCCAACTATACTGTTTTAAACAGTATTATAATGTTTTTCCGTCAATTATACTTTTTACTGGTGAACAAAAAATAAAGTGTACAAAATACTGTTTTCAGATCGAAATGGAAACACGAAGCACGCTCGCACAAATTTGTATTTATTCCGTCAGACGGTACTCACTGCTCAGAGCAGCGCAGCCGAGAACCTCAAACAAAATTAAAATACTGTTCATTTTCCTAAGATACTGTTTATTTTTCTTTACTGATCTGAAATATACTTTATTTCATGTAAAATAAGTTGGCAACCCTAGCAGAAGACCGAAGAGATGGGTCTGTGTCGAACACCGATCCTGTTATGCTGAGATATCAGCCGGAAATCGTACTTTACGCAGGCGATAGTATTAAAATCAGGCACGCGGACACCCTGGAAGATGAGGTGGCTGGTGAATAAATCTGTGTTGAAAACCGAAGAGATGGGTCTGTGTCGAAGACCGATCCTGTTATGCTAAGATATCAGCCGGAAATCGTACTTTACGCAGGGAATGGTAAGTATCGAAAGCTGGCACGCGGTCACCACGCTGAAGATGAGGTAGTTGGTGAGTTCATAGTAGCTGGTGCAGGGATCTGTGCTAAAAACCGATCGTTATAAGCGCTGGGGGGTAAGGAACGTACTTGAGACAAACAACATAACTGACACATCAGCCGAAAATCGTAATTTACGCATTGAGATAAGACACATAGACAAAATGCGGAAGATGAGATAGGAGATTTGTCGAGGAGCCTGCCTTTCCGTGCTGAGAATCGGACATTTACACGAGGGGTAAATGGATGACATAGGGACCCAAAGACGACGTAAGACGTATACCTGAAATCGGACTTTACTAAGGGTGACGACTTTGGAAGTTAATGATATCCTAAAACATCGGAAATTGGACTTGGGTTTGATTTCCGGTCAATGGATGGGGGGACTATAGACGACCTTAGCCATCAATCAGATATTTGACTTTTGTCCATAACCTAATACCGTCGGGAGGTGTCTAACAAACATAACATCAGTTGTCGTCACAGATGCTAGCCTGCAAAAACCGGTCAGAACATACCGAGCGAAATACAGTAGAAGAAAAGTAATTTTACATAAGTATCGTGACTAACTAAAGGAATACAAACATTCAAATGAAGTATATCAATAACTTTGTTAGTTTAACCACTTGTGATGAAACTTTACTCAAATAACATTTCCTTGTCTTATCATTGTCGCTCATTGCCTTGTATGCCGGCATGATGCTGGTAGCTACAAGCATAATTTGGATGTTGAAATTTAATTAAGTTTAACGTCCTTCTTTTAATCTTAACAAGGCTTTTATGAAGGAAAATAGCAAGTATAGTAGTTATGATGTCATGGCTACGGCGCTATAGAGCATACATAATTACACGCTTGTTAGATAATACTGAGTTCAATCCTATGAATATAACATAAGGAATATTATTTACATACAAACAATAATATTTTAGTTGAAAGTGACAAGTAGCTGATCTACGAAACTACTTTGACTATGCAAAATACCGTGTATGATGGTGGTGATGAAATATATTATTTCCATCACAAGCAAACAAGTTATGAGGTTCTTAAAAAGTTTATTTTAACTTATACTGGAAAAATCGAGTTAAAATATAGTGGGCTTCATCTTAATGGGGTCAACTGTAACTGGTATAATCTGACCGCTGCAGTTACCTATTATAGTCAGGAAAATACTAGTACTGACATAACCAGAGAGTGGTCAGGCGCAACACTAAAAAGTAAACGTTATTCCGATTTATTTACAAAGCCACCGCGAAATTCAACATCGTGACACGAGAGTTTACGAGAAACTCTTAATCAAATCTAAATCCCCGTCCACACACACATGATTGTACGTTTTCCTAATTTATATCCAAACATTCGAACATACCGTATTTTATATCCTTACTAATATTATAAATGCGAAAGTAACTCTGTCTGTCTGTTACGCATAGAGTACTGAACCGATTTAAATGAAATTTAGTACAGACATAGTCTAGAGCCTGAGAAAGGACAGAGGCTACTTTTTAACCGACGCAATAAAGAAGTAATGTTTACCCGTTAAACATCTCTACGCGGATGAAGTCGCGGGCGGAAAGCTAGTCTAGTATAAAACAAAGACGCTTCCGCGGCCTGTCCCTATGAATGCTTAGGTATTTTAAACTACGCTACGGATTTAGATACGTTTTTTAAAAAGATAGTGACTAGCTGTGCCAGCGACTTCGTTCGCGTTTCCGTTTTTTACACATTTTCCATTGTATCTTTGCTTCTATTGGTCGCAGCGTGATGTTATATAGCCTAAAGCCTTCCTCGATAAATGGTCTATACAACGCAAAAGATTTTTTCAAATCGAACCAGTAGTTCCTGAGATTAGCGCGTTCAAACAAACAAACAAACAAACAAACTCTTCAGCTTTATAATATTAGTATAGATTCCAGAGGAAGACGACTCTTATATGTACAATATACCTACAGTGAATTCGAGGGCGAGACGCTCTGGTCCAAATATAAAAGTCAAAATTTGAAATAACGATCCCTGGGTTGCGTTGCGTCGCGTAAAGACCTCTTTGCATCATTACCCCTAGCAATCAACAATCCATATCTCCGCACCCTATCATAGCTCGCTTGGGGCTCTCGACAACTTATTCGCAGAATCAATCAATAGTCATTGAAGGCGTTAAGTGTCGCCTATTGACCTGACTCTAATTAGGCGGATGCGTCCGGTAGCCCCCCCCCCCCCTCCCCTCCCTTCGATGTAATATAGTGCACTCAAGTGTCAAGACCCCTCCAATTAAGTCGCCTATAAGTGTGGCGCTTCGCTGTCGAGAGTACTTTCAACAGTATTGTTTTACCGAAAGACTGATACAGTTTATATCCAGTCACCCTAATCAGTAAAGTTGTGGTAAAGGAATATAAACTTTATTTTAATGACGCTTTGGGGGGTTTTGCCTTCGTTGAAGTAGACGAAAAGCTTTATCGTTAGATTCACTTATTGCTATGTAAGGAAAATCCTTACTATACTATATGCTACTTTTTAGTATACTAGTATGCTACTTTCTACTCAGTTGTCATTGCAGTCTCATAGGTATAACATTTTTGTTATTTGTCATTGACAAAAGGTCCGTCCCACTTAACGTACCACGTAAACATTTCCGGGAACATGACTCTGTTCAAATACATCGGTATTCTATTCCTGCGCGTTTCTAATTGTAGATAAGCTTGTCTACGAGGGCTGCGAATTGCACGCCACATTATAAAGTTGTTGGCAAAGTAGTTACGCGTTAAAAGGTCGGGTTATAAAAGTAGCAGATTTGTAACGACCATAATAGCGTTACTCAACCACGAAATAACTAGACTGCGGCCTACTTTATTATTCCGCCCGATATTGATAAAAATAAAACTTTAGAACAAGATAATGTAAACGTACAGCCTAATTATACCCGCAGACACACTACACACGTAGATACGACATATTAATTGTGATAGTACGTACAGTGTACACCCCTATGATTCAATTAGACCCAATAAACGGAGGGCGCCATCGCATAAAGGCATTATTGCATATTAACGCTTGTGCTTAACTTCCTCAATTGACACCGACGGGCGATTTTTTGGGTTTCAAATATTCTACTGAATTCCGTTGTAAATTGGCAAGTAAAGACTGCATTACATAACAGGATTATGTGATTAGAAAGTAGAGAAGAGTTTTTTTTTTATTTTGGACACAAAATTACAAATAAGAAAAAAAATTATAATATGCGATAAAAGGCCTCCCACACAGAATTGTATCGTGGTCTGGATTTAGTGGGTAAACGACGATAATTTTCAAGGATTTCCCTATTATTGTTATGTAAAACTGAATCAGAGCTTCAAATATTCCTTACTGTAGAGCCGAAGCAGCTTAATAAGATGCCTACTACTACTCGTTCGAATGCCTAAACCTTGAAAGTCCTCTTAGTTCATTAAGATATCACATAAAATAATTTTACTGAACAACAACCTCAATCAAGCAATTAGGTCACCTTATCAGAAATCATGAAACAGGCTCTTTTTACGAAGTTCACGTTTGAATTATGCCATCCATTAATGATAAACTCAATACTCGCAAGTATTTTATTAGCCTTTGTGTTTCTCAAGTTAAGCGGTGTAGTTTAAACTGTAAGCATTGTTCATGCAAGCTTCGATAACTCTAATCTGTATAACTGAACCAGAAGTGTAAAATAAGCAGATTTATGTAATTAATTAAGGCTTTTTACTATACCTTTCGATATAATTTATTGATGATTATTTATATAAATATTGTGAATACTTTTCAGATATTCAAGAAAGCAGATCAACAACAATAATTTGTGTTTATATCACAATCAATAAAATGCATCCCACTTTAGTTGTGCTACAAAATATAAACTGGTTGGGTTAGAGGTCAGAAAGTTAGCTAATCAACAATACCCATATTAAATTACATTCAATAGGAAACACCATTACGTGGAATAAATACTGAGTATCATAATAGTACAAACCTACATTAACTAAGTACACTCTCAGATTTCCGTCGCGACATTTAGTGTTTGCTATTCTCAAAATAGTTCGTGATATCAACATTATGGTATTAGGTATAGGTATGTTTCACCGACTAGAGTATAATTTCTACCAATAGAACAAGTCATAAATCTGCAGTAGCGACAAATACGGTCTGGAACCACTTCTCAAGTTGATTTAGAATGCATTTTGGCTTGTAAATTATTTATTCAACAATAAGTTCACTGATGACTATTTGTATTATAGGTATCCATTGTGTTATTGTCATAATATGACTTTATTTTCAAAAACTTTATCTATCATGTTAGGTTTTTATAATATAAAAGACTGCAAAATTACGACCAAGTACTAAAAATTTAAAAATCTTTCAGAACCTACGTAATTAATTGTTTAAGATATATTTTTATATTATTTACATGTTTGTATATTACCTAGTGTATGATCTAAAGCTATTTTAAAAATTAAAGGCAATAGAAAAAAGCTTGTGAAAATTAGGTTGCGACAAGTATGTATGAAAAATTAACTAACTAAGAAGTTATTAACTTCGCAACATTCGTTTCGATCAGCAAAGAAATAAAAAATTCAATTTTCCATTATTCGTCTAATTATCTCCTATGCTTTCAGTAAATATGTAACCTACATAGAATATTAAACATAGTAATGGTTGGGAGCCTGCTTTTCTGTTATTAAATATAGTGCCCCATCATCAGTAGAATTTTTTTAAAAACATACATACATATATATATAAAATCACGCCTTTTTCCCAGAGGAGTAGGCAGAGATCACTTCCAGCGATCCACTTTTCACCTCTGTGGGAAACATGACGTGACGGGTTGTGGACCACGTCGCCGCCATTCTGGCTTGTGCATTGTTTTATTTTTTAAATCCGACCAGTTTAAGTGATTATTTCATGATTTATTGTTTATTTATAGGTATAGTAACTTATGACATTCAGTATTTCATGTATAAAATTCGCAAGTTGCAACTATTGAATAAATCATGATTTTTTTTCACTAAAAGGAAGCACAATGCGCCTACAAATGAATAATGACGCGGGTATTTAACGGGACTTCCAAGTTTCTTTAGATTTTTTATTCAAATCTTCTAGTATTCCCACTGTCCAAGTGTCCATTTCAAAGGAAATTGTTTAAAATTTCAAATTAAAACTTTCTCAACAAACAAAATACTTTTCTATTGGCCTTTACACAGGTATAATCTAAGTTCTGCTACAAAAATGTTATACCCAAGCATTTACAGTAAAATAAGACATCATTCTAAGGTTGTGTAGTCGAGCAACCACACTTGGCCAGCATGGTCGACCAAGGCCTGATAGCCCTAGTTTAGGGTAGGCCTGTGACCCTACATTTTGGATGTATATGGGCTGATGATGAGACATTATTATTAAAAAAAGTATCTTACTTAGAGGAGTCCATGATTGAGTACGCCCATTTGTACTCTTGGTACTCCATGTTGGCTCCGACCTGCGCCATGGCTGCCGCAGCTCCTGTCAGTCACTCCAGTCAGACGAGCACTTCGACCCTGGACCTCACTCTAGGGCGCTCTGTAATACAAACAAAAACTGTCATAACCTCTGTATGATCTCTAACTCTACTTACTGCTAGCCACTCACTGGTTTATTTTTAAAAAATCTGTGATTTTTAAAAATGTTCTCACACTGATAGCAAATATTTGAAAAAGTTTATTGCATGTTTTGAAACATGCTAGACACGGACTCCACATTCTCTTTCATACCCTGACATCATCTGTTTATCTGTATAATAATATTGTGTTATTATGTTTACAATAAGAAAATAAAAATGAAAAATTTACATAAATTAAACTATAAAATGAACATGAATTAGAAAAATAAATCTGATTGGAATGTGTTATGTCCTCTAATATAGGCACAATTGGGTGTATTGAACCCATCATTGTTGAATTTTTATTAAAAACTTGTTTAGAAGTGGAGTAAATGCACAATAGCCTGATAAATGAACAGCCATAATTATTATAATGTGGGTGTTTGGTTTATTTTTAATCACCCGACATTATAATGACACTGAACTTCCAAGATTAATTTTTATGCAATATTATATTGATATTTTGTATTTTCAAAATTATGTGTGCTTACTTTTTCATAGATCAACATTTATGAACAAAAAACTTCTGTTAGATGAATCAATGTGCAATTTTCTATGGAATCCTATTGATGATAACAGGATAACCTAATCTAATTAAATAGTAATGTCAGAGCTTTATTGAAAGGTGCATCCTACAGTATTTTTTAAGTTGAAATCAGAATCATCACTTCACAACTACTTTAATAAAAGCCTCATAATAATCTATGTGTTTAGTACATATGGAGTTTGTATTCCACTTTCAATTAGAATATCGGAAGAGTTTAAACTTATTTTTTTTCCAATAAAACCAGTTACACAAATGAGTTAACACAAGACTCTGCAGAGGAGAACTGATAATGAAGATTAACAATCAGAGAGACATAGCAGTTGAGACTTACATCAACACCTCTACACAAACCATAACAAGATCTATATGTAACTGGATACAGTATAAAAACATTTACTAGCCAACTGTGGGAATCAGCAGCTGAGAAGTTTAGGCAGAAACTCAAAACAAATGTTTGCTATGATAAGAGTGATCTCTAAACATCTTGCACTTATGACCCTAACAATATCTTGAGGTATTACTGGAATGGGAACACTTTGTTATCTACTACTTGTTAATAATATATTGGTTTCATACATTCAGTGTCAATAAATATTACATGAAATTCCATAAACATTTCCCCTAGTTATTTAGATAACTATGTAAGACATTAATAAAAAATTTAGACAATTCATTTAATAGTAAAATTTTCAAAAATAATAACAACGCAAAAATTATTCTAAAATAGTATTTGCCACAATTAGATTTTTTTATAAACAAATAATTTAAAATAAATAGGTCATTGTTTATGTGCTACAGATGAATTTATATTTTGAAACGATATAGGTTCATGAATACTATAATGTTATTATCAGTATAAATGAAATAAAACAATAGTTCACGAAAATTCAGTCTCGAAATAAGTAGAGCACGAAAATAATGTAGACAATAAAGTGAAAGGGTACCGAAAGCAACACGCCGCGCGACAGAAAACATTCGCGGAAACGATTCGCGACTGAACGACTCACACTTGGCATCGAATTCAACTAGCTTTCGCCTTGTAATGAATTAGTTTATTATTAAAAACAAATAACTACAACGCTTCTACCTACATTGATTCTGTATGTACCGAATAGGAATAACAAAACTTACCAATATTGAGAACTTTTCCAAACGACATATGTTTATCAGCCCAATGATTCCATACTTTGAGATTAAAGTGTATCTATATACAGTTAGTTAACTAACATTAGAATAATTGATTTTCACAAATTTATTTACGAAAAAAACACTACCCTACGCTCGATCGACAGCCATACTGCCATAGACATATAGAGGGTAGTGGAGTGGCAACTAAAAAAAGAAATGAATGACTGACATAGACAATTAAGAAAATGGTACCTCCTTGTTATTCTACTCTCTTATGTGGAAAATTTTCAATGAGTTAGGTCAAATTAGAAGGGATAAGTTAATTAAATAAATTAATTACGTAAATACAAAGTACTGAAAACGTATCTGTATGGACGTAGAGATAAGTAGAGTGAAATTAGTAAAAAAATAAAACTGTCAGACTGACAGTTCTTCTCATTATTTCAATTGTCTAATAAACCAGAGGTGAAATTGTTTTTTTAAAGAAAGAACACGGCAATGGCACAAACTGTTGATTTTAATTAAATACAAATGAAACAATTGAAATTATTGATAGCCCTAATTATAGATCCTAAGAATGACCGTCGCCTCCGAAAGATCGCGCGCAAAGTGAAGTCCGACGCTAACGGCTCCTCGCTCGTTCTAGTTTCACGGCAAACCCGATGACAGGTCGGAAGTGACGTGACAGACGTCAAAGTGACATTAGGGCTGCTATTCTTAAGATGGCATTAGGGCTGCTATTCTTAAGACGGCATTAGGGCTGCTATTCTTAAGACGGCATTAGGGCTGCTATTCTTAAGACGGCCTCTCCTGACGTTGCGGCGTCCTCGACCGCTGGTCCTGCAGCGCCACAGTCCTCCAGAAGCTGCTCCTCACAGCCCTGGCTCGCTAAGGCCGCATCTTCACCATCTCTATCTGCTTAGAGCTGCTGCACGCATCCCCGGCTCGTCGAAGGCTGGTCTGCATCGCCTTGGACAACTGGAAGCCGCTCTGCACAGCTCTGGCTTACTGAGGGCTGGTCTCCCGATTGTTTGTCTTCACCGACCTGGTCAGAAACCTGGTTGGTTTCATTTACCTCTGAAACATACATCAAGCATTAGCACACTTGTTCGATCTATTACTTTGAATCAGATTTTATGTTGCAAATGGAAAAATAATTGAATCTGTCTCCCTGGCACAACCACAAGCGTGCACTCAAGTGATCATACCCGAGAAAACAGGTTCAATGATAAATAATAATCTTAAATTTTTATCTTTAAATGGAAACTTTAAACTTTGTATTAGAAAATTTAATCTTAACGTAAAAAGTTTTAAGTACTGTACTAAAATGAAACAAAATAAATTTTATGAACAATGGTTCCGGATTCCATTATTCATAAAATAATAGAACACTTTTGACAGGGACATGTCAAAACGTAAAATTCCCACCCAATACTGCAGAGGCCATATTCGCTTGCTACCCATACACAAAAGCACGTTTTGCGTGGTTTGTGTCTGCCTGGCCAAAGCCAAAAGAGTCCAGAAAAATAACCCACCCAACAAAGCAGAGGCCGTATTTGCATGCTGCCCATACACAAAAGCACGTTTTGCGTGGTTTGTGTCTGCCTGGACAAAGCCAGAAGAGTCCAGAAAAATAACCCACCCAACAAAGCAGAGGCCGTATTGGCATGCTGCCCATACACAAAAGCACGTTTTGCGTGGTTTGTGTCTGCCTGGACAAAGCCAGAACCTGACAGAGGCAATACTTGCGTGTCAAGAACGTATACCTACGCGTAGGCCCAAAGTAGCCATAGCGTCTGCCTGGAGTCACCACCTTCGAAAAAGGCCTCGCATGTTTCGAGAGTCCACTCGCCTCGCCATCGGACCATGTGCTCGGCAGCAGCCTGGATCTGCCTGGGTCTGCCTGGGTTTTGCCATAAGCTCCCGCCAGCAACTCCAGCTCGTAGCGGTGATGCGGCAGAGCCCGCACAACACGGTAGGGGCCGCGCATGCCGGAGTCCAGCTTCCCAGCACTTCGCGATGTCTTGTTCACGAAGGCAAAGTCGCCGACAGCATACTGGTGTGGCTGCCGTCGACCCTCGTTCACGTAAGCGTCCTGGCGCTGCTGATTGGCTGTCAACAATTCAGAAGCTCTGCCTTCGCAGACTTAAAAGGGCATCACGGTTAGGATTAGAGTTTTGTAATGCCACGTCTCTTATCAACGACCTGATAACAGGTGTAGCGGCCTCGATACCAACCAAAAGTTGCAACGCAGATGTTTGAGTAGTTGCATGTTTTTTTTAATGTTTAATGTCAATTGAACTTCCCATAGAACATCCGTATGTACTACATCAAACGGAACATCAGGTTTCGTCCACGACTCGATAGGTTGAGAGGGTGCCCTAGATACATTCTTATGTGCTAAGCAAACAAGGCAATGTAAGATGTACTTCCTTACGAATTGTCTCAGTCCGGGGAACCAGAAATGGCGTAATATCAAAACCGTGGTTTTATCAATCCCTATGTGGTCATGATCGTAAATACTCTTAGTAAACTAAGCCTATGACCCTTAGGTATGAAACATAACAATCTCTGTTCCTCGCCAGTCGCAATATACTTAAAGAACAAAATCTCATTTTTAATTAAGTATCGCGTCCCACCTAACCTACCATCCCTTAATTTAGTAATCAGGTCTTGTGTTTCTGTATTCGCGGTCTGAGCTCCAATTATTGGGGTTGCGAATATGAGAAACGGCTACTGGCTGTCGGCTCAGAAAATCAGCGTGCTGCATAAGACAGCCCTTCCTGTACCCTAATTTGAAATTAAAATCTTGCATGTAGACCCACCAGCGCGCCACCCTCGGCAACAGGACCTTTTTACGTTCTGTTAATTTTAATGAGTTGCAGTCCTAGATGCATAGCCCGCAATATACCTACGAAAGTAGCCCGCGAGTCCCAAAAACTGCCTGACCTCCTTAGCGCTTGTGGGTTTTGGGGATTTGACTAGTGCCTCTACCTTACCGGGGCTCGGCCGTACCTGACCCTCATTATTGCGTATAAACGTTATGCCTTCCTATTTAGCATGTCAGTCAGTACCAATTAAAATAGGGCATTGACACAATCAGCAGATACGACGTGTAAATCCACAACCAGTGAAACCTCAGGGAATTCTATTACTGTAGTGACGTAGGAGGTCGATTCGACCTCCTGACTCCCTATTCCACGCATAAGACGATACGATGGTTTTCTATTCAAATTAAAATATTTTAGCACAGATTCCGAGATAAGGGAAATATTAAAACCACTGTCCACTAATACATCAACCGGTACACTTTTAATTACAGCTGGCATTAAGTTATTTTGTCCGGATTCGCCTCTGAGCAAAAATTTACGCTACACGCATTTTTATTTTGAACTAGCTTTCCGCCCGCGACTTCGTCCGCGTAGAGACGTTTAACGGGTAAAACATTACTTCCTTATAGCGCAGTCGGTTAAAAAGCCTATAATTTTATTTGTTAGCCTATAACCTTTCCTACGTTCTGGACTATATCTGTACCAAATTGCATTTAAATCGGTTCAGTACTCTATGCATTAAAGCGTAACAGACAGACAGACAGACAGAATTACTTTCGGATTTATAATATTAGTAAGGAGTAAGGATTGAGCGCTGCTTCGCAAAACATCTATCTACATCGTGCCCGCTCCGCTTACAGAACGTGCATTCCAAATTAGAACTACTAGGAGCTGGAAGCGGGGGTATTAGTGGATGGCGTCTTAGTTCTATAGGAGTCATTTTTATATTTATTGGGACAGTTCAACTTCTTATGTTCCTTACTCCCACACGTAAGACATGTACCCTCAAACTTAGGTAAATCGCGCTTCCGCGGATAAGAAGGCCTTATCTGAGACGAACGAACAGAATTGTTAATGGGAGCATTCTTATAATTATCAATTTTGGGCTTAACGTAAGCAGACAAAAATCGACCAAATCTTTTGATTGCAGTTTTGCATTCGTAGCCGCTGCCTTAACTTGTTGGGGGTCGGTAATGCCTCGTACTAAAATGGCGGTTCTCAATTCGTCAGACAGACCCGTAACAATTTTCAGACGCAGTAATGACTTACGTGCATATTCCGCGTATGTTAAATACTTATTCGAATTAGAGCTCATAACTTCAAACAATATAGATGCTATATCTACGCTGGGTGGGCATAATGAGCGGAATTCGGATTTAAAATTGGTCCACGTCCGCTCACTGGTGACCCACTCATGTAGCCAAGATTTAGCATCGCCTCGTAAACAACCGCCAATACGCCCAAGGCATTCACCGTCGTCCCATTTTAAATAAATGCAAACAACGCGCGCGATCTACCTCCGCGCACCACGAATCAAAATCATGCACACTAGGGTCAAAAGATGAAATATAAAAATTACTGGACCTTGTTTGTAACAGCGCAGATAGGGCTCCAACAATTCTGTCCGCTGCGTCTCCCTTGGCAGCACCGGTGTCGCCCGACGATCCCTCGGTCACCACGGGTACAGCGCCCGTGAACTCCTTACCAGCAGGCGCCGGAGGCGGCGTATGACATTCAAGGGCAGTACGTGACGTTGGGGTGGATGGTGGAACTATTGACGAAGACAATCTACCCTCTAACTCGTTAAGCCTAACAATAATTTTACCTAACGCTCCGTCGCGAGATCCCTCACGAGATAGGTACGAGACTTTCGCGGCGCCTTTGAGACCTAACCTGACTACGCGATCTTTCGCGGCGTCTAGGCGACCTAGCCCCCCCGGTAACGTTCCGGACTACGAGTACCTACGTCTATCCCTAGGCGTTCCATCGCGATGATCACCACGATCGCGAGAATCACCGCTATCGCGACGCCTATGCGACCGGTCTCGCTTCCTTAACCTAGAACAACGACCCATCATACCGATTTGGTTATAAAAATAAAGATTTAAATACTAAATACCGAAGCTAAAACACAACCACTTGTATGAATTTAAAATCAACGTATTTGAAGCAATATTTACGGAGAAAACACTAAAAACAATAACGTAATGAAAAGATGGCTAAACGATCAAAAACGCGCGGCAATCCCACTTCTGATCTAATAAACCAGAGGTGAAATTGTTTTTTTAAAGAAAGAACACGGCAATGGCACAAACTGTTGATTTTAATTAAATACAAATGAAACAATTGAAATTATTGATAGCCCTAATTATAGATCCTAAGAATGACCGTCGCCTCCGAAAGATCGCGCGCAAAGTGAAGTCCGACGCTAACGGCTCCTCGCTCGTTCTAGTTTCACGGCAAACCCGATGACAGGTCGGAAGTGACGTGACAGACGTCAAAGTGACATTAGGGCTGCTATTCTTAAGATGGCATTAGGGCTGCTATTCTTAAGACGGCATTAGGGCTGCTATTCTTAAGACGGCATTAGGGCTGCTATTCTTAAGATTTGTTTATCACATAACCTAACCTCAACTATTTTACCACAAAACTATTTTGGACTGGTTCTCTAAATTAAAATAATATATTGACTAGATAACATGAGATTGTGTCAGGTTCTTTTTCGGCGAAACCGTCTGCCAAATGGACACTTGTTTCGCGGAAAAGATCGCCTAGTACAGCCAGTCCTCAATAAAGACTTGCGCAAAATCAAACAAGAATTTGCAATTGAAGAGCAAAACATGTTTTATTTACGTTTTCCATACTTAACTGAGGTACGTGGTAACGGTTAAATTAAGTAGAATATAATATTATGTGTAAGTTATTTGTTTGTCCCTTATCCACTATGCAAATCTTTTATTTCATAATTCACTTTACAGAATCTTTAATTTATAGTATACACTTATATATTTAATTCTAGAAACACCTAATTTGCTCTTTGTTTCAGGCTGAAAGTTCCGGACACGCCAAAGCACTGGGAAAACGTGAAAAACGTACTGAGATGTTCCAGGAGCAAAATAGAAGGAGGTTCAAAGCTGATGTTACACTTTATGAGAGGTTAGGCCACTTGCGGGTTACAGAGGGGTGGGAATGAATATTGCATTGAAAATTTGTATTAAGTTTTAGTGTAGATATAATTAGTTTGTATCAATAAATTACTGTTATCAAAAATGCTTCCTTATTATTTTCAAATAAGAGAATTAGACAGAGTAGTGTGTAAATAATAAACATATTTTTTGAAATCCTACATGTAAATGTAAAATTGGAACAGTTTGGAGGTAAGATTCTAAGGGCTCTGCATTCATATTGCAATAGAAAAGGTGACAGTTTACCAGAGGATATTATGTTAGTTAGACTATTTGTTAGGTGTGTAAATTTTTTTGTTAATTATTACAACTAAAGTCAAAAATCATGTTTAAACTACAGAACTAATAAAAAATTTTGCTATAAAACCATGTCCATAAACTCAATATTTGTTATACTAGTTAAACAGATTTTTAATGT
The DNA here is from genome assembly GCA_039566165.1 of Maruca vitrata. NCBI lineage: Eukaryota > Metazoa > Arthropoda > Insecta > Lepidoptera > Crambidae > Maruca > Maruca vitrata. The sequence goes on from CM076933.1 coordinate 4,642,563, forward strand.
GTTTCATACAAATATCATAGATCAAGCTTGTTCAAATGATGTGCTATTGAAACTGTACTATCTCAGTGAGGTAATAAAAATAATTATTTAACTTTTTTTAAATATTGTGTGGCCCATGCAGCTATATTATAATCAAAATATCTTCACCATTCCTATTCTAGTAGATTTTCTCCTTCATGAGTTACATGTTGCAAACTTGAATCCGTTTGAAGTCACAGGAAAGAAAATTGGATTACATGTAGACAAATTTATTATTTAACCATAATATGTGTAACAAAATGTTTATATAAATAGAGTATTATTTGCTATGCAAAATAACTTTGTAACATTAACAAACATGAATGGCAAAATTTGGAATACATGAAGGCATAATAATTTCACATTATTTTTATACATTGTAAGTACACATTTTGACTAAGAACACCCTAAACTAAATAAATTATTGTACTTTTTTTGCTCATAATAAGTACTAACAAATCTGTATTTAATACTGCAGGTAATCAAAATACTCTTACAAGAACATAAACAATGGTATTTAAAAAAATATATTATTGTACTTGATTGCAGATGGATTATGTATCACAAGTAGTTGTTTATAGATGAATAGTAGAAAAATGGTTTATATGTAAATCTATTATTATTTTACCTCCCAGTACTACTACATCTAGGAAATTTTAGAATATCATTTAAAATATCACATACTTTTTTAAAAATGCCATTGGTCACTAGCCAGTAGACTGAATCAAAGATAGATACAAAAATATGTAGTTATGACTTATACTTGTGCAATATTGCATATTAAAATTATTGTTTAAAAAAAAACTTACCTACTGACAATTTTTTGAAGCACCTAAGTATATTTATATCGAAAAAATATTCTAGGTTTTTCAATTTAATTTATGTAGACATTCCACAATACATTCGTTCATTATACAGCAAAATCTTACAAAGTACATTCGAGACTATATCAATATCTGTGAGATTCTTAATGAATATTTTTGGTCCAGGCGAAGCGGTCATCTTTCAGATCCTTCTTGTAAAGGCTTTTACCCTGGTAAAGCATTTCAGCGAACTGCGAGACAACTGGGTCTCTCATGCAGGACGCTACGGCGATCACCTTCTCCGACTCGTCAAAGAAAAATATAACGAATTTCAGAGCTTCCACATCTCCGTCTACCAAAGTGCTGGCTGGCTTGCCGCATCCGGCGTAGCGGATCGATTTACCGAAAAGCGCCGTCCAGAAGTATGGAACGGTCCTCAAAGTAGTTTCCTTCTTCAAGATGTTCAAAGCAGCGACGCGACCATGGTACTGAGCCAAGCCCACATGACCAATACTCATTTGTTTATTGCCTTGAGCAAAAACAGGAGCGTACGCTATATCTCCTCCTGCATAAATATTCTTAACATTAGTTTCAAGCTTATCGTTCACAATGACCGCACCATTAGGTTGCATGGTGATACCACTATCTTTTAGGAAATCTGTGTAGAACGTTGTTCCCACGCCTAGTATCAGTATATCGGCCGGCAGCGTCGTACCATTGTCCAACTCCACCGACGTTATCGCTCCATTCTCGCCATTGCATTTTGTTATTGTGGTTTGGAACTCAAATTTGACACCCTTATCCTCGAACAGTTTTTTCAGACTCTGTCCGATTTCGTTCCCGAAAATTTGGCCCAGAGGAGAGGAGTCCTTGCCGACGACAGTCATCGAATTGGCCTTGTCCTTGCACGAAGATGCGCATTCCAGACCGATGAAGCCTAGACCGAGAACGACGACGTTCTTGTCTTTGTTCGTGCCCAACGTTTCTAGGATGTCTTTGGCGTCGGCGAAGTTTCGTACAGTGAATACGTTTTTGAGGTCTATTCCAGGTATGTCCGGCTTGCGGGGCTTGGAGCCGGTGGCGAGGTACAGAGCGCTGAAGCGCAGTTTAGTGCCGTCGCTTAAATGGACCAGCCTATCTTGGGGCTCTATCTTGGTTGCTTCTGTGCTCTTGATGAACTCGATGTTGGCGTTTTGGTAGTATTCTTGGGACCTTACTTGGAGTGTTTCGATGGGGGGTACGGCGCCGATCTTGGAGACCTTGATGCGGTCGTAGGGGAGGTATTCCTCCTTGGCGACGACGGTGATGCGGCCTTGGAAGCCCTCGCTGCGGAGCGTCTCGGCGCAGGTGGCGCCCGAGGGGCCGCCGCCCACGATGACCACGACGGCCCCGTCGCACGACGCGGCGACCCCCATGTCCTTGATACGCTTGTTCGACTTCAAGTCGCTCTTTTTGGCTCTCACCTGGAACGTCGGAAAGATTGTACGGTTAGTCTTTAGAAACACACTCCTATGGACAGTAACGCACATTCGATCAAAAACCTAATACTAGGTACCTAGTAAAGGTAGTCCTTTTGAAAATATTTTATTGTCAACACCACAGCAAATGTAATGGCCAAAACATTACATTCAATTGAATACTGCAATAATGAAAAAATAACTTCATAATGGCCCAAGATCCCAGAGCTGCCAGACATCACTTATTTTCTAATGGACAAAATATATACGATTGAGTAGTGTTGGGGTGTACTATCATCATATGACTAGTTGCTACCTTGACCAGACGGCCATTTTTCAGATATCAACCAATCAAGGTACATAGAAACACTGCTCACCTCACTTAAATTCTGATGGCTGATTTTAACATATATTTCACACAATATCATTAAAAATCAGGATTCATTACTCCCAGACACATGCGGTCGGCGGTTTACCTTACAGACACTTTAAAGCTATGAAAAAATTTTACTTTTACTTATTTTCTGATGCTCGATTTTTTATATATCTTATACAACCAACTAAAGAGTGCTCATCTGACCGCAATAATTATAGAATTGTACCTTACAAACTATTTTATTAGAAAAACTTAACTAAATTCAATTTAAAAAAAAAATCTAAAACAGTTGGGTCTGGTGAATGTTTGGCCCCTTAGATCGGTCTGTCCGTTTGCAAAACGTTTTAAAATAGTTGTTTGAATAACATATATAAAAATCAAGCATCGCAAAATAAGTAAAATTAAGTAAAAGTAAAATTTTTTCATAGCTTTAAAGCGTCTGTAAGGTAAAACCGCCGACCGCATGTGTCTGGGAGTAATGAAACCTGATTTTTAATGATATTGTGTGAAATATATGTTAAAATCAGCCATCAGAATTTAAGTGAGGTGAGCAGTGTTTCTATGTACCTTGATTGGTTGATATCTGAAAAATGGCCGTCTGGTCAAGGTAGCAACTATTTATATGATGATAGTACACCCCACCACTACTCAATCGTATATATTTTGTCCATTAGAAAATAAGTGATGTCTGGCGGCTCTGGGATCTTCCTCTATAAATTCTATATATGGATGTCGCATAAAGGTAAGTAGTAGATTAATCGCCATCTGATTAATGATTATATAAAGCCGAATACCACGCAACGCAGATCGCAATAACTCGTCATTGAATAGAGTGACAAGTAGGTAGGTACATAAATAATAGTACTTTCTAAGGCAACGGCCTATATTTCATTACAGTAAATTGAGCCATAATCACATATCGCAATGGCTTAAACAAGTTCAAAACGGCAAATGCTGTGCCTTATAAAGATTTGAGGTTGCTCGACTTATTTATACCACTGTAATATTACCGTATTAATACCGGACAATCCAAATAAGCATGTAAAAATACGTAAGTGGAATATCTACTAGCGAATACCTATTTATTACTAGGTACTTATTACCTGCGTATAGGAAACATAAAGCCTTATTATTCATGTAAAACGAAATCTCGAAAAAAATATAATAATATAGGTATAATGTTTGGTTTAGTAATTTTTAACTATAGTGCCTCAACAGTTTTCGAGTTTATGTTAGGTACGTTACTAAAGTAATCATCTAAAAACATTGTAGTTTCAATTAAAATGTCTGTCACGCGTAACATTTCAATGGTAGATAAAGAGGTAAATAAAGGAGATACTTATTTTGGAAGCGATGAGCCAATGTTAGCGGTGAAGTCACTTCAGGATGTGAACAGCCTAGAATGGATTACAAATGTGTGACTCGCTGCATAGGTGTTCCAATAAGATAAGATGTATCAAGGAAAGAACGCAAGTTCGAGTGTCCTAGCAGATCATAATTAACTAAATACATTCATCTATCTATTAATTTTACAAATCGACTTATGTCGTTATGTGATGGGTTAAACTAGGTAAATAGGTACGATCAGTGCCTACTGATCGTACCTAAAAAGACTAGAAAAACTAGTAAGTACTAGTAACGAAATTTATTTTTAGAATAACTTGCCTAAGTTATTCTAAAAATAAATTTCGTTGCTAGTATCCTGCTATTCGCCGAAGGCACTCAGTAAGGAAAAACATAGTGAGGAAACCAGTGACAATCTGAATGAAAAACAACATAATTATGTTACAAACCGTTCCGATTCCCTTGTTAAACTTTAAAGGTCAAACAAAAGACGACCTATTGTTGACTTGCTAGATCCTAGATCTTTGTTAACGCTATGAAAATGGTGATATAACCCGGTCGATATCTATCTCATTTACCAATACATAACAGTGTAAAGTGTGAATGGCGTGTAGGTATTTAAGTGTGTCTACTCAGATAACATCTTATAACTAGAATATTTCGAACGATTATGCATTGAGTCATGGAATGACTGCACGCCTATATTCTTTGGTCAAGGCGACTCAAGGTCGGCGACTTTTTTAGCATACAGCTCAGTAACTTTGTTTTTGCTATTTGTCGGATCTACTTATTCACAGCATGACCTACAATGCATTAATTAATATTTATAGAGTGGCAGGCAAGAGACTATTTGAATTCCTGGGTTACCGGATGGGAAGATAATTAAGACAAACGGTAATCATTTACATACCTACCTACATAGATAACATACTCAGACATCCAATAGATGCAAAAAAAGCATATCTCAAATTATTTGAGAGATAATCGAACCCCGATTCTTGGCGCAAGCATAAATAATATGAGCACTAACCGACAAATGGGCCATCGATCTAGTAAAATAATGAAGCCCTTTATTTCATTTGGCCGATTTTATTATGGGCCTGTCAATAGAGAACATGTCACCCGCCCACTATGTAAAAAATATTGATTATAAGTAGCTTAGTAATTTTAACTACTGTGATCGATATTGACCTTGTGGTTTGGAATCAAACGGGAAGGTCCTGTATAACATAAAATATTAATTGACTTGGTGACCCGATATGTCGATAAGTTGTGAAACTGTTGAAATGTGGATTAAACGCATCAACCCTCAACAAGTTTTGACTTACCTACCTAAGACAAAACAACATTATCATTATAATAAAGCTTGTCAAGTGGTGGTCTTTAACCTAACAAGGATTATGACCTTGCGAATAGCGTATTGATCGTATCCAATAACATTTCCTCGAATAACGACACGCCTCTGACCCAAGGGCGGATCCAGCCCTCAAAAATGGTTGTGGGCACAGCTCCTAGAAAATCGGCTGAGTACGAGTACGTTTATGAACTTTTGAATTAGATTATTTCTTTTTTTCTAAGCATCAGGACTTTGGCGTAAGAAAACTTAAGAATAAGTCGGACCCATCATCATCATCATCATCATCATCAGCCCATATACGTCCCCACTGCTGGGGCACGGGCCTACCCTAAACTAGGGCGAGTCGGACCCAATTTCTTAAAATTAAATGTCTGTCTAAAACATAGATGGAAGTCTTGCAAAAGGAGAAGCATGTGTGCTAAAGAGATGGAAGGACTATTTTGAAAGTTTTTTCGAAAGAGAGGAGGTGCGGGTACAGTTGCCTGAATCTCATGAAGAGAACGAGAATGAAAGTGCAGAGGATGATAGTATTAGCATGGATGAGATTGTGGATGGGTCGAAAAGAATGAAACTAGGTAAAGCTGCGGGATATGACAGGGTTTCCGTGGAGATGCTGAGGGCTGGAAATGGAGTGGTGGCTACTCAGCTGCACTGCCTATTTAACCTTTGTTGGGCTAGCTCGGCCACTATATGTGTCTTTGAAAGAGAAGAGAATGGATGAGAATGTCAGTAAGACGAAAGTCATGGTTTTTTGAAAAGGTGATGATATGACAATTTTCGATGTTATGATTGGAAGTGAAAAAGCAGAACAAGTGAAAGAATTTATATATTTGGGATCCAAACTCACAAAAGATGGTAAGTGTGATAGCGATATTGCAAGGAAAGTGAATGCTGGTACCATGGTGAACGGAGCGCTGCACACCTTTGTCAACAGTCAGAAAGTGTCTAAAAAGGCACGTTTGGCGGTTCATAGGGAGTATTGATCCCGACACTAATGTACGGAAGCGAAAGTTGAGTGTGGCAGAAGAAGCACAAATTTAGGATAAACGCTATGGAGATGCGAGCACTCAGAAATATGCTAGAAGTAATAAGAGAACGTTGTGGTGTGAAATAAATAAGATGTAGAGAGAGTACTAAGGTTGAGAAAGGCATGCTGAGATGGTTTGATCATGCTGCGGGGATGAATGAGAGACGAATAACGAAAGAAATATATAGAGGAAGTATAAATGAACATGTCGACTGAGAAAGGCCAAGAAAGACCTTCCATGACCAAATAGGTAAAATTTTGAAGAAGGGTCAAATCAAAAGTACCTACCCGTAATCGACGAGCATGCATGAAGAGATTGATGGTGTTTTTTTATACAATGTACAAATTCAAGCTTACGTTACTTTTTGCGAAAATGTTGAAAATGTCATCAATATCCACTATCTAGGTTCACATATTTGTGTATATTTAGGAGCTAACCCGGATATTCTTTCCTGTGCCTTTGAGGCACGCAACCAAGATTTTATTCTGCAAAGAGTAGAAAAAGATCTCTCTGCGGTAGCTACGCTGACCGGAAGAGTTGCCAGTATTTGTATGAGTACCGAGTCTGGTATAGCCGAATTGTTCTTATATTCTCTTTTCCATTTGGTCATCCAGAGTCGGTATTCATTTATGACAGTTGACTCACTATCGTAAATGAATAGGCGGTACACCTGAGACATTCATATATGAATTCTATCTAGCCTTCGCAAGTTCTAAACCTGCAAGTATTTGTCGATTCTTATTTTATAATTCCGAAAATTTGGATTGTTGGTAGAAATTAGCGATCGAACATAATAATTCGTTGGTAGGTTTATAAAATCTAGCCAAGTCAGACCATAATTAGATATGATATGTGATACTGTTACTTATAAATACAAACATTTCAGGACCGACCATTTAAACTTTTTTGTCGTGTAAGTCAAAAACCAAGGCATTTATCATAATATCGAACTTGGCTCTCATTTCACATTTATGTTTTTGATTGGATTGTTTATTATCATCAGCCTATCGATCTCAATAGAAAGTGTGACCTCACAAGTCTATTAAGGTTGTGGGCATGCCCATAGTGCCCACAACGGTGGATCCGCGCTTGCTCTGACCAGTTGGTCAATGACCATTAAGATATTTTTATTGCTTTCCATGATCTACATATTTCTTGCTTAGACACAAGTGCGTCGTATGTAGCTTATCGCCATTAGACTAACAAATGAGAACCAGGCGAACAACATTATAATAGAATTATTTTCTCACGAGAGGACACGATGCAATTCATAGTGCATGAAGAAACCGAGACTGGATAAAATTTATTGTGAAGTTTAACAACATTTATTTACGTTCCATGCAAGACGACCCTGATTGCAAGCTTGCCGTATAGGTACCTACAAGATGAGATAAATTATGCGTAGATATCACCCTGCCGTTAAGAGGATTAGGTGTATTTATATCTCGTAAGGTATAATTGTTTTCCGTTTGCCTTACCTCATGTTTAATTATTTATGTAAATCGGTACTTTTTAACATGAGGTCACCGAGTAACATGAAAACATTTTAGATAGAAGTACTTAGCTAGAAGCTTACATCGAATTATTTTAATTCTGTTAAAATACATTACAAAATATTACAATTCTAGCTGTGCCAGCGACTTCGTCCGCGTTTTCCCCCATTTTTATACATTTTCCATTGTTTATATGCTCCTATTGAATTCAGCGTGATAGGCTAAAAGCCTACCTCGATAAATGGTCTATTCAACAAATTTTTTTTTCAATTCGGACCAGTAGTTACTGAGATTCACGCTTTCAAACAAACAAACTCTTTAGCTTTATAATATTATAGTACCTATAGATTTCGCGGTCCACCTCTTGCCGACCGCTGCCTTAAAATAAACTTGTAAAAAAAAAAGAACACATCAAAAACGCTCACCTTAACCTCGCCCTTCTCAGTAACGGTGACTTGGTAGCACGGCAGCGAATCGAATCCGGGGAAGTCTTCAATATCGCCAGTCTTGATGTCGAAGCAGGCCCCGTGCCAGGGGCACCGAATGCGACCGTCGCCGAGGGCGCCAGACACCAGGGGAGCTCCGTAATGCGTGCACTGGGTACCGACAGCGCTGAACTCCCCTTTCTGCTTCACCAGGAGAACCCTCCCCTCGTCTCCGATGTCGTAGACCTTCATCTCGTTATCTTTCAGGTCATTTTCGTTGCACACGACCGACTCTACGTAATTGCTGCTGGATTCCATGCGGGAGATGGTTCCGCCTGCTAAATTACGAAGTTTCAAGTGAATTGATACATAATCATATTGATGATGATGTGTCAGATTCGAGTTTAATTTCCACTTCCCAGTAATAAAACAGACTTAAAGAAGTAGATATGTCTAGTACCTACATAAACTATGTAGATGACTACATGTCTCCAATTTTAATACAGTGTATGTCCTACTTTTAGAACAAATGATTGGTTCACAATCCAACACATTCTTCTATTGTATTCATGGACACTGCCACCTATTGTTATGAACATACAGACTAATTTTGGTTTGTTAAAAATTTTTAAGACTATAGATAATAAATTATGCCTACATAATTATTTGAGCAAGGCCACAAGATTTGTTGCATGTCAGATCAAGGCTATATTATATTTAGTGGTTCACTTGATCTTAATATCCTTATAAGACACATTGAGCTAGGTAGCCAAAATAGAAAATTGCAAGTGTGCCTTTTTTAACAGGGGTTAATATATCTTAATTATATTTAAGTATAATCAAAAGGTCTGATGATTTGCAGTTGCCAAAATATTTATTTACCACTGCCTAAAGATCCACTGCCTAATTTGGTCATCAATGAACTTTTATGAGTTTATTTGATTATTAATATCATAAGTTCACTATAATTCATAGAACTACACAGAGAGTACCCATACTACCCATGTTTTGACAGTTTCTTTAAAGAGTCCATATTTGACATTGAATAAAACAATTAAAACAGCATTAAATATTTACAAAGATTTTGTAAGGTAGTACAACAAATATTATTGCTGTTAGGTATTTATTTATCTTATTTTTTAATATGAAATTTTAGATTAGGATAGTAGATGCCTATAACAAAACTATTTTTTAAAGATCTCTGTTTATGATTACATTTTTCATATTTACAAACTTTAACAAAAGATATTTTTTACTACATTAATCCTCTAATTCCTGAAGCATGATTTCATTTCTATGAGTAGTGAGAATAAGGATACATTTATAAACAATGTATTTATTGAAGCTTTTGCCTCAAAATATTTTTAATTCAGGTACATCTGTTATAACTCAAATGTATTATTAAATATACCCTCAAGGTAGAACGATTCATGGTTTAATCACAGACACTTGAAATAAAACACAATAAAATACTCACGTCTTTCGGAAGCTACTTTGCTGCTGCAATTAGGAGAGTAGGATCTTGAAAAAGAACTACCCATTTTGATGACTGAACCTAAACAAATAATGTAATAAAGATATAAAACGAGAAAAAAAAAATTAAGACACTGCTGGTGGTAAAAAAACCCCAAGCAAGTAAATAAGTTCAGCTACTAAACTACAAAAGGGAAAGGTTTCACCTTGATTCAAATACTGTTTCACGACCCTGCCGAATAAAACGTTTGCTTTGGTGCCGAACAGTGTAACCATTACTTTTTTGAGTAATGTTGACAGACTTCACCACGACCGGACTGTGTAATGACGTCATTTGTCACTGTCACTCCTTGACAGTTCAATCAGCTGTATTCCTTGTTTACATTATTCTGCAAAATAGGACAAAAATGTTTTTTCATTACATAATGTCCAATTAAAAAGATGATTCTATTTATTGATGTTTTTCGAACACAACAAAAAATATCACGTTTACGCTTCGAGTTCACAAATAGCTCGTGGGAAGTGCCATCTGTTGAGCATTAATAGTAATTTCTTATCAATGTCAACCAGCAGTCAGTTTGGTTCTCTTGATTTTTTTTCTGAGTCAGTTTTTATTATCTGTGCCGTGTGATTATGGTGGAAATTGGACGTGGCTGAGGGAATTGTGTATTATGTTTTTCCTGAATTTTCCCGTATAAACCGTGTTAAAACATTGACAAAATGTCTGACGTAATTGTGCCTAAGGGTCAGCCCATTCCTGGTGACCCAGAGAAGAAAGGGTGGCTGTTTAAATGGACAAATTATCTAAAGGGTTATCAGCGTAGATGGTTCGTGTTGTCCAATGGATTATTATCGTATTACAGGTAATGCAGGCCTTTTCTGGGCATTTAATGTTTGTTATCTCATATTATTTAATACATAAAATCATATAAATGCAGGTCACTCATGTTAACATCCCTCGATATGTATATCATGATCTTGGGTAATTTTGTTGCATGTTTTTTTCCTAAATGACGCAGTGATGTTTTCCTATTTTTAGCAGATATTAATTTAAGTGCCATACATTCTTTAAATTTACTATCATTTTCATGGTATAAGAAAATAATCTTATTGGAATTACATTCTCAAAAACTTATCAAAGTAAGACTAAAAAGTTACTTGTCAAGTTTTCTAATGATAATAAGTAATGTCTTACAATTGTAAAATTCTATTTAAATAAAACATTTGATTTGATTTAAAGAGTTTGTTAACATTTAATTGAGACTAATTTAAAACTTACTGAAATACAACCTATGTGTAAGAAATAAATTAACATTTAACGGCAATGTAATGTAGAATGTTTTCATTTGTTTAAACATGTGCAAATTGCATCCTAAACACTCCTATTTCAAGATATATATTAGCTAATTTCTTATATACACAGATTGAAGATGGTTATTGTTAATGAATGATCATTGTTTTCAGAAATCAGGCAGAAATGGCCCATACATGTCGTGGGACCATTTCCCTGCTTGGAGCGCTCATCCACACGGCAGACTCGTGCACCTTTGTGATCAGCAACGGAGGCACTCAGACATTCCACATCAGAGCACACGATGAGGTGGAGCGGCAGAGCTGGGTCACAGCACTGGAGCTAGCGAAGGCGAAAGCGATGTTAGTGTTAGTCAGTTATGTACCAGGTCTACTGGGTTCTGGTGAAGGTGCTGAGAGACCTAACACCAAAATTGTTTTAATCTATATTTACTTTTCAGCTTTATCTATCCAAATGCTTTCATATTACATAATGAGGAATCATCATAATTGCAATTTATCTACTAATGCTTAATCATTACAATATGTTTATGACTATCCCATATCTGAAAATGCTTTGCCATGAACTTATTCATTTTTAAAATGTAATAACAAAGTTGATAGGTTGGTTATATATGCTGGAAGTTGTTTTAGAACTTTTCTTTTTTGAAGTTGAGATTATATTGTTCAATTTATATTCCTAAACATATTCGATTCTATATTAGATTGTATGAATTTTTTAAATTGTTAATGTATTAACCTGTAATGTACGAGAATCAAACTCTGTGTTTGTATATCCTTACTTTTAAATTAAATCACAGGAGTTGGAATGACAAGACTTTGTCTTAAACTCCATGAAAAAAATTATAATCTGTCTTACTACTGAATTTACATTTAATTTAGAGATAGATGTAGCACTGACGGTTGAATACTGACTGATACTATATTATTTGTCTGCTTATTTAACAATTCAGTAGGTTCTCCCATAAAAAATTACAATTTAAGCTTAAAATGTCTAAAAGTCAATGTTCGTATCAGTATTCAGAGGTAAAAAGCAACAAATAAAATGCATGTAACAATAACAAGTGACGATTTGCAGTCGCGCACAAGAATCAGACGACGATGAGGATCAGATGTCGACCGGTCCGGTGGTAGTCGGCGGAGGGGAGGGCGAGGGCGAAGACGCCGGCGGCATCGCACGCGAGCTCGCCGCGCGCTTCCACGACCTTCGCACCTGCTCCGAGCTGGTGGCGAGGCACGGAGCCGCCCTGCAGAGGTCGCTAGTGGACCTGGAGACTCCGCCCACTGACACCACGAAGCAGGTGTCTGAGAGAGCCACACTGTTTAGGATATCGTGCAATGCTATGATGAATGTGAGTACTTTTTGGATTGCTTAGGCTGAAGTTGTTACTTTAATGGATTAAAAGATATACAATCATGGCTCAACAATGGCTGTTTCCAATCTAAGGCAATTGTGGCCGATTGTTCCACATATAATAAAAAAAATCATTTGAGCTCTATTTATTGTTTGATACAACAAATGAAAAGGGCAAAATATTTTATCATTGTTGTAAGTGAACTTCTTAAGTGTGATAAAATATGGACTAAAAATAAGTGATTCTGGGCATTTCAAGATAAGCTTATAGGTCATAGTATAGAAGGAAGATGATGATAATAAACATAATCCTTATTTTATAGGTAAAACAATTTTTAAATAAGTAGGTTAAATTATATTTTAAGTTGTATGTGATAAAGTTTTTGATATATGAGGGGCACAAAAGTGTCTCCAAATGGTTCGTGTCATATTTGGTGCGGCTCGCCAGTTCTGTTTTTTGAACTTGGCTTGACACACTACTGCGTGTCTAGAAAGATCTATTCGGTGCAAAACTTATGTGTATCTGACAATGGCAATGATATTGTAATTCTTATAATGAACATTATAATTATTAGAGAACATAAAGGCAGATCAAAATATTTTTGAATAATCTTTACTTGTCCTGTTCCTACTTGTTTTACTACTTTAGCCGAGGCTTCAAAGATATTAAATAAAATTGCTAGTTAATGTGATTAATTCTGTGTCATTTACCACTTTGTCTAAATTGAGTAGACGTTATGAATAATGGCTAGATAGAATAAATAATATCCGGATTTAATACTTTGGCTGTAACATAATTATACTATTGGGACCGTGCGAAGTGGGTGGAGGGAGAAATGGCGCTGATTGTCAAAAACGCATGTAATCTTATGAGATGTCCGTTGTTATTGCTAGCGGCGGCCGTTGGTACTAATTTCACTCCATAAGATTTAACGAAAGAAACGCCACCAAAATGAGGGCAGCACCGTCGTGCACGCTCCCAATTAAGATTTGACAGTGTATCCAGTTAGTAGATATACAATATACATATATTTAGATACACACAATGCATTTGTTAATGTCAATGGAAGATAATACAGACAATATCATGAGGAACATGAAAACGAAAGTAGGTCTGGAGTACTCATGCAGTGAAAAAATAAATCATCACTTCACAAATCTCTGTCATCAATACTGAATGTAAAATTTTTGGCAAGCTGACTAACTTTAGAATAGGTATTTAAAATCTTATGCCAAGTTTCTTACACAATGGTCTTCAACGAAAGTGGCCAAAAGATGCATAAGAATAATGATGTTATTATAATATTTCTTTGTCTTAATTTTCACTTCATCCTATTTGGGGTAATTAATAATAATTTGCAGCAGTATTGCCCTGGATTTGGTCATATCAGAGCCGGAGTTAGGGCTAGGGCGTGGTGGCCGATGACACTAGGGCGCATGATAAGGCGCGTAACATATTGCGCATGTAACTCGATCAAACGTGCGTGTAAATGTGAATTCACATATGATCAAATGGTTGGTGCATTGTGCACATCAGCTGCTAAAGACGCTGATGATTACGTGAGAGTTTGATCGAGTAAAATCCGCTCACAAAACACACATTACAAGCTTTAAATAACGTTAACAGCTGTTACAATGTAGGCTGTTGTTGCCAGGCGTGCTCAGAGTTCATGAGCGCCGCGGCGGCGTCGAGCGCGCGCATGGGCCGCGCGCTTCAGCACGAGCGCGAGCAGAAGATGCGTCTGCAGGAAGTCGTGGAGCAGCTGGCGCGCCAGCACGATACCCTCGAGAAGACCGTCACCGCGCGCAGCGCCCCGCATGCAGGTCAGTTTCTTCATGAACCCTCTTGCAGCCGGTCCTGTGCTATAGGCCTGCTACATACACAGGTGGTCAAGAAACTCGCACAGTATCAAGATAGCCTCCCGAAGACTGCAGGTCAGACCCCCCTCCTGAATCCCTCTTGCAGCCAGCCCTGTACTATAGACCTGCCACATACACAGGATGTGGTCGAGAAACTCGTGTAGTATCAAGATACCCTTCCGAAGACTGACAACGCCCGCAGCGCCCCGCATGCAGGTTAGACTCCCTCTTGAACCCCCTTGCAGCTAGCCCTGTGCTATAGACCAGCTACATACACAGGATGTGGTTGAAAAACTCGCGCAATATCAATATAGCCTCCCGAAGATTGCAGCCAGCACTGTGCTATTAGACCTGCTACATAGTGGTCGAGAAACTCGTTCAGTATCAGTATAGCCTCCCGAAGACTGCAGGTCAGACCCCCCTCCTGAACCCCTTTGCAGCCAGCCCTGTGCTATAGACCTGCCACATACACAGGATGTGGTCGAGAAACTCGCGCAGTATCAATATAGCCTCCCGAAGACTGCAGGTCAGACCCCCCTCCTGAACCCCACTTGCAGCCAGCCTTGTGCTGCAGACCTGCTACATACACAGGATGTGGTTGAGAAACTCGCGCCCTCTCGAAAATCGTCACCGTGCGTAGTATTCCAGGACGCACGCAGGTCCACCCTCCTAGAGTCGGCTATGCTTGTATGTATATGTTGTATAATGATGTCTTCCTGGTTTTGGTCTGGTGAGGTCCTTGTGTGTTACTGAGGTAAAGTGTGCCACAAAGCAGATATCTGGATCCTAGATATGCGCAGAGATGTAAGCACGGCAAGTGTCGGTATCTGAGGTGAAATGCGTCTTTGTCACCCCCCACTTCTAATATCCAGCAAATATAACGTTGTATTTATAAATTTAAATATATTATTATTAGAAGTAAATAATCGGCCAATCGGAACACAGCCTCCATCATCAAGTTTGGCTCAAACTAAAATAATTACATTTCGTCTCTGGGTAACGAAGGTCACTTGCGTTCCATTACACATACATAAGTTACATGAATTACTCATTCTTTATACGATATTTAAAAAAAATTGTAAACTTTCGTTTAGAAAATCATGTATTGTGGTCTTTATTGGATAATTTTAGCATTTACTGTGTGAAATACAAATATATTAAAATTTTGAATCGGTATATTTAATCAGTAATTTTACATCACAGAATCGCAATGTGTCATATTCTTTTTGGCTGAAAAATAACGTTTCATAGCCCTAAGGCCTATTATCACGGTCTCAGACACCCTTCAGTAAAATTTATGTTCTATGCGCAACATTTTTCATTTTACCACTCTTATCGATTTTGTAAGCACGGAACGCATCGGACCTTATGTCAAATCACGATTCTTCGTGAAACGGAACGCGCTGGTTTGGTGACGGACGTAAAAATCGAACGAAAATAATTTGGCGAATGTTGGATTAAAAAAAATTACAAAAAGATCAGTTTAAAGTGAGATTAAAATTAATCAATGTGAAAAAAACTAGTTATAAAATGATAATCAATTAAAAAAGATTGGCCTCGGTACGTAAGACGATCTTGAATAATAATAAATCGTCTTTTTCCTTGTTGCTACATTTCAGTTTTTTGAAGATCTCAAGGTTGTTTTAGTCTACAGTGCAATGCAGTCGTAATTGGTTGTCCATTACGCATTCGTTTATTTAATTATCGTCTGTCGCGTTCGAAGTGTTCCCTTTGGGCAGTGTTCCGACCCGTGTAATGGTGTTACAGCGCGTTGTTGTGATCTTGGCCTTGTAGTGCTAGCTTTGCGGTAACATTGCGCTGTTTAGGTTATTCGTTATGACAAATTGAATGATCCATCATTACAATACGTCATGGGCGGTAAGTGGTGACTTGATGTCGGTGCGCTGAGACGTGACTGCTGTGAATGGCTTGCGATCACCCAGCCGAGCCCTGAGGCTGCGTCGGCGAACATGTTAATCATTCGCAGGGCCTGATATCGGGTACGGACAGGCTCAACCTAACATTTATCCTCCTATATGATCACAAAAGAGCTTTGTTCCATTCATGTCAAAGCATACAAGCACCAGATTATTATGCATTTGTAGATAATCAGGCCCTCTTCATACATTTTTTCCTGAATTCATACAATATCATGCTATGCCGCTAGCAATAATTGTAAATATAATCAGTGTTTTTGATTTGCTGAAGATGTTTGTTTCTTTATTGCAGTACTTCTGTGATACTTGTGTTAACTAAAGTAAAATAACTTACAAATACACATTTTACTTGTAGATACCTGCACACCTCATTTTGCCATTGTTAAAAGGAAATGAGTAGTGGATTCCGGTCTTGGATAAGTTATTTTGTAAATTTTCTGAGAGGGAATGCCTCAAGTGATTACCCATTTACATTATGTACTTAAATAACTTTAAACAATATTTGTAATAATGTAATTCTTGTTAGCTTTTTTTAAATTGAGGTGAAACCTTTTGAGAAATCTTTTCATTGTAATGATAATACAGTAGGGCCTCGTTAATCTGGAGAGGCAAAAACGAGACCCCTAGCGGATTATCGAGGCGTCCGGATTATAATATGTAAAACATATTCAATATTTATAAAACTTCTACCTGACTTATTTGAAGGTCCTCTTAACCTATTAAAAAGTTGAGCTAAAGGAACATCATCCTTTGGATCGTCATTAGTGAGTCACACAGGGTGCAAATGTTTCCATGATTTGTTGGAGGGATGCCTTAAGGTCAGCCCAGCAACTAGCCAATAGAAAAACAGTGTCCTCTTAAAGTATGGTCCATGAGGTTCTTAGAACATAGGTAACCCAAGACAGTTTACCAAAAGTGATTTGTGGCAATTTGCTGGCCGGATTATAGTGATCACCGAACAAGTGGTAGGCCGGATTATCAAGGCCCTACTGTGTTATTGTTATTATTAAAATCATATTTATTGCATTATAAATAGAAGTTAGAATTAAAATTTAACACAACAATGAAAAGAATTCAAGGGTTCAATCCAACTATGATTGATTGTTTGTAGGAAATTAGTACCTAGTGGTATTTGTATGTGTAAATAGTTAGACCATCACAAAAATAGCCTCAATGCCATATTTTAGCTAAAGATCATAACAGCGCAATAGTCAATTATTTGTTCACTTATTTTGTTATCAAGCATGTTGTATACTCAGATATCTACAAAGTTTCATTGGATGTTTGTAAATAAATTGTACATTGGCACCATGAGTCATTAAAGTGGGCCTACAGTTAAATGCATTGTAAACCAATACCATTTTACTAATTGGACCATTAGAGTATCTTGATTATGACTGTAATTTGTGTTGTTAATTATGTTTCTAGCAAACTTCTTGCATTTCATTGTTACTTGTTGACAACAGTGGATTATAATGTGCTAATGTTGTAGTTGTTTTAAATTTATGCTATTTGGATCTACCCAGGAACAAAATAACCCAGCAATTAAATGATGCCATAAAATTCAAATGTTAGTACACACTACTACTAAAAAAATGGAATAGAAATGAAAGATTGGTTTGTTTGAACAGGGGGAAACGGCACGGGCCAGGGCAACGAAACAGAGGATGAAGACCATGAATTCTTTGATGCAGTGGAGGAGGGTGTTTCTGCAGTTATGGAGGATAAAACTTCCTTTGTGATCAAAGTGCCCGTGAGTATACACATGTCACATAAATTGGTGGAGATGGCATGATGACTGATGTTTATGCATTCATTATAAATTATATACATAATTTGTCTTAGTCACATGGTGACATGGACTTTAAACTTAATATATTCTATTGTTCAAATGTAGTTGAACAGTTTTATTTTCTATGTGCAGAATATAGTATACATTTTAGAATATTTCCATTTGAATTAATTTTCTAAATAACAAAACATAGTTTGATAAATACAGACATATTTAATTGAAAGTAGGAGTTCATTGTGTTATTTGCACAATTAAATTTAATTGGTGACTAGAGTTTCCGAATTACCATTCAACTCAGATTGATGACCTTGGCTGTAATTATTGCTTGACTGTGCATTACAAAGACATTTTTGTTTGTTCATGAAAGACTACATTCAAAGTAGGTAGAGTCATAGAGTGTGTTACCGCCGCCTGTGCCCCAGTTACATAAAGTACATCACAGCTGAACACTTGTGGGTAATCATCAAACAAATAATTTCAGTTCAAGGTTGTATCAAGCATTGTCCACATTATTATGTCTAATGAAATTGACTCAAGGCCCTCCCAACTTTCATATTGCAATATAGAAATTGCTGCAACGTTTTGGGGTCATGTGGCCTTACACAGGGTCGTCCATGCCATGACATCGCTCATATCACGAGTGTCACATTACAGGTCAATAGGAAAAACAAAGTAAAGAGCGGAGAAAGCTCAGATGAGTCTGAGGGTGAGACTGTAACGGAAACTCAACAGGTTAGTAGCATTCACCATGTGTTTTTTTGTTGATTAATGTCATGTCTGTCTCTCAAGTGGTATTACTATGCAGATATATTCAAGAGTATTTTCCGATGAAAACGGAAGTTTTAGCCTTGAAAATTGCAGCTATGCAAAGCAATGACCTCTATTTATTATAATTCGAAATGAGGTAATGACTTATGACTTGGATATATTATGTTAGGAGAGGTGAGGTGACGATATATTTTAAAACGCGCAAAGGAATATTGCAAAAATACTGAATTGTATTCAGAACAGACAGATTTATTTATGTGACATTTCGAAGTCGTTAAAACTATTGTTTGGTAGTTGTCGCTTTTCAATCTAATGTTAATGATCATACCTGTATACTGCAGACTTTGAATTCATGTAACAACCTCAAAAAATCACTATTTTCAATGTTCTTAACAGGTTCAACATCTGAGTGACATGGTTAATATTACTATTGTTTCTACAGGTGATATTTGTAGAAGACAAGGAGCGAGCGGAAAGCGCGATGGGAGGCGCGGAGCCCGCATCGGCCAGCAAGCCGGTTGACAGTGAAAAACAAGACTTCAAAATATGGGTGAGCATCTTTATAATTGGTATTTGTTACTTTAAAGTTGACTTACAAAACACTTAACACTTAATTAGTTATTAGATACATTATGACTAAAGATTTATTGCCAAGATGTAATACAATTTTATGGTGAATTACACCATACACATTATCTGTAGTCCCATGGAAAATCCATGTGATATTACATGGTTTTTCCATGTGTTGGGCTTAGTCTTTGAAAGTTGAGAAGTGACAGAGCATAGTTTCCAATTCAACACATTGTGAATAACGGGGTTGGACACAACCATCACTAATCTTGGCATATGTTAAAACCCTTTGTCAATTATTCAAGTGAAACAGGACCATTATACGAGAATGTGGGCGAGACATACTATCCTATACAAATTGTATCGCTGATTG
This sequence comes from Maruca vitrata, assembly GCA_039566165.1. Lineage (NCBI taxonomy): Eukaryota > Metazoa > Arthropoda > Insecta > Lepidoptera > Crambidae > Maruca > Maruca vitrata. The sequence continues at coordinate 4,662,302 of CM076933.1, forward strand.
TCGATCGACCTCTAATTGTCTGATTAAAGATCGTCGAACTATAAATTGACTGACACATCTTGGCCTTAATGGCTATGTCTGTGACTTTAGCATGATGATAAAGGAATATTATTGACTATTACCTCGTTCATGGCATCATCATATAGTGGACGATTGACACAGTAGGGATTAGTGGATATTACTAGACACCTCTAACCCTACATTAGATAATTAATAAAGTCATTTTAACCTTTGCATTGCTGATAGATAACATACAAGTGTTTTCAAGAAACACAAAGGATAAGCACACTTGTTTTATGTTTTTGTCATGAAATATCAAATGTATAGAAAGATAATTACTTTAAGTAAATTTATAAATGAACAGAGTGACATTTTTATCTGAAATGGTCCAATTGACCCACCCCATTATCCATATCCATATCAAAATAGGCTCTTATCGTAGAGTTGCGGAAACCACGGGCTGGTTTTAGCAACCTTACCAATAATGGCCTCACCAAGCCTCCGTAAACAGGGGAAACAGATTACTTTTTTCTTTCAGTGTAGCCACTTGGTGGGGCGAATTGGGGATGGGAATAATCCATTATATCAAAGTGGTGTACCAAAAAACTTGGTCCTCGCCAATGTGTATGCTCTACTCACCTGGTTAATGTGACCATTTTAACTTACATTTGCCGAATATGGGACTTCTCTTTACACGTTCCACAGCGACATCGGGCCAATCTAGTCGTGTTATACTTGGTTCTTGCCGTTGTGCATAATGTACACATGCCTTGCCTTCTTCTTCTATGTCCTTGACAGTTTGCATGCCTTGCCCACACTGTCCCATGTCGCAAGTAGTCTACATACATAAAATCACGCTTTTTTCCTAGAGGGGTAGGCAGAGATCATTTCCTGTCATGTGCTACGGTCCTGGCCCACAACTTTCGCTTCTTCCTCATCCATCAACGGGTGCTTTAGATTTGACCTCTTTAAGATTTGACCTATTTGGTCATGGAAGATCTTTCTCGGTCTTTCCCTGTACACATATACCCTTCGGTAATCGTCTTTCATTCATCCTCTCAACATTCCCAACCCATCTAAGCATACTTTTCTCAACTCGAGTAGTAACTCGAGTTCCCCAAGATGTAGTACCATCTTCTTTTTACAAGCTTTTATTTTGTAGTAGTCTGACCCCATGTGTTTCCCCAGCCGCACGTGTCGGCGGCGGTGAGCACGGTGGACGGGCACCCGCGGCGCCTGCGCGTGCCCGACAAGCCCAACTACCCGCTCAGCCTGTGGTCCATCATGAAGAACTGTATAGGTGAGTCGATGTCCTCTGAACTATGAGTGACCCCTCTATTAGTTGGAACCCGTTGGTTTATAAACTACTAGCGACCCGCCCTCGCTTCGCTTCGGGTATATCTCTATCTCTATATAATATATTTCAACCCCGTAAGGGATTTTACATACAGAAGTTGTTTCCCAATAACTCCCGTTCCCATGGGAATTTTGTAATATCGCGTTGGAAGTAAGCTTTACGTTCATTAGGGTACCTGCATGCCAAATCTCAATCATCTATCTTACGCGGTTTACGGTTACTTGTGTCGCCGTCCACGAGCCATTACATGCGTTGAGGCGCTGTTTCGACGCAACTATACTCTATTCCATTTATGAAGTCCTTTTTGACATTTCGAAGAACGTAACTCTGCACGTTTCAAATAAATCCAATTTAATATCACTTTTTGTGTTTAGTAGGAAGTTGTTATTTAAAAAATATACAATTATGCAAAAACACCCTACATTTAATTTACAAGCAAAATTAACTTATTGTTTTTGATCTAACTATTGTTTCTATATCTGAACTTCAAAATTTTTTTGCGCGTATGCAGTTACGTACTATGGTTTATGTTATACTTTTAAACGTAGTGACGTGCCTCAAGTATTCGGTTAGTTAAACCGATCATTCGCGAATGAAAATGAATCTAGCGGCAATGGGGCTGCTTATAACTTTAATGCATTTTACAATAAAACGTAATAATAAGTGCAGTCCTTTGCTGGTAATATGTAAACTGATTAAATAACAAAATAAATTAATAAATCAAGCAGTGATGATTAATAACTATAAAATCAAATATAAAACTTAAAGGAATTTGAAATAAAACTAATTTTACGGATTAAACTCGCGTGTATTGGTATTCTAAACATTATTTAGAGATCCGACGTTTCGAGCTCTTTACAGCGCTCCTGGTCACGGTTAAGACTAAAGATGACAAGTGTCTTCATAAGTTATTTTAATTTGAGTTAAATAAATTGTTTGTTTTTATTTTAATCTGATGCTCATAGTAACTGTTGAGTTACTCCATTACGCGATACAATTCGTATAATTAATTTAGTGTTGCAACTATAGGTACTCGGTGCAAACACTCTTGGCAACAAACGGTGTCAAACATTCGGTGCCATTAATATAATTAACGAGTCTTTGACACGAGCCTATAACTGTTATGATCCTTTAAACTCAGTGTAAATTTTAAATAACTTTAACTATCATTATTATTATACTAAACATCCAATCGTGTATTTCTTTTTTCGACAAAAATAAGTTTGGAAGTTTTGCATGTCTAAAATTGTTCTTTCGATAATTTTTATTAACCTTAGTTTTTGAAAGTTAGTTCGATTTAAGTTTGTTACAAATCGAGAATCGGTGCCGCTGAATATCGATTACTAAGGGTACTTCCCTAGTACTGAACTATTGACATCTGTCAAAAAGGACTTCATAATTGGAATGGAGTATAATAGGCAAGTTATAGTTAGTCCGACAGTGACATTAGTTATCAATGTAGATTACGAAGAAAAACTTAGCTATCCGCTCCCCCCCAAGCCCGGTGATGTTGCTGAGGCTACTCCAAGCCATCACAGTATGTATGTCAGTTATAGTCTTTTCCAGCTAAGATGATCCCTGTGACACTTCATTGTGTTCTGAATCACACATCTTACGATTGACAAACAAAAATAATTTTATTGCACACTTATTTAATTTTATTGCCGCTTCATTGGGAAAAATAATAAATTAATAATTTTACATTTACATTAAATTAAACTAAACGATACTGTTTCTCATTTAAAAGTATAAAAATATTTATTTTAATATTTTTTCCTAATGACGCCGCAAAAAATTAAAATAGTGTGCAATAAAATTATTTTCGTTTGTCAATCGTAAGATGCGTGATTCAGAACACAATGAAGTGTCACAGGGATCATCTTAGCTGAAAAAGAGTTTAAGAAAAAAAAAACGAAGAAAAACATGTAATATTATATTTATTGTTTCCTAAATAGTTTTTAAACCAACGGGTTTTAACTATTTTTCAGATTTGTTCTTAGTGTAAGGAACTGTCAGCGGGCTTATTATAACTCAACAACTATAAACAAATCATATTTTTCCCTACAAATAATGTTGTTTAAGACAATTTATGTACTTAAATGTTATATTACACAAACCAACAAAGCAGATATAGTTATGTTAATTTATTGAGTAAAGTTACTTACATTTCATCAGGGACTAACAATCTGTTTAGCTCATAGATTAACATTTATCCATTGTATACAAAACAGAGATTAGTATGTATATATGTTAGCCGCAACACGTGGTCATTGTTATCCAGAGTACTGCGACTCATATCTTATCGCCGCTGATATCCGTTAAGAAAATAATAAATGCATTTATCGTAAGTTATCGCAAAATACATTTGCATTATCGATGGTTCCTAAGTCCGTAGACATTCCACAAGGTGAATATCTGGCCGATTGTAAATACGGAAAACTGTTTAATATTTATCTTGTTGTTAGGCTCCTATGATAATTGTCTTGAAGGATTACTGAAATGGCTTCTGTGAAAAGATATGTTATCATAATTCTTAAAAATATTAGAATGGTTATTTGTTCCGTGCAAGATTAAACAAAATATGCGATGAAGTTATTGTAAGCTTATGACACAATTTTTATGCTAGATTTTATTCATATTTCACTGATATATATTACGGATCTGATACAGATTAAAAATCAAATAAATGGCGTAACATAGACTTAGTCCTATCAAACACTTATTATAACAAGTTGTGAAGCCCAAAAGTGATGCAAAATACCTGCAGTGCGACGCCACAGCTTCCCGTGGTACGGGCATTCTTTACATGGCCCATATGGCCTGTGTGTAACAGAGCCGAAAGCAGCATCGTTGTCATTGTCATCTTCTGAGTCCACATATTATTTAACCGTTTTTATTCAAAGTTTAAAGTCATTTCCGTGGTATGAGTATTCAAGTGTCCCTTACCGCTTTGCAGGTAAAGAGTTATCGAAGATCCCGATCCCGGTGAACTTCAGCGAGCCGCTGTCGATGCTGCAGCGGCTGACCGAGGACTACGAGTACTCGTCGGTGCTGGACCAGGCCACGCAGTTCAGCGACCCCGCGCAGCAGCTCGCCTACGTCGCAGCCTTCACCGTCTCCTCCTACGCGACCACCTCCAACAGGTGAGGCACTGCAGCGGGACCGGCACTACGGTACTCGTCGGTGCTGGACCAGGCCACGCAGTTCAGCGACCCCGCGCAGCAGCTCGCCTACGTCGCAGCCTTCACCGTCTCCTCCTACGCGACCACCTCCAACAGGTGAGGCACTGCAGCGGGACCGGCACTACGGTACTCGTCGGTGCTGGACCAGGCCACGCAGTTCAGCGACCCCGCGCAGCAGCTCGCCTACGTCGCAGCCTTCACCGTCTCCTCCTACGCGACCACCTCCAACAGGTGAGGCACTGCAGCGGGACCGGCACTACGGTACTCGTCGGTGCTGGACCAGGCCACGCAGTTCAGCGACCCCGCGCAGCAGCTCGCCTACGTCGCAGCCTTCACCGTCTCCTCCTACGCGACCACCTCCAACAGGTGAGGCACTGCAGCGGGACCGGCACTACGGTACTCGTCGGTGCTGGACCAGGCCACGCAGTTCAGCGACCCCGCGCAGCAGCTCGCCTACGTCGCAGCCTTCACCGTCTCCTCCTACGCGACCACCTCCAACAGGTGAGGCACTGCAGCGGGACCGGCACTACGGTACTCGTCGGTGCTGGACCAGGCCACGCAGTTCAGCGACCCCGCGCAGCAGCTCGCCTACGTCGCAGCCTTCACCGTCTCCTCCTACGCGACCACCTCCAACAGGTGAGGCACTGCAGCGGGACCGGCACTACGGTACTCGTCGGTGCTGGACCAGGCCACGCAGTTCAGCGACCCCGCGCAGCAGCTCGCCTACGTCGCAGCCTTCACCGTCTCCTCCTACGCGACCACCTCCAACAGGTGAGGCACTGCAGCGGGACCGGCACTACGGTACTCGTCGGTGCTGGACCAGGCCACGCAGTTCAGCGACCCCGCGCAGCAGCTCGCCTACGTCGCAGCCTTCACCGTCTCCTCCTACGCGACCACCTCCAACAGGTGAGGCACTGCAGCGGGACCGGCACTACGGTACTCGTCGGTGCTGGACCAGGCCACGCAGTTCAGCGACCCCGCGCAGCAGCTCGCCTACGTCGCAGCCTTCACCGTCTCCTCCTACGCGACCACCTCCAACAGGTGAGGCACTGCAGCGGGACCGGCACTACGGTACTCGTCGGTGCTGGACCAGGCCACGCAGTTCAGCGACCCCGCGCAGCAGCTCGCCTACGTCGCAGCCTTCACCGTCTCCTCCTACGCGACCACCTCCAACAGGTGAGGCACTGCAGCGGGACCGGCACTACGGTACTCGTCGGTGCTGGACCAGGCCACGCAGTTCAGCGACCTACGAGCTCGTCAATATTCATGATGTCATTTTTCAATTAAATTCGCATTTGATGACTTAATCATCATCGGCCCATATACGGCCCCACTGCTGGGGCACGGGCCTACCCTAAATTAGGATGATAAGGCCTTAGTCAACTAGACTTAGACTTTTGATAATGTCAAACTCCTGCAGTGGCATTCCCATTTAGCCAACTTCTCATTGTGACAAATTCTCTCAGTGTCATTGGCATATGGTCAATTACTTAAAATGACAACTTGTTTTAAGTCATCATCTTATATTATGTTTTGCTGTCATCTTATTATAGTTTGTGTAGATTATTATAAAGGATATCAAGTCTAGCTAGTATGTACTGTATATTTACACTTTTTTCAATAAACAATATTTATCATTATGAATATGGTTATTTGACCAGAACATTTAACAGTGTAAGTAAAGTATTCTTGGGTGTCATTACACCAAGTTAAAGACTGATAAAGAAAGATGACAATTTATAACATGAGTCCCACATTGTTCCAGAACAAACAAGCCGTTCAACCCGCTGCTCGGCGAGACGTTCGAATGCGATAGGATGGCCGACCTCGGCTGGCGGTCCATATCAGAACAGGCAAGTATGAACATTTGTATGTTTCACATACACACAGACATTTCACGTAGTCTTTCTATTATGTAACTGTTTAGGTGGTACCATTTGGACATTAGATAGGTATAAAAGTTTTATTTTTTAACACATTTACAAAATCAAGACTCCAGTGATTAAACTTTCATTGTTTACTTTTGTTTTTTATCCATGGATAAAAAACAAAAGCAAACAATGTAAGTTAATGTACTACTACTATTAATACTATTACTATTATGATCTGTTGTGTTTTCTTCTAACAGATATATAAAATTTTATAGAAAACATTTTGTTTAAATACTGTATCTATAATCGCAAGTCAGGCTTGTCAATAAAAAGATACATAAATGATAAGATGAGTGACAGATAATCTTGTTTGTCTGGTTTTATGAATGAAATCCAAGTAATGTTTATGAGCTAATCCCTAATCTTATCATAACTTTTATCTAATGTAGTAAATCAATGACCTTTCTATGCAGTGAAGTGCGATTAGCGATTCATATTGTTGTTTTAACAATATGGCAGCAAGCGTATACCCAATACATGTGATTGTAAATCTTTTAACGCGTTAAAGTAAATTTGTTATTAGAAATTAGTATTTGCGGAATAATTAATTTAAAAAATGCATTAATTACTACGTGTAATGAAATGAAATTATTTATATTTAAAAATAATCATAGGTAGGATTCATACAGGACAATTCAATATATTGGGTATATGATGTCTATTTGATACTAGCGACCCGCCCTCGCTTCGCTTCGGGTATACCTCTATCTCTGTATAATATATAGCTGTGCCCGCGACTTCGTTCGCGTGGACTACAGGATTTTGATTTTTTTTTAACTTAAAAGTAGTCTTAGTTACTCCTTAACATCAGCTACCTGCCACCATATAAGTTAAGTAGGGTGATGGAATGTCGCTAAGTTTCGATCCGAGTAAAACTGACAAATAAAGACAGTTGCATCAAAATTTTATCATAAATTCCCTAAATTATGGCGCCTACGCTTCTTGACACGATCACTAGATCACGCTAGATTTCCGCAGAAATGAGGAATTTTCCCGCCGTAAAAAGTAGCCTGTGTCCGTGTCTAGAATCCTATTTTTAAATTAACCAAGTCTTATAAAAATCCGTTCAGACGTTAAGGCGTGAATGAGGTAAACTATTAAAACAAATGATTAAAAATCACCAACTCAATTTAGTTATCTGCCTACTGCCTACCCCCTAAGAACGATAGCATGAATATTAATAGCCTTTATCCTTTTCTAGGTTACTATCTATCTCCTAACTAAATTTCATCAAAATCCGTTCAGCCGTTTAAGCATGATAGAGCAAAACTCCCAGCAAAAACCATTAAAAATCACAAATTCAATTCAGTTTTCTGCCTACTTCCTACCCCCTAAGAACGATGACGTGACTATTTATAGCTTATAACTATTTCTAGGTTATCATCTATCACCATACCAAATTTCATCAAAATCCGTTCAGCCGTTTAGACGTCAAAGAGCAAAAGTCCTAGCAAAAACGACTAAAAATCACTAACTCAATTTAGTTATCTGCCTACTGCCTACCCCCTAAGAACGATGACGTGATTATTTATAGCCTATAACCATTTCTAGGTTATCATCTATCACCATACCAAATTTCATCAAAGTCCGTTCAGCCGTTTAGACGTCAAAGAGCAAAAGTCTTAGCAAAAACGACTAACAATCACTAACTCAATTTAGTTATCTGCCTACTGCCTACCCCCTAAGAACGATGGCGTGATTATTTATAGCCTATAACCATTTTTAGGTTATCATCTATTGCTATACTAAATTTCATCAAAATCCGTTCAGGCGTTTAGACGTCAAAGAGCAAAAGTCCTAACAAAAACGACTAAAAATCACCAACTCAATTTAGTTATCTGCCTACTGCCTACCCCCTAAGAACGATGGCGTGATTATTTATAGTCTATAACCATTTCTAGGTTATCAACTATCACCATACCAAATTTCATCGAAATCCGCCGTTTAGACGTCAAAGAGCTAAAGTCCTAGCAAAAACGACTAAAAATCACTAACTCAATTTAGTTATCTGCCTACTGCCTACCCCCTAAGAACGATGGCGTGATTATTTATAGCCTATAACCATTTCTAGGTTATCATCTATCACCATACCAAATTTCATCAAAATCCGTTCAGCCGTTTAGGCGTGAAAGAGTAACAGACAGACAGACAGACAGACAGACAGACAGACAGACAGAGTTACTTTCGCATTTATAATATTAGTAAGGATTACTTGTGTTATTTTTACTGTTTTAACGTTTTTGTTTCTTAGTATTTTTATGGAAATGCCAAGGAACAGAAATTGCTCCTTACCTCCACTCCTGCCTCCCGCAAGAAACCCTGAGCCTTCCTATCCTTCTGCCTGTTCCTCTTCCTACAAGTTCTGCTATAAGTACCTACCTTTATGTTTGTGCTATTAACACTATTTAGACTGTTCTAATATATTTAGAATAACAAATAACTATAGTACTTAATAAATTGGCTATTTACCTCTGAATTTGACCAATCAAATTGATACTGTCATTAAATTTTTTCATTAAATTGTACATTAAATTCTGAATGCTTAAGATAGGCGCACATTTTTTAGTTCTTATTGTTTATTTAGACGCGTTAGAGATCAAAATACTCAAGTTTTTTATAAAAAGTTTTCTAGTGTATGCTGTAAAAGAAAAATATTTAAAAAAATAATGGATAAATATTTTAAAAATAATGGATATTAACGGTTTAATTTACGGTTTTCATGCAAATAATTAAACTATTCACTGTCAAACACCTAAACAGAAATGCTTATACAAAATCCGCCCATAGCAGTCCTCCTCCAAACCCAAACCCTACATTTCCTCTCCCCACCCCAACCCATTTCGGCCCCACTCCACTCGGCCACCGGCTGTCAAGTTCCAAATTCGCACCATAGGTGTCGCACCACCCGCCGATGGTGGCGCAGTTCTGCGAAGGCGCCGCCGGCTGGCAGTGCTGGCAGGAGTTCACGATGACCACCAAGTTCCGCGGGAAGTACCTGCAGGTGGTCCCGCTGGGCGGAGCCTCGGCCATGTTCCCGGCCTCCGGGAACAAATACACTTGGAGGAAGGTAGGCTCGAGTTGTGGAGGGGGTGCGTGATGCGCTTTTTTTTATCGGTTCGCGATTTGGATGATTTGGAAAATTTTTTATACTTTATTTTTTTTTATAAAATTTGTAACCATAAAAAAAAATCATTAAGGTTTGTTTTGTTATTGATTCATGTTCGTTCCAATCAGATATCATTGGAACGAACGTGGGTTTGCTAAAATACGGACTACCGATTGAGTATTTATGATATAAATGTGTCAAATGTGATCTAAACATGAAACCGTAAAAAAATGCGCATCGTGTATCTGGTTATATTCTATTGAAAAGAAATGCATGTTCGTAACTTTGCAGCGGTTGTTGTACTGCTAAAATATCATAAATTAAGTTGTCAGCGAGGCATATCAACATAATATCAAGGTTGGTACGTCCGAAAGTGGAACTGGCAGGCGGAGAATCGGGATGCAATATACCTTGTTGCTAATGTCAAAGGGGCGGGGCTTAAGTTGAGTACAGGGGCGTGGTCTGAGTCGCGTCAAAGGATTGTATTGGGTAAATGGGTGTGGCTTGGGGCGTGACTTGCGGCTAGGGCGGGGTCCGGAGCGTCCACTGGTAAGCGCGTACGCACAGGTGCTGCACCACCCGCCCACGCTGGCCACGTACTGCGAGGGCGCCAACGGCTGGACCTCGTGGTACAACGTGTCCATCTACAGCCGGTTCCGCGGGCAGTTCATAGCGATCTCGCCCGAGGCTGACTTCTTTCTGCTGTTCACTAATGGCAGTCAGTACAGATGGGGAAAGGTAAGGGGGTATGATGGAGTCTGTATGCAATTAGTATAGATTGCATATTTAGCTCTTAGTGCTACTGTCTTGTGGGGCAAGAGTCGTAGGTTAGACGGGACAGATATTGTGCTCTATGTATTTGTATTATTAATTATCTGTACCGAATAAACAATTGTTATATTCTAGTCTATTTGTATTTGTACCGCCTGTTGGGTGTATATTTACCTATTTAATTATGTTTGGGTATCCCCACTGTTGTTTCTGATGTCGGTAACACAAGCGCTTAGACAACTAAGTTCGGAATTTGATAACATAAGTACGTAATACTATAACTAGTAAGTAGAGCTTATTGTACAAATCTAGTAAAAATAGCGGGGTACGCCTTATTTTTTATATGGACGCCTTACTTTTTGCGGTAAAAACGGCATACAAAGTTGTTGCGGCCGCCCACATACCCCATGCCATCCGCAGCTTATAATAGTACGAGAAGTAATTATTTGGTCGGCAATAATTAAATTAGGTGAGCCACACAATAGCAGCATTTAAATAGTTTGGTCGGCTAACAAATATTTTGTAAGCAAAAAAAATATCGAGCAGCAATCCTTGATCAGCAAATAATTTTAAAATTGGTCAGAAATTAAATCATAAATAAGCAGCTTAAAATAACATGTGTTGGTATAATAAATATTCTGCCAGCAAAATAATTATTTGGTCAGCAAAATATCATTCAGCAGAAAAAATATTTTATTTGCCAAAATAAACTTGGTATCATTTTCCTTCCATGAGCGTATTAGGCTCATAACACATAATATTTTGTGTCATAATATGGTAAATAGGAAGTGCCGTAGCCGTGATAGGAACCATGCAATTTGCATGCTGTATCGCCCTAGTTAAAGGTAGGCCCGTGCCGCATTGGGGACGTATATGGGCTGACGATGATGATGATTCTTGAGACATGTTATGATAGAGAGTACCAAAATAAACAATCATTTTAATGAATTGCCCTTTGAAGTGAAAGAAATTACAAGTAAGGTTTTATTGCTGCACGTATACACATATTCTTTACTTACCCTTTGAGTGCTTACCAAAATTTAATTAAAATTGAGCAACATATTGCAGCTCGTATAATTATTATGCTGATCAAAGATAATTATTGCTATCACGAATGACATAAAGTGCTGATTGATTTAGAATTTTTTGCTGGCCATTAGTTGCTGACCAATCAGCCATTTCTGCTGACAAATTATATATTTCTGCTGAACAAAGAACGATTATTATGCGAACCCGTTAAATAACACCCTAATAGTACAGTACTGTAGTTTGAATAAAATATCTAGCTAATACTTTTTTACCCTAGCAGACCAGAACAAACAGTATTTATCACTACAGACCTAGTACTGTACAATAGTATTAACCCTTTCAGGTGACGACGACAGTTCACAACATAATAGTTGGCAAGCTGTGGGTGGACAACCACGGCGACATGGACATAGTGGGCGAGGCCGGCCCCGCGGCCGGGTACGTGGCGCACCTCAAGTACCAGCCCTACGGGTACTTCAGCAAGGACACGCAGAGGAAGGTCACCGGGGTCGTTAAGGACCCCAACGGAGTGGTGAGTGGCGGGACTACCATGCCCATATCATTCACGATACCAGTCACGTTGATTGACGGTGCTAATTACTTAGAAATAGTTTTTTTTCTTTACTATACTATGTACGCACTACGCACGTAGTTACTCTTACGTTACCTTAAATTATAATTTACAAAATTTCTTAAATTATCATAATTATCTTTGTTAGTACATACCTCTCTATATCTTTTCGGATTTATTTATTTTTTTGACAAACCAACATCATTTTGTTGATTATAAGTGGCTAGCTAGCTCCACATACTAACATTATATAAAAAAAAACTGATTTTTTTTTTGTTGTTTTTAATGCTTTTAAAGCTCAATGTAAATTTAAAATTTGACATGACATGAACCACCGGTCTTCCGATAACCGTCGGGTGCTCTAACCCTTATCAAGCGGGGTCAAAAATGCGAATTTTTCAAATTTGAAATTAACAAAACTCGAAATTATGTACAACTGCGACTATTTATGTAAATAATTTTTTACACCAGTGCGAAGACTTTAAGCATTTAGGGTTCATATCTTACTATTAAGATCCATATTAATACGCATGTGTGTCTGTAGCCACGCTATTGGTATCCATTTGAATGTCTGTGTGTTTGTAGCCGCGGTACGTGCTGCAAGGGCACTGGGACTCGCGCGTGGAGGTGGCGCCGGTGACGTCGGCGTCGGTGGACAACACGGTGTGCAAGACCGGCAAGTTCGCCGTCGCCTGGGAGCGCGTGCCCGCGCCGCCCGACTCCGACAAGTGAGCTGACTATACATACATACACACACATAATTAACATACATGCACCGATACCATTGTTCAATACTATAAGAAATAAGGCGTCCGTCTGATTTCAGCCATGGCGGCCGATCTATTTTGACTGGCTCGGTGTAACAATTTGTGTGACGAATATCGGTGTTTGTTCCGTGTCTGGGTGTATTATTAAATATTTTAGTTTATCCACTGTTGATCCTGAACACAAGTGCTTAAGCTACTTGCCACAGGATCAGATCAATGTGTGTGATGTTGTGTAATATTTATTTATTTATTTATTGATCAGCCATGTGCGTAGTACATAATATTATAGTGCACGAATGTGCGCGCAAACACAAGTGCACTCTCTATTCCCTTACTCTCATAATTCGGTGAGACGGTAATCCGACATGACCGATGAGAGACCGGGCGCAGGACCACCGGCTTAACGTGCTTTCCGAGGCACGTTCGTCCAACCGCCAATTTGGTAACTCCGGGCTGAGTAATTTCTTTACAGAAAAACGCACACAAATTTTGCCCGACCCCGGACTCGAACCGGGGACCTCTCGGTCCTTACGCAGCGCTTGCTACCAATAGACCAACGAGGCAGTAACACGTACAATTCCACTTGCAGATGGTACAACTTCACCCTGCTAGCGGCGCAGCTGAACGAGCCCGAGGAGAGCGTGGCGCCGACGGACTCGCGGCGGCGCCCCGACCAGCGGCTCATGGAGGAGGGGCTCTGGGACGAGGCCAACCAGGAGAAGCTGCGGCTCGAGGAGAAGCAGCGCGCCGCGCGCCGGGAACTTGAGGCCAGCGCTGAGCAGGTGATGGACCGATATAGACTTGGGAAAAGCTATTTACCTTAGTTCCTTTGATCCATTCAACTTTGGAAGAAAATGTTAGCACAGCTCCCCCCGCCCCCTTTTTTCTCTCCTAACTTACGATGATGACGAGTAGTCTCGTCGGCTCGTCATCATCACAGGATTTGCAGGGGAGCGGATGACTCTCGCCCCTGTACTCCTCCCCGTATTAATTTACAATTATATAAGTTGATACCTATACGAACTGTCCGTCTGTCTTGCCGGCCTGTCCCGCCCGGCCTATTCTGCCCGTCTTGCCGTAAATCATGCCGCGGCCCCTTTAAGTGCGAGCCAGCTGGACCAGGGTCTGGTACTAGCCAACCAAGAGAAGCTGCGGCTCGTGGAGAAGCAGCGCGCCGCGCGCCGAGAACTCGAGGCCAGCGCTGAGCAGGTGATGGACCGATATAGGCTTTAGTTCTTTAGGATGAGTGCTAGGTGAGAGTGAAGAGTTTCTAGCTTGATCCTAATAGGCAGGGCTTCAGCGAGGTGGCGAAATGAAAAGCAGGTTCAGCGATGTGTCTTGATCGGAAGTCCGAGACGAAGTATATTGAAATTCGGAAAAATGAGACCTTAAGTACTATTTACAGACTTACAACTAGCGATGGGTAAAGGGATCTATATTTACAAACAGTATTAACTGAAACTACGGTAGAGGGCTCGGCGCGGGTCGGCCGTATCGGATACGTATAAAAGGCGAACGGGCCTCGCGCGCGAGCCATTTGGCGCGGCCCGCGCCAGCGACGGACGGGCGTGGCGCGGCGCGCGGCGTTGGCGCGCGCGATGTTTTCGATGTATTTCAGGCAGCTACAGTACCTAAGGTCCACCCAACCCGGTGGAAAATGTTTGCATAACTCCCCCCCCCATCCACTGGCGGCGCAACTCAAACTTAAATCTTGCCCGAACTAAGTGGGAGCCAATTCGACCAAGCTCTCAGCTTTAGCAAAGAAACCTGGTTTCTGGTTACTCGTATTCCCTTACTAATATAGACAATTGTATCGTCTCACAGGCAGCGGCGCACGGCACGGCGGCGCCGGCGGGCCCGCGCCCCGCGTGGTTCAGCCGCGACGCCGCCGCCGCGCCCGGCCGCGAGCCCACGCTCCGGCACCTCTACACGCACCGCTACTGGGACTGCAAGCAGCGCCGGGACTGGGCCGCCTGCCCCAACATCTACTAGCCGCGAGCCCACGCTGCGGCACCTCTACACGCACCGCTACTGGGACTGCAAGCAGCGCCGGGACTGGGCCGCCTGCCCCAACATCTACTAGCCGCGAGCCCACGCTGCGGCACCTCTACACGCACCGCTACTGGGACTGCAAGCAGCGCCGGGACTGGGCCGCCTGCCCCAACATCTACTAGCCGCGAGCCCACGCTGCGGCACCTCTACACGCACCGCTACTGGGACTGCAAGCAGCGCCGGGACTGGGCCGCCTGCCCCAACATCTACTAGCCGCGAGCCCACGCTGCGGCACCTCTACACGCACCGCTACTGGGACTGCAAGCAGCGCCGGGACTGGGCCGCCTGCCCCAACATCTACTAGCCGCGAGCCCACGCTGCGGCACCTCTACACGCACCGCTACTGGGACTGCAAGCAGCGCCGGGACTGGGCCGCCTGCCCCAACATCTCCCAGCCGCGAGCCCACGCTGCGGCACCTCTACACGCACCGCTACTGGGACTGCAAGCAGCGCCGGGACTGGGCCGCCTGCCCCAACATCTACTAGCCGCGAGCCCACGCTGCGGCACCTCTACACGCACCGCTACTGGGACTGCAAGCAGCGCCGGGACTGGGCCGCCTGCCCCAACATCTACCAGCCGCGAGCCCACGCTGCGGCACCTCTACACGCACCGCTACTGGGACTGCAAGCAGCGCCGGGACTGGGCCGCCTGCCCCAACATCTACTAGCCGCGAGCCCACGCTGCGGCACCTCTACACGCACCGCTACTGGGACTGCAAGCAGCGCCGGGACTGGGCCGCCTGCCCCAACATCTACTAGCCGCGAGCCCACGCTGCGGCACCTCTACACGCACCGCTACTGGGACTGCAAGCAGCGCCGGGACTGGGCCGCCTGCCCCAACATCTACTAGCCGCGAGCCCACGCTGCGGCACCTCTACACGCACCGCTACTGGGACTGCAAGCAGCGCCGGGACTGGGCCGCCTGCCCCAACATCTACTAGCCGCGAGCCCACGCTGCGGCACCTCTACACGCACCGCTACTGGGACTGCAAGCAGCGCCGGGACTGGGCCGCCTGCCCCAACATCTACTAGCCGCGCGCAGAGAGGAAACCGATCACTACATACCCATTATGACCTACGGTGCGCTCGAAATCGGTGCACAAAAGCTGGATTTTCGGTGCATAGTTCTGCAATATGCCATACATTACCAAGATGTCTGACTTGTCAAATTGCATATATGACGTACGGTATACTCGTATTCGCAAATTTTGCACTAAAAACAAATAATTGCTGCGGAATTTCACGATATTCGTAAATTTTACTGCAAAATTGATCTATACGAGAGTTATGCCTTACCGAATTGACGTTCCGCTTACAGAAAGTTCACGATCACGCTCGCGTAGCATAGTGCGATAAGACCCTCATACGACGCGTCAAGATTCTAATTTGGAACGTCTCATGTCGTCTCGTCATTCTCTCTTTTCTAAGCTACTGACAGTGACAGAATATACATTTACAAAATCGGAAATGGGAAAGAGGTGTGTGTAGGGAGGCTCGGCCTCAAAATTCTCTATTCGATAAGTGCGTAACGAGTGAAGCTTTTGAATCATACCATCGGGTCGCCAGTGGTAATCTGAACGGGTGTAAGAGACATTGACCAAACTCGCTTCCGCGTGTACAAACGTACGTTTTCTTTTTATACCCCCATCGGTTGACGAAATCCTCGTCTCGGTTCCTAGAATCCTTCACGCGAAACCCGAATCGCATCGTCAACAAGTTGAAACTCGCTTGATGATGTTTGCCTATCGGGGTAAAAATGTCCAAGGATCTTGACGTTAGGAGCCGAGGCCTACAGACGCTCGCTTCCGCGCGAGCGCCTCTTAGGATGTAATCGAACAACGAACTTTATATTGTTAGCGACCCCCCAAGTGTCTGGAGTCGCGATTTAAGCCCTTAGCGTATTGCCACTCGTCGCTAGAGGAGATTATGTTGCGCAATCAGAGTTTCAAGGGATCTATTTAGTTGCAGAATCTTCTAACCTTAGCCTGTCCCGCCGCTCCTCTGCGACCAGTGGGAATATGCGAACCTAGCGAATCGCAGCTGGGCAACTAAAAATCTTAAGTGCTTTGTAGATAAGGGGAGCGCGAGATTATTGCCGATGCTCGCGAAGACTGCGGGTAGATGTTAAATTAAATTATAAGGCTTTACACGGTTCCATGGTTTTGAGATTCGCCGCCTCCCGGGAACCCCGCCGGAGGCAGCAAATTTGTGAAGTCGGGTGCTTTGAGTAACGGATTTCAATTTTGTTATGCTTCGTCATGCTACTAATCTAGAACAAAGGGAGGATAACACGACTCTAATAGTAGGCATTAAATGTAGGCCTTTACACCCGAGCGATAGAACCGAAGTAAAACTATTTTTAATGCCTTAAAAGCGTTACTTTTGTAAGTGTTAAAGATAAATATAAGTTGATGTCAAAGCAAATGCGCTGTTACGGTGATGTGTCGGGTTATGTTGGAGGGCCGACTTGCTGCTGATATCAACTTGTATTGCTCTAGGATATTTTGTAAGATCTATTACAAATTGTACATTTTCAAGTGGATGTAAGATAATTTGTTAATATTTTTATTATAATAATAGAATGATATTTGAATACAAAGCCATAACATCTGTATCATGTTAATTATTATGAAAATAAAATATTACGTCTGAAGTTCCTTCTTTTATTTATTATTGGAAACTTACACAACCCTTAACCTATACACAACACAAACAAGCTAGACCTGCTAGGTGTACTAACTTATTATTAGCCTGGGATTAACTGGGAAGAAGATACCTAACAATACCGATGATTAGCAAAGTGTAAACTGAAAAAAATGGGATAGCTCTAGAAGTGGCCACCACCTTGTACTATGTGTGTCAGAGACATACATGCATAGATATTTATAAATACACTAGCTGTGCCCGCGACTTCTGATTTGACATGTAATTTTACAACAGTAAGATATAGGTAAATTAATAACATTAATCAAATCGAAATTGAAATTTCTGACGAAAATAGACATTTGAAGTTGGGTGGGAAAGTCCATTTCAAAAATGTAAAATTTCTTCAAAAATACTATGCCATCTTATAAGCTACAAAATCAGTAGTAACTTTCACTCTGAAAATATATACGTCCATAAGGGTACCTGCAAGCCAATGTTTCTCCCGCTGCACAGATAACATAACTGGCTCCCGTTCTCGTGGTAATTTTGCAATATCCTTAACATCTAAGCTTTAAGTTTACTAAGGTACCTGTATGCTAAAATTCAAGCGTGTAACTTAAGTGGTTTCGATTTTTCATCTAAAAGATTGTCCCGGTAATTCCCGTTCTCGTAGGAATTTCGGGAATTCCTTCTTATTGGACCTCCACGTTACCTAAGCTAAGTTCCTTCCAAATTTCAAATGCCTACGTTTAGCCGTTTAGGCTGTGCTGTGCGTTGATGTCAGTCAGTTTCTCCTTTTATATAATATATATAAAAGGAGAAACAAAAAAAAAACATTTATAAATATTATTTAGATGATAATCACACCCAGACACGGAAGGAACCTACACCGAAGTCCATTACACAAATATTTGTCCCGTGGGGGAATCGACCCTTGGAATGGTAGCCTGGGTCTCGTCACTAACCATTGCTCTTCCACCCGTGTATTGTAAACGACACCACAGTGGTCTCGTTTACATACACGGTTCCACTGAGCCAGTCAAAATAAAAGAGGAAAGATCATATTTTCAACATTTTTATTAAGAAAACGGAAACAGTGAAAAAGTACATAACTGTAAATTGCAGTTGGTTATAATATTGTTTATTTATAAACAAATCTTTTACAGTTAAATTTAATACATACATTATTTGTACTCTGTTCCTATCCACGTGAAAACACAAAATGTATAATTAGGTTTTGAATTTTTCCAAAATAAACAATCGGTTTGTTAGTCAAAACTACCTAATAACAAGTTAAGTTTTACTTATATAAATAAATATAGGGAATAATTAACTAAAATGTTTAAATATGACAAAACATTTTTGTGACAATTTTTAACAAACCATTTTAAATGGTAATAATACTACATTTTAATGAAAATAATACACAGTAATAAGAACAGAGTCAAATATAGCACGAACAGTTAGATGTAAAGCAGATAAATAATTCTTCGTATTGATATACATATTATGATACAGAGCAATTATCTCATTTTCTGAATAAAAAGTGAAATGCAGAAGCAACTAAGTTAATACCTATTTTATACGACAATCTATTTAAATAATTTTAAAATCAATCTATCATATTTGGAAGTTTGTGTTTGACTTACTCAGACAATGAGACAATCAAAACTTATATTTCAGCATTAATTTTATTTATACATTTACACTTCGCTTTTGCCAAATAGTTTCTCTGAACAGCATCATTCCATACTAAACAAAATATAATTCGCTCAAAAAAATAATTACAGCTCATCCATAATGTTTACACGTAAAAAAAATTAATAAGATCTCGAGGCATTTTAGCATTTTTTAATATCTGTTAAAATAGTTTTTTTTAATACGCTGCAATTCGTATAAACATGCAGTGATTTGATTTTTTTTAAAGTACCAGACACAAATGTCCGTTCGATGTTATGGCGCAGACGATGCTGCGCCTACCATTTTTTTATAACGACATATCCAAAATAATTATGAATTTGAACCCTACTTTAAACCTTCAAATTGATATTTTATAGCAAAATACCACCGGATAGTTCGTTTTTTTTAAGAGTTGGCTTTTTAACATTTTTCATAATGAACATTTTATCTAAACAAATAACAGTTACAACATATAATTTGAAATGTCCGAAATATTCACGAAGTTGTTTGTTTTTTGGCGTTTGGCGGCAGGTAGGTATTGTCTCAACATCCAAACCAAGAGATCCTTCATCTACAACGTCTAGAAGCACTAAGACCGATAAAATCAAACAATTTTCTGCATATCTATTTACATATTTTACAAGGGAAAGAAATAATAAATAATATTTCTATACCTTTGATATGAGCGTCCTTTCAGTACATAGATATCAATCTCAATAAACAATGTTATATTGAAAAAACATCTCTTTCAAAATAAAATGAAATTAATGTACATTTTATTTACAATATCAGCTGTGGTCACGTTTGCAGAAGGAAGTGACGTGTGGTAGATAACATTACTCGTTTACATTAGATTATTATGAAATAATGTAACTTTACATACAAATCGGTAAAATTAAGACATCAAGCCAACTATAACTATAGAGAACCTACCAAAGACCACATGTCGAATGCAGGTTCATCGTATTATCTGAATGAGCGGTTAAATGAGACACCCACTACTAAATACTTAATGTTTTACAACATCGGAAACGACGACACATATTTAGTATTCTAAAGTCCATATTAATTAGGTAAGATGGTTGGCTTGACGTATATTGTACACTATTACATTTATAAAATGAATGTACGTACACATCTCATGCGTCCAATCGTAACGCATTCAGAAATTTCACTTAGACCAATCACCACTAAGCATGTTATCATGTGGAACTCAAGTAGACAATGTAGACATAGATACTTCAATAGTTTCCATATAGCTCTCAGCACAAAGATTCGAATAGTAGGGTATTTTCTATAAGCTAATCACACAAATAGACCACAACTCTTAACAAAGTTAATGATCAGCGTATGTATATCCAACTATGAACTATTAAAAACTAAAATTTCAATATTTTATCATCACATTTAACACTGTATCTCAAAAGCGAATACGTTTTTTTTATATATTTTTACACTCGTTCGACTAGCATTGCGTCTTACAATATTGGTGATACAATATGCAACATTGAGACGATAGTTCTTAAGATTGAATATGGACAATTTATGTATGAGACTGAGGCAGAAATAGACATAGATGGAACATCTGTTCACAAAGAATAAATAATGTGCTATCTCACAAAAATAAATCAATGTGTAGCTCAGATTTTTTTATATGGCGGTTTTATTGATGATGACTAATGACCAAATAGGTCGTAACTTCAGGCCTTAAAATTATATTTTAGCCAAAAAATACATGCACAAGAATTCCTTATGCATATTCAACATCCAACATGATCCTAAAAATAAAAAAAGAGAGCTACGAGTCAGTTTAGTGTGAATTTTCGAATTCCAGTATGGATTGACGAGGCATTCGCCGTACTGCAAATATTCAGGGTGAATGAATTTTTTTTTTAACTTTTTTACACAACTGACATAATGTCTTCCACAATGGAAGCAGGCATTTTTTACTTTGCGTTTACGCCAGTATTCATTATTATTATATGTATCGTATTTATGAACGATAATTCAGCTTCGAAATGCAATAAATGTTCACACTTGTATAAAAAAAAATGCAAGAATTTTTTAGCAGTATTATTTACGAATATTCGTATATTATTCCCTCTGTGTATGTTTCCACCTCGCACTAGCAAAGAACATGAATTACAGAGAAGATGTGTAAATGCGGTTCACGCCTGAACTGCGTATGTATCGATGATATAGTGTGGACTATGTACAATACACATATAGGTTTACATTTGGTCAATCAACCTGCGGGTCCCGCGACCCGAGCGCTGCCGGCCGGACCTACGTGTTTGAAATCGTAGACATTCATTCAAATGAGGACATATTTTTTAAGCTTCAACCATTTCTTTTTGGTTTATCTTGTAGTCTGCTTATTATTAATTTAATTCGAACTGTTATGTTTATCTCAGGAAGTAAAATTCAAAAACTGACACAAAGGTATACCTTTATCACAGTGTATACCGATACACCAGGTGTGAAAAGAAAACGTAATTCAAATGGGAGTTAGGAAGACTATCACCAATGTGCTAGTAACAGGAGATGGCAAATAGCATGAATTTTTAAATTTATATTTACATTAATTTTCATGTTAAGTGCAAATGGGAAGAGATTTTTCATTAACAAGAAGCCTTAAATCTAGTGTCCTTTAATTACTTGAGAATTCCACTCATTCAATGACATCGTAAAATCTCCTGATGTATGCAGGTAACTAAGAGATCTCTCTATTAGGCATAGAATTAAAAGTTTGAGACATACCTAATATTCTCCATACTCGTCATCCTCGACAAATCCATTCAGCGAATATTTTAGAGGTCTAGGGAAGAAGTAGCCTAGACTGACTGACTATCTCAATCATCCCCATACCCATAAGACTCGTCTAGTTAAACCGTTTCTACTCGCGAGTTCGTTGGACACCAGAGGCTTACACATTCACATGCCTCCCAATATCTCACAATCACATGGTACGGAACGCGCGGGTACAAACGCATCACCAATGCCCATATTCACAAAACGTCCATGTTTATCTTTGACCAACATTTGCAACAGATCCTCGTCTTTCCATATCCAAGCCGTACCCACATGGCATTTCACAAACATTCCTAACAGAAACAACTTTCCATTTTAAAAGCCGTATTCACAAAGTCTTTGTGTCTCTTTCACAAACATCACGACAGATCATAGTGTTCCCTTCTCCAAGCCTATAAGTTTCAAACTTTCGTAATACCCTTCGATTCCCTTAACTAAGGTTATTGCATATAGGCATTGGTCAGACGAGTGGTCGCTCGACGCGGTCCGGCCGACCGGCGCAATGCGCGCGGCGCACACATTACACTTACATTATTAGGATTATTCATTTTTAATTAGCTTCAAACACACTGTCTCGTTCGGTCAAGTCCTCATTCATATTCATTGCACAGGCGGTGAGAGGCATGATTTTCACTAAATTATCTTTCATAAAAGCATCTTCCAAATGCAATTCATTAAATTGTTGACTCTACTTTTATAGTTTAAGAGCAACCGAGAAGTCTATTCAACAAAAAAAAATAATCACATAGTTGTTAAAACACGCCTGGTGCAATGAGGACGTGACGAAACGAATGCCACCGCTCCATATAACATATGGCCAGTTACACCTTAAAAGATCTTTATATTTACAATTCAAAATGGTAAAACTTAAAAATACATAACAAAATAGATATGAGTGGCTAGTAAGAGAAAAATCTACCAAATATTTGTGATTATATAACAAAATTCAAGCACAATAAACATCAACAGAAACAAATAATGACATGCCTCCTCGGAGCGCGCCGCGGCGAAGGCGACACTGTATTTTTGGGTTTTTAAGCGCAACGTTCGTCCTCACGGCACTCACTCGCTGAAGTACCGCACCTTGCCCGCGCCGCACCGCACCACGTCCTCCCACGCTGCAGACAAATACACCAATGTTTATGATACGTAAGATTTTAGTCTTTCGCGTTCCATTACACCAAATATTAATCTTTATGGGTCTACATGCGATATTAGGAGTACCATTCACAAGTACCTAAGCAGCTATGTATTTGCTACTCCTAATATCGCGTGTAGACCCATAGAGACTGATAATTAAAGTTTATGATGTTTAGGATGCAAGATACTTTTGACAATTTCTTTCAAAACTGCAAGTACGAGAGTGGAGGAAATCAGATTTTCTGTAAAGAAAGTCTCCAGACCAGCATCAAGAGACACGCGCGTACTACAGAAAGAAGGCCCTGAGATGCCTCGGCCGATCTACATCGAGATAGGTCGGTGACGGTGATTACTTTGCCTACGCGATGTAGGCGTGCACACTCGATCTGCTGTTTAGTCTGTTCTAGTCTGGGAGCGCCATCTGTTGGTCGCCGTTGGGACTCGCTAGTGGGGTGCCATAGCCCGGTGTGTGTACCGACCGTGCCCGACGTAGTCGACGAGCGGCATGAGCAGGCGCGCGTCGGGCGGCGCCGGCGCCACGTAGCGCAGCGCGCAGCCCGCGCCCACCACCACCGTCGCGCTGCAACACCACAGGACACGATTAGTACTTACGCAGTTTCTCGTCATGCATGACAAGCGTGGTAATTTGTCCTTTTTTAAAGGAGTCTATGGAAGATCTAAGACGAAAATGAGCTCATAGATGTGTTCATAGATGAAAGTAAGAATTTTGCATAAGCTGTGTTAAGTTTAACAACTATTTAAGAGAAGAAAGTATATATTTTCTTAGATAATAAATGAATGAGTGTATGAAGCTCGCTCACCCCTGCGGCGCCGGGGAGGCGAGCAGCGCGGGCGCGGCTGGCGGCGCGGGCGCGGGGTCGGCGGGCGCGGGCGCGGGCGCGGGGTTGGCAGGCGCGGAGGCGGCGGGCGCGGCGAGCGCGTCGCGCACGAGGTCGCAGCGCGGGCGGCGCGCCGGCGCGCCCAGCAGCTGCTCGTTGATGTCGAAGCCGAAGGTGACGCCGTCCATGTCGGCGGGCGCGGCCGCGGCCAGCAGGATGACGGCGGGGCGGCCGGCGAGCACGTCGGGCGCGGCGCTCTCGGGCGGCTTGCGCTCGCGGCGCGGCGGCGCCTTGAGCCGCGGCAGCGCCGGGTACTCGGCGTCGCCGGCCGCCTCGGCCTCGCCCTCGGCGTAGTAGTTGCACGACTCGATGAGGTCGGGGATGTTGTGGCGCGTGCGCGCGATGTCCGCGTAGGAGGCGGCGGGCGCGCGCGGCTCGGGCAGCGAGTGCACGCTGTCGCGGTCGGAGTCGGCGGGCGGCGGCGGCTCGTCGGCGCGCCGGCGCGCGCGGCGGCGCTTGGTGACGGTCTGGAAGTCGAGCTCGGGCGGCGCGGGGTCGGGCGGCGGCGAGCGGAACGGGCGCGCGTCCCAGGAGCGCCGCTCGGGCTTGGGCGGCGGCTGCGTGAGGTCGGCGAGCGAGGTGCGCGACAGCTCCTCGAGCGAGGAGGCGCGCTGCGGCTTCTCGGCGGGCTTGCGCCGCTCGGCGGAGCGCTTCTTGCCCTTGTCGTCGTCGTGCTTGCGCGGCAGCTTGCGCCCGTGCTCGGCGTGCGACTCGATGAAGCGCAGCACCTCGTTGAGGTCCTTGTCGCCCTTGTACCCGTCTATCTGGTCCGACTTGATCACGGTCTCGTTCTTGGAGGACTTTTTCCGCCGGGGCTTCTTGTGTTGACTAGACCCCGAGACGGGGGAACTGAACCCTTGTACTGCGTTGCCGTTTTCGTCTAGAGATTTCTGTAAACGGTAGTGCACAGTGAATATAGGCACCTGAATAGGGAGGAAAAACAACACGCATTAGAACACTTCGAATAGGCTTAGTCGCGGCAACGGCGTCATGCAAGTATAGTGGGACGTGCCTTGTATTCGTCGACGGCGGCGCCGCCGGGCCGCGCCAGCGGGAGCCCGTTGAAGCCGGCCGCGCCCGCGCCGCGCGGCTGCACACACAACACACGTCAGCACACAGCGCGCCACAACGAGGCCGGCCTGGCACGGGCCGTAGCCGTAGCCTACGTACGAAACTACGATGACTACGTCGTAGCCGTTTTGGCACAAATAGCTCTATTTCACTCACACGTCAAAGTGCGTACAGCAACCAATGTCTTTTGTATATAGGACATGTGAGAAAACTAACGTGCTCTTCTTCAGGCCGGCCAACTTATTTTGCGCGTACTATACTATTCAAACTTTAAAAAGAACTAATAAATAAGTGATTATAATAGTGACCGTACTAAGTCAATCAAGAACATTCATATTAAGCGCTACTAAAGAAAAATGGTCACTAGATTAATATAAAAATCCTAAGCATTGTTTCATACAAATACACACACCATTTACAAACTTTTTGATTTGTTATTACTTATTTAGTAACACGAAAAGTTATCACATGAATGAGTAATCAAACCGCAGCAAATACACAATGTGGCACAATACAAATAAGTAAGTATATAATGTATTAAATATGTAATAAATTAATAATGCAATAAAAGAGTTGGTTGTGATTTTAGGGACTTGGAATTTTAAATGTGTTCCGAATGCTCGAAATATCGTTTAGTCTATCTTTTTAATGATATATGTACAGGAATAAACCACGCCAGTGTATTGAAAAAAATTACAAATAAAGAATTGTCTATAATTTCCATTACCGTCTTGGTATGGGGTCTTAAAAAAAAAGGGCATATTATGTTAAGACTGGTAAGTATAAGGATGTAACAAAAACGCGTTGACCTTATGTGGTGAGAAATGCAGTAACAAAAATTCATCGCCGATATGTAGTGAGAAATGGGATACAACAAAGTCATCGATACGTAGTGAGAAAATGATTAACAAAAACATAATGACGATATGTACTAAGAAAGGAGGTAACAAAATGCCATCGGCGATATGCTGACAAATTGGTTAAGGCTAAACACATCAGCGATATGCTACTTCATGGTAAGAAAAGGGGGTATAAAAAGGCATCAGCGATATTTGTTGGGAGGGAGAACCTAAAAGCATCTGCGATACGATACGTTTTACACATAAGGGGTGTATAACAAAACGCATTGTCTATCAGTGGTTTCAGTTCATGTGTGTGTGTGTGTGTGTGTGTGTGTGTGTGTGTGTGTGTGTGTGTGTGTGTGTGTGTGGGGTTCGTACCTGGAGGCCGAGTCGTGGCACGAATACCTGCAGGTGCGGCGCGTCGGGCGGCGCGCGGGCGGCGCGCGGCTCGCCGCCCGTCAGGCTCGCCACGGCGCGGTACCCGGAGCCCAGCTGCAGCGGCTGCACCACCCACAACATGCGTCAGCACCCACACGGACCCCGGGACCGTGAGGCCTGCCCCTGTGCTGGACGGTAGCCCGATGCTACGGTGCTGGGGGGCTATTCTCACGCAACGCTTCGTAATTTTGTTTTTCCTAACTGACTTACGATGATGGCTTGGAGTAGCCTTATCATCACCGGACTTGCGGGGGAGCGGATGGCTCTCACCCCTAATTTCGCGAATGTTACGTTAACATCGCTTCAAAGTGAGTTAAATTCATTAAAGTACATTAATTATTGCAAAAAGATATGAATCTTCAAATAAAAAGTAAGAGTATTTTACCACCGATCGAGATTTTTTTTATTTACGATGATGGCTTGGAGTAGCCTCGTCATCATCACCGGAGGAGCGGATTGCTATCACCCCTGTCAATCAAGAAGATAATAATGTTGAAAATAGCCCCCCAGCGCAGGCGCCGTGACGTTTGTACTCACATTGAGCACGCCCATCCATGAAGGACTTGAGTCTACAGGACTGATCACATAAGAGCGAGCGAGCGAGCGCTTTAGTTTTGTTTACATTCGGTCAGTTATTTATGACTCTAGTTGAACGTATAACTAGCAAAAAATTTAGCTTTGATATTTCTCTGTATATGGACAGATAGCAGACTTAGGTGACAGTCAGTTAGTACATGTCCTAATAATAATGAGTTATAAAGTGCTTACCACGTAACGTACTCGCAGAAGTTCTTCTAAAGCCTTGATTTTACTACATATTCTATGTATACTACTTGTATTTAATAATAAGAATTCGCAAGAATCAGTGAGTGATAGGAATCGCGCATACGTGTCGTGAGGTAATGACCGAGTGCATGTTAGTAAGTGAAAGAAGACTTTCAAGTCAGTTGTATTCGTGTAACATCAATCCAAAGTGCGAAAACAGTTCTAAAATGGTCCACAACCCACATACACAAACACCACATTTTAACATAACGTTCCACTATCGATCTTATCTTACACCTTACGCCATTCGGCAGTACAAATAAAGCGTGCTTTAACGAAAACAAGTGGTCATTTACTTAGAACATATCAAGGTTACAAATAATGATGATGTTTTTGCCAAAACGTATCTTAGTATACATGTTTTAATGTGAAATTAGGATAGAATGTACTATAAACCCGTTTTGATGCAATCAAAAAGTATGCAAATGGTGTCGAGGCGTTCACAGATAGGCACACATCGCGCAGGCGGTACCTTGGGGTCCACGGCGACGGCGGGCGGCGGCGCGGCGCACGTGGCCACCACCTCGGGGCTCGAGATGCAGCTGAACGGTATCGCCGAGTCACCCTGCAAACACAACCACACGTCAACTCGCAGCACGCCACCCGAACGCACTAACAACAACTTATTTAGCTAGCGAAGTCTCCTACCTCTCGCTCGGAAGTCCCCGGTTTAACGGACACATCCCGTTTTAGGTTTTCGAACAGAAGCATTCTAAGCGCATTCTTGTTTATGGCGTCTTTCCTCCTTGCGTCGCCGCTTGAACCTACTAATTTATCTTTCTGTCTACTGGACTCTTTCCCTACGTCTTTGACCTCTGAACTATCAGATTTCGATGTATTGCGGGCGTCGCGCAACTGATGAGATGGTCTATCAGTGTTATTCAGAGGTATGAGTAAGCGTTTAGGTAGAGTTAGAAAAACGTAAGCATTGTTAGGGAGCTCAGCCAAGACATATTGGTCGTTAGTAACTTGGTCCTGCGGTTTCTTATTAATTTGAATCACAACTTCTTCAATGTTATCCTCAGAATCGTGTGATAAGTTTCTTGGCTTAATTTCCTGTAATTCGATTTCTTTAATTTGCTTTTCCGGGACTGTGTTCCTAGACGATGATTGTTGAATCAAACTATTTTGAGGTTCTACGTTATTATTGCAAGATTGTAAGTTGTCACTGTCCGCTTCTATGGCTTCTAATAATTGCTGTTGTTTAACACAATACTGCACAAAGGAATCTGCTTCGTGCTTCTGCTCATTTTGGGTGACTACGTCCACTAACTCTATTGCCTCTTCATGTGGTTCAGATTTATCTGACGAATGTTCTATTGTTTTCATTTCGAATTCCACACAATGCTGTTTGGGTGTACACTCGGGAATATCTTGATTTATTGAAAAATCTACATTTAGGTCTTGTGAAATGTCTTCAATTTTGGAAATAACAGAGTTGGTATCGTTGCTGTCGGGTTGAGAGAAATCTGCGGGTTTTTCAGTCTCTTCCAACATTTTATTATCTTGAGAAATACTATTATTATTAACTTTAGTACTATTAATATTATTTTTTACAACTGCTTTATCATTAGCGGTTTCATTCACAAGCGAACTTTGATGAGCTTCATTAATATTTATAATAGAAGGTTTACCTATTGTCATACTTCTAATATTTCTTGGATTGATTGTATCTAGACTTGGTCTTAATAATTTTCTACCTACTGTTTCTAAATATTTATTTCTTAAGTTAATATCACTATCTTTAGTATCACTTTGTTCTACCCTGTGCAATTTAGGTTTGTCTGTTTCAATTAGAGATTCTTCCATGTTTGGCTTCGCATTCGCTTTCTTTTTTGGTACATATTTAATTTGATCAGCCGACAGAATCGGAGCGAATCCTTTGTTCGGCTTAGTTGTGGATTTCATTGGCGGCTCAATAATACTATTGCCCATTGCAATATTCTGAACATCAATATTGGGGCCTGTATTTGAGTCTGGTTTTTCGTTCGTTTGAATTTCACTATTCATTGGAAGATTGTGGTGTTCGTTTCTGTAGTGTTGGGTCTGTATCGGGTAAAGGTTCTGGTACGCCGCCAGGCCGTCGTACCACCTCTCCACGCCGGTCCTCCACTCGTCCGTCTCGGGGGCGGGGTCGGGGCGGGGCGCGCTCGGGCCGCGCGGGTCCTTACCTGCGGCGGGGTCCCGGACGCGCAGGGCGTGCAGGAGCCGGCTCTGGCTGGTGGGGCGGGCTCGGGTACGCACCTGGTTGGAGGCGGTGGTGGTGGTGACCGCGCGGCCCGAGCAGACGGCGCCGCTGCCTATTTCGAGCGTCGCGCGCGCCGTGTACGTCACCGGGAACACCGGCTTGCTCCGCCTGCCGACACACAACAGCGGTTAGCGCGGCCGCACGCGTTTCAAACGATCGCTCACGCGGCACTGTTTGCACACTACGAGTATTCACGGTTTCTGACATTAATGGGAAATCTATTTATCGTAATATACTAATGAGAGGACGAATTATCTTAATATACATTTTACGGCTCATAAACACTGTAATCGATATTTAAATTTGTTAACTTCCGCGAGTTTAGTCTACATAAAATAATTATCTCGATTAACAAAATACGTAGCAATAAAATTCGATTAGATGACGTGGTACCATTTAAATACAAAGATTTGGAAAAGTACATATTTGCATCATATGCAGGAAATACATTAATATACAATATGATTAAAGAATATCATAAATAAAAGATGGCGATAGAACTGTAAGAGAATTTTAAGTATTTAATGCGTTGCATATCATGCAAGACTGTAGAACGCCCAGACTGTTGACTATGCCGACCACGCCACATCACGATATGATAGTGATTTTTCACCACTATGTGGTAATAAAATTGGGGGCCGTATAAGTGCGTCCGCCTACCTACTCTCCCCCTACTTACTTTTAAATTTCCGACACACCAGATTACTAAATACACATTATTATCATGCTGTTGCATCGACACGTCGCTAACGGCGGGTTCACGCAACTGCAGACGGCGGGACGCCTCGCTCCCTATCGTGGGTCGTCACCTGTGCAGCAGCTCGGGCTCGGCGGGCCCGTTGGCGTCGCTGGCGGACACGCGCCGCTCCGCCAGCGGCGGCGGGTTCACGCAGCGCACCGTCGCCAGGTAGCCGGCGCCGCGCGCGCCCGACGGCTCCTCGCCGAGGAGAAAGGCTGCAATGACAGGTGCAGCGTATGTTATTAAGGGAATGTTTGATGTGATAATGGCTTAGAAACCCGCTGGAGAAAGGCGCCACTCAACACCCAAGCGACACCCGGGTGTCGCGTCAGTTGTAACGAATTGTTCTGTCAAACCCCAAGCGACACCCGGGTGTCGCGCTCTCCCAATCGTCTTTAAACCGTAATTGAAGGACCATAGAGGCGTTTCTTGTTAGGACATGTATACATTTTTAGATTCGTGAATAAATTTCTGAACGAATAAACACAATTGTATCTATGGTAGTTTCTTTTTTTTCGGCAAAACTGTCATTCAAATACTTGGAAATTTTTGCGCAACGTCAGTGCGAGTGTGACTTTTAGAAGCTGAAATTTAAGGATTTATCTGATGTAAGTACTGTTTTGTTATTTATAACTGATTATTATGTTTACTATGAGTCTTTTTAGATAATAGGTTGTGAAAAATACATTGTAATATAATGAATAATTGTTCAACAAAAGTCGTTATAATTTTTCGTTTTACTAGCGGATTTATGTCAATACTTGTCAGTAATTACGGCTAAAAGTATGTAATAAGTGATTACAACTCGCTTACACAACGATAAAACAACGTATTTATTAATTTATCTGAATTAGAAGTAATAACAATTACGCGATGTTTACGACGATTTCGTGAACAGTCCCTACAAAATGGCGGTTATTACTTCAATATTCGCGCGTGCTAATTTGAACCTTATTTGTATTGAGCTAAGAACGTTGACATTGCGCAACCTCTTTCGTCGATGTTTTCAGTAGTGAGGGGAATGTTTCGATAAAGGTTTTGTTATGGTCGATGATGATAGGAGTATCGTATAATGATTTTATATTGTAACTTTGTAATTTTAAAGTTTTATATTTTTGGATAATAAATAAACCTATTATACAGGAAAATAAATATTTTTTTTTATAAAAGGAAATAATTTTACATGATTATTGTTGTTACAATGTTCTTTTTATTTTATAGAATGAAACCTTGGCGTATGAATGAAGAGCCGCCTTCGGACTTCCTCGGCATCCTGTATGGGAATGACGAGGAAGAGGCCCTACCTTCAGAGGATGAGGAGGAGGAGGTGGATGAGTGTAGCGAAGATTTGGTTCTAACTCATTTTAGTTTCAAAGTATTAATAACGGAAATAAACAAAACCTGTTAATAATAGTTGTATTTTTATTCTCATATTATCCTTACAAAAAACGCAGCTAGCGGTAGAGACTATTTCGTAATGTGAAGGAACATCCCTAGTAGTTTTTATGACTCGTCGGGTCGAGTTTCAAGTGGTGTTATTGTAAACATCTCAACCTTTTTTGTCCATCTGTTTGAATAGTTGCATACTTAGTATTTCTGTATAATGGGTTTCATATAGTACATCGATTATTTTTTACTTTCGAGTTTTGGCTCGTTGACAAAATTGAACTTATAGATATAGTATTTCTTCTAACGTTCATTGTTTCAATGTAGTACCTCAATGATAAGAAATATATTCATTTACTAATTTCTTTTACAGAATGATAAAATATGCTTTCGTTATTGAATAATAATCATTTACGTGAAAGGCGGTAATTACGACGCCATTATCTCGCTCGCGCATGTGTCATCATTCCTTGCATGACATGTCGTGACTTTTTTGAGAGGTTAACAAGACAAAGCGGCACCGTCCAAAATGCAGGACTCTTATTTGTTTCTGACATAGGCCCGTGCCCCTCGTCGGGGACGTATATGGGCCGATGATGATGATAATGGTGATACTATAAAATAAGGCGTCCGACCGATTTCAGCCATGGCGGCCATATCAAATTGAAACCAGGACCTATAGTGCACTAGTGTGCGCGCAAATACAAATGCACTCTCTATTCCCTTACTCTCATAATTCAGTGAGACGGCAATTCGACATGATCGATGAGAGATCAGGCGCAGGACCGGTGATCTCTTGGTCCTTCGCAGCGCTTGCTACCAATAGACCAACGAGGCAGTTAGTAGTAGCTTAATTGGTAGTAGTACTCACAGGTGTCGACGCCGGAGGGCAGACTGCCGCCCTGTATGGCGCGCGCGGAGACGGGCGCGGGCGCGGGCGGGTGCGGGCGCGCGCGGCGGCCGGCGTGCGGCGGCTCGGCCGCCAGCGCCGCCACCAGGTCCTGCAGCGAGTTGGACTGCAGCAGCTGGCTGCGGCCGCGCCCGCCGCCGCGCGCGCCCCGCGCCGGCAGCCGCGCCGCGCCCGCGCCCGCCTGCCCGTCCTGCTGCTCGTCTTGCTGGACCTCCTCTAGGAGCTCCTGCAACAACCATACACATTATTGTTAGTTACAATATACTGACTGGCTCGGTGGAACAGTTCTATTCCCACTCGGGACAAATATTTGTGTGGCGAACAAAGGTGTTTGTTCCGTGTCTGGGTGTGTATTAAGTGTATTTGTATACACAAACGACAGACAGTGAATACCCACTGTTGATTCTGATATCTGTACAGCTACTTTTCACGGGATTTCTTTACCGATTTTCATTTTATTACATTTTTAAGTCACTTCTCACTTAGTTCAAAAATTTAAGATTGCTGATTTATACCTATTCCTTTTTCTGGTCAGAATTGTAGCGACGGCAAACTAGCATATCATAATCATCATCATCATCAGCCCATTACAGTCCACTGCTGGACATAGGCCTCCCCAAATGCACGCCACTTCTCTCTCTCCGCGGCCACTCGCATCCAGCTCCTATCACGTGCACTAGCATATATCCTAATTTATATGCAACTTCGGAGTCACAATAAAATGTTTCGTACTTCCTCCTACACCACGAACAATAATACTTAGACCAAATAAGAGGACAACGTCAAAACCGAGATGAGTATTATCATAGCGCACAATAGCTTTGGCCGAATCTTTATTAGTAGTTGCTACGTAAGAAATTTTATAGATCGTCTGGATTACGCCAAGTTCGACTGTTACCATCTTAGCAGACGCTAGTTTAAATGATCGTAGGCCAGCCAGTGGTTTAATCTGTTCCTATTGTATCACTGTACTTGAGAAGTAAAATCATAACCGCAGAATAACAGTGTAATTACACGAAATAACATTGACGCAACATACGAAACAATGTGAGGAGGGCGTTATTAGCGGGTGCCACAGTTTTTTTCAATGCTTAATTTAATTAATGTGACCTAGACGAAATCTGATACTTCGTCGTGTTTAACTTGTAGCTACCGAACGGTTCGCATTGAACTAGCGAAAATGTCATTGCACAATATAATACACAACAAAACCTGTTTTGTACAGATTTCGGAATATTGTGTAAGTAGTTTTACACCAAAAAGAGAGTACATATATTTCTACGTTACGGAATTACATAAGTAATATAATAACTGCATCCGCGTAGATTTGTTTCCCGAGTATTTTTTTCCTAATTGACATATGGGTGACAATGGATGATAGGGTGGAGCAGCCTCGTCTTCATCACCGGCCTTACGGGGAAGCCAATGGCTTTCACCCCTAAAGTTAATCGAGTAAAACATGACTTCCGTTGCAGTCAGTTGAAAAGTACCCATGTCCTTTACAGGCTCTAGACTGCGTACCAAATTTCATTAAAATCCGTTAAGTAGCATTAGTGTTACCTACTTTGAAATTTATAATGATTAGTACGGATTATTCAATATAGCGACCCAAATTATACAGAGACATTTCACTAATTGGTCCTGTATAATCAACGCTAAGGACATTTGAGGCGGACCCGGGCCTTTGTAACTCGGCCGTAACAATGTTATTATACACTCACGAATACCTAAATATTTCGTATATAATTCATCCCTCATTAGTCGCCTTTGTCGGGAGGCACTAATCGGCTATCGGCAAGCAGTGACCTAAGAGGGATGGGAGATATATAATATGGGACGTTGCCAATTTCGCTATATTTTTTCTCTACAACTTGGGGAAAACGTGTAGCGTTTCACCGAGTGATGAATAAACAAAAATGGTTCAAACAGATAACATTTCAGGCTTCTCTGAGTAAATAGAAAAGGGAAGTACGAGTACCTTTCTATGCGTACGTTTAACACATCTTTATGTTTTTAACCCTTTCATTAGAAAAAAGAAACCGAAAAAAGTATTTGTGAATAGTAAGGCCATCAAAACTAACGTAATTTCGCAGGGCGGCTCTTATGTCTGACGATGACCAAAAGAAAGTCATTACAAAAAGGTGTGTGTCAGATCGGTCTGCACCTATTTTTCCAACTTTAAAACGTGTGACTAGCAATAAAGGATTTTGGTTTGATTCAGGACCTAGTCGCCAACATTTTGGAACATTACCTACATTTTACTCGTATTTGATCGGCTTTTGGTCTTGAGTGAATGTGCCATAAAACAAAAGCAAGGAAACACCGTACCTTGAAGAGATTACTCTTCCCCTCCAGATCTTTGGGACACTTGTAGTTCATAGCCTCATCCAGTAGCGCGCGCAGCTGCCCATCGTCCAGGTTCACCACTTGTTTGTTGTTCTGAAACAAAACATACATCCCTCTTTAGCACATGCGAAGGACTTACGAAACTACAACTAAGTCAGGTCGAACAATAGGCCATATTTTGGCGATAATCGATTACATTCAATGGCATAAATATATTTGACGGTTTTTAAGAGTAATCTACTTACATAATAGAATATCGACACATTGTTTAATGTAATTAAAAGCAAGTGCTACTAGAGACAGTCACAACAGACAGTAGCAGTCGACTGTTTGATATCGTTCAAATAAGGTTGTAGATTACAATCGAGTAGTCATAAAGAAATGTCACGATTTACAGTGTTATAATGTCTCGTGAAGATGTTTTATTATGAAAATAGACCTGTATCCAACCACATAATTTAGCCTCAGATTCAACTTTTTATGCTTTTCAAAGTCAAAATAGTTACTTGCATTTATGAATGTTATTAAAGCCAGTAAATCATGTTAACAGCTTGGGCATAGCTAATCTTAATGAACGTGTAATGTAGTACTTAAATATTAAATACCAAGTACATAATTAGTAATATAGTTTTATTTATTCTATTGTGATTATGTATGAAAGTAAAACTAATATATTTCGTTTCGTACTAGTCTTCTACCGATACAAAAGTACACCCATGACACCATTAATCGACTTTACTTGAAAATGGCACAATTCGCAGAGCAAAAGGTACGCTTTATATCCGTACGAGCGGCGAGCGTGTATCGGAGACACATTAATGTCAAGGCTAGAAAGTATGTCGGCCTCCCTTATCGGACGGACCTCGGGCCCGGCGCCTGCCCGGGCTGCGTCTGCTGTGTATCTGGATGCTGACGTCACAAATCTTAGCCTAAACACTAAAGCGATTAAATAAAGATATCCGATAACACCCTATCTTCTAAATGGCTTTTCATCCGCAACTCCATCCGCATAAGTCGTTCATTGCGTACATTACTCACTTATACGCACTCGGTTAAAAAGTAGTCTATGTATGTTCTTTCTCAGTCTCTAGACTACCTGAGGGCCTACCACGAGTTGGCTATCGAAAACTTACGTTACTTCGTTAAAAATCTATCGACAAGTTACAAGTTTTTCATAGACATATTCACAAAGGCGATATCGAGTGCGTAAGTTTTAAACTCATGGTAGCCATACTGAATGCAAATTTTCTATGGCGCCTGGCCGGACTAAATCTGCTATGTATCTAACTACATGGTGATGTTGTCACACATCTCGGCCTAAACAAGCATCTTCGATAAATAAAGATATCCGATAACACCATATCTTCTAATTTGACGTGTGCCCTTACTGGATTTCTGATAACGCTCGGTCAGGGAGGAAAAGGTGATATAGTAATATAGTAGACACGTAGATTACATCAAGTTTCTGGAGTTTCAGATCAGCTCTTGTATTTAGTACACAATAATCAGTAGGTAAAATGTTAATTGCGATGCATGATTTTAAGCCTCAGAGCCCTCTAGTGCCAGTTTCTACAAATGAGACAAGGAAGCAGTAAGCATCTGATCTATTCACATACTTACTGTCGAAAAAAAAACCCTAAACTTGAAACATATCAAGGTCAAGATCGTTTATTATGTTCACATCCAATGCTTAGGATGTGCGAAGTGTCATAATTGGCGACTGTTTCGGCAAGGCTCAAGATTGTGACGGAGGTGCAAACTCGCAAGCAGCCGTCGGATGAACGGGCTCCGAAGGTCGCAGGAGCGCGCTGGACAGATAACGCCTCGCCTTGGTCACGCCACTCACGCCCTCAGGCCCATTTTCATAATAAAACATCTTCACGCGACATTATTTCACTGTAAATCGTGACTTTCCTCTATGACTCGATTGTAATTTACGACCTCATTTGAACGTTATCGAACACTCGATAGCTACTATAGACACTTGCGGCCTCTAATCATTGCAATGTTTGGGTAATTAAGAACCAAAAATGTGTTTGCTAAATTTTTGAAGTCCTTGAGAGGTTTATACGAAAAATATATTTTCCTTGTTGGATCCGTCTATTTATCCGAATTTATTAACATTAAGCCTCGCTTCTATTACTGTTAATGTTATCATCAGCACCTAGTACAGACAGTCGTGCAAACCGATAACAAAATATAGTATGTAGTTCATTACATCATACTGATGTACTTAAATATAAAAAATATACGAATGTATTGGCATATTATTCGTAAATATTGACTGACGACAAACATCAACAAAAGTGAATTCAAGGTCGGACTTCCTAGTGAGAGTAAAATTCAAAATGCTTAGGTGAAAGAATAGACTAGTGACAAATTCGCTTCATTGCATCATCAAAGTGCAACAAAACTGTATGAGTTATGCGTTAATCATCATTTTATTACACGTCTTATACAAATAGTGTCCATTTTGACAACACTCAATTTAATACAACAATAAATGCAATGACAAGCAGTTAATAAATCAAACAGATATTCATAAAGAAACAACTATGTGCCTACATTTTTACAATCAATTATTTTTACTCCTTTGAGTTATAAATTGTAAACTTTCAAGTGTTCAAGTTCATCGATTTTAGTATAATGTATTTAGACTCACGAATATCGTATTTCACGATTTTTATTGTCGCTTGCCTTGCAAGGTGCGATTATATTTGCTTTTAACTATTATAAAAATTATTACGAGTACATATATGCATGCATATCCTCATCATTATTATCCGTTCGTAATAAAATAATGTTTTACGCTGTCACTGGTGTGGCACGTTAACTAACATAATGTCACATCGATTCACAGATTAGTTCATGGCTAACCAGCTCCTATAACAACCGTTAATCGCCCTTAGTTCTCTCATTTCAATTGAAACAATTATTGACATCTTTCAATTAAAAGCGAGACGAAATAGGAAATTAGAAAATTGTTTCCGAGTTACAACTTCAAGTACACTATGTAATGTATAATAAATGTAATATATCTGTCCTAGTTCATTTTTTTTAAATTTCGTTGAGACTAATATGTTTACCGTTTCACATTGCAAGAATCTCCGTTTCACACTGCAAGAAACGTTTACAATGCATCAAAAAAATCATGATTCTAGGAGAATGCTCGAAGTGACCCGTCCGAAATAGTGTTCATGACTCACATTGCATGGAATAAGAATATTTCAGTGATTAATACCGCTACCTACGCGCACCGCTACAGTGTAAATAAGTGCATATCGGCGAGACGGTGTGTCTCGTCCCTCGCCGTCGCTGGCAGCCGGCCACACGCCACCGCATCCCAGATTTGACACACCGACAGCGGAGCTTATCACCTGACGCTAATTACATAGGCCGTTTACATCGCCCGAGATCATAAGCGACACGTTGCAAACGCGACGACTGGCGATATCAACGCTACAATTATGATTTTATAACATTTCTCCGTTTCTCACAATTAGAACGATAATAATTGGCTGCCGAACACAATATCTCATTAGTCAGTAACGAATGCTTTATTACTCGTATACGTTACACATGAGCAGTGCAGATTTACAATGTCGAAACTCGTCTGATTGAAACGATAAGTCCGTATAAAAACTACCCACTAATAAACATATATCCTAGGAATGTGACGTGATCATCTTTGGAAACGCCGCCGTCTTCCAAAAAGCTTTTCTTTCCTAAAAAATCCCGAAAATCATTATAGTCCATGATCACATCAAACAATATAAACAGTAAGTTGCAGTTATTTAGCAACAAAATCTTGTTTATCCTCTACTCTATCTATACTAATATTATAAAGAGGTAAGATTTGTATTTTTGTATTTTTATATTTTTGTATGTTTGTCTATACTAATATTATAAAGAGGAAAGATTTGTATTTTTGTATGTTTGTAATGAATAAACTTAAAAACTACTGGACCGATTGCAATAATTTTAGAAACTATTAGAAAGCTGCATTATTCAGAAGTAACATAGGCTATATTATATTTTTAAAAAAATTAGGGATCCTTACTAAAACTCCAATAATGTAACCCAAGGTGTAAAAAATAGACCTGAAAAATTCCTTACGTCGCCTGCGCTGCGAAAACTATTGAAGATAGAACAAAACCATTTACTAAGACTTTGCAGAACTCATCATTATCTACAAAAAGTGTCGCGACAGCATATGTCTAAATATTATAGTTATGTCACAGCAAGCGGTTTTTATTCTAAAAATTTAATTTATATGCCGCCGCTTGAAAGGGCTCTTTATTTGTACCTTGGTATTAATCCTTAAAAATATAAGTTACTTTATATTCAAGACGGCTTCAATACCTTTTTATCACTTTTTGAATTATTCAATTTGGACATTCAATTCCGAAGATATCATGAGTTTAAAAAATGCAAGTATTAGAAAAATGTCGCGTGGTTGCCGCCACCGCGCTCAGCTAGCCAGCATGCGATGTAGGCTCCATGTAAGCGTTACTGGGGTACGGGGGAGTCAATGTAATATAATATATAATATTATAAAGAGGAAAGGTTTGATTTTTGTTTGTTTGTTTTGTTTCTAATAGGCTCCGGATCTACTGGACCGTTTTGAAAAAGTCTTTCACTGGTGGAAAGCTACAGTATCCCTGAGTGTCATAGGCTTTTTTTAGATAAAAAAAATAGATTTCTCTTACGGGGTTAAAATATATTACATAGAGATAGAGATATCCCCGAAGCGAAGCGAGGGCGGGTCGCTAGTAATGAATAAACTCAAAAACTACTGGACGGATTGCAATAATTTTTTCACCATTAATAAGCTGCATTATTCAGAAGTAACATAGGCTATATTATATTTTTTTTAAATTAGGGATCCTTACTAAAACTCCAATAATGTAACCCAAGGTGTAAAAAAAGACCTGAAAAATTCCTTACGTCGCCTGCGCTGCGAAATTTATTGAAGATAGAAGAAAACCATTTACTAAGACTTTGCAGAACTAATCATTATCTACAAAAAGTGTCGCGACAGCATATGCCTAAATATTATAGTTATGTCACAGCAAGCGGTTTTTTTATTCTAAAAATTTAATTTATATTTATTTTATTTATGCCGCCGCTTGAAAGGGCTCTTTATTTGTACCTTGGTATTAATCCTTAAAAAATAAGTTACTTTATATTGAAGACGGCTTCAATACCTTTTTATAACTTTTTGAATTATTCAATTCGGACATTTAATTCGGAAGATATCACGAGTTTAAAAATGCAAGTATTAGAAAAAAGTCGCGTGGTTGCCGCCACCGCGCTCAGCTAGCCAGCATGCGATGTAGGCTCCATGTAAGCGTCACTGGGGTACGGGGGAGTCAATTTAATATGTAATATAATAATATTATAAAGAGGAAAGGTTTGATTTTTTGTTTGTTTGTTTGTTTCGAATAGGCTCCGAAACAACTGTACCGATTTGAAAAAATCTTTCACTGTTGGAAAGCTACACTATCCCTGAGTGTCATAGGCTTTTTTTAGATAAAAAAAAATAGATTTCTCTTACGGGGTTAAAATATATTACATAGAGATAGAGATATCCCCGAAGCGAAGCGAGGGCGGGTCATAGTAATTGATAAAACGCGAAACACAAGTGCCACTTTATCGTTGCTGATAATAGGAGTAGTACACTATTGTTTAGGTAAGGATAGGTCCAACAACTAAGTGTGTACCTATCAGACGGAATTGCCAACCACATAATAGGGCCAAACGCGTAATCAACGTTGGTGTTAAGTTAATTAATCAATCACATTCTACTGGTTTTAAGTGAACTTGCCTAAGCTTAAGATAGATCGACGTATTCTATAAGTAGGTTCCGAATTAGTGGAGTTCCGTAAAACATGAAAATGGTAAAATCTCGGAATCCAGGGCCAGTCAATGAATGTGTATAAGAAGTGCTTGATTGCATTATTAAAACCTAAAAGAAAAAAGTTTAAAAAAAAAATGGCCGATCTCGTTTACAAAAAAAAAAAAAACAATTTTCTGAAAAATGAGAGGCGGAAGGGGGAAAAATTTTTTTATAGTAGAAATTTCAATTGTATATGTGATAATTTATGTTTGCTGAGTAATTTCAATGTTAATTTATTAAATTTTTACAAAAAATAATGATTTACAAAAATAATTTTACCATTAACTATACAGGGTGTCCCAAAAAGTAGTGTCAAGCGAAAGTCCTGAGATAGAACACCTCGTGGGGCATCCGAAACACCCCCATGTATGTTCTGCGATTTTTTATAGTTTTCGAGTTATGATTGTTTTTCGAAACTTTTGAGAATAATTGACCTAACCGACTAAAAATATTCTAAAGAAAAAAATATTTGACTTTTTTGAGAAATACTTTTTGCATATCAATTTTCATGAGTTTTCCTTTAATGCCTAAAATATTTGTCTCCATAACTTATATGGAAGATCTCAAAATGATGGTACAGACTGAAAAATTACGTTCTGTAAATAATGTCTTACAATTTCAACTTTAAATTGAGAATATTAGGAGGTAGTTGCGTGGCTTCTAAGTAACTTTAAAAACTGCGCCAGACTCTCAGCTGTCATAATCATTAATAAAAATTGGTACCCAATGAGCTACTTTTTCTGAAATCGGACTTCAAAGACAGAGAGGTGGAAAAATCATAAAATTAGCCATTCGATTACGAAGTATTATTTGGACATTTTATTATTTCTAAAGTTAATGAGTTTGTTAACAAACCTTATTATAATATAGGAGCACTCATATGCAGCATTTGGCTGTCATATTTTTTTTGTTTAATTTAAGTTTCATTGCGCTAACAGCACCCAACAGCTGCTGTTATCCCCTCTATTCCCCTCCCCTGCAGTCCCTTGTGACCCACGATCAAGTTTATAATAATTCTTCTTTTTAAAATATAACGTTTAACTAATATAAATGAATGAAAATTCCAAAAAAAATTAATTATTTATAATAAAAAAAAAAAATTGAGATCGCACAAAATATTCTTTTTAACATTTTTTATATACTATTCTAAACACATTTCAAAACTTGATATAAAGATTCATCGACTGGCCCTGGATTCCGAGGTATAAACCTTAAGGCGCTCCACTAAATGTATGCTCGTAAAAATTACATATTTTTATGGATAAATGAATAACGATTACTGATAGAAACAAAAAAGTTTTAGATAATAGAAAGCAATATTATACTAGCTGTAAACTCTTATTATTTGCATTGTATTGTGTAATCAGAAAATTACAAAATATTAAAGGTGGTTTACCTACTTACTGTAAATTATACGTTGGACAACGTAATCACTTGAATTTAAAAACTGGACATTAACGGAGATTGTGATAGGTAGGAAAACGTTTAAGGAAAAAATTGTGATGTGAACCAAACCGCACTCATTAGACTACAGTTCTAGTCACTATTATAGAGCTTATAGTTATACATAATCAATCAGTTAACATTCAGCGATTATTACAAAACAATTTCGTATGATTACAATAATTTAGTTCCATTATAATACATCTTTGATGATCACTTTTATTGAAAGTATCGGCGACATAATAGAAAGTAATAAAATGATAAAATTGGTACATAGGTATTCCGCATATTTCTGCATGGGAAATTTAATTAAATGTAAAAGCGAGGGTGAATCAATTTCGTTCAGTGTGTTGCTACGACGATTCATATTCCATCAATACCAATAAATTCGATTAATGCCGAACACAGGAGATACAGAGCGTATCACAAACATGGAAGTATGACAGCTCTTAAAATAATCGAATTGGCCGAGCGAAATGTTCTCAATATTCCTTTGAACGTTTTCCCGGTTCATACTAGGACCACATCACATTATTGATTTTTATAATTTTTTGTATATACTAAAACTAAAGTGTACGCTCGATTTAAAACTATAATAGACAGGTATTAGACTACGAGGACGTAGGGTTCACTCATATGTAAACAGGGAACTCAATTACAGTCAGACACATTACATTTACCGAACAACATACAATTTACAGCAATAACACGAAGATATAAACTATTGTCTAATTTCTAGTATGTATTAGTTTATATTGTTTTGCTGATAAGATTGGCTATAAAAAGATGGTAAATGATATATTTATACATTAAATAGGTCAGTTCGAGGAGGGTAGATAGACGTTGCAAGCCCTGTTTATTTTTATCGCAATGTAGAGTTATATTGTTTCGGAAATCAACTTGTCCTTGAATGACTTGACAAAATTAAGCAATTAGAAGACCGCTTTTATACGACATTTTGTGCTCATAAGCAATTAAAGAATTGCAGAACGGTAAAAAGGATGTTTTTATTTTGATACGTAAGACACGCAATGCTAATTAGTTGCAACAACATGTGGATCGATGCCCGAAGCCTCGATACAAAAACCAGTTCTACTCGTGTAACAAAGTAATCAAGTCATGAAATGTCCAAACTTCACCAATTGCATGCACTATGGAATACATTTACCGGTAGATTTATTATCTATAATATAAAAAAAATGAATCGCAAAATGTGTTGGTAAGCGCATAACTCAACAACGCCTGAACCAATTTGGACAATTCTTTTTTAAA
Organism: Maruca vitrata; assembly: GCA_039566165.1. Taxonomy (NCBI): domain Eukaryota; kingdom Metazoa; phylum Arthropoda; class Insecta; order Lepidoptera; family Crambidae; genus Maruca; species Maruca vitrata. The sequence goes on from CM076933.1 coordinate 4,705,663, forward strand.
ATGTTCGTTGCAATAATTGCCGGGAAACCCCTAAAAACAGCCCTTTTCTTTTCACATTTTTTTGACAGGACGAAGTCTGTCGGGTCAACTAGTTTTATATATTTATACCTTCAAAAGGAAATAACAGAGACCGACACGCATTTCACCGGTTTGCAATAGTAAACGACCACTAAAGCTAAAACGATATAATTTTAACCTGAGATTTTCTGAGATAAATAAACTTATTACATCAGATCGCCTTTATCCATATCAGGTAAGAAGTTAAAGCTTTACAGTTTACGTTGAACGAACATACATGTATGTACATGGACGGACTGTTAACAATCAAAAAGTTAAGGACCATAATCCTGACTTCACACAATTCATGAACACAAATAAATAGGTACTTGAACTTTTAAAACATGAAAACTAGGTCAAGGCCAGGACATAATTGGCCAAATTTAATGTCACGAATTCTTGGAGAAACAAAATGTGTAATATTTATGTACTCGTTAACTACACTTATGATTGTTCTGCGATATATAAAGTAAAAATGGCAACGATTTGATAATATATTTATGATACAACTTTGATAAATAGATAAATCTTCACCACTATACTAAAATACAGTCATTATAAATCAGGTATTATAAATCTCTTTCCAGGTGTAATACAAGTTCTGTATTTCAGGAACGAGAAGGTTTATTTACTTACAAATCAAAACGTAAAGCTATCTTGTTATTAATTGATAATTAAAGAAGTAAAAAACCTTCAATTTGGAAATATGATAAAGTTACTTAGTAGCCATTACAATAGATATACAAATGCAAATAATACAATATTAATTAAGTTTTGTTCGCGTCGGCAAGACATTTAGATAGTTTAATGGACACAAATAGCCAGTCATAGTTGGAGTACGATAAGGCCTGCGTCTTATCAGTCCTCCGATAACGCATCATCTCTATCGTATGCATGACGTTTATGTTTGTCATATTGATTACAATTTCAAGGTTACACAGCGTTCGCGTGTAATTTTGACAATGGCGGATTGCAATTTCGTTAATTGATGTTGGTTTGTTAACGTTAACGAGATATAAATGATATTTCCGTTTAGGCTAGAATTGGAACAGTGCATTACTTAAATTTTATAAATTTTAAAATAATGACCAGTTGAAAATCTTTTTGAATGAGCAAATTGTTTTAATTATAGACAATATTTTTAACTATTAAGTCCAAGGGACAAAGATACCTGACAAAAGACCAGCTACAAGTTGGCAAACTGGAGTCTTTTCCAGTCGCGAAAAACTTGGCCTCGATCCAAATACAAACAAAGATCGTTAGAAAGATAACCAATCGTTGAAAACAAAACGCGATCATTAAATAATAACTGGGTAACATTTTCCGATGTTGCAAAGGTGAGATGAGCGAGAGGCGGAAGTGCGGGCGCGTGATAACAGGCCCAAGGGCGAGCCATCGATCCCGGTCCTCGCGGCCCGACCGTGACCCGTGACGTCAGCGCGATGCAATCCCTGCCAGCCTCACCGGGATGTTTACTGTTTACCTTCAGAGCCTATACATTGCTACTCTCAATACGATAACTATCATAAACTATAATTATATGACAGCATCATATATACATTGATCTGATTGCGTAAAGATGCTTAAGCGCATGTGTTACGGTTAACAAAAACAAAAGCAGTATACACGAATACATTTAAATACATAGATAAATAACACACCCAGACACGGAACGTCCACCAGACAGCGCAAACAATTTGTCGAATCATAGGAATCGAAGCCAAGACACTTGGCGCAAGACATAGAATCATTATTACAAAATGCGCCATGGAAACCGCCAATATGAATTTAAACTCACTACATACACTTTTAGTATTATTCAATAAAAAAATTGCTACATACATACATACAATCACGCCTTTTTCCCAGAGGGGTAGGCAGAGATCACTTCCTGCCATGTGCTACGGTCCTGGCACACCACTTTCGCTTCATCCACATTCATCAACCTCTTCATGCACGCTCGTCGATTACAGGTACTTTTGATTTGACCTTTCTTTAAGATTTGACCTATTTGGTCATGAAAGGTCTTTGGTCAAGAAAAAATTGCTATCCAGGTGTTATTGTTTATTAACCATCGTTTTTATAGAGAGAAAAAAGCGATAATGAAGATTAAAACAATAATGATCATAGGCGTATCTTGCGAATTGATAGGGAAAAATTCATTTATTTCAATAAAACATCATGTTTGTTAAAAAACAATACCCGCGATGATTGCGTATTTAAATATAGCGTGCCTTTATCACATATTCGAATGGTCATTTAATTTGATCATTAACTTGCTCCAATGACACCTATAAAATATTACACATTAAATCTGCATATTATACTGTATTTATGTATAATTAAGCCTTCGTCAGATAAACCGATTCATTTGTGAAGAAATTGATGTTTTATTTTAAGGGTAGTAAGTAATTACTGACAAGCAGTACTGCTTGTTTTTTTAAGGACTAAATTAAGTAATATCAATTTATATTCCGGTGTATAATTTATTGAAATCAAAGGACTTGTTTGTCGTCGAAAAATTCGATGTGCCATTATAATTTGTAACATTCACAATCGTTTTTTATTAAGCAACAAAGGAATGAATTTCTTTGAAACATAATTTTACTATATTTTGTCTGCTTTGAGTTTTCTCCGGGGATATATTTAAATAATAACGTTTACTGCAAGTTGAGAGCTAAAACCGCAGTACTTACCAAATCTATATGGGTAACAAATTCACCGTCGCAGCACACTTCTTTGTCCCGGAGCGACGTCCAAATCGCATTATTATACTCCGCTTCAGTAAAATCCAATGTTTACGAAATAACCCGTTTCGGTACTGCTCCGCTTGGCTCATTAGCCGGAAAGCTAAGTTCAAAGGCAGAACAAACTACCCCATACGTGTGCCAATGCCCCAACTCACGGCGCGTTGGAACGACGCCAGTTTTTCACATTTTCAGGTTAAGTGTAGATCCAGGCAACTGATAAATCTTTCGACAGCGACGTGAATGAGATATTAAACGAGAAAATTACTGATTTTGATGCAAACACCTCATGCAAACAAATAAACTCGAGTTTTTCGTCTTCCTGGCAACTGGGTTCGTAAAACATTATTTTGTCTCTCTTCTCACTTCATGATAAGTTGAGTGCGGTAACTATCGAGGTAGCATGGGAGGTGCATTATTTTGACTCTAGGGTTCATTGCGACCACCTTGAGGATGACACATATGATGATAAGTACGTACGGTTTAAGAACAAAGTTATTGTTTCAAGTAATTTACATTTTCTATTAAGCATTTCATTTTCGGGACGTGAGGCGATATTAATATTTGTCTCCTTGAGGGAGAAATTTATCAAACGCAGCTACGAACGACATACCATTAGGAAACATTTTCCGATATTGACGTGGTGACATTAGGGCCTAGTCGGGCCACAGTGCACAGTAGCTTAAGCCGTCACCTCTTACAAACTCTATAAGTAATTCCACACACGAGCGATGGCGGTTCAGAGACGTCGGCGGCGTGACGGGCACAATACGGGCATAATACGGACATAATACGGGCACAATACGGCCGCAAGCTTCCGTTACACCGCGTAAGCCTACACCGCGGCCGCCATTGTCGCCGTGCGCTATCACGCTACGGCTTTCGCCCCCGACCGGAGAGAGCGCTTTCAGACGGAAATGTCCACTCCACACTAGGTCAACTCTTTTGGTACTCCGATTTTTTTTAAGGTTACACAACGTATCATACATCTATGAGCTTCCGCGCTAAGTAGCTTAGCACTCGTGTAACGGATACCAGAAACAACAGCGGTATACTTATTATATATACTAATATTATAAAGCTGAAGAGTTAGTTTGTTTGTTTGTTTGTTTGTTTGTTTGTTTGTTTGAACGCGCTAATCTCAGGAACTACTGGTTCGATTTGAAAAAATCTTTTTGCGTTGTATAGACCATTTATCGAGGAAGGCTTTAGGCTATATAACATCACGCTGCGACCAATAGGAGCAAAGATACAATGGAAAATGTGTAAAAAACGGAAACGGGAACGAAGTCGCTGGCACAGCTAGTAAAAATATATTTGTCAATTGAGATAACCAAAACTTCTTTACAAAGTTTAGAAATAATCGACTATCTAAAGACATTAAAAAGGAAAACGTTTTAACATAATTTGAATAAAAAAATCATTAATAGAAATTATTTTTTTACTTCAATAGGTATCTAAAAGGCTTCTTAGTTGACTACATGACTTTTTCTATACTAATATTATAAAGAGGAAAGATTTGTATTTTTGTATTTTTGTATTTTTGTATTTTTGTATGTTTGTAATGAATAAACTCAAAAACTACTGGACCGATTGCAATAATTTTTTTACCATTAGAAAGCTGCATTATTCAGAAGTAACATAGGCTATATTATATTTTTTGAAAATTAGGGATCCTTACTAAAACTCCAATAATGTAACCCAAGGTGTAAAAAAATTTACCTGAAAAATTCCTTACGTCGCGTACGCTGCGAAAACTATTGATGATAGAACAAAATCATTTACTACGACTTTGTAGAACTTATCATTATCTATAAAAAGTGTCGCGACAGCATATGTCTAAATATTATAGTTATGTCACAGTAAGCGGTTTTTTATTCGAAAAATTTAATTTATATGCCGCCACATGAAAAGGCTCTTTATTTGTACCTTGGTATTAATCCTTATCAAAATAAATTACTTTATATGCAAGACGGCTTCAATACCTATTTATGAATTTTTGAATTATTCAATTCGGACATTTCATTCGGAAGATATCACGAGTTTAAAAATGCAAGTATTAGAAAAAAGTCGCGTGGTTGCCGCCACCGCGCTCAGTTAGCCAGCATGCGATGTAGGCTCCATGTAAGCATCACTGGGGTACGGGGGAGTCAATGAAATATGTAATACAGTGAAACCTGATTAAGTGAGACCTGGATAAGTGAGAAACCTCCATATCTAGTACTCACTCTGAGGTCCCAACACTTTGGCACTGCATTACCTCTGTTAGTGAGACGAAGCAAACCTCTATATCTGGGATTCGTTCTTCCGATTTATCTTTCTTATTTACCTCTGTTACTAAGACAGCGAGTGTTTTTTTATACCTACAAACCTCTGTTACTGAGATTATATCGTATTGTTTGTTTGCTTACTGATTCTTATTCCACCCACAAATTCCGCATTCAATTAAAAATGAAGAAGATGACGACGAAATGGAAGGCAAAGTAAATTCAGTAAGAAATGCTAAACGTGAAGCAGTAAAAGCACTAGGAACATCGCATAGTTATTTTGAAATGACACCAATTGGAGACCAAAGCATATTTAATAAATTTTTTAACATTGAAAAACATCTGATGATTCATGCTTCCAAAAGACAAACTAAAATTACTTTTATAATTTACACTATAAGTTCCCATTTTTGTAATGTGTGTTTACATGTACGCACGCTTCTGCTTGAATTTTTTTGTTCATTAAGTATTATGTACTTTATAATATTTTTTGATTAAAGCTAAAATCTCTATATCTGAAATAACCTGTTTTCTGACCTCTGTTAATGGGAACCTCTGTTATTGAGACAGATATTTATTCTTACCTGGATATCTGAGACACTGGGTAAGTGGAATACCTCTATAAGTGAAACAATATTGCTGGTCCCTGGATGTCTCACTTAACCAGGTTTCACTGTATAATATATATATATATAATAATATTATAAAGAGGAAAGGTTTGATTTTTTGTTTGTTTCAAATAGGCTCCGAAACTACTGCACCGATTTAAAAATCTTTCACGGTTGGAAAGCTACACTATCCCTGAGTGTCATAGGCTTTTTAGATAAATAAAAATAGATTTCTCTTACGGGGTTAAAATATATTACATAGAGATAGAGATATCCCCGAAGCGAAGCGAGGGCGGGTCGCTAGTATACAATAACTTACTTCTTACACAGGAAGCGGTCCGATCAAATCATCATCGATTAATAAACTTTACAGGTAGCCGACACAAAAAGAAATCAATAACTTAATACTGACGCAAAACAAAACGCGTCCGTTACACTTTTCAGTCCGCCCACGCATTCGCAGACGAATCCACTACTCCAGTGACCAATTAAACCGAGTCCAGTTTAGCGTGATCGCGACACATTCCCCGCTGCAACTAGTGTGCTATCAAGTTTTTTTTACAATTCACTTTTATCTTCGACGACTGGCCACTTAACTACTGGCTAGACATTTCTCTATTAAGATAACCATTTGAAATCCGAAGTAGGTATTGATTACTTCGAATTGTTGAAATTTTATAATAAAGTCTAGGTTTAAGTCCGCGATTCTGTCGCTCGTTCATCGCATAATACCTTACTACCGTATTGCGAAGACAGTAAAAAGCTACCAACGTCCGTTCTCTATCTCCAGACTATCTGTGTGCCAAATTACATTTTAATCGGTTCAGTACTATTAACATGAAAGGGACTGTTTTTTTCGCATTTATAATTTGGTGAGCATAATCAGCCTTTTATTATATTCCACTGCTCGGTACGAGTATAGGCCTGCCTATTGATTTTATAAAAAGTTATAATTTAAAACTACGACGATTGTCGACGAGTCTTGATACATTTTACGTCTGTTTTTAATTCATTCGTTTACCAATTGTGAATCTTACTCCAAACCTTAGAACGAACGGACAAGGAGACTGAATTGTATATTCTGAAATATTAATTTATTGTACCCAAGAAACGCGTTTTGCTGAAGAATTTATAACACCATTGTGGAACCACGCGCAGAAGCGCGTATTGGAATTAAATTATTAAGAAGCCTTGAGAATATGTATCCTTCTATAGGTAACAATTAATTACAGTAACAAGGAGTAATTTATTCTATCAATATTTAGAGGAAAAACATGAATGTGCTCTACCTGCCTCACTCACAAGATAAGACAATGTATAATAAGTTACAGGTATAGTAATAGTAAAACCTTTACAGTTTACCGCAATTTACATCGAGTTTAAGATAATCCACTATTCAGACAATTCGGACACTTCTCACGCGATTCCATTACAACAACAACCAATCATCTGTCTAGAAAATCTAACAGCAAATAAAATTGAACATGCGCTCTTTACTTTTCTGTAGTTACTGCGGCTTATTTTTTTTTTTTCAATTCAATCACGAAGCATTGTAGTCCTAAAACGGTGTTCGCATTGGCTGTCTGTCTATCAACAGAAGCAAAAAAATGGTTAGTTGAGCATTTGTGCCCTGTCACCATTGTCACTAAGCCGGCAACCAGCTGCTGCGGTCAAGAACCCATTGCACTGGGCCTTTCGATGCCAATGACTTCCATTTGAGAGCCTGTGACAGTATACACTTTGCAAAATCCTTACTCCTTACTAATATCATAAATTCGTAAGTAACTTTGTCGCGCTTACTCGCCAAAACTTCTGAACCGATTAAAATTAAATTTGTTTAGTAAACTGAGGCTCTTTTTAATCCCAGTTTGCTCCATAGGAACATTTTTACGCGTGGATGATTTCACAAAGTCGGAATTATAAACTTACCTCCTACCTAACTAACTTCGGAGTTAGGGCATTGCGTTATCATCGAGTTAACGTTTTTTTGCAGAGAGCATAGAGTCCATAATAAACTCCTTATGTGCGAAAAAGATTCTAATTCTGCGAATTCAATAAATTAAACCGCTTCTATCATTCATTAACTTTCCACAAATTCTGAATGTTAGGCTGGAAGGTCGTTGCTAATTTGAAAATTATACTTGACAATAATATTGCGTCATTATTATGAATACTGCAAAAATAATGTCACCAAACCATTGAATATTTTAACGATAATTAATTAGATATTTGACCAATAAATAGACGATTAAGTAAGTAAGTTATGAAATGAAGCATCGCTTGAAAAATACAATAAGTTTTTTATCGTTTCAGTATAATATACATACGATAAATAATTTGAATTTATATTATTTTGTCAAACAACAACTGATAAAGCTATTAAGAATATTTCAAGTATATTTTTAGGGCCAACCTATACCGTCGTAACCTTAAGTTAAGGATCCAAATACGTCCTAAATTATAAGACAAGGTGTAGCAACCGTGTTTTATTATGTTTATAAATATTAAAAGGATTGATAGATATCCTTATAATAAAAGCAAAGGATAGACAGCGCCTCAATAAATCTCATCGGTAAGAAAAAGGAAATCCAAAAACCTGCACTTCGCCTGCATTGCAGATTCATGCAGTACCTGAACGTCAAATTCATTGCAAAATACTTCTACATAATTGGCATGTGATACAGCACTAGATCTGCAGTACTGACGTAGAGTTAACTCCTTCAAATCACGTATATTTGTATTGCAGTTTAATATTTTCTCGGCGATAACTTTCAGGATGGAGTTGGTATTCGTGACTTAGTTTGATAATGGAAATACCTATCTATTACAGTTGTTAGGAGTAACTTGTTGAATGTAAAGTCAGTGAACCGTGTTAAACTTGACGAACTTTAGTATGCCGAGCACGAAGACTTAACGAATTTAAACCCTTATAAAGAGTTCACTACAGTGAACCCGTATAAACGAATGAAATGTATGCTAGCGATCGACCTTTGGTACCTACTTTTATTTTCTAGTTCTGTATTATTATTAAGTTTTGTCTTGGGAACTTCAAGTTTCTGAAGGAAGCGCAGGTAAAATAAGATTGTAGCTGAACGTTCAAATGTTTGACTTGTTTTTACGAAATTTGGCGAATCACAAAAGTAGTCTTTGATAGAATTACATAGTTCACTTAGGTACAAACTTTCTACAAACGACAATGCAAACAGTATCTTAGGATAACTGAGATCATATACTCTAAAACTTATTGGCTTGTGGTCTTCATCAGCTCATAACGGGAATCTTCTGTTTATCTTTATGATTTGCGCCTTAACGAAATGCCTGGCGATTAACGGAAATGCCTAGCCAGCTCAAACTTTTTATGCGTCCTGTTGATCGCTCAGTCCATTTTTATTAATTTGTAAACTTATGTCTTCCTGTTTGAGATTCTTCGTTCATTATAATTTCTAATTAGCAATGCAGTTTACGTTATCATACAATTGATATTCAAGCACGGTAAATATAGTCATGAAATGTGCTTTGATTTTGGATTATACTCACTTGGATTATGAGATTTCCGTATAATAGCATAACCCGTAAGTAAGTAATTTTAGTAAGGTTTAGTTCTAGTAAACGTATTACGTACAATCATACTTTGATATAAAGCCTGGGGCGTCAAAACTATGGTTCATTAATTAAAAACCGATTGTCTTTCGGATTCTTACCCAAAAAATCCTAATCGCGAGCATTTTCATATAACGTTCATTGTAACTTTGATCTACAAGCGCTTCAAACATCGATCCCGCAGTCGAAATGTTAAAAGCCTTGGATTACGGGAAGCGTACTCTTAATAGAAAACAGGAAAATCCTTTTAGACGTTGCAGTAAATCGCGCGAGAGGTGGATGCCTACTGCTGCCTGCGTAACGTGTGGCAGCGATATACTGTAAGTCTGGCTCTGTGCTGGTCTCATTAATTTTACACAACGGTAAATTCGAGTGAGTTGCATTGTTTTAATTAACAACATTCACTAAGAATTTTGTGTTAATAAACCCAATTGTTTGCCGTTTTATTACGTCTACAAATAAAAATGTTCAATGTGTTTAAAATTTGGAAAGAAGAGGGATGGGAAAAGGCAGTGTTTTTTTGAGACCATATATCTGGGCGCACGGCAGTGCCCGACAAGTCGAGTGCAGAAGCAAACACTGCCGTACCATCCTTTACTGGAACCATTTCGCCGCAGTCAACCTTAGGCTTGGAACGATTTTGTCTAGATTTCATTACTTTTTAGAGATGAGCAATCTGCTCCATCGAGACTTGGCTAGTTTTTTTACAGGATGTTTTTGGTGGGATCGGTCTTTCAGTAATTAATCAGTAATGTGACCAACAAAATACCTGTTAACTATGTACATAATGCAATATAATCCCTATTACGCTTGTTCAAGGCAGTCTTGCAGGGTAGTCTTTTCTCAAGTTAACCCACTTCAAAACAAAGGTTCTTTTTAAAGATTTGTGTTTAAGTAATTTGTTATTATGCGTTTTTTATACACAACATTAAGTAAACCAGTGGAAATGAGCGAGCATGCAGTATATCGCTTTTTAGGCGAAGACCCCGAATCCAACTCGCACTTGGCTGATTTTTTACAAAAGAACAAAACAATAACTTACTTAGTTAGAAAGTTTAATATTGCAGTTCGACTAGACTTATGAAAAATAAAAAAAATAATGTGTTCATCATACACAAAGCTTAAATAATTTTCAGAATTCAGAATTTCTTAAACTGACTGAATACATATGTTGTGTATGAGTATTTGGCCATGAATGCATATTTATGCAGAGCCTGTCATGGCTATACATACATGTCACATTAACTGCCAAATAATAAATTTGGTGTGTGAAAGTTTCCTTAAAATCTGAATAAAGACTTTGAAACACAATGTTTAGTCTAAAGTAGACATAAACTATTTGAAAGAAAGAAAATAAATTTATTCAGAGCATTAAGGTAAAAACAGTACAGAAAAGAAACATAGGAATAAAATATAAAACATAATGCCACTGAAATGGACGCCACTCAGCTTATGACAATTCAAAAATGAAAAAATCTTCAATTCAAAAATGAATATGATTGAGCATTTTGTAAAATGTTTATGTGAGCAATAAAATATTCTTATTCTTATGAATTCATAATAATGCTACCTCTTAAAATGTGCAGTTTACCAGGTATGCTGAGTTTGCAATAACTATAACTGTACTTATTATTTTAGTTTAAAATAAACAGTAAACTTATTTGTGGATCCAAGTAGAAAAGAAAATACAAAGAATAAAAAAATTATATGACTTATAAATAAATTTTAAAAAGACATTAGCTAAGAATTCATATTCAAACAAAATGTGTCAGTTACATCACAATTTCTGTGCAAACATTAAATTGAAAGGAAATTACACATCACATTAGCTTACTAATGTATGTGATCAATGCCAATTAGCATTAGTATAATGATGATAATTTTCTGATGGGGAATCTCATAGCAGACCTTTCACAACGCCTCAATAAGGTTCTCATTGATGAATGAAAAACCCTAATATCTTACAATTGTACTACACATTGAAATTATGAATACTAATTTATTGACAATGTTTGTTACATTATTTTCATCAATATCAACCCAGGTTCTGGTACAGGAAGGGGCAAATCTGATTTTTTTCTATGTGACTACCAATAAGAGTACTAGAATAATGTGACACTTTATAAGTGCATGTTAATTGCCTTCATAAATAAAGAAATTTTGAGTTTGATATAAGACCCTTAATAGGGACAACAATGGTATAAAGACTGGCGGCAACTGCTCCCCCATGCCACACTTATTATCATCACGCTAGCCAAGTGCGGGTTGGTTGACAACACAACCTAACAAATTCTTCATAGATATGCAGGTTTCCTCACAACATACCATTAACTCAGTAATTTGAAAAAAATATCACTTATGTTGTATTTTTGGGAACCTTCATAAATATGATTTTATTTTGTTACTTTTTGTTGATATCGTGGTAACTGAAATACCTACATCATTTGAGAAATTTTTAACTCTTTAGCTATTGTACATATAGCCTTGTGACGGACAGATGGTGGTGTCTTAGTAATAGTCCTGTTTTTACCCTCTGGGTATGGAACCCTAATTCAGGACAGGACCCTGTTGGTGAGACTGCCTGTCTGTCAAGTAAGGCTCAGATACATTACAATTTTAAAAGATAAGTAATATTTAGATTTTGCCACTCTAACAAAAATACAAATTTTATTAATTTGGTCAATTACTTTTCCACTATTGTACCTAAGTATAAAATTTAAAAAAAACATATATTATTTAATTAAAAGGAAGATTTTTCCTAATTTAGAGTAGGTACCTATTCAAGTATTAAAAAATATTTTAATAGTACTATAAACAATTAAAGTAATATTACACAGAAAGTAGTATTTAAGAAATCACTACCAGTAATCGAAAATTGTCAATAAAACAAAGAGACAGGAAAATGGGGATAATCATAATAATGTATCTTTACATTAAAAGTCATTCATGATTTCATTCCACATGATTGTATTTATTAGATTAAGTATTTTGATATAGGCATTTTAAGTTCACTTAAATATTTGCAATTTCTTCATGTTATTATTATTAATACAAGATGGTTTTGTAGCCACAATAATATTAGGTATGTTCTTGTACTGTATCAAATATTTCAGTACGAATTAGGTAGATTAGTAGTTATTTTGATATTGCATAGCATATACTCTTGTATGTTCAACTAAAATTCATATTCATGTTACCATTTGGTCGGTACACACATCAAATGCATTTATTTTTGACATTCACATTTCGTATTTTTCACCTGCCTTCCTAGCTCTACCGAACGCGTAAAACAATGCGGTAAATGAGTTAACCGATAAATTAAAGTAATACGTACATAAATTGGTTTATAAATATCTGAAATAACAGAGAACAGACCGTAAATACTTATATCAAAAAAGGAATAGATTGGCTCACCTCGACTTCAGTGTTAGCAGCTGAATTGGCAGGTTTATGATCCGAATTTGGTTGCTGGTCGTTTACAATACTATGCTGAAGTTTGGAATCGTCATTGGAGATTGTTGCGGCACTTTTATCCGGGGCTTTCGGTTCCTTATCATATTCCAGCGGAGGAGCCATCTTGCTTGAAGGAAGAGCAGTCAGATGACACAAGTCTTATGACTTTTACACACCGAATCACTCTCTACCCCGTTTTAAATGGAATTTTACACAACCTAACTATTAAATCATTATGATTCAGTAATTTTCTACAACATAACTAAAGTTCTAATAATTTGCAAAACCGAATTCATCATTTTCGACAGCTTCCGACTAACATTTTTTTAACGACTACGCAAATGCCCTCTACCGGGAAAAAGATAATGAAGAAATAGTCGACCGACCTGAACACAGCCAGTATTATAATATAGTTTAAGATAATTATAAAATTTTAGTGATAGAAATCCAAGTATATCGTTTCGGGGGTGACAGGGTTAAAAATGTAAAAAAATATAGATCATATTTGCAATAATCCACATATTCTCAAATGTTTCTGGACGAATAATAGATCTGTCAAATTGAAATAGTGATGTCCGACTATAAAATTCCACATTAATTATTAATCAAAAACAATCACTACAAAAAAACCCAAAAATTTTATCCATTGTGCTTTTGAACTGCGTAAAGAATTATTCAAAATAGTGCAAGTTTTACATAAAAATAAAACTTGTATTATTTAGCAGAGACGATGCACAGCATCTGTGAGAGTGCGTCCTCTTCCGGTCAGCAATTTATGGGCGATCAAAGCGCCCTCTATATTGAAATATCTTGATTAATTTAGTAGTTGAATTCACTTACTTCCGTTTGGCGCCATTTTTAGTCACCTTAATGGGTCTCGTGCCGAGGATCCTCATAGCAGTCTCTCACCAGGAGACCTTAATGGGATGCTGTGCATCGTCTCTGCTAAATAATACAAGTTTTATTTTTATGTAAAACTTGCACTATTATTCGGCATGTGACGATGCACAGCATCTGTGAGAGACGTGTTTATTAGCTCCTGGTGACTTACCCGATGACGCTATGTGATAGGAATCAAATAGAAGTACCTGAAACATAACTATTGTAATATGTTGTCTTGAAACGTTGAATTAAATCTTCATTACAACTATTACGAAGTCAATTAAACAATATAAATTAATATATGTTTGTTAATCACAAGCTTATGAAGCACAATGTATAAAAATTATAGGTGTTTATTCAAATTTGGTAAATAAAGCATCTGATGAAATATCAGCATTACTTTTCTCTTTTATTTGTTTCAAATAAAATCTTGAAAGTATATTCACTAATAACCTCGTGAAAAGCAAGGCTGATAGGCAAATTATCCCACCAATTTGATGATGTTATAGCGAAGCACACACTACCTAGAAATGCCATTATGCCGGCGTCTAAAATACGACTTTTACCCTTTGGAATACCATTAATAGATATACAACGGCAATATTACATCCAGCTGTCCTTCTCTGCTCGCTCACCGACGGATTGCTCAGGCTATACTGTAACAGTTTTTGAGCAATAAAGTTAGTACATAACGCAGATATTGTTAATTTTTGGATCAATTCAAAACAGTGCCAAGTCATAATCACATCATTTGACCTGATGCTAAAATTAAATTACCTGCCAATTTACTTTATGCCTCAACAAGCTTATGAGTACGTAAGTGTACTTAAACCAGGAAACTAAGAAATCTAATGGAGATGTGCAATCTACCACATATGGGTGTTTAGGGTCATGATTACGAGATTGTTTATCATTGAATCCAACGCAACCAAGCTGTTGTACAAATCTAGTGTATATGTACTCCCTCCAGCCTCGTTTTAGAAGAGATTATTCAGCTTCTGTCCAGCCTCTGATGGTGTCCAGCCTCTGATGGTGTCTGCCCACCACCAAGTTACCATATGAAAAACTTCATGTCGTGTGTAGGTAGGTACTTTACTCATGGACTGAGCTACAGTCATATGCCGGGAAGCCAGAATTCATTTTTCCAGTGGTGCTACATGTAGTTGTGTCCGATGCCGTATTAAGGTAATACAGTACCACAAGCGAGTATCACGGACGATGGTGGAAATAGCCATGCTTGAATGTCCAAATTCTTCTGAAAGCTTTACAACAAACCCGAGAGGTAATTTTCAAATCTAATTTGAATACACAAGTTACTATACTACTGCTTTTGACAATTTTAGAAGCAAATATAGCCGGGTCACCGTATTTCTACAGTGTAATAATGGGCACCACAGATTCTCTTTTCAGACGCCATTCCGCAGCTTATTTGCCTTGTAACAGACGGTCGGCTATCTGAATGAAGCGGTCAGGTATGTGACCGGATTAAAGAAAAATTATAGGTGGGAAGAAGTGAGAAATATGTTCCATTGGCCTAGAAGGCGCTAATAGGTGTTTCAGGTCGAGCAGATGGCTAGAGTCAAGGGCATCCCCTCCCCTCTTAGTTTTAGGAGACTGATTTAAAAATTACTTACGCAGTTTTTAAATGATTTCATATCGAAATGACAGCTTGTCTGGTCTAGGGTTCAGTTTCGCGACACTTCAGTCGGATTCGTCTAGTTAGGCGTATAAGGCGTCCTTTGTCAGAAAATATTAAACAGGAATCTCGTATGGAGGTTTCCTTAAAAGACCTTGCCTTGCGGTCTTAAGCCACGATTTGATATGCGCACTCATTTCTGATATGAAGGTAAATTCTTGACAGACTGTTATCGCATCAAGAGAATGAGATATATGGAATCCCGCATTTTCTTTCAGAGTTACAAAAATGGCAAAATTTACTAATTGTATGGCCAGAATTTGCTGGCGCAATTAAATATGCATCTAGTAAGGTAGGCAGGACCTCGCTAATAAACGAATATATCTTTTAATAACTGTATTGGACATTTAAACATACGGTCATCTGACCCCAAACTAAACAATTAGTTATGAATACAATACAAATATACACGTGCATGCATATTTACCCTTCAGATACTTCAGACGCTCGATCAAACTCGAATGTAGCTCACTTAAATGTTTGTCCCGGGTGGGGATCGAACCCACGACTCTTGGAACCACTGGTCACTAACCACTGATCCACTGAGTCATGTCACATATATGTTTGCGGAAGAACTTATAACTTTCCTTCCGTATTCCATACAAAACCTAGGTACTCTTATGTCCTGGGTGAAACAATTAAGGACTTTTCGATATCGATAGTTCAATCTAATTGCTGTAGGAGGAGAACATAAGTCACTAACATAAGTCACACAACATAATTCACATGAAAATATTGTTCTCACCTGCTTAACGATTAAACTGAACCGTTTTAACATTAAATTATGTACTTGACCACTTACTATTATATGAATACCCTCATACCTTCGTTTCAAAGTATCCGAGCCACCCAGTAATTAACTGTTGCAATGATTTTGGTACGCAGGATAGGCTGTTCACCAGAAGGTTCGTCTTTGATATAAACCTGCGATGACTTTTCGTTATCGACACGTGGAACTATAATTTTTCCCATCAAATAGTTTGCTTAGAGGTTTTCCGGAATTTGGTGATGCGAAGATAGTTCAACTTTTTAGTACAATGTATTAACTGTGGAGTTAATAATATTGGTCTTTTCGCATCCATCGCTCTTTGTGCGGATAACATAAATGAGAAGAACCTCATTGATTCTCCTTGGGCTTCTCGAGAACCTTTTGTTCTAAGAGGGTTTTGATTTGTCCGCTCATTTCTGTACATTGTCAGGTCCTGAGACGTAGTAAAAAGCTCTGTGTTGCAAGACAAGCACAGGCTTGGGGGTAAATGGCAGACACATCCCCAGTATCATTTTCTAGATGGCCTACGGAGCCAGATATGCCTGCCACTGCCTCCGATACGCTCGGGAGGCAGCCCCTCTCTGAAACACTGTAGATTGCTCTGTGTTGGTAAGACAGGCAAAGGCTTGGAGGTAAATGTCTGACGCTTTCCCAGCATCATTTTCAGGTTGGCCTTCAGAGCCAGATATGCCAGCCGCTGCCTCCGATACGCTCGGAGGCAGCCCCCTTTTCTGCAACGCCGTATATAGCTCTGTGTAGGTTGATGAGACAAGCACAGGCTTGGAGGTGAATGGCAGACGCTTCCCCGACATCATTTTCAGGTTGGCCTTCGGAGCTTCATACGCCTGCTACTGCCCACGATACGCTCGTAGACAGCCTCCAGGAATGGGTTTCGAGGTATGAGGTATATTTTGATTTGGTTTAGGTATTTATGAGTGGTAAAAAAAAACATAATTAATGAACAATTACATAATGTGGCTTCGGTGAGATTTAGAAGATACTCGTCACCGAGAACAGGAACGTTAAACCGGTGTTGTATCCACTGATCCATTCTATTTGTGTTTGTATGCGAGAGCTCTTATCTAGTGAGGCATCTCCATTTAACAAAAAGTAAAGATAAGTAAAGTGTATAGTTAAGTATAAAACAAAGAGAGTGACCTTACGGCTACGTAGACGTTGCCTCTCATACATATATAGACATACAAAAAATCACGCCTTTTTCCCCGAAGGGTAGGCCGAGATCATGAAGACGTTGCCTCTCATGAACTGACGTAGTTCATCGTTAATGCAACGTTCCACAAAATCTGGTTGTGGACATAAGGTTACAAATTTACGAATAACGTACCTCCTTCCAGTTTTTATGATATTAGCTTAATTTATAGAGCATTTTAGGTTTTCGATGCTATTTTAACTTCCCCAATGTTTGATTGTGGGTTATTTAAGTTTATAGCAAAAGGTAGTTATAAAAAAAAAATTATAATAAAAATAAGTTTCGGAATGTTCGAACGTGAACGATTCGTTATTTTTGGTTGGGGGTACCTTATTCAAAACGTGCATTAACAATTTGTCAAAACATTCTTTATTCAAAAGAAGGTTAAAATTTCAACACTCGAACGTACCTTGTTTTGGTGTCTTACTTTGTATTTTTGTGCCACCGTTGCGCAGCTTAAGAACCTACACGCAGGTCATCGCATGCCTCCTTCGAGGGAGACGGCGGCGGCGTGGTCTTCATTGACCACCATCAATACACTTTCTATCACTTGATTCACTTTTTCCCGTTTTACAAACACTTCTTACTAGTGAATTAAGGATAAGCGGATTATATATTTAAATTAAAACAACTTTCGGGAACGATTTAAGCAGAGTTTCTGCTTATGATATTGCTAACACGAAAGTTGAAGACGCTATGAGGATCCTCGGCACGAGACCCATTAAGGTGACTAAAAATGGCGCCAAACGGAAGTAAGTGAATTCAACTACTAAATTAATCAAGATATTTCAATATAGAGGGCGCTTTGATCGCCCATAAATTGCTGACCGGAAGAGGACGCACTCTCACAGATGCTGTGCATCGTCACATGCCGAATAATACCTAATTTTGTTTATTATGAATACTTTCGTAATTCCTAATTTTGTTCATTATAAATATTATTTAAAAAATACTGTTCCTGATTAAACCATAACTTTATTTTTTAATATAATGCTGATGGATTTTATAACCTCACTATAAACGTCATTTTAAAAAAAAGTATATTGATCTATGTTTCATACGGTGTTGTTTCAACAACTAGATAATATTAAAAAATTACAAGTTATGACAATCATCTGAGAAAGTATTATTTCAAAATACATATTTTGAATGAGACCTAAAAATTCTGCTTTATTTGCTGTAGAATACTTTATGATTTTCCACGTTTTCGGTTTTTAATTTTACTATTTACAGTACTTTAAATGGAGGTAGTAGATTGTGTCAAAGTTCGTTAACTTTGCTCACGAAACCAGCCCTTTAATTGCGATAAAAATCGCAAATGCGAATGCGATTCTATTTTATTCAGTCACTTGCTGAGTAAATAATACGAGTCTGTTAACTCATAGATCACATAAATATCTGCTTCCAAGATGACTGAAAATGCTGAAAATAAAGAAAACATCTTCCTTTTTGTTCCAAATCTGATTGGTAAGATAATTTCGTGAGATAAACGTTTGTTTCGTCGTGTTTTACCTCAATGTTTACACTAGTGCAAATGTATGATTTCAGGGTTCGGCCGGGTGATTCTTCTGATAATAGCCCTCTATTACATGCCGACGCATTGTGTGGTGGCTTGCACATGCTATATTACATCCGCACTCCTGGATGCCTTTGATGGCCATGCAGCAAGATATTTTAATCAAAGTAAGTATAAGTTCTAGGGCATCTACTAATTCAATTATATTGAGTGTTTGATAGATGTAGGTAAATGTATAGATTACAGTTTGGCCACCTTATGAAATGATTGTTAGCTAATCAAATAATATAGGTACATCATGTTAGTTTACTGAGGGAGCTCAATTATTCAATTAATTCTTGGTGAAGATCTATGTCCAAAAGATAATAAAGAAAGCACTTTACCCTAACTAGTAAATATCCAATTGGAAGTATAAGAACAACTATGATTTATCATAAATATCTTTGCTACAATTGTGCTGATTTGCTTTTGACGACAATCAAATCAATTTATTCAATCCATATTATTCTGTGCATATTAATCAGCCATTGTCCTACACAACTTTGACACATTCTTGCCAAAAGTATGTGCATAATAATTAATGTGTGCTGAAGTGGTATACCACATAATGGACAAGACTTTATGCAGACATCTAGTATGAATTAACGGCTGGGATTGACATAAACTCTTGTTAAACCATAAAAATTATGACAGACAATTTATAGAATGTAGTTACTTAAGTATGGAATAGGTAATGTGGTATTGGGAGATTATCTACAAACTTTGTTATTGTCTTGTATGGCATAGCTGATAGATGCAATTAACTGTGATCATAATAAACATAGGAATACAGAATTAAATAAATATTTATATTGCACAACATCACATACATTGATCTGATCCAATGGTAAGTAGCTTAAGCACTTGTGTTACGGATATCAGAATCAACAGTGGATTACACAAATGAACTTAAATATATTTAATAATACACCCAGACACGGAACAAACACCGATGTTCGTCATACAAATATTTGTCCTGAGTGGGAATCGAACCCATGACTCTTGGAACCGTAGGTTATGAACCTGAGTCACTAGCCACTGTTCCACCGAGCCAGTCAAAACCACTGACATAATAACACTATATTAATTATATGTGTGGGTCAGATTAGGTAATTGATCTTGCATAAATGATTTACTGAAATGGCCTGAGAGGCCTTTGCACAGCAGTGCGACTTCTCAGGCTAGATAAAAAAATTATACACTGAATTTTTGCCAGGTGCAAATCTTGACAACAGCTGAACCGCTATTTTTGTTAAGTTTGTAATTGAAAGAAAAAATTATATGAATTTGGCCTTCACTAGTCATACATAACAACATTGTTGGTTTTGGTGTCTGTAAATATTTTGTAAGTAATGGACAAAACGGCAAGTCGGCAAAATGCCACGGGCCCCCACCCAGTAGGGGGGCCCCAGCCGAAAGGGGCCCCTGGTCATAGCAGAATCTCAACTGCCAACACACATACACATTAAGATAAAAAAAGAACGTGGTGTGCACGGGGCCCCATCTGATGAATTTTGCCACGGACTTCAACGGGTATAGTTATGCCACTGAGTCTGACAAGGATAACTGAGTTTAATTATATCTTATACTTATCCTATGGTCATCTGCAACAGGTACCAAATTTGGTGCAATGCTGGACCAGCTGACCGACCGCGCGGGCACCGCTTGTCTCATGATGACGCTGGCGACATTCTACCCCCAGTACACATTCTGGCTCCAGCTGTCGATGGGCATTGACATCACCGGCCACTGGCTCTTCCTCCACACCTCGATGCTGCAGGGCAAGACCTCACACAAGTTCATTGATTTGTCCGGGAACCCTGTCATGCGTCTGTACTACACCAACAAGAATGTGCTGTTCTTTATGTGTGCCGGCAACGAGGCGTTCTATGCTGCGCTGTATGTGATGCATTTCTACACTGGACCTATAGGTAAAGTATAAAATAAAACAGTAAGGTTTTATTCTACTCTATTCAATTTAATAGATCAGTTACCATGAGATAAGTATCAACTGTGCCTTCAGTTTTTGTTATTTTGTGCTCTCAGAACAGAAAAATCTTTAGTAACCATCATCAGCTAATGTGTCATGCATTGCAGCCTATTGCAGGATAAAATAATCAGATTAATCTATCACCCAGATAGATTTTAGTTAATTTGAACGTTGAATCTTATTATTTTTATTGAATCTATTCCAGTGCTGGGCATGGGTCTGTTCAAGCTGATCATGCTGGTGAGCCTGCCCGTAGCGTTCGTGAAGGCGATGATCACGGTCCTGCATCTGGTGGTTGCATCCGTGAACCTTGCTACCATCGACCTGGAGGAGCGCGCCCAGCTCGCCGCTAAGACCAACTAAGCGTTAATGGAGTTCCTATATGTGATCCCACTTTGTCCAAATCCTTTAGTAAGTTTTACATTCATAGTGAATCCAGATTTAGGATGGTTACCTGTATATTTACTAGTCACCTGATATTACAATGTGATTCAAATTCAATTTGTAACTTTTGAAGGAACAAATTATATTTTCCCAGTTATTCTTATATTGCAATAAAAAATATTTAACATTATTATTATAAAGTATTTACAATAAGGTGTATTCAGATCAAAGTTGTGTCTCAGTCCTATTCACGATTATAATTCATACATTTGTTTGAGTTCCAATGGTACATTCTGTTGTGTGTGGCTATTTTTGTTTAGGTATGGGTAATACCATTGAGGTACAAAGATGGAGAACAAAAAACTTATACTTTTTTATAATCAGTAGCTGCAGTGATATTTGTTATCATTCCTTATTATTCAGAGTTGAAATAAAATGTGTATTATCAGTTTTAAAATGGTTCATGTGTATAAGTAGGTTACATCAGACTAAAGCTTTGATGTTTAGTCCTTTTATGGTCAGAACTTGTTTATAGGTTTAGTCTGAAGTGCAGGTCTACTGTAAACAAATGATTGCTTATAATGTGTTTATCTTTGTGATTTTTTTATATTTTTTGTATCGTTTTTAAAATATTTGCATTTTAAATGTATTCGTTGTTCTAGGATTTGATGTTGTTTAGTATTTTGTATGTATATTGTGCAATATAATAATTACTAATACATTTACTCATAATATTGCTGGCTGGATTGCCTAGTTTTGTATGGGGTAGAATAGACAGCATTTAGGAACGTGAGATGGGGATGGTGGTAT
The DNA here is from genome assembly GCA_039566165.1 of Maruca vitrata. Lineage (NCBI taxonomy): Eukaryota > Metazoa > Arthropoda > Insecta > Lepidoptera > Crambidae > Maruca > Maruca vitrata. The sequence goes on from CM076933.1 coordinate 4,727,691, forward strand.
CAGGACAATTGTTTGTACAAAAGATATTAGTGCTGATATGAAGATTTCCAGTTCTAGTTGAAGGAGAAAATCTCGATAAAGTTAAGAGAAATGTAATCTCGATAAAGTTAACAAATGAACGAGATAATAATTATGCAAGGTGTGTCAGATTATAGTAGGTAGGTACTAAGAATGACATGGATATGGTTGAATGTTATGTTTTAAGTTGTTTTATTTGTTGTATACAATGTTGTGCAGTAACTTCAATACATATTTATTTCGAATAAATTTTCATCTCAAGTTCAGTGCTATGAAATAAGTCAATAACGGAAAAGGGAAAAGTGTGGTACAAATAGTAACTAAGACTAGTAACTAAAAACCATATATGTATTTAATCAACTTGATCACAGATTTTTCTTTTTTATTGTAACTTACAGTTTGTTTCAGATCAAGCTGAAGTAAATACATTAATAAAACTAACTAAAATTAAAATGTACCAAAGAAAATAAGGTCGACTCGAAATTACAGGAAGTAAATGCATTTTGATAGTGAGTTATTTTGAAGTTAAATTGTTCTTTACTTCTTTTACTTGTCCAAAATGCCTTTATTCAAATATGTGTTGTAACTTGTAGTACCTAACCATTATGTGTACCAAATAAACGGCAAATAAAAATGTTTGTTTTAAATTGTGTTGAGTACCTACCCTTCTGCTATCATTGTTTGACTGGACCTAAATCAAATAGGATTAATCCCAAAGGGACTGAAAAGACTAGGACACTTAATAAAAAGAGAAATGTAATATAGCAATATTAGTTTATTAGTTCGAGTTATCAGTTTAAATATAAGTATATTTTGTAACGAATTGCAAGTGCAATCAATAAGAAAATAATTTCATGACATCATGAAGAAAAATCATAAAACTGTGAGTAATACTAAGATAAGGCGTTGAATATAGATACTCCTTTGTGAGCGCGATACGAATTAAAAATAAAACTAATCAGTAGAGTTATCCCTTGAGGCTGCTCATTCCCGCTCTCATGATTTCATCGACGAGGAGCAGGTTGCTGGCGATGACGGAGCAGGAGTTGAGGATCTGGCGCTTGACGAGGTAGTTGTCCACGATGCCGAGGTCCGCGGGCCGCGCCGCCTCGCCCGAGCCCAGGTCCAGCCCGACGGGCGCGGCGCTCAGGCGAGACTCCTCCTGCAGCTTCACGATCGTGTCCTGCGCGTCGTAGCCCGAGTTGATCGCCAACGTCTTAGGGATGACTAGTAAAGCTTCAGCGTACGCTTGGATGCCGAGACGAGCCTTGCCCTTCACGGTGTCCTTGTATTTGGAGAGTTCCATGTTGGCTTTGATCTCGAAGGCGCCGGCGCCGGGGATGACGCACTGGTCCTCGATGGCGTTGTTGATGGCGCGGAGTCCGTCGCGGACGGCGTCTTTGATCTGGGTGAGGGTGTGCTTGTTGGGTCCCTTGATGAGGACGGTGACGGACAGGGGGTTCTTGCACTGTTCCACAAAGGTGAATTTGTCCTCTCCGAGCACGTGCTCGTAGACGAGTCCGGCGTACCCTAGGCAGTCCTCGTTGAGGTCGTCGACGGAGTTCATGGCGATGCCGCCGCAGGCCAGCGTGAGGCGCTCCATGTTGCGGCGCTTGGCGCGGCGCAGCGCGATGATGCCCTCCTTGGCGAGCGCGTCCAGCGACAGCGGGTCCACGCCCTTTTGATTGATCACGACGAACGACTTGTCGGTGCCGTCGCAGATCTTCTTCTTCAGAGCAATGATCTGGAGAAATTAAATTTAGAAATCAAAAGAATGTTCATATTTCGGAAGCAGAAGTGCTTATGCTACTAGAAATTTGGATTGCAGATAGGTAGTCTTGGCAAAGAATATACATAACTTTTTAAACTGACTGTCATGGTTTACGTAATAAATTACACACACAAGAGTAGGATAGCGTCTATTTGTAGTATAAAGAACTACGCAATTAGGTAACCAACCTTCTTGACCCTCTGGTCGATGAAGTCCCTCTCAGCGGCGACCAGCTTCTCACGGTCCTCGGCAGACTTGTAGAAGAAGCCAGAGTTAACCTCAGTCTTCTCATACTCGAGCGACACGTTGCAGGTGAGGATGTACGCGTTCTCCACGCGCTTGGGCATGTCCGGGTGGCGCGCTCCGTGGTCAAGGACCAGACCTAGAAGTAAACACAGTTCAAAATAAAACAAAAATACAACCAACATCAAAAAAATTTAATATTCATGGGAAATATCAAAATAAAAATAATGTCAACTCTATAATATTACTCATTTTACACAACTTCACACAGCAAATCTGTTAACTAAGAAATTCATTCTATACAAGTCTTATAAGAAACATTATGTTTTAAACTGAAGAAATGACAAACTGTACACCTTCACAAACATCATCATTCATCATCATAGTCAGTCCATTTCTGTCAACTGCTGGACATGAGTAGTTAGTTTCTACAGTAGTGCAGCAAAAGCAAAATTTTCCAGCATGTTTGCATACAAAGAACAGCTTACTGTTCTTCCTAAGAGTGTTAAGCCCGTGACAAGTCTATTATTTGTGTGAACAATACACGCGAGTTTAATCCACAAAACTAGTTTTATTTCTGAAGAATACCTATTACTTATATTTCATAGCCTCACCTTTGACGAGCGCTGTCTCTGTGGCGGTCTTGTGCTTCATCTCCATGAGCTCCACCATGTGCAGGTCTACGGGCTGGCCCGGCGTGCGGATCGCCAGCACGGCGTCCACGCACGCGTCTGTGAGGACCTCGGCGAGGTTTGCGTGCACCTGAGAATGGTGGAATCATTTATTAATTTAAAAGGTAATGGTACAGTCTTCTTGTTGTATGGTTGATGAACAACCTGGTGTCAGAGTTTTTAAACAGACCGTAGGCCTCTGACATGGCTTCACACACCGTTGAAAAATTTCTCAGGTGTGCTGGTTTCCTCACGATGTTTTCCTTCACTGTTAAAGCGTCGAATGATGGTACATATGAATTTCAAATTTGAAAAACACATTGGTGCCTGGCGGGGTTTGAACTGGCGACCTCTCGCATGGCAAGCAACGACCTTAACCACTCGGCCATCGACGCTTTACAAATGGTACAGTAAGGTGACATTAGACCTTGGTGGTGGAAATCCATTAACAACTTCTTTTTCATGTTCAATTTTTTTAAATCAGAAACTTTTGAATTAGTTTGAGCATGTCCTCTTTAGAAATTCCCACATTTTGATTGTTTTTTTCTAACAATAATAGAGTACAATCTATGATTAAAAACTATCTAGTAATTCAGAAATCAATAAAAACATAACAATATTACATATTATGTAATAATAACAAATTCAGTAGTATAGCCACCTGTATTGTTTACCTTTGTTTTCAAAGAAGTTCTTGCAACATCAAGCAAATTTTCTCTCTTGATATCAATGGGGATTTTCATAGAGTCCAAAATTTCCAAAGCCTTTGCACGTGCCAAGTCATAGCCTTCAGTAATGATCCTGGGGTGGAGACCTGTAAATAAACAAGTTGTAATCTGGCTTGGAAGAAAATATAGTTCTGTGATTCATAAAAGAGGATAAACCTAGTTTTAGTTTTCTATTCTATTCAAGTCCTAAACATACTGTTTTTGAAATAATTTTGTTGAGGTTTCAACTGCATCTCAAATAAAATGAATACTTATTTAGTTACTTTACTTACTATTTATAAGTGTGTATAAATAAAAAATTATTCCATCTATACCTATTTATATGTATTATCACACTCTATAATACAGTGTATAGAGTGTGGTGAAAGGACCAATACTGTGTTATAAAGACAACAAAAACTATGTGTTGTAGAAAATTCTGTAAGAACCCTAACAAGTTGAAAATACCTGTCTATCAATGCTCACCTTCACTGATGTAAATATCGGCTTGCTTCAGCAGCTCCCCGATGAGCAGCACAGTGGAGGTGGTACCGTCGCCCGTGGCGTCGTCCTGCGCCGTGGACGCGCGCGCGATCAGCGACGCGGTCGGGTGCTGGATCTGCATCTCGTGGAGGAGCACGTTGCCGTCTTTGGTGATCTTGATGTCACCGGCGCCAGAGACCAGCCTGGGAGATAGAGGGTGATGGTTTGAGTGGCTTTGTTATTGTAGCGAATCTTCATTTTGGTAGACATAGAAAAACAAGTAGCCAGCTAAGTGAGATATTTACAGGTTTACTTTATTCATTATTATTATTATTATTTACGATGGGTACAGTTTATTGAATTTAAATTTTGTAAAGAATAATAAGCATGTTAGGAACCTATTATACACGGTTTTTCTTTGATACTGTACATAAAATATCCGCATAGAGTAGACAAGAGTATTTTCACGCAAAATGTGAGCGATGGGCATTGCTAGTGTGACAAGTCAGACATACAAAGCGATCATATGACTTTTGAAATCGAAATTACAGTCATTTCGTAAAGGATCTACGGGACATGATGGTTACAAATGTGTTGAATATGTAAAAAAAATTACATAAAACTATAAAAGTCAGTATATCTTAGCTTTTTTATTGAATACTTACATTTTCATTGTGCCTTTGGGCCCGAGGTTAGTTCTCATGACATCTTGAATTCCTTTGGCGGCGGATATGTTAACTGCCAAAGCTTGAGCTGCACGCGCAAACTCAGCTTTAGGGTTTAATAAACTAATTGCAGCCATTATTTAATATTAATATTTTTAACAAATTATTTCAACCCACTCGAAACCCGGTGCACGAGGTAACAGATCTGCCAAAGACAATACAATTTGACGTTTAAACTTTTTTCAAAGTACTAAACAAAAGTCTTTCTGAGACTATGGTTGTCATAGGAAATTTAATTGGCTAATAAAAATATTGAACAGCCAATGAAATTATAGTTACTTGATGCGTGTTGCCATACTAATAAAAATAATGTAATGTAATATAATAAATTCAAAATTTATTGAATCTTTGTCATATTATGTATTAATATTAAACGGTTTCATACAATGGGTGCGTTTAGCCGATAGACAGACTGGTCAGAATCTGAGAGTGCTGAACAGCATTTGACAATTCTGACTACAGTATCGGCCAGAACCATGCTGAGTGGAAATGAGAGAAGTGAAGTTAGCTGTTATTCCGCCATATGACGAATCTATCAATCAATCTGAATACCGCCACTTAGCATTCCTCAGCCGCGTCAGCCTATGCTACTCAGCAATCGCCATTTTTCTTTCTGTGCTGACAAGATTGTGTGTCGGCTAAACGCACCCAATGATTTACAAACAACAACTGTGCAAAAACAAGATTTAAACATTTTAAAGATTAGTTTCTGAACGAATACGTCAATGTCATTCATTGACTGACTGACAGCTTATATTCTATATCTACCTATCCACATACGGTGAACAAAAATAAAGTTCTATTTTAGACCGTAAATTTGAGATGTAGCTATCGTATTCACGAGAACTTACTAGAACTGTCTCCCAGTGTGGTATATAAGTGATACCGGCAAATCCAAGTGAATATCAGATCAGTATCAGTTGGTATCAGAGTGGATCACAAAAATGGGCGTACAAAACGAAGAAGGAGAGACCTACAAAAACAAGGGGAATGAAGCATTCAAGACGGAAAACTACGATGAGGCTATATCATTGTACACTAAAGCTATCAACGTTGCCGAGAAGGATAGCCGTGACTCTGCTACATATCTGAAAAACAGAGCAGCAGCTTATCTGAAGACGAACGAGTTTGATAAAGTTATAAAAGATTGCGATGAAGCCTTACGAATCGTGCCAGAAGACCCTAAAGCGTTGTTCCGACGCGCGCAAGCCTTGGAAAGTCTGGGGAGGGTCGAGGAAGCCTACAGAGATGCTAAGACTATATTCACAGTGGACCCTTCCAACAAAGCAGTGCAGCCAGTGTTGTCGCGGCTGCACGCCGTGGTGCAGGAGCGCGCCAGACAGAACGCTCAGACCAGCAGCAAAGTCGAACAGATGTTCAATTTAGCATTCAACATCAGTGAAAACACAGAAAAACGCGAAAAAGCTATGTCCAATTTACTAGTACTTGCCAAAGAAAATGCAGGTGCCGATGTCATGTTGAAGAATGGTGTAGTGCACAAAATACAACAGCTACTAAAAGTGGAAAAGAATAGTGACATATATGTCAATGCCGTCCGAACCATCAGTCAGCTGTGCAAGCGGAATACAGACAGAACCAGAAGTATCATCAAGATAGTTGGAGTGCCATGGTTCCTGGAAATTATTGATAGTACTGATGAGGAGCGAGTGAATGCGGCTCAGTACTGCCTCCAAGTGTTACTGAACTCTTTCTCAGGCATGGACAACAAGAAAGACAGCAAGCCAGATCCAACACTATGTGAAGAAAACAAAAGTGAATTAGATGTTCTTCTCACTTGCTTGACTTATTCCATCACTAATGCAGTGATCAGTGGTCTTGCCAGGGATGCCATTATTGAACTCATCATGAGAAATTGCCACTATACTGCCATCAACTGGGCTGAGCGGTTTGTGGAGATCAAAGGACTGCAAAGGTTATTGTCAGTGTGCAGTGAACTCGAAGAATACAAATATGAGTCAGCGATGAATATCACTCCATCTTCAAGAACTATATCAGCTGCATGCTTGGCCAGAATCTACGAAAACATGTACTATGATGAAGCTAGGGAGCGCTTCAACAGCCAAGTGGATGAGTATGTCAAGGACAAACTTATGTCACCAGATCTTGAATCAAAAGTCAGAGTGACTGTGGCAATCACATCTTTACTCAGGGGCCCTCTGGATGTCGGAAATTATGTCATTTCCAAAGAAGGTATTTTGGAAATGATACTTGTGATGGCTCAAACTGAAGACACTCTCCAGCAAAAGGTAGCCTGTGAATGTTTAGTAGCTGCTGCATCTAAAAAGGATAAAGCACGGTCCATCATCAACAAGGGTGTTGACATCCTCAAGAAACTTTACACATGCAAGAATGATGCTGTTAGAGTAAGGGCGCTGGTAGGTCTTTGCAAAATTGGGAGCTTCGGTGGCGACGACGCTTCAATTCGGCCATTCGCAGATGGTTCCACAACCAAACTAGCAGAAGCCTGCAGAAGATTTCTGGTGAACCCAGCTAAAGAAAATGATATCAGAAAATGGGCAGCTGAGGGCCTTTCTTATCTCACTTTGGATGCTGATGTGAAAGAGAAGTTAGTGGAGGACATGGCTGCCATCCGTGCCCTCATTGAGTTAGCCAAGAGTGGTGATCAGTCTTGCCTTTATGGTGTGGTGACAACCCTGGTTAACTTGTGTAATGCATATGAAAAGCAGGAGCTCATGCCAGAAATGTTGGAGCTTGCCAAGTTTGCCAAACACCATGTGCCTGAACAGCATGAGTTGGATGACCCTGACTTTGTCAACAAGAGAATCACAGTTCTCGCCAAGGCTGGTGTGACATCTGGCTTGGTAGCCCTGGCTAAAACAGAAAGTCATAACTCAAGAGAATTGATAGCTAGAGTGTTCAATGCTATCTGTGGTTTGCAAGAACTAAGAGGCATTGTAGTCCAACAAGGTGGAACCAAAGTGCTCATACCAATGTCTTTAGAAGGCACTGATAAGGGAAAGAAGCAAGCAGCCCAAGCGCTGGCCAGGATTGGAATAACAATAAATCCAGAAGTAGCATTCCCTGGACAAAGAAATTTGGAAGTAGTCAGGCCATTATTAAATTTACTTCATCCAGATTGTGCTGCACTGGAGAACTTTGAAGCTCTTATGGCTCTTTGTAACTTAGCTGGCATGAATGAGACTACAAGAAACAGGATTCTTAAAGAGGGTGGTTTGGCTAAGATAGAACATTACCTGTTTGAAGAGCACATGATGCTCTTGAGAGCAGCAACTCAGTGCATATGCAATTTGTTGCAGTCTGAGCAAGTCATTAAATCTTATGAAGGTGAAAACGATAAAACCAAATTCTTATATCTTTTGTGCCTAGAAGAAGATGTAGACACTGTTAAGGCTGCAGCTGGAGCATTATGCATGTTGACATCAGTTAGTAAAGCCTGCTGCAAAAAGCTACTAGATGTTCAGCCCTGGTTAGAAACCTTAAGGTGCTTACTGGCAAACCCTGACAAGGAAATTCAGTACAGAGGGACTTATATGTTGTATAACATCATCAAAGATGATCAAGATATTGCTGCCAAGATATTTGAAACAGATGTGATGGAGATATTAATGGCTTTGACAAAACTTGAAGATCCTGAGACAAAGAGAACCCAAGAGAATGCACAGAAATGCCTGAATGCAGCAGAGAATATGGGAGTGATTAGGAAACCAGATCCTAGCAAGATTGAAGAGGCTTTGCTTGATCCATTTAAGGAGGCTGAAGTAGAAGAAATTGATGAGGAAGATTGATTGTTTTAGTATATTGACAGTATATGATAAAAAAAAATATTTTAAGAGATTATTTAAATGTTATGAAATAAGTTTTGATGTGAATGTTATAATGATGTTATAATAACTGTTTTCAACTACCTAATGTACTTATTAATAATTCGTAAATCAGTATTTATAAAAATAAATTTTATTACATTTTTAATACTTTTTTTATTTATTTTCAACTATATTTTATTTACGTCGGCAATAGTTCGATATTGTCAACCACGAATTCCATATTCCAATAAATCTAAATTGTTGATGCTGGATTCGATTTTTAATTCAAATAGAAAAACAAAGGTTTTGTTTCGTTGTTGACCTTTAAAATTCCTTTAATTACACTATTGAATGATAAAATAGTGTTTTTAGGGTTGTATGCAGGTATAAATGATAGGGTCTTACACATTATTTGAACTTGCTATATAGCTAGGTAGGAACGAATTTCTGTATACTTTAATAGATTTGTGTAATGTTTAAAAATGTAAATAGTTAACAGGTAGGGATTTTTTATAAAATTAAAACATTTACATACCTACCTGAATTTCATAGAATTCGTAAAGTTTAAGTACAACCAAGACCTAGAAACGTATGCCAAAATAGTTTTAAAAACTTATTTAAATATTTTTTCTCCATTATTATTATATATTAATGTATATATTTGCGTAAAATTATGAATTAAAAAATATGGAATTATATTTAAATAGCGCGCGTTTTTATTCCAATCTTTCCATTATGGAATACCGCGTCCTTCCCCCTCCGTATTCCCTCCCATTCCTACCATTTTTATGTAAGAGTCTTTTATAGTGCACATTTTACCTAGTTCAAAAATATATTCCGAAAATTGGCACAAAACAAAAACGATTAATTGTTACTAAAACTAAATAATAAACAACACAAATAAAATAGTATTGCTACATGCATACATTTGTGTAAAAGCAATCCAAATAAAAGGTACCAGAAAAAAAAATACCGACTCCATTAACGTTCCCGAAGCGTGACATACAAAGAACCTTTTAAATGACAGCTTGATTTGGTTTGGTTTCCGCTACTGTGCTATTGTGCTATTTTTTGGTTTTTGGCATTAAAATCGTCAGAAAATGTCGATTTCAACTGCTACAGGTACGTCTATGATATCAACATACATTTATTTACACAATTTGATGTTTGAACTTACGTGTTTACCATCAAACCTGGTCAAGTGAGGTTTTCGGAGAAATGCTATGGAATCCCATATGGCGGTCCACACACCACATGATATAATGACGCTATTTCATAAATTATAATATTGTTTTTATCTCATCCATTCATAAATATATAGTTTGTTCGACAAAATTAGCGGTTAAATATATCGCTATGCCGCGTTTAGGTTACTTTGATTACTTAGTTTTTCTGGATTACCTGGCGTCCTCTTGCGTAGAGGACGCTGCTACTTGACAACTTGACTTGACCCTTATCGCCCGCTCCGAGATACGTCTTTTAGCTTTTGATTCTAATCAAAAATGCGCGTAAATTAATGTTTCAATTTGATAGTGAATTGTCGATTCGCGTATTTTTTTTACCACGTATTAAAAGTGTTAACACTGTTGGTTTTCTCATGAAACTTTACTATTGGTTTCACAGATGAGCGGACTGAAGGTGATGATGACACATCACAGGGAAGTCAGCCAAAGGACGACAGTAGTGACTCAGAGAATGAGAACGAAAATGAAAATGAACCTCAGAGTCAAAATGGAGGCAGCCCTAGCCCAGAAGTGCACGAGATCACCAGCGACGACGACGAGGACGGGGGCCCGTCCAATGACGATGATGACTCATCCAACTCCAGCACAGACAGCAATGACAGCTCTGAGGCTTCACAGGAGAGCCACAAAGCTATAGAAGAGAAGAAGATAGAGGAACAAATGGAGAATGGTGATGATGAATCTGACATTGAGGAGGTGTCAATGGAGGATCCTCTGAATCAGACCCAAAGCAAAAATAAGCCAATTGTTGTGAGTGACACCAAAGGGCTTGCTGAGTTAGCGGCTAAACAGTCAAAGACCAATGGGGACCAGAAGGAGCCAACTGTAGTAATTATAGACACAAACTCTATACTATCAGGCAAGGGACCCCAGCCCTTGCAAACTAAAGTGAACACCTCAACCAGTGTACTTGATGCCCAGAACTTGTGCCAGAGCATAGCTGCCCGAGGCACTACAATCACTCCGGTGAGCAGCAAGAATATCCAAAACACATCCTCAGTGAATAACTCCCAAACACCACAACCACAGCCCATAATATTGCCTTCGCTTACTGATGACATGTTTGTTGTCGAGGCTCCCTCATTTATAGTACCTTATGTCTATGAAAAACCATCAGTGAAACCATTTAGAGAGTTTGTAGACAAATTAGGCAAAGAATTGGAGGAGCTCAAATTAAAAGAGGATCAGGAGAAGTTAGAGAAGGAAAAGGCTGAGAAGGAGAAAAAAGACCGGGAAAGGAAAGAGAGAATTGAGAGAGGGGAAGAAGTACCTGAAGAAGAAAGTGATAAAGAGAAGAGTGCTGATGACGAGTCAGTGAAAGAGAAGAAAGCAGAGAAGAAAAAGAAGAAACGTCGCACGGACGAGGATGATGACTCCTGGGACGGCGAGTCCAGTGCCGACTCTGAAGAGGATGCCATTAGTGATGATGACACTGTAGTTATCAAAGATAAGGATGATTCAATTGAGGAGATCAAAGATCCTATCAGCCTTATCGCAAAGGGATTGTCCTCTGGTAAACCAGACAGTTACTTTGACTGTTCTTTGGGACAGTTCTTTATTAATATAGGTTTAAATTTAGTACAAGAGTTTGTGCAGAGTGACCTGCTTAAGCAACAAAACCGTAAGTTATACAAAGAAAAGAAATCTGGCCGTAGCACTAAGGCTACTGAAGCGGCCATTGTATCTCTCACCCAAAACTTAGAGTTCAGTAAGAAGACAAATGCCCCTTATGCACTTCAACAGAAACGGTGCGAATTTTGTAGTTTTAAGACTGAGTCTATGTTAGTAATGGCTCACCATTTAGAAGCTCCTCACATGAAGAATAATATTTATAAGTGTAACACTTGCGCATTCGAAATACGCAGCCCTCACGACATTTTGTTTCATATGGAAGCCGAGCACAATATCAGGGGCCGGTTGGAAAGGGCGCCTGCGTATCAACAGTGCGCCAATTGTCATTTCGAGGACAATAGTAAAACTAAATTGGCGCGGCATCTCATAGCCTGTGCCAAAAAGTTCAAACCTGAATTCAATTTGGGTCCGCCACTAGAATGGGAGCCCCCAGCGAAGATACCAAAGTTAACCAGAGCTAGGAATAATATGGCAAGTGGTCCTTACCAGACCAACTTCAACCGAGCTCAGGTGGGGATGAATAATCTGGGGCGACCTCCTTTGAATGTGGCGAATGTGATGTCGGGCATGCCCATGCTGGGCCGGCCCCGCGGCCGCCCGCCGCTCGCGCCCCCGCGCCCCAGCACCGTGTCCGGCGTGCCTATCATCCGCAGTGGTCTTATGATTATGCACAATACGCCTCCGTCTGGCACTACCATATCTAATTACCCCATTATGAATAATCAGGCCAACAATGCCACCCCCAAAATATCGATCACCCCCCTGCCTCGTGCTCCTCAACCCTCATCATCTCAGGGCTCACAAAATTCCAAGGCCACCTTTGTAATATGCGAAATTTGTGATGGCTATATAAAGGACCTCGAGCAGCTCCGAAACCATATGCAATGGATCCACAAGGTAAAGATCCATCCCAAGATGATCTACAATAGGCCTCCACTCAATTGTCAAAAATGTCAGTTTAGGTTCTTCACAGACCAGGGTCTCGAGAGGCACCTGTTAGGGTCCCACGGGCTGGTCACGAGCTCCATGCAGGAGGCGGCGAACAAGGGTAAGGACGCGGGTCGCTGCCCGGTGTGCGGGCGCGTGTACCAGTGGAAGCTGCTCAACCACGTGTCCCGGGACCACAACATGACGCTGAAGCCGGCGCACCTGTCCTACAAGTGCACGGTCTGCACGGCCACCTTCGGTATGTACAAGCAGTTCGAGAACCACGTGTACTCCGCGCACAGCGTGGTGGCGAAGCGCGTCATGGACAAGAGCAAGACGAGCGCCCCCAAGGCCTTAGACTCGGACCCGTTGCTGAAGCCGCTGAAGATCAGCGACGAGATCACTATAATACCGCAGCCGGCGAAGTCCTCGCTGACGATCACCGCGAAGGGCAAATAACGTTAACGTCGAGGGAGTGCCGGCCCCCACCTGCAGCGCGCTTCCGCGACATGACCAGTATTGTGTACATAAACTATGCTATAACATTCTTATTTAATTAAATCGATGTTGGGAATACTGGAGGTATAGTGACAATTTAGTTAATCAAGTAAGTGTGAACGTTATTTTCTATTCGAAACAAAATACATTGTAATGTAAGATGTAAATCAGTGTATATTATTAATACAGTATGTTATGAAATAAATATATACCCTTATGCAACCAATTGCGAATTTTGTAAGTTTTCCGAAGTAGGGCTCTCGTCTCGTCCCCTATATGTGCGGGCTGCGCGCTGCGAGTGGTAGTCACAAACGTTCGTCAAAGATCTGTATTCTCACCGTTTAGTGTCGTGAAAGGCTAGTGCATGAATGAGCAAGTTACACACATTTTCCTAATTAAACTCAAGTGATGTTATTTATTTGCGGATTGTAATCTGAATGTCGGTTATCATTATGTAATGTCTGCCTATTATAATTTAAATATAGTTCGTCAAATGTTTCAGAATTATTGTAAAAATATAATTTAGGTAGAGACTTTCCATCATGGATGTATAATAAAAATCATGATTATTATAGATTATGTATGTAAGGAATTAAGTTAATTCGTAGAATTTAATTTTAATTTAAGGTTATTGTTTTAATGACATCTACCATTTTAAACACCTCCCAAACCCTGCAGACAGTTTCCTGATGAAATTGCTACACAGTGTCACATCGGTCTTATTTATTCTGATCTCAGGTCAACAGACTGGAATGTTGATTTGGTAAAAGTTTACTAAATTGTTAAATGTACTTATAGAACTGAAAGGATGTATTTTTTTTATTTAATAAAAAAGACCATTGTAACTAAATGACGCTTTTTATTTTACGATCTATTGCCAAGTAGCGCGCGACATCATTTTTCAAACAAGGTACTCGAAGAAGTTATGTAATACTTGCCTACGTTAAAATCGACAAGAAAATGGCGTTTCGCCTCTACTTCATTTCATTTCCTGTAGGTAAATAATGTTCTAAATTTGCAATACGTAGGAGATATGTGATATGTAATAATACGACCGCCATCTTATCAGGCGTTTTCTAATTTTTTTTATCTTCGATGAACTCTATGAAGTAGTTGTTAGGTGCTGCTACATAGATTTTAGATGAATTCAACGAGATTTTTAATTTCTTATGGACTAAGTTTTCCAGCGGTAGCTCTAAGAGAATGAAAACAGAGGTACAAAAAGCTAAGAGTCGAAAGCGTTTTGTTTTTTTTTTCTGTTCGCCTTTTATCGTGTTCAGCAAAAGGTCGAGATGTTGCGTTGGCAGCCGGGCGCGGCCCCCGCGCCGTGACGCAGACGCTCCACGTGTCGGGCCCCTGCCTGGCCGTTGACCGGTTGGCTCCCGCTAGCTTCATCGACAAAATAGGTAGGTACAGCCAGAAACGAAAGTCGAACGGCCCCGAACCTTATTCGGACGAAATTGAGAAAACATGCGCAGTCACTTTTGTTGCGGACTGTACTTTTTACGATACGATATAATTTTGTCTAAGTTAGGTTGTTGCTGCTTTAATAACGGTAAAATTCTGTGTTGTTTATTAACGCTTACGTTGGTTTGAAGTAAATAGGGACGTGCGCATAACATTAAGACTAATTTATAAATGATGTGGCTATTATTAAATGGTATCTAAGATTCCGATTTTGTCCTATTGTACCATCGTGTGGTGTTCATGAATACTCCAATTTACTAATCGTAATACCTAAATAGACCTAGGTAGAGCTAAACTTAGCTAGACGTAACTACCCAGGAATCCTAGAATGATTACCTTCGTATCATAAGCGCTGCGGTACATACTTCAAATCATATAACACAAGTAGTACCTACCCATGTATCATACATAGTACATACCTACCTGAAATACAGTGAACCTACCGCGCCGGATCGATCGAGGAGTTTCCATTGAGCAGTAGGTACTTGGGCAGGTCCGGGCGACCCATTCAAACTCTAAACTGTGTAGCGACCGTAGGTTGCGAAACGCCTTTAAATTATTGATAAAAGATCCCGAACGTAGTATGTATCATACTCGAATCTGAATAATCTGATCGCCTACTATAGAAAGTTTATATAAGACATTTTCGGGTATAAATAACTTAGGTAGGTACTTTACTGGCCAATATTACGTAGGTGTGGTTTCTACTTAGGCACCCTATCAATACACGCATATTGTATTTCCAGGTTATATTTTATTCCACAAAGTTACATTATGTTTTCTTTTTTCAGAATACTAGATAAGCTAAGTAGGTACTCTGGTACATAGTAGATCCCATTAAGCAACGCAGGTGTACGTAATTGCAATTATTTTACCCTGGTTCTTTACCATACAACGCAACCGATGACCGGGTGATACCTATAATACCTAGGTAACTATTAGAATAACTATATTTCAGCAACGCGACTAAGTATAATGAAATCATCGCGCTACGATTCGCTATGTATTGTTCAGTACTGCAAACTGACCGAATCTGTGTACGTAAACCACATACATCCGTAAGTTTATCAAAATATTACTGTAAATAAAACTTCATGTTAGGTAAATTGTTGAAGTCGGCTTAACTTTTTTTAAGGTCATACTCATGACATTCAATGTGATGGTTTTTATTGCGAACTAAGTGTAGTTACAGGTCTTATGTATAAAGTAGGATCTTACACACTTAGTACCTTAAAGGGTAGGTACTTCTATTAATATGAGGGGTACCTAGCCCAAATTTACAGCAAACAACTGCTTATGCATACATTTACTTAACATGCAGGTATCAAAATCAATGCTAATACAATTACTGCTTGTTTCAAACTACGATCTTTAGTTAAATATTACCTACAAAGATGTAAAGTCGTAGAGACTTAATAATATTAGAGTTCCCCTTTGCCCCAACTAAGCCGTTTCCCTTAAGTATTTTTTAAAAATATCTTCACCATCTCCCCAGACTCCAGGCTCCTACTATTGTTAGGCCCAACAAAACATCTACCCATGTTTTGTCCCTTTCTAACTCGCCTGTTAGCCTGCGGCCAGAGGGAGACAAAATTAAAGCCAGCAGATGTTCATAAAATCACATTACATAACATAGAACACTTATGTGTTCTACCTACCTACTTCGGCGTCATCTTATAAATACGGATATGAGCTCGGGCGGATCTCGGCGCTAGAGAAGTGGAAATAATAATACTCAGTAAGATCTATAGACTTCATCACAACATAAGTATTTGGGAGGTCTGAGGTCCAGTCTTTTAAAAGAGCAATAAAACTTATCTATTATAATCATAGAGGCAAATACATCATATGGATTGTGTTTCCAAAATTTTAAGTGAAACGAATATATACTTACTTAACAACAATACTTTTTAAAATTAAAAAAAAATTATATTGAATAACAAACATGATACAATTAACTATGTATTCTACGCCTAAGTAGACTTACATATAAGTAACCACCACCTATTTACTTTTCATGTGAAATGAAATTAGGGAATTCCAATAATAATGACTAATTTGACCACACAGGAAATTCTAAAAACTTACGGGAAGTGGTACCTACCTATCATCATAGGAAATGTACACGACGTAGGTACAGTATGTTATAAAAAAAACCGGCCAAGTGCGAGTCGGGCTCGCGCACAAAGGGTTCCGTAGCAGCAAATATAATAAAAATCAACCTATCTCAAAAACTATAAGAGATACTTTGATCAAACCAAAAATCGTTGAAAGAGTTAATTAGCATGCATCACCTCTATTTTTTTTAGAATTTTATACCCCGTAGTTATAAAAATAGAGGGGGGGGGACATACTTTTTACGACTTTGAGAGCTGATATCTCAAAAACCGTTCACTTTAAGAAAAATTTTTTTTAGAAAACTTTATATCATTTTAAAAGACCTTTCCATTGATACCACACACGGGTATGTACATCGAAAAAAAAAATTTCATCCCTCAGTTACATGTATGGGGGGCCCCACCCCCAATTCTTTTTTTTACTATTTAGTGTCATATTTTTGTAGCGGTTCATACAACACATATTCCCATCAAATTTCATCACTGTAGTACTTATAGTTTCCGAGTAAATCGGCTGTGACAGACGGACAGACGGACAGACGGACAGACGGACAGACGGACATGACGAAACTATAAGGGTTCCGTTTTTGCCATTTTGGCTACGGAACCCTAAAAAAATGAGGCACCTTGTTGTACTTATGTATTATTTTATATCGTCGTCAAAAAGGCATCATTATAGGCCTCCATGACCTACATTAACTTAGAAACCTATCTAAGTAAGTAAACTCGATAGGTTGTATAACATTACCTATTTGTATAAATAATCTGCTAATATTACTATAGGTATCCTTATAGATAACACTGGTCAACACGATTTTTGTTTCCCTAATTTAAAGACTTGATTTTTAGAGTACATTATTCACTGATTTTAAATATTAAAAAATAAAAAAGCGTCGATGGCCGAGCGGTTAAGGTCGTTGCTTGCCATGCGAAAGGTCGCCAGTTCAAACTCCGCCAGGTCCCAATGTGTTTTTCAAATTTGAAATTCATATGTACCATCATTCGACGCTTTAAAGGTGAAGGAAAACATTGTGTGGAAACCAGCACACCTGAGATATTTTTCAACGGTGCGTGAAGCCATGTCAGAGGCCTACGGGCGGTTTAAACTCTGACACCAGGTTGTTCATCAACTATACGATAAGAAGAAGAATACTGATTTTAAATAAGCTTTATTGTATCAGCTCTAGTTTTTTAGTTATAGCTTATCGAAATTCTGAAAAATGGCCAAAAAGGTGTTTTTTAATACCAAACAATAAAAAAACTAAACAAGTATTTAACTTTTATTTAGTTCCACGGAAAGTACTTATTTCTCAGTTTCAAAATAAAATATAATTTAAGTTCGTATGATAGACCTTTACGGAAATATATTGATTTCAACATCATGCAAAAAATCCTTACTATATAATATATATTATAAATCGGAAAGAAACTCTGTCTATCTGTCTGTCTGTTACGGTTTCACGCATAGAGTACTGGGCCGATTTAAATGAAATTTGGTAGACAGATATAGTCCAGAGCCTAGGAAAGGTTATAGGCTACTTTTAACCGACTGCGCTATAAGGAAGTAATGTTTTACCCGTTAAACGTCTCTACGCGGACGGAGTCGCGGGCGGAAAGCTAGTTCCATATTAAAGAGGACATGATCAAATGTATGGAGAAAATATACGTTTTTATTTCTTCGCAGGGAATGAACGCTTTGATATTTTTTTGACAGTTCAAAGTACTTAAGTAAGGTAGGTAAGTACTGTAAAATAAAAATACATAAGGTATTAAAATCTTCTAAGTTAATATTTTACAAACCCTAAAAATGACACTTTTCGTAACTTTACCTACTCATATCTCAAAAACTAGAGCTGATTTGGGAATTATATTCGTAATCAGGACCCTCAATTAAGTTAATAAAATGATCATTTACATAAAAAACAAAAAAAGTTCTTATTTTGTTGCCTTGTGTAATCTATTCTATAGGTAGATGTGTCGTATCTACATTTGAAAATAGTCGAAAAGAGACATTGGGTCACCTAAGTAAGACTAAAATGACATTGTTTTTCAGCTGAATATTATGAACTGTTTTGAATAAAGACGGTAATAAAATTCAAGTTTAAAATAAACTCTGCTATTATAATCAGAAATACGCAAAAATTGTTTGGATAAGTGGCTTGGTTAAAGTAAGTTACTACGTAGGTTCCTACGTACTCGTACTCTATCTACTTAGTTGAAGATTTACCAACTTGCCTACTACTTACTCCTCGTCATAATTATATCGTATTTAGTTAGTCTCAGGTACTTACCTAGGTTGTGTTTTTGTAATACTTAGAGAACAGAGAGTTATAGGTACTTATCTAGCTAGGTATATGGCATAGGTATAGGTATAGTGTGCTATATATTTACTTAGTAATGCAATTGTCCTCTTTGTATTATTACAATGCTGATTTACCTGAACGGTTTCTATTTTCCTCTAATTCATAAGTTTGTGTATTATTACTTAACTAGCTGTGCCAGCGACTTCGTTCGCGTTTCCCCGTTTTTACACATTTTCCATTGTATCTTTGCTCTATTGGTCGCAGCGTGATGTTATATAGCCTAAAGCCTTCCTCGATAAATGGTCTATACAAAGCAAAAAGATTTTTCAAATCGAGCCAGTAGTTCCTGAGATTAGCGCGTTCAAACAAACAAACAAACAAACAAACTCTTCAGCTTTATAATATTAGTATAGATAACAGCTTGTGTATCTATTAGTTAATAAATTAATTATTTTATCACACAATTATTAGATGCCCACCTTGACAACATCACATGCTGATCTAATTTTGTGCTAAATTGCTTAAGCAATCGTACCTACCTATTACGGAATTTGAACTTCAGAAACCACAGTGGTATACCGGAATCGCCCAAGTTTATAGGGTGGGCCAGTGCCCCAGCAGTGGGGAGTACGTATTCGGGCTGAATAATGTGAAGTGTTATACCCAAATGTACCTATTACCTTAATATACACCGTGAAATTTTAGTGGTTGTTTTCCCGCAGTAAAATGATTCTATCTTAGTAGTACAAAAGATGTGTGCAGTTCTTTTTTGTTAAAATCAATAAATGCCGGTTTTACGAAAGGTTTAACCGTAACTCGAAAGCACGTTCGAACCGCTTTATGACTTAGGGTGTAGAGCTTCTTTAGCTTTAAGCATCGATTTCATGCGGCAAGCAGTACCTGATAATGTCACATCTTATAAAAGAACGATATCTTCTCTCGTTTTCGAGATAGAAAATTATTATTTTAAAAATTAAAAAAAAAAATTTTTTTTTCGCGGAATAATTTGCATGTTTCGATAGTATTACTAAAGGCAAATCGTTCTGCCACGGGAAAACAACCACTAAAATTTCACGGTGTATAAATACCTACTCTGAGCATTAAATATACATGGTACAAGCACAATGTACTTCACGCAAAAAGTTCCGAGTGGGAATCGAACACTCGCACTAGCAAATGCACCATCGAGCCGTACATAATGATATCAAGAAATCAATTCAGTACTTACGTAAACCTGAAATTGGAAAGATATTATTTTGTTCCTACCTACTTAGAACGGAGACCGAACCGTGGGCTTACTTACCAATTAAGATATAAAGTAAACTATATACAAATATTTTCGTCTTTGCCCTGAAGTTAATCGGTGTACCGTAACGGTAGTGAAAACTCTGTTTTCTGTTTTAGAATTTACATAAAAGTTTGTACAATAATATTTTTAATATAATATCTACCTAGGTAGGTAGGTACAGATAGCGTACGCAGGTTGGAATTTAGATAATCAAATCGTTGGATACTTGTGGTTTTGCACGCGACTCACCAAATATAGCGTGCTATAAATTCCATTGCCAAGTGCAAACAAGCACATACACTTCACAGCTCCTGTGAAGTGGTGTTTGTTTTAAACAGTGGTGGTTGGAGTACTTCCAGTTTATCCAAGATGGCCGCCGAGTACGCCAAGACCCTGGAGATGCTGTTCGACAGGCCCAGCGAGCCTATCATGATGCCCAAAGGGGAGGAAGGATATGTGTTCAAGTTTCAAGAAAAAGGAGAAACATTCCTAGTAAGTGGAAAGTTAAACCCGATTGTTTGAAATCACATAGGTGAATTTAGAATGATGAATGTTCGGCAGCAATATAATAAATAAAAAACGCCGATTATCCGAATTAAATGGGACCCAGGGTGTGGGGTTGATTTGGATAATCTTTATTTTGTTCGGATTATCGAAAATTACATAGAACAAACTTTATTAAGTTTTACAAACCGTCGCGTGGGTCGTGTCTAGTTTTCAACCACAAGAGATTTTTTAATGTTATTTTTATACTGGCGAATCGGTTAATCGGTTTTCTACGATACCTTACCTACCTACGACTCTTTGAACTACCTAAATAAATAAATAAATATTACACAACATCACATAAATTGATCTGATCCAGTGGTAAGTAGCTTAAGCACTTGTTACAGATATCATAATCAACAGTGGATCCACAAATATACATAAATATACTTAATACACACCCAGACACGGAACAAACACCGATGTTCGTCACACAAATATTTGTCCCGAGTGGGAATCGAACCCACGGCTCTTGGAACCGTAGGTCGTGAACCTGGGTCACTAACCAATGTTCCACCGAGCCAGTCAAACATGACCTGAATCCTCATGTCATCCACAGCCGACGGAGTACGAAGGCGTCGCTCTGAACTCCCGCTTCGGGGAAGACGACGTGGTCCGCAACGAGCTGCGAGTCCCAGCGCTGCGCCGCACGCCGCGCTTCCCGCTCGCGTCGCAGCTCCCCTCCGACACGGACTTCTCGCTCTTCCTGCCGAAGCACCAGATGATGGCCGATGAGGTCATCGACGTGCTGATGGGTGAGGCTAGGGTTGCCAGATGGTAACTTATCAAATCCGGGACAATTCTACTAAAACAATGTTGGCTCGTGGTTATAATAGAAAATATCTTAAATGTCTATACTAACTACATAATTAACTATAGTTATAATTATAAGATAAAATACTGTGGTAGTTAATAAATAACTTTGGTAGACAATGAATACCTACTAAATGACAAGTTGAATAGTAATAAACTAAAAAAAAGTTTCCGAAATCCGGGGCAATAAGCGCTAATTACTGGACACGGGACATGAGGCAGAATTCCGGGACAATCCCGGATTTCCCGACGGTCTGGCAACCCTAGGTGAGGCTCTCGTCACACGGCACCGTCTCCAGTTGGCCCTCCAACACACGGCTCGCTACCGCTTCTAGGATGAGACTTTTATGCCTTGCTCATCCAGGCCCGGGCCAACGAAAAAGCCCGGGCCGATCCAAAGACTGGATAAAACAAAGTTAAAGTCCAAAGTGTAGCGATCTAAGTGTACTTAGTCACAGGTTTACATATCCTAAACACAACTTTTTCTTTTCGGATACTGCAACACTTGTTTACATTAAGTAGGAACATAAGGTTAGACCCCGCAAGCCAGGTCCATAGAGGACACGCATAAGCTGGGGCCCGGTAGGGAATTAACACTTTTGACTATCATAAGATATGTTCGAAGCTGCCATTATCCCGTTGGTATCAACGGCGGGTTAGATTATATAGGTAATCTACCCCAGCAAGGATGAAAGCAGGATATAACTGTTATTCCTTACCTAAATGATAAATACCTATAGATAGGAATAGGAAAACGATCAGGCGTAAAACCAACGCAAATACTAATTTTGATAACCTAATGTAAACAAGTAAAACATTTTATCTTTGAGGTAAACGTTCTGAAGTTGATTGACCTTAAAAATGTTTCAGGAGTCCCAACAAACCAGATGGACCAATTTGTCGCGACGTGCGTCTACGCCAGAAGTCATATCAACCCCCAGCTGTTTCACTATTGCTATGCAGTCGCTCTATTGCACAGGTAAAATAAAGTAAAAGTAATGTTTACTTAACGTATATCTTAGATTTATTTCTTAATGATTAATGAACATATTATTATCCGTTTTCAGAAAAGACACCGAAAGAATAAGGATTCCCAATTTTGCGGAGTCATTTCCGTCGAAGTTTGTGAACTCTACCGTGTTCACGGAAGCTCGGCAGATCACTGCAACTATTCCGAAGTCATTGAATGCTAAGGTAGGTAACTCATTTATATCATAACTAGCTGTGCCCGCGACTTTGTCCGCGTGGCGATGTCGCGGATATTTCATGAGATTCGGTCAAGCCGTTTGGGAGGAGTCCGGGAACGAACATTGTGACACGAGAATTTTATAAGTACCTATATAAAATTACAAATAAATGAAATAATACATTGAGAAAATTCTAGTGGTTAGTAGGGCATTATCCAACTATTGTGACGAGCATTCAAAATGTAACGGCCAAGAATTGCTTTTCAACCGGCTTCAAAAAGGAGGAGTTTATCAATTCGTCTGAATGTTGCTTTTTGGCCGGCAATAAATTCGATATAAACTTTTTTAACTGATGAGTGACTATCCGAAGATTAGGTATTTTTTTTTCACTTCATTTAATATCTTTAAACTTATTTATTAGCTTTATATTTAATGATAACATTATTATAATTTATTTGTTTATTAATTTACTTTCTACACGTGCAACATGAGCGCACGTACAATCTAACATCCAAAGTCAAAGTCAAAGTATTTATTGCCAACTAAGTGTGAGGTATTTACAAAGATCTTATTGTACTTACATAGAGCTTGAATATGTACTTCCAATATTCAAGTCATAATAAATCCATACATTACATATATTTCTCTAGCGTCCGCTGATCACCATCCCACGCGACTTCACCGCCTCCATGAAGGACCCGGAGCACAAGCTGGCGTACTTCCGCGAGGACCTGGGCATCAACCTGCACCACTGGCATTGGCACCTGGTGTACCCGTTCCGCGCAACTCACGGGAACCGCACGATCGTGGCCAAGGACCGCAGGGGGGAGCTGTTCTATTACATGCACCATCAAATCATCGCGAGGTATTTCGTCTATATCGCAACTTCTAATCAAGACACTGCTTTTTAATTTCGCCTCTATGCTAGAAACCCTGCAAGATCTTAAGTACCTATAGGGTTTGAGATTGATTCAAAGATTACCTATCTCTATGAATTAAGACTTATGATGTTTGATTGTATAAACATTTATTTTGATTTTATCAGGGAAATTTTCTGGGCAGGTTAAAAGGTGGGTACTATGCACTACAGTCCCTCTTTAAATACATTTTTTTTACCCACAATGGCAAACCTCCTGTCTTCTACGTTTATACTATGGACTCACTCAGCACAGAGATACAATGTCCCTAGGTTTACCCTAAGAGACTGAATCCACTTTCTAGCTGGAGATTGGCTGCTTACATACCTATTATTACTTTATTGGTCCATTACGTGTCTTTAAGAATCAACAAAAAAGCTATGAGACGTAATGCTTTTATTTTTTATGCTTAACTTATTTAACTTTCTTCACAATCAGGTACAACTGCGAACGCCTAAACAACGACCTGGCACGAGTGAAGAAATTCGCCAACTGGCGTGAACCCATCCCGGAGGCCTACTACCCTAAGCTGGACAGCCTGACGTCGTCGCGCGGCTGGCCCCCGCGGCAGGAGGGCATGAAGTGGCAGGACCTGGACCGAGCTGTGGACGGACTCCACGTCACCGTGTCCGATATGGAGCGCTGGAGGAGCAACGTGGAAGACGCAATTGACCGCGGGGAAGTCCAACTGGTATGTTCGTCTCAAATCTTTCGCGTTACATTGAAATTCTTGAGTAGAGTTGACGTGGTATAAACGTGTCTGAGGATACCCCAACATCTGCTTTGAGGACTGTACCTAGTACCTGATTAAAGACTGCATGTCAGACTAGTACTGACTAACATGGTGTATACGGTTCTAATACTCTTAGCCTTTTGAATGTTGTCATTGTTAACCATACCTATCAGTTAGTTTATTACATACTGTGGTTAACTGATGCCAAAACAAAACTAAAGCTGATCTCTAGACAATAAGATGGTATGGTGATGAGTATAAGGTTTTATATTGTTTTAGCCCGATGGTTCCCGAAGGGCGCTGGACATAGACATGCTGGGCAACATGATAGAGGCCAGCATCCTGTCTCCCAACCAGCAGCTGTACGGCAGCCTGCACAACAACGGGCACAGCTTCACCGCCTACATCCACGACCCCCGGCACATGTACCTCGTGAGTATAGAAATCTTTTTGGCGGCCATTAAATTTTGGTGACATCGCGACTTCCGGCTTGCTAGATCATTTTCCTTAAATACCTAAATTAGTATGAACTCCTAGATCTCGCTCGCTATGAAAGAACCATGGTCCAATGGCAAGAATAGCGCCGCGGAATATATTTTCCATGTAAGGATTAGTAGATAATCTTTACCAAAAAAAAAAGATACGAGTCGAATTGAGAACCTCCTCCTTTTTTTAAGTCGGTTGAAAGTAGGTTCCACAGCCTACATACTTACTATTAAGGTGTCTAAGTTGCATAGGCCACAAATTTGTAGTAGGTATGTCTACTTCTCGGACGGTTAACCGGTTAATTCTATTTTTCATTCACTACCAGCGAATTCCACGAAAGATGTTGGCAGGAATTAAATTTGAAGTGTGTTTCGCAGTTGTCCTAATTATTATTAATGGGTTATATTGCATAGTATAAAGCAAAGTCACTTCCTGCGTCTGTATGTAGGTATTATGCTTAAATCTTTAAAACTAAAAAACGGATTTTGATGGTTGATTTTTTGATAGATAGAGGGATCCAAGAGAAAGGTTTTTATGTATAACTAGCTGACCCGACAGACTTCGTCCTGCCAAAAAAATGTGAAACAGAAAAGGGCTGTTTTTAGGGTTTTCCCGGCAAATATTCGATTTTTTTCTTCGCCGTAAGAACCATCCTTGGACTTCAACGAACATTTTAAAAAAAGAATTGGCCAAATTGGTTCAGGCGTTGTTGAGTTATGCGCTTACCAACACATTTTGCGATTCACTTTTATATTATAGCTATGCCCGAAGCGAAGCGAGTGTGGGTCACTAGTGGGTTATAGACCATTCCTTCCATGACACTTTTGTCGCAACGATCGATTATGATAAACCATTTTGTCTTTCATAGGAAAACCATAGCGTAATGGCAGACGAGGCGACTACGATGAGAGACCCCTACTTTTACCGCTGGCACGGCTTTATCGACGATCTCTTCCAAAAATTCAAGGAGTCTCCATACGTCCGCCCTTACAGTAGATCTCAAGTAAGTAGACACTAACTTCATTTTGCATAGTTGTGTTGTAATTTCACTTGCTTTTATACGAGTATTATGAAAGAAAAAAGTAAGAGAAAAACGAAAATTATTGTAATGGAGGACGCTTCTGGATTCGTCACTTACCTACTTGTATGACTTCTAATCTTACTAAATATCACAAATAGCTCGAGTACAGAGGCGTCACGGTATCTTCCGTCAACATCGAGCCGAAAGCCGGCGGCACCAAGAACGAGTTGAGCACTTACTGGATGACCAGCGACGTGGACATGTCCCGGGGATTGGACTTCTCCAACCGAGGGCCAGTTCTTGTCCGGTTCACTCACCTCAACCACAGAGACTTCAGATACGTGTAAGTGGGTCTTTACTGGTGTGTGAGTGAGGCATGTGTGATTCGGTCTATAACTTACCTATCATGGAACTAAATTTCAGTGTCAATAATAAAAACTCTTCTTCTTTTATCAGCAGTAAACGTGCTTTTTTCATTACATAGATGCGATGACTGCAATAAATTGCAAGATGGTTTTTCCACAATTAACGTTAGTCCTCTAAAATACATCAGTATCACCATTTAAGCCCATGTCCACACACTGCTGGACTTAGACTTACTTATTACGCTACTTGGAACAATAGCAAATCTTATCTTAATATCGAACTTCGCACCGTGTTTGTGACTTGCTCTCTTGTGATCAACTTCATGATCATCACTAGCCTGCTGCTGCAGCTGTAATGCATACATAGGTATCTTCTTCACATCATCATCATCATCAGCCCATATACGTCCCCACTGCTGGGGCACGGGCCTACCCTAAACTAGGGCGATAAGGCCTTAGTCGACCACGCTGGCCAAGTGCGGGTTGGTCGACTACACAACCTTAGAATTTATTCTTAGGTGTGCAGGTTTCCTCACGATGTTTTCCTTCACCGTTAAAGCGTCGAATGATGGTACATATGAATTTCAAATTTGAAAAACACATTGGTACCTGGCGGGGTTTGAACTGGCGACCTCTCGCATGGCAAGCAACGACCTTAACCACTCGGCCATCGACGCTTTTTTTTTCACGGCCCCTTGCAAGTGTAGTCTTTTATTGTTTCTAACCAATTGAATATTTCAGGATTAACGTGAATAACTCTGGCGGGCGCCGGCGCACGACAGTGAGGATCTTCAT
The DNA here is from genome assembly GCA_039566165.1 of Maruca vitrata. Lineage (NCBI taxonomy): Eukaryota > Metazoa > Arthropoda > Insecta > Lepidoptera > Crambidae > Maruca > Maruca vitrata. The sequence goes on from CM076933.1 coordinate 4,754,454, forward strand.
CGCGCCCAAGTTCGACGAGGGGCGCCGCGCGTGGGTGCTCTCCGACCAGCGCAAGCTGTTCGTTGAGATGGACAAGTTTGTCCATGAATGTGAGTCGATGTTATATCTTTGATTACTCAAGATAGGTAGCCTTAACTTAAGGAAAAATCTGGTCTCTTGAAAACTAGTCTCGCTAAGACTAATCTAAAGACTAGTCTTTTCCCGAGCTTTAAGCTTACACAGATGTTGGATCCTTTCTCAAATCTTTTGTATTGGAAAGCCTACAAAATAAATCTTTCAGAGAGAGGGAGTGTAGACCTAAAGACTAAAAGTTTTTTTTTAAAACAGGAAGGATTCAACGATAAATTTTCTAAGCCACACGCGAAAGCAACAGTCAGGGAGTTTAGCAAGTACCTACGTATTCTATTTCGTCGAAATTCTTACAGTCTTAGTCTTTAAATGTAAACTTATCTACACATCGTCCGGTTTCAGTGCAACCCGGCAACAACGTGATTACCCGTGACTCCACGGAGTCTTCCGTGACCATCCCGTTCGAGCAGACGTTCCGCGACCTCTCGAGCACCGGTAGCGACCCCTTGGACCCCGTCAACCTGGACTTCAACTACTGTGGCTGCGGCTGGCCTCAGCACATGCTGGTGCCGAAGGGCACCCACGCTGGAGCAGAGTATCAGCTGTTTGTCATGCTGTCCAACTATGAACAGGATAGGGTGAGTTTCTTTTTATTGCTGTGGCCACACTACCGGCGAAGTTGTATGTAATACCTCCTTTACATAGTTCGCGCGTTCGAAATTGACGTACCTACGAATAAGACAACTTACTTGAGAAAATATTTTCTGCACGGGCGAGTGCTTGTTTCAATTTCAGGCTGTTCAAAATATCTTGTGCTCAAATTTGGTAATTTACGAGCAAAATCATTTTTTTTAACCTACCTAAATGACAGTCTAACGAGGTAAGTGAGGTGAGGTTATCTGAGAGTGAGGTGACGTCATCAGCTGTGTGCCTCCGATCATTACCTACTTAATTTATATCAAGACTGTATTTATAATGTAACCATATACAGTATGCGCCTGATACGCAATGTATAGGCAAATTTAAAGTAATCTGGTAGCCGCACACAGTAGTTTAAAACCACAGACCAGAAAAACAATTATTATGGTCTGTTTGTACTAATTAACACATGCGTTACGTTCAGGTGGAAGAGGCCAACCAGAATCGCGAGATGACGTGCAAGGAGGCATCATCGTTCTGCGGACTGCGCGGGCGCAAGTACCCCGACAGGCGCGACATGGGCTACCCGTTCGACAGGCCCTCCAACACCGCGGCCACCCTCCAGGACTTCGTGCTGCCCAACATGGCGGTGCAAGACATAAGGATCCGTTTCAGCGACGTCACCGAGGTCAACCCGAGAAACCCGAAAAATTAACTGACTATATAGTTACCAAACCTCATATTCAAGATTACCCGTAAATCAAACTACGACCTTTTATTAAATTTAATTAAGATTTCGAATGGAACACTGTTCATGTAAAAAAAAGCGGTAGAATAGACTAAGTATTTTTATTCAAATAGATAATGAGTTGTAAATAATTGTACATATTATACAGAGTTACGTTTAAATTATGACCCCCTGATTATTTAAGGTAGCATAGATTTATTTTAATAAATAAAGCGTTTTAAATAATAATGTTTTATTATTTTTATCCTCGTTTGTAAATCATTCCAGTAAGTAATTAAAATAGTTATTGCATAGGTACAGAATAATGAGACAAATTGAGAATGTCCTCTGGAATTCAGTAGTAGGTATGTAGTCCGTTGACGCCTCTCATTTTGCATTCTGCATTTAAATTTAACAGTTGCAGCTAATTATTCATTCGTCCTGCTCTATTATCTAAATCAGTTGACCGCTTTAACGTGCTATTACTACAAGTGTAAGTGTTTGTATGAAATTATGAGAAGGCTGTATGGACTTTCATCTCATTGCTTATCTTTTGAATAGAAGGGATGGGAATGAATTTCAAGATGTCATTCAAAATGACATTACTAAGCGTAGAATCGATTTGCAATCGATACAGTGAACAAAGAGTTATTTTTTTTACATTAGCAACGTTTACTTTTTGTTACTATATTAGTACATACAGGTACATACTAATAACCAAGTTGCTTAAAATAATCTCAATTATATTTGAGGGAAAGTAATTTTATTTAACTCTTGCAAAATCTTGACGACTGCATAACATTAAAACATAGATTGGGGGTGGGGGAGGGGGTTAGACTTGGGAGATTGGAGGAGGGGGAATAGACTAGTAATCAATATTACTGAGAGTTTAAGTATAAGTATAAGACAAATGTGTTATTTTAAAAAGAAGATAAAATGCTTTGTGCTTTTATTTACGACTAGTTAACTATCCAAGGCGTTCACATGGGAAACCCACATTTTGAAAAATCTCACGTTTAGTTTAGGGGATGGGGAAGAGGGTTCAATAAAATCTCACAACGTCTCACCTGGTGAGAGGGAGAAACAGAAATTTAAAAAAAGACTTTACGTACTTCTGGACTAAAGATAATATTACTTTAAAAATCATTTACGTTATAAATTGCACCTTGCAATTTTTTGACGCTTTACTGACTATGATGAAAAAGCAAAAATTTTCGAATATGCACGCAAACGAAAAAGTGCCTAAATGTTTATGAAAATTTTGTGTTGTACAAAGCATTTCTGCATTTCTTTATTACTATAATTGCATTAGAGTGATTCTTCCGTTTCGTCCAAATCTCAAAGATTTTGAGAAAAAAATTTTTTAATCGATTTTACAAAAAAAGTTGCATATAATCATTCATGTACCTTTTAAGTATAGATTATCAGTAAAGGCCTTCATGAAAAAACTTTAATTGTCAAGAAAATAGACGGAATGTAATGAACCCACGGAAGGTAATGAAATAAGTACGGAAGGTAATGATTGAATTTGGAAGGTAATGAAATAAAATTAAATATGACGGAAGTTTAATGATTTTGTATGGAAAATAATGAACAATCAGAAGATGAAAATCTTTTACGTACCTATAACTTGGGTAGGTATATGATTTTAAATATTTTTGGACTATAAATAAAAGACGTGGGTGTGTAATCGAACTTTTGTTTTATTAATTACATGTGTTATTCATGAACGAATATAAAGTAATGGAAAAAATATCAAAAAGGAATGAAATATTCAAGCGCGCCCCATATGAATATGGGAATAAGCGTTAGAAGGATGATGAAAAAAATAAAAAACTAAAAAAAAACAACATAAAAACCTTCTAGAATAATAAATTTGTTAAAAAATCAACTAAGTAGGCTGATCATGAAAAATACAAATTAGAGAAGGAGAAACAAAAGAGGAAATACTTTGTAAAGAAGAAAAAAAACAAGTATAACAGACATGACGGCACGACAAAAGAGGGAGCGAAGGCGAAGATGTTGAAAAAACTCCGAAAAATATTTAAATAAGCTGAAAGAGCAGAAAAAATTGCAAAGAATTTTAATAGATAACTCTCCACCCAGTAGTGAGACTGAGGAAATTATAAACATGCCAGATCCAATACACGACCCTCGTTACAAGAAGAATCCACATCAAGCCAAACCGAAGTCACATTGTACACCGAAGTCACATTTAGTGCATAAAATTACTAGTACTTACTTCAAACACAATGAGGAAGCTGCGATACAGATCTAAAAAGCAATAACAATTTAACAGAATGAAATTGACAAACTAAATAAAAGAGAAAGCGATTTTAAGAAGACATTTATTTCATCATCATCATCATCAGCCCATATACGTCCCCACTGCTGGGGCACGGGCCTACCTACCCTAAACTAGGGCGATAAGGCCTTAGTCGACCACGCTGGCCAAGTGCGGGTTGGTCGACTACACAACCTAAGAATTTCTTCTTAGGAGTGCAGGTTTCCTCACGATGTTTTCCTTCACCGTTAAAGCGTCGAATGATGGTACATATGAATTTCAAATTTGAAAAACACATAAAAGCGTCGATGGCCGAGTGGTTAAGATTTATTTATGGAGCGGAAATTACAAAAGTTAAGATTCAAGATAGCATAGAAAAAGAAAGAAGATGAAGTCATAAAAGACATAAATAATGAGAAGGTACGAGAAGTGAAAAAGAAGCTTTTTTAATGAAATAGTTTGTCGAAGAGTATCAGAAAAATACAAAAAGCCTTCCGAAAAAAGAGAATAGATGTTTTACTGGAGATATAATTGATAATTCGAGGCTCAAACAATATGGGATATTGTCAAATATTACTTTTGCTTCTTCGAAAACAAAAAATCGTTTTTCCTGGCGCCATTTGATTGTTTTCATCTTCTTGTAGAAAATTTTCAATACTTTGTTCTAGTTTCGCAGTTTTATTATCTAGAGCCTCGAATTATCAGTTATATCTCCAGCAGAAGATCTTTTCTTTTTTTTCGGAAGGCTTTTGTATTTTTCTGATACACCTCGACAAACTGTTTCATGAAACAATAGCTTCCTTTTCACTACTTGTACCTTCTCATTATTTATGTCTTTTATGACTTAATTTACTTTCTTTTCTATGCCATCCTGAATCTTATCTTTTTGTAACTTCCGTTCCATGAATAAATGTCTTCTTCAAATCGCTTTCTCTTTTTTTAGTTTGTCAATTATTCTGTAAAATTGTTATTTTTTAGATGTGACTGGCAGCCTGCTCACTGCGTTCGATTATTAGTTTTTCTATGCATTAAATGTGACTTCGGTGTACTTTGGCTTGATGTGAATTCTTCTTGTAACATAAGAGGGTCGCGTATTGTAGTATCTGGCATGTTTATAATTTTCTCAGTCGTACTACTGGGTGGAAAGTTATCTTTTAAAATTCTTTGCAATTTTTTCTGCTCTTTCAGCTTATTTAATTTTATTTTTTGAGTTTTTTCGCCATCTTCGCCTTTGCTACCTCTTTTGTCGTGCCGTCATGTCTGTAATACTTAGGACTTTTTTCTTTTATTTTTTTACAAAGTATTTCCTCTTTTGTTTCTACTCCTCAAATTTGTATTTTTGATGATCAGCCTTGATTTCTTAACTTCTCTCGTATTTTAACTTCTTTCGCAATCTGTCTTTAGCTATTTTTTCTTTTTTAGTTGCCCTTTTCTTCGGCTTCAACATTGTTGCGGATGTATAATGTATCTAAAAACAATAACTAAGCAAAATAATCGAATATTTCACGAAACCTTCATTATTAATTAAGTACCTACTTACTCCGTTCGTTCAGTAGTTTTTCAGTTTATTGCGAACAGACAGAAAGGCAGACAGAAAGAAAGAAGCAGCGGGGAATTATTATTAACTAACAAGTACCTAGGTAGGTAACAAAATGCATAGATAGAATTTAAAGTAATTTCAATAATACTGACATATACTTACACAAGTTATAATTCGATATAATCAAAATAATAGAAGAAAAATTAACAAAGAGACATACTAAGGAACATATTAATTTTATATTTAAAAAAAATCATTACCCTCCAAAGTGGCTCATTCCCCTCCGTTAAAAAATTGGAGGGAATGGAAGGGAATGATACGGAAAGGAATGAAGTTTGAGCGGATTTTCTGAATTTACTCGTGAATTAATAAAGGCTAGATATTCATAATTAATTAATAACTAGACCCTACAGTAGGCTGTTACCTAAAGTTAAAAATTATTTTTTTACGTCATACACTTACATACAAAAACAATGGAAGGTAATGTTTACTTCTCGTGACAAACGCTGTTTTCAGCAATTAAATCGTGAAAATATTTTGTCCAGGCAGCGTGCGTCCTATCCTGACGACTTGTATCGACGGATTAAGGTCTAGGGAGCGTCTTTTTTTTTGGCAAGAAATAGATAGTATAGTACGTGCATTAAAAATTTAATGTTCAATTTTCGTGAAAGGAAATGATGTTTTTGGGTTGACAAAACTTTAAAGACGATTCTTTCTATGTTAAACACGTATAAAAAATACTGTATTGCAAGTTTATAATAGTCAATGAATACATTAGTATATAAGAACAAAAATTATGTACATTTCCCTAGGAAAGTCACCAAATATGTGTCACAACGTTCTGAGGGACCATTTGAACAGGAGGAGGAATGAAAAAAATGCATGTTTTTGTTCTAAACTTTTTTTTATTATGAATCTTAAACCTGATATAGATGATGGACATTCAAGATAAAAGTACGTCCTACCTTATTGAATAAAAAAATAAGGTTAATTACAATATTCATAATGACTTTTGGCCTCGAAAGGCGATTTGGACGAAACGGAAGAATCACTCATTAAGTAAATGTCACCTCCTTCAAACTGAGCAAAATACTATTTTTTTACTCCATATTTGTTAATTTCACTTCATTTCAATCTTAATTTAAAGTTCGTAATGTAATGAGGGTTGTTGCGTTTGAGAAATCCACTAGATGGCAAGACGTAGTTCTGAGGTCTCACTGCTACGTGATTGGTGAAAATTGACATGCCTGTCAATGTCACGTCAAAAATAACCAATCATGTTGCAGTTGGACCTCACGCCTACGTATTGCCATCTAGTGGATTTCTCAAACGCAACAACCCTCATTGCTGTGTTATAGTACTAGACCAGATGTGCATCTGCACTGAGTGTTCTTTTTTCAACTTTTAGTAAAAGAAGTGAGATTTATAGGATATTTAGTAAAAAATAGTAAAATTTTATAGCATGGGGTCACAAATTTCTAAAACTTGATTTAAATTAGTTATGACCAAAAAACTGGAACACTCAATCCAGACGTTTCAGTAAATGTGCATATTCTCAATCTCAGAAAGTACTAACTCTGAGATAATGATTTTTATGTTAGAATTTAGTAAAGAATTTCTTAAAACTTTTAAGAAATTACCAATTCGCTAGGGTGTCAGATTGCAGATTAGTGGCGCTCTAAAAGGATCACTCAGTTCAGCACTTGTCTGAACTGAGTGATCTTCAAAATGTACGTATAATTGGAGAATTACTTAAATGTAACAATTTTATCTTGTAGTTTGACTCTTTCGCGAATTCGTAAAATAGAAATAACGGCTCAAAAAGCTTTACCTTGAAAAATAAACAAAAGGAGATTTTTTTGAAACGTCTGAACTGAGTGTTCCTTATATGCGGCTCTACAGACTGATATAACTCTCTTCCATTGAAGCAGTTTAGATGAATGGTTTTTACAATTTTTTTACTAACACAAGTAATATCGTCCGTCGCTATAAACTATATACCTTAAGAGAAAAACAATTTTTTGTTTTTGTAAAGGAGGTTATGTTGTAGGGTGACCACAATTTATAATGTTTATTAAAAGACTGTTAGTTAAATTAGAAAATGCGTTTTATTCAAGTAGTTACATTAGACTAAATTAAAAGTAAAAAATAAAATGTAAATATGTTTGTATTTCGCTTATTACAGTGTTATAACATATCGACCCGTACATCTTTCTACATAAATATTTCTTCACCCCCGTAAGACAATTACGCCATTATAAGCGAAATACGAACATATTTACATTTTATTTTTACTTTTTATTTAATCTAATATAACTACTTGAATAAAACGCATTTTCTAATATGACTAAAGGTCTTTTATTAAACATTATAAATTGTGGTCACCCTACAACATAACCTCCTTTACAAAAACAAAAAATTGATTTTCTCTTAAGGTATATAGTTTATAGCGACGGATGATATTACATGTTTTAGTAAAAAAATTGTAAAAACCATTCATCTAAACTGCTTCAATGGAAGAGGGTTATATCAGTCTGTAGAGCCGCATATAAGGAACACTCAGTTCAAACGTTACAAAAAATCTCCTTTGTTTATTTTGCAAGGTAAAGCTTTTGAGCCGTTATTTCTATTTTACGAATTCGCGAAAGAGTCAAACTACAAGATAAAATTGTTACATTTAAGTAATTCTCCAATTATACGCACATTTTGAAGATCACTCAGTTCAGACAAGTGCTGAACTGAGTGAGTGATCCTTTTAGACCGCCACTAATCTGCAACCTGACACCCTAGCGAATTGGTAATTTCTTAAAAGTTTTAAGAAATTCTTTACTAAATTCTAACATAAAAATCATTATCTCAGAGTTAGTACTTTCTGAGATTGAGAATATGCACATTTACTGAAACGTCTGGATTGAGTGTTCCAGTTTTTTGGTCATAACTAATTTAAATCAAGTTTTAGAAATTTGTGACCCCATGCTATAAAATTTTACTATTTTTTACTAAATATCCTATAAATCTCTCTTCTTTTACTAAAAGTTGAAAAAAAGAACACTCAGTGCAGATGCACATCTAGACCAGTAATAGACCAGATAATTTCATCTTTCTCAATCGATTTCAAAAGTCACAATCGAATTATTAATTTGACAGCTAAGCTTACATAAAGTTCTCACTCAACGTTCGCTTCGCATCGCAACACTGATCTTTTTTTTCTCTGTGATGGCGGCTGTCGTGTGGTGCGAGTGAGGTAAGGTTTCATTTCACTATGTTTTAATTAGCCCTTTTTTAATTAGCCTTTTGTCAGTTTAGTAAAGGATTGTTCAAATATTAAAGTGAAGAGACGTTACGATTAAATTTATATGTACCAGCAATAATGCAGGCGGCCATGTGGTATGACCCGGTGGGGTCCGTCCACGTGTAATGGTGATTGATGAATTCACGTAACTTTCTGACACAAATCAATCAGAACTGATTGAAAGCCGATACCTATCTTATAGCATGGGAAAAATCCATATCTATAAAGATAAGGTTTCCGTCCGAGTATTATCGATGATAATATTTTTTGTATCCAGTTTGTATGAGCCTAGATAAGATTATTCGACTAAGTCGCTGCCGTTTCGGCTAAAGAACCTTTTAGGGCTTAAATACATGATGTGTAAATTATGATAACGATATTAGAATATTTAGCAGGGTGACCTTGCTAGTAGGACTTTGATTTCAAATGATGACAACCTATGAGCCTTTTAAATGATCAACACATGATATTAAATGATAGGCCTGATGTTAAGACCTCAATTTGTGTTTCAAACTTGTACTTAATTTGTTTTCTCAATACTCTTAATTATTTGCTTCAGATATGGCTCCAATAATCCAGACTTCGGACACTATTTCTAAGGTAAGATCATACAGACAAATATGAATAAAGTTCTTATATTGTTAAATGTCCATCCTGTAGATATCAAAATGATGATAAACAACACGAGCCGAAAATGTGTTACCTTGATAACAACATGATATTAAATGATAGGGCTGATTTATTTGAAGACATTATTTATGTAAATTATTTTTGTAACACATGTAAATCCTATTTTATTCTCTTCACAGATGCTTCTACAATATTTGTTGGCGAAGACTTCATCCTAATGCACCACAATGCTCGATGCCACACAGCGCATGTTACTCAGGAGTTCCTACAATAAGTCAATGCGCACAACTGGCCTGCGCTCAGTCCAGACCTAAATCCCATTGAACATTTACGGGACGAGCTCAAACAAAGAGTATGAGCAAGAAATCCTAGAAGAACTGAAGGCAGCTTTATAAGAGGAGTGGGAAGGTATTCCTCAAGAAAACTTTAAAAAACTAATAAGATCAATGAAGAACCAACTATGAGCTGTAATTAGGGCTAGGGGAGGCAGCACCAAATATTGAATCAATAAATTTTACTATTACTAAGAAAAAAACGTGTTTTATATGTGTCAAACTCCTTTACCCAAAATCCCATTTAAGTTTAGACGCCAGTAATATAAAAAAGTATACGTCAATATAAATAATGATAACATTTCCTGAAAGCTGAAGTTTCAAGATTGCATATTATTTTTTTTTAAATGTTGTATACTTTTTAACCAACTTCAAAAAAAAGGAGGTTCCCAATTTGTCTGTATTTTTTTATGTTAAACAAAAAAAGTTATTTATTTTTTAGGTATCAGTATAGGATAGGTAATTTACTATATGATTACGAAACATAATTTTTATGTTACACGTGTGTTTGTGGTCACAAAATTATTTAATTTATGTACTTTATATAGGCACTTTTAGATCTGTCAGTAAGATTATTTAGATTAGAATAAATCATGTATAGGTGTTATCTGTGGTATAGCTTGCATTGCTCTGCGGACTGTACCTATGTACTTAATAAAATGAAAAATGTATTGCAAAAAATAATCTAATATTTAATACTCTTAAAGTTACATAGGTACAAATATTTACAAATGGGTCAAGTGATATAATGCTAAGTAATATGTACAAAAATACTTATTGATTCAATAAGAAATTAACCTATCAGCCTTTCAATTTTAAAATGCTTCTATTGGTTAGGGCATAAGATACAATGCAATAGTTAAAGATTCCGAATCAATTTGTCATTCAATAATGGGCAGCACTCTTTGTAAAGGGGCATCAAATCTTTTTTTTTATATTCCTCATATTGTGAGATTTATCTAATAAAATTCTGAAATTGGAAATGTGTTCTTTTCGACCTGAACCGATTTTGACCTCGGCCACTTACATCAAGTGGAGTGAGGAGGGCACCCTAGGATGTCGTATACAAATATAAGCGAGCACTAATGGTTGAACTATATTTTTTTAGAATTGCAAAGTCCGTTAAATTCAACTGGTTTAACCCACATTTGCAGAAAAAAAAACAAAAAATTGTTTTTAGTGAACGAAAATTGAATGACAAAATCCGATAAGTCCGTTATTTAAGTGCGCGGGTTCCTCGGGTTGGGCTCGGTGATATTCTGCAGCTTGATGGTGATGTCGGCGAGGAACATGTTGGGCTGGATGAAGTCCTCGATGTTGGTGACGGTGTTGGAGGGCCGGTCGAACGGGAAGCCCATCGGCCGCTTGTCCGGGTACAGGCTGTCGCGGAGGCCGCAGAACGACGACGCCTCCTTGCACGACATCTGTCTGCCGTCGTTTAATTGCACCTGGAAAAGTAATAAGCCTTAAATTAATATCTACACAACACAACACACACTGATAATATTAGGTAGGTACGCTAACGTTTTACCTCTGCCATTACAGGGACCCCAATAGGGATGGTGACGCTTTTTTTATTTTGATGTAGCTGGGAGGGCAACACAACATTTTAAAGATGTTAAAAGAATTATTGACATTACTTCAAAACTCGCCGAGATATTACTGTTCCAATTCCACATCATTTGGGCAAGCAAAACGCTCCATACAAAAATTTACTCAAAAGTGACGTCACTCTTGATGATATTTTTATGCAACGCGTCACAACAGTCGTTTTTCGGAAAGTATAACAAATATAAACGCAAGTTCATGAAAATGGTTAAGATAGAAAAAGTTGTCATTAATTCTGTAACTTGAAACATGGTATTGTTTATTTTAATCATATTTGAGATTTTATAATGGACTCGCCCACCCAACTTGGAACGTCTTCGTCTTCCCAATTACCAAAGAAAAAAATTACACACCTTCAGAAATAGTTATAATTAACATAATTTCCCCCTGGTAAACGTGAAATCGCATCGAACACTGTCATCTTTCCTATTGGCCATGATGCAACATTCAGGTCAGGTATAACTTTCGTAAGGGATTCCTAGCGTTCATGAGGCAATGGATTGATTGGAAAATTATTGGTGATGTATGATCATCAAGTGCTGGTCAGCCGCAGCTCAGCGACAACTGAAACAGAAGAGCATCGAGGACCCACCTGATCTTGTTCGTAGTTGGACAACATCACGAAGAGTACGTAAGGCACGCCCGCCTCTGTCCCCTTCGGGACCAGCATGTGCTGAGGCCAGCCGCACCCGCAGAAGTTGAACGCGGCGAGGTCGGTGCGCCGCGGGTCCTCGCTCTGGACCGAGAGGTCGCGGAACGTCTGCTCGAACGGGATGGTGAAGGTGGACTCCGTGGATTGGCGGGTGATTGTGTTCTGGCCGGGGTTCACTTCAAGGAAGATAATAGAAGAAGATATAGTATAATGAAGTTATATCATGGGCTGACGAAGGGAAGAATATCTTTTATTTATGTAGAGCCACATTACAGATTTTAGAGCACTCTACAATACTGACTGTGCTAAGTCATTACGTCACAAAATAATAGAGGCAGTTTCCTAATGGGTGCGTTTAGCCGATACAAAATCTTGTCAGCACAGAAAGAAAAATGGCGATTGCTGAGTCGCATAGGCTGATGCGGCTGAGGAATGTTAAGTGGCGATATTCAGATTGATTGATTGATTCGTCATATGACGGAATATCAGCTAACTTCACTTCTCTCATTTCCACTCAGCATGGTTCTGGCCGATACTGTAGTCAGAATTGTCAAATGCTGTTCAGCACTCTCAGATTCTGACCAGTCTGTCTATCGGCTAAACGCACCCATTGTTTTTGAAAGCTGATAGACGAAAACTACATAGACAACTACAAAATTGAATAGGTTTATGTCTGAAAATACATCAACCTATTCAATTTTGTAGTAGTAGTATAAAGGACCCAGTGAGACTTTCATAAAATTATGAAATGGAATGGACGCTTTTACTTAAGTAACTGAGATAGTGCCTTTCCATGAGAATGAGGGGTCACAACACCGGTAGTAGAATTGAGTTATCTTTACAAGTCTAATGTTAATTACTAAACATAATCTTTCCAACTTACAAGGCGTGACGAAGCGGTCCATCTCGATGAACATCTTGCGCTGGTCGGAGAGTATCCAGGCCTGGTTGCGCTCGTCGAACTTGGGGCTGATGAAGATGCGCACGGTCGTGCGGCGCGCGTTGCCCGTGTTGTTCACGTTGATCCTGCGCGGACGAAGGTTCGTGAGCCTCACGTTATGTCACGGTACAGGAGATATTGAAAAAAAAAGAGAACGAGAGAACTTCCTCCTTGAGGTCGGTTAAAAACTAGGTTTATCTCTTCACGTTGATCAAAAAAATTTTATCAATGAAACTGATGTCTACTTTTTCATAACCTAAGATTATAAATTGAAAAAAAAAATGAAAATACATTTTATTGAAATATTTAAAAACTTATCACATTAGCTATTGGAACTGCCTTTAAAGCTATTGAGCTTGTGTCAGGCTACTCCGTTTTTAAGTCTCTTTAACTTATTTATTACTAGTGACCCGCCCTCGCTTCGCTTCGGGTAAATTTTACATACAAACCTTCCTTAAGAATCACTCTATCTATTAAAAAAAACCGCATCAAAATCCGTTGCGTAGTTTTAAAGATCTAAGCATACATACGGACATACAGCGAAAGCGACTTTGTTTTATACTATGCATTGATAAATTTAAGCCTTTACAATCGGTTATCGGTTAGATGAGTTAAAGTGTGAAGACTTATTTTGATATTAATTTAACCCTAATAATTTAAGAAGTTTACTTCTTACTTCTTAAGCATTTTGAATTTTGTTGTGGTGATAGTAGGTAGTCAGTGATGTGAGACACACTTAATTGTACTTCTAGCGCAATGCCTACAAGAACCTCTGAGTAACCAACAACTACTTACACGTATCTGAAAGGCCTGTGGTTTAGGTGGGTGAACCGCGCGTACACCGGCCCTCGGTTGGAGAAGTCCAGGCCGCGCGACAGGTCCACGTCGCTCGACATCCAGAACGTGTTCAGGGTGTTCTGCTCGCCCGAGGACTCGATCACCGCCGCCGTCACCTGCACGCCTGGGTTGGCCAGCTAGGGAGGAACGAAAGAGTTGTTTAAAATATTCTAAATTTAATTTTTTTAAGTGCTAATGCCCGCTTTAGCTGATTAAATATTTCGGAAAACGGGTATAATTTTACCACTCCGCCGCTGCCAGGGATGTCGAATACCCATCCTTCCGGGGATCTTTATAAAAATATTGTTTAGCATAGAATAGGTACCGTACAAGAACTAGGCAAAACTTATATACATTTATACCTATTTACATTTTAATAAATTTAGCACATTGGCACAGATAACATAAACTAATACATTGGTAAGGGGCACTAGCCTGCCTTGTAAATAGGGCGATTAGGCCAACCACGAAAAGTAAGCAGTGAAATAAGTCCAAAATTCGAAAATAACCGACTTTTGTTTTTTTTTTTTATAAATTGACTCAGAAGAATTAAGAAGTTCCTTCGGCTTATCGACTTGTTTATAAAAGAGAGGTTAATCTATAAGAATTATATCTATAACATTACCTGTGACTGCGAGTAAGGCCGAACGAACTGCGATTCCTTGTGCTTCTGGAAGAGGTCATCGATGAACGCGTGCCAGCGGTAGAAGAACGGGTCTCTCATCGTTGTGGCCTCATCGGCGATCACACCGAACGATTCCTATTACAAGAAACAAATATAATAAGCAATAGGTGAATATTAATAATAAATATCACGCACAGTATATGGATTCCGAACCCATGACTCTTGGCGCTAGAGACAATACGCCATATCGGCCTGCTTAAGGTCCTATTTACTTGTATCACAAAAAACATCCACAAAGCAAAGACTTTCAACCTAAGACTATGCAGATAGGTAGGTAATAAACGAAAGAATGATTGTAAAATATAGTACGGTACAGTACAATAAAGTACAGTTTTCGCTCATACCATACTTGGTAAGTAACCAACCATAATGGTAAGTGGTCTAACACTACAAAAAGGCAAAAAAGCAGTAGTTTTTGTAGTTACTTACTATCAGGAATAGTGATGAAATACTTACCAAATACCGATGGTTGGGGTCGTGCATGTAAGCGGAGAAGCTGTGGCCGTTGTTGTGCACGCTCCCGTAGAGGTCGCGGTTGGGCGACAGCATGCTGGACTCCACCATGTTGCCCAGGTGGTCGATGGTCAGCTCTGTGGTGCTGCCGTCGGGCTACAAATGATAACATACGTATTTTGGATGGTTAGACGAATTGCCATCTCATGCCAGATAGGCGCTTTATCGTAGAGTTGCGGAGACCACTTTGTTGAGCCAATACGAATAGTTTACAGGTAAATTAAATGACTCAACTTGAGTGGGTAATATTTGCTAATAAAATTATGTTTGTAATAACGTTATAGTCTTGCATCTCACTTCATGTGCTTTCACCGCCATATTGGTAGAGTGCTAAAAGTAAGTTATGTATTTTTTTTTTAAATTTGAAGTTAGTTATTTGTTCTCATTGTAGACCAAATTATTGTATAGTATATATATAGTATTAGTAACTGAGTATAAGTAGTCTGATTGGCTGAAATGGACTTTACCTATCTGTTGATTAGAAATTAAAAAAACATCTACTTACCAGTCGGACGACGCCAGTAGATATAGCCTCCTCAAGGTTCGCCCTCCAGCGCTCCATATCGGCCACAGTGACGTTGAGTCCGTCCACGGGCCGGTTCAGGTCCTGCCAGGTCATGCCGGCCTGCCGCGGGGGCCAGCCGCGCGACGACGTCAGGCTGTCCAGCTTGGGGAAGTAGGCTTCCGGGATCGGCTCGCGCCAGTTGCTGAACTTCTTGACTCTCATCAAGGAGTTGCATAGGCGCTCGCAGTTGTATCTTTGGGATGAGATATTTAGTCATTCGATGCATTAGTTAGTTACATGTAACTGGTAATTTATTGAAAATGGTTACGGAACTACTACCCTCATATTTTTGTTTATTTTATTACGTCACTCAACTGATAAAAATCGGGGAATTACGGTGTTCTAATGTTTTTTTTAATCTGCTCGACAAGAAAATAGCCATTATTATAGTCTCATAGGATAAATATCATTAAGAATGTTTGCCCTGTTTTATCTTACCGCGCTATTATTTGTTGATGCATGTAGAAGAATAATTCACCACGACGATCCTTAGCGACTATTGCTCTATCGTTAGCGCTAAACGGATAGACGAGATGCCAATGCCAATGGTGCAAGTTGACGCCGATGTCTTCACGGAAGTACGCCAAGCGATGCTCTACTTCCAAATCAGTGGCTGTGTAGTCTCTTGGAATAATAATTGGAGTACGCTGTGAAAAAAATATTTTATTCTAATTGATTTTGACCCGTGGTGCTTGAGTGAGAATGTTGGTTCAAAATCACAACCATCAATGTTCAGGTAGGGTCAGGCTTAAGTTTTAATTAGTACTAGATTGTCATAATAAGTGAAATGAAACGCATTGACAATGACAACGCAATGTCAAAATTCTCAAATGGGATAAATTTGATGAAAAAAAGGCAATGTCAAAAAAAATATTTCGTGTTACGTAATTTTGATGTGATGAAAAAAGATTGATTTCCTTCTATACTACATTATAAAAGTTTTTGTGCTTTTTGTCAATCAAATCTTAAATCTTAAGTAACAAATATTATTCAAATTTTTATTTACTGATTTATACACTTCAAATACATTTTTCAATAAATGTCTATAAAAAAATGTCCGATCTCCAATTTCGAATACATGCAATGGAACGTAAAACTTGCCTAAAGTCACGTAGGCCATCGAAATATTCGCGCGTGTTATTGTTTTTGCCAATAATAACCTACGCTATCCAACATTAATTAGTGAATTTTACCGTAATGGTTATTTGATTTTATCAAAATGGAAGACTTAATCAAAAACCCTGGTGTAGTGGTGGTTCGTGCAAAGCCCGAAGGACAGCGGAAAACTTTTAAACCTAATATTCGCTCCTTGAACAAGATCCCTGATGAGTTACTGAACGATCCTCTCTTGAATAGGGCTTGTGAAGCTTTGCCACAGAACTACAATTTTGAGGTGCACAAAACTATATGGAGGATTCGATCTCTGAACTCAAAGAGAGTAGCATTGCAGTTGCCAGAAGGTAAGAAATTTTTCCGCTGTGTAGAAGTAAAAAAGTGCATTATCAATTTACCTCTGTTGCAAAAAGTCAAGCAACTTACTTTTATGCAGACACATTATGTGTTAATTACTTAGACAAAGTTTACATTATCGTAATAATTTTATTTGTTTTAGGTTTGACTATGTTTGCTACAACATTATGCGACATTATCGAGACATTTACCAAGGCTGACACAGTGATTATGGGAGATGTGACTTATGGTGCATGTTGCATTGATGACTTCACTGCGCTTGCACTGGGTGTGGACCTGCTTGTGCACTACGGACACTCCTGCCTCATCCCCATCGACCAGACTAGTGGTGTTAAAGTTCTCTATATATTTGTAGACATTAAAATAGATCCATCTCATTTTGTAGACACAATCAAAACCAATTTTCCAAAAGGAACTCACTTAGCCTTAGTTAGTACAATACAATTTGTCACAACCTTACATTCTGTAGCTAAAAATCTTAGAACTGATGAATATATTGTAACTGTACCACAATGTAAGCCCTTGTCTCCAGGGGAGATATTGGGTTGTACTGCTCCAAAACTGAATGCAGACATCATTGTATATCTAGGAGATGGCAGATTTCATTTGGAGGCAATAATGATATCAAACCCTAATATTCCTGCCTACAAATATGACCCATATGATAAGAAATTCACATCAGAAGTCTATGAACATAAATTAATGCAAACTAATAGAATGAATCAAATTAAAACTGCTGAGGGTGCAGGCACTTTTGGCTTTATTCTAGGAACATTGGGACGGCAGGGAAGCCCTAAAGTTCTGTCCAATTTAGAAAAACAAATAAGGAATTCAGATAAGAAATATGTAAAAATCCTTTTATCAGAAATTTTCCCAAGTAAACTATCTCTATTTAATTTAGATGCCTTTGTCCAAGTGGCGTGTCCTCGCCTATCCATAGACTGGGGGACAGCGTTTCCGACGCCTTTACTTACGCCCTACGAATTCTCAGTATCTCTAGGCAATAGTAAATGGTTGACCGAAGAAGGGAATTATCCGATGGATTTCTATTCAAATGACAGTCTTGGTCCATGGACACCAAATTACAAACCCGTGTTATGTTCTGGTACAGACAAGAAATGTGACAACTGTTGTAATGGTGAAGGCAAGAAATGAGTAGACTTACGGGTATATCTTCTGGCACCACAGCTGCTACCTCTCGCGCCTGCGAAAACACCTGGGAGTCTAAGAACTTAGACGGGAATGTCTCAGCATAGCTTGGTATTTCGATGTTTCTTGTGTCACGTCTAGAACAATAAAAGAATACATAATTATGTGCTATGAAAAAATCTTTTATAAATTATGGTATGGATTTGTATCTTTATTCAAATGGAAATGGAAGTAAATTTTAAAATATGTAGAGTGGAACATAACAACCTGCTTGAAATTTAAGATTGATTAAAAAATATATTGCTTACCTGTGCATTAGAGCAACAGAGTAACAGTAGTTGAAAAGCTGAGGGTTCAAGTTGTTCCTTGCATACACACAGGTGGACAAGAGCTGCTGCAATTGTTCTGGGGGAACAGCTGAAATATTACATTTTGGTTAATGATATTACATTTTATATGTAACTAGCTTTCCGCCCGCGACTTCGTCCGCGTAGAGACGTTTAACGGGTAAAACATTACTTCCTTATAGCGCAGTCGGTTAAAAAGTAGCCTATAACGTTTCCTAGGCTCTGGACTATATCTGTACCAATTTTCATTTAAATCGGTCCAGTACTCTATGTGTGAAAGAGTAACAGACAGACAGACGGAGTTACTTTCGGATTTATAATATTAGTAAGGATTTAGTATTCTTGTTTTGAGGGATATCAATTATGTCACTGGCTTAATTTATCGCGATATATTTTCAATGGTGCCTTTTGGTATATCATCATATACCTTTTATGTATTTGTACATTTTTATAAAAAAAAACTATAATAATAATTGTAATTTAATTGTGCAGCTGCACATATAATAATGTACCTGTATGTAACTTAAACATAATTTAATGTTTCTTTATAATTAAAATAATTTAATATTATAACATTTTGTTCTTATTTATCAAAGTAACATCCACTTCAATAACTTTCTGAATCAAAGGGTTGTATAGTTTAGAGGTACCTATTAATAAATGTTTTAGTGCCTTAATAGTTCGAAGATTGTTCTGCTACCAGTTATTGTGTTCTGGAATAGTATCAATGTTCTTGGTATTACCTAAACAATACGCAATCACCATGTGTCAGACAGGCAACGGAGAAATATAATAGGGTCCTGTCAGCACCCTTCGCTTACGAAACCCTAAAAAGACGATATAATACTCACACATAAGTACATCGATGACCTCCGTAGCCATCTCCTGGTGGCGGGGCAGGAAGAGCGAGAAGTCTGAGTCCTTGGGTAGCTGCGACGCGAGCGGGAACTGCGGCACCGAGCTGAGGTTCTGCAGCGGGATGCGCTCCTCCGCCTCGTCGCCAAAGCGGTCGTTTAGCTCCACGCCATCGTACTCGTAGTCTTTGGGCTGGAGGGATTAATGTTAGGTATAATTTTGTTGAGAACCAATAGCTGTGATTCAGAAGTTGTATTAACCACGGGTAGTGGCGTAACTACAGGGTGGAAGTCGGCGAAATGCTACGGGCCCCTAGTCGAAAGGAGCCCTCAGTCAGAGGAGAATCTTAACACCCAACTACTACTGACTCACGAAGGTGGTTAGTCAGCTTACTCCATACAGTTACGAACAAAAACGTTAAAGGAAAGTGATCTTACCAGAAGTTGTTCGGTGAGCTGAAACAGCGCTTTGTTATCGCCCTTAGGAGTGATCAGGGGCTCGTTCGGGCGATCGAACAACAGTTGGAAACTGCTCTTGGCCATTTTGAGTAATTAATTAAAAAGGAGGTTTAGAATAAACGTGTCCTCCCTTCACAGAGACTGTGAAGTGGATTGTGTTTTGTGATGAATTCGGTGCATTATATAGGCATGTCCCCGGGCAGAATGTGAAGCCGAGTGCAAAACCGCAGCCTGATAATGTTCTATCAATAAGCGAACTTGTGATGTAAACAAGTACTTAGATAAATGTCGGTAATATTTAGGATGTGTGACAAGGAAAATATTTTATGTAGGTAGTTTTGCCTATGTTTGCCTAAAGATTAGTTACGTTACATTACATAGGTACGCTGGTATGTAGTAGGTATTCGGTTACTGGGTCGTCGTATCCCGGGATCAAGTCGAAGAGATCATCCCAAAAAAATAATTAATTGGAAGTGGTTAGCCAACCTATATAAGAATGACTGTCTGGTTATTTGTTTCCTACTTAATATAGAGATAGCAAATATTTAATTATAAGTATGTAGTAAATAGTGCTAAATAGGTACTAAATTGTGCACATGGTCTCTTGTGCTTAGCTTGTGTTGTCCAGCCATCCTGTTGATGTTCACTATGGAAGAAGTTCTTAATTTCAAACTTTTGAATATTCCTATGTTTAGATAGGTATGTGAGATTTTGGATAAGGGTTACTTTATTCGGCCGTGACATACACAACTTGCTGTAGAATATAATAGAATAACAGATAGGTATCTCTTAAATAATATTAGAACATGTAACTTGATCTCAGCATAATTTTTAATAAAAACAAAAATACTTAAAAACTAAATGATGACCCACTAAACAAAGTAAGTCATATCTCACGGCATAGGTAATCAATTTAACCCAAAGGATCATAGAGTCTGTTGTGAGTGAGTATGTTTATTGCTTATCCAATATTATATACGAGTATGATAGGTAATGTAAAGTAATACCTACAAGATAATCTAATTGGCAGCTCATTAATACAGGTCAACGTGACCTAACACAATCTATTGTTGGTTAACGGTTATTTCGGTATTAACGGAAATTAACTGCATACTTGTCGGTATACTCTTGCAAGTAGCGTTTTTACCTACTTGCCACAGCCTCCAGTGGGGCTACCATGAATTTAAAACTTACGCGCTCGATATCGCCTACGTAAATATGTCTATGAAAAACTTGTACAGCGCCGGCTGGTGGTTACGCGAAGAACTAAAATCGGCTGTATGAAAAAAACAACTCGATAGGTTTTTAACGTAAGTAAGTTTTCGATAGCCAACTCATGGAAGGCCCTCTGGTTTAAATTATTTTATTGTACCTAGCTCATTATTTTTCAGTTTTTTGAATTTTTCAAAGGCACTGAAATTTGCGTTCGGATGACGATATTAGATACTATCGCTGCTCTCACGGTCGGAACTGAAACCACATTCCGATACAAAGTCGCAGATACGACCTATCAGTGTGAAAAAAAATACTCTTATCATAACCATAAAATTTATTCACTAACACTGTTTAACATTAGGTAATAAACTCAACACTAAAATAAAAATTTGTCAATCACAGAAACTGTTTTGCTATACATTATATTATGAGGATCACAATTAATTGTACTACTTAAACATAACCAACGTCATTTCTCTGCAAGGAACTTGCAGACCGTTTCTAGGAACTTCTCGGGCTTCTGACTGTGCACCCAGTGGCCAGCTCCGTCAATGAACACCAAATCAGCAAGAGGGAAATATTCTTGGATCTCTCTCAGATCACTCTTACTGTAAATAAAAATAATTGGTTATTTTAAAACAACTATATAATATGGATGTATTTTTACTAGTCTTTAATTATCATGACATGAAGATTCATAGTGACATAAATATTATCAACACTTTTAAAACCACTCTTTTGCTGGATATTTGTATATGACAAATGACATTCTTGATAAATTTGAATAAAGTAACATAATAATAATTATGATATTAGGTATAGATCATCAGATTGCGAACAATTATTATCAATAAGTTCTAAAAACAGCTATGAAGCTTTGCTTTGTTTAATTTTTTACTAAAATATAAATAACTGAAACACCAACTTACCCAATGTAATCAGATAAAGAGCCACCAACAAAGAGAGTTGGGCCACAGTATTGCAACCCCCTCAGGTTGGACGGAAAACTGGATATGTGCGACTGGAAGTTATCTTTCAATGCTGGCAGGTTCACCCTCCAGGTGTAAGCACCAGTGTTTGTTTGCACCAAGTTGGTGATCAGAAAGTTCCTCAAGTTTACATCAGGAGTTATGCCTTTTAACTGCTCATCAGCCAACTTCCTGGCTTTTGACATGGCAATGCCTGGTCTGATTGCTACCGAGGACATGGCATCAAACAGATTTGCCATCGAGAAGATCTGAGGACTTGTTTTGACTGGAGAAATGTCCACTACTATTAGACTGGAGACCAGATCTGACTGAAAAAATTAAACAATGATAATTGTTAGAAATTAAAAATATGTTTTGTTTTGATATAATAGTAAATACTGCAAAATATTATTTAGTATAATTTTTACAAATGAGGCTTATCTCTTTACAAGTCTGTCAAAGTAAATCTATAATATAAAAATGAATCGCAAAATGTGTTGGTAAGCGCATAACTCATCAACGCCTGAACCAATTTGACCAATTATTTTTTAAAATGTTTGTTGAAGTTCAAGGATGGTTTTTACGATGAGAAAAATCGAATAATTGCCGGAAAACCCTAAAAACAGCCTTTTTCTTTTTCACATTTTTTTGACAAGATGAAGTCTGTCGGGTCAGCTATTAAACATAAAAAACATGTTGGTGGAGGTCTTTGCCCAGCAATGGGATGATACAAAAACAAGTGATCTGAAGTGTTTTTCGAAAAGATTTCCAAAAAAAATTTCTATTTATTTATAAGTCCCAAGAAAAATATCCTCACAATTGAACATTTTACCTATGAGTATGAAAGACTACGTACAACTTACACAGAGCAGAGACAGCACCATGGCGGTCCGGCCGCCCATGCTGTGCCCCAGCAGCGACACCTTGCCAAGCTCCAGCTTCTTGAGCAGTTTCATCACATCATGTGCCATGTGCACATATGTGTGCTGTGATGAGTGTCTGCTGTCTCCATGGTTACGAGCATCTATGCTGATTACTTTTCTACCGGTTGTCCTGGAATCATTGTTATCTTATATTTTTTTCTCAACATCTATATACGCAAACATTATTACAGCATCTACATTTCTCCAAATGGCATTACAAATAATAGAAGTCTTCTTAATATACATAGAGCTTTAATAGCATTAAAAACAACAAATAAAAATAGAACTGTACTTTTCTCATAATTAAGTGCCTACTAGCCAACACATAGCAATATAACATCAGAGAAATATAATTTATGAAAGAGGGAAGTTTCTCAGCAAGAGCTTGCTGTTCTCTCTACAATTAAAGGTATAAAAAGGTCGTTGCTCCGAAGGGTTGTACACCACGACCGAGACTAGGTAAACAGAAGTTTGACATTGTGACTTAAGGTCGTTTTTCTATTTCGAATTTAGTAACCTCACCTATGTATAGCCTTGCTCATACTGTTCCAGTTGTTCTTAGAGCCCAGCAGCCCATGTAAAATGACTAGAGGAGGCCGCGAGGACGTCTCTGCGTCCGCTGTGCTTTCGTACGAAGCGTAAGCTAAATCTACCGTATCAGATGTTTCCAAGTTTGTTGCCAAGTGTCTAGGGGTGGCTCCGAATATAATTCTAAGTGGTCTAAACACATTTCTGCTGTTTAATTTATTAAGTAACATTTTGATTTGGTCAATTAGGGATTTTATTTATTTAATTTCGTAAAATTTTGAAGGATTATTTTAACACCACATATTTTTTGACATTTGGTTGACAGACGGATTGTTGTTGTCAAGGTTTTTTTTACGTAATAGTTTGATTTGGTCAACGCAATTATACAGCCAATTCCTATTATATAAATACGAAAAAACACTCAGCGTCAAAAAAATCGAACCTCCACAAAAATATCTTTTAATCGTTACCAACCCTTAACACACGCATGTGACCCCATAAATAGCGATGTCATTTGAATGGTGCGATTTTATTGACGTCGAGGGTACGTTCTATTAATGAATTTATAACAGGGTACATATAAATCTACTGTGATATAATACCGCAAATGGATATTAAAGAAAACATTAAGTTACTTCGGTTACAAATGTACCTATTTATTATTTTAAAAACTGTGTAACAATTTTGAAAAAACTTGCAGGATCTTCAGCGTGCACATTGTGTCCAACGTTTGCAATATATTTAAGTTCTGCATTGGGAAAGTAATTTCTGATTCCTGTTATGTCACTTGGCCTGAAAAAAATAAACTGCTTCATATGGTCCAAGATCCCAGAGCTGCCAGACATCACTTATTTTCTAATGGACAAAATATATCCGATTGAGTAGTGGTGGGGTGTACTATCATCATATGACTAGTTGCTACCTTGACCAGACGGCCATTTTTCAGATATCAACCAATCAAGGTACATAGAAACACTGCTCACCTCACTTAAATTTTGATGGCTGATTTTAACATATATTTCACACAATATCATTAAAAATCAGGATTCATTACTCCCAGACACATGCGGTCGGCGGTTTTACCTTACAGACGCTAGAAAGCTATGAAAAAATTTATTAAGTTTACTAATTTTCTGATGCTTGATTTTTATATATGCTATTCAAACAATTATTTTAAAACGTTTTGCAAACAGACAGACCGATCCAAGGGGCCAAACATTCACCAGACCCAACTGTTTTAGAATTTTTTTTTTTATTGAATTTAGTTAAGTTTTTCTAATAAAATAGTTTGTAAGGTACAATTCTATAATTATTGCGGTCAGATGAGCACTTTTCAGTTGTTTGAATAACATATATAAAAATCAAGCATCAGAAAATAAGTAAACTTAATAAATTTTTTCATAGCTTTAAAGCGTCTGTAAGGTATAACCGCCAACCGCATGTGTCTGGGAGTAATGAAACCTGATTTTTAATGATATTGTGTGAAATATATGTTAAAATCAGCCATCAGAATTTAAGTGAGGTGAGCAGTGTTTCTATGTACCTTGATTGGTTGATATCTGAAAAATGGCCGTCTGGTCAAGGTAGCAACTAGTCATATGATGATAGTACACCCCTCCACTACTCAATCGTATATATTTTGTCCATTAGAAAATAAGTGATGTCTGGCAGCTCTGGGATCTTCCTCTAATATGTTTATTTCGTTTCAAAGTCACTATTCTGGGCAAAACACAGGCATTAAATTAGACGGATATAAACACGGTGGTTACTTGGTTACGTATCAAAATAACTAAAGTTGTTTCGACTACTGCCGATTCAACTATGCTCGACTCACCTAAAATCATTACGCCTAATGCACGACTCGCCTACTGCTTAACTCATATAATTTCGTTTAAACTAAAATTGATTGGACTAAAGACCAATTAACCTAATGGTTTTTTAACCTAATGTTCATTTGACATAATGTATGTTTCAAATATGCTTGAAATATCTAATCAACAACTTGCCTACTATTTGATTGGCTCGGTGGAACAGTAGTTGGTGATCCAGATTTACTAAACATCCAAGAGTCGTGGGTTCGATTCCCACTTGGGACAAATATTGTGTCAGAACAGTCAACGCAATTAGGCCGAAATTAGAGAAATGGGTACAACGACGCCACGGATGCCTGACCTTCCAACTAGTGCAGATCTTGTCAGGCCACGGATGTTTCAGCAGGTTTCTGCACAAAATCGCTCAAAGGGAGGTTACCCCGGTATGCCATCACTGCGGTGCCGACGAAGATACGGCGCAACACTCGCTAGAAGAATGTTCGGCCTGGGAACAACAGCGCCAGTGCCTGGTAGCAGTAATCGGGGGAGACTTGTCGCTGCCGAGTGTGATTGCAGCTATGCTTGATAGCGAGGAAGCGTGGGATGTCATGGCTCTCTTCAGTGAAGATATAATGCTGCAAAAAGAGGAAGCGGAGCGGAAAAGAGAGACAGAAGCTGACGCTGCTACACTTCGAAGAAAGAGGCTGGGAGTGAGAAAAAGGCAATTCCGTCGTCTTCTCGCAACTGGCAACGGGCCTGCAGGTATTGGAGCGGGGTCCTCCGATACCGGCACATAATAGGTCCGCGTGCAGGAGACATCTTTTCATCATCCAAAGGTGTCTCTTTTTGTGTGAATCCATTCAAAGTGAATCGAACCGCAGGGGAGACAGTGAAGAATGCGTAAGTGTACCACTGTCGCCCTACCACCAGCGGCCGAGTGGGAGGATCCCGGGGGTTTTAGCCGGTAGAAGTCCGGCATAACCACAGCACCCCCCGGCGCTGTGGTATCCATGAGGATTTCCCCCGGGTGAAAAAAAAAATGTGTGATGAAAACCGGTAAGTTCCATGTTTGGGTGTGATTATGTCCATAAGTATGTATTTATAAATATACAAGTAAAAGCTCTGCTTAATCTGGGGTCAGGTGAGCGTGTGTGGAAATGTCCCAGATATTATTATGTTATATGGCACCAGCCGACGATTATCCCTGTATACACTATAAAATGCAGCCGAGGACAACCCCCGGTTAGTGCCATAGTCCTACAGGACTCATAATCCTCAGCCGCGGCAGCGAGTGTTGAAACCTCCTGCTGGCCGCCTCACCCCTTCACGCCAACACGTCTAGGACAGCCAAGACTACGTGTCGGGTTTGCATCTATTTGCTTCTGTCTATACCTTTACGTATTATAGACCGAAGGTGAATTTACTCTTAGGTGAATTAAGCGTTAGGTGAATTAACCGTTATGTGAATAAAGCGTAGATGAATAAACCGTAGTTGAATAAAGGTTAGTTGAGTCGAGCGTAGACGAATTGTCCATTAGGGATTGCGTGCATTAGTTATTATGAAATTATGTGAAACGATCATTAGGTATTTCAAGCATTAGGTGAGTCGAGCATAGTTGAATCGGCAGTAGTCGAAACAACTTTAGTTATTTTGATACGTAACCGGTTACTATGTGATTTTACTTTTAAATTTAACGTCTATCTAAGCCAACACCCTGGGGTCAGGGGGATATGCTTAATTCTATTAGTAAACTTACGGAATATAATTCGACTTCTCGCCACCAACAAATAAAGTTGGGCCATAATACTTCTTATTATCCATTTCATTAGGAAAGGTTGCAATCGATTTGAAAGACTGCTCCAAAGCTCTTAAGTTGCACGCCCAACCCACTGTCTTGTCAGGTTTCATGACTATGTTCATGAGAATGAAACTCATTCCGTCCATGCTGTCCACTATTCCCGACGCCATTATTGCATCTTTGGCGGCGGCTCGAGCCTTACTTAAGTCAGTGATCCCTGCAAACTTTACCGATTTCATGACATCTATAAGTCTTGGAAAGAAATCGTTAAGGATTCCTGCAGTGGAGACTGGGGAAATGTCCACAACCACCAATCGATCCACTAAATCGGGCTGAAACAATCGAGTAGGTATAATTTTATTAGCCGATGGTATATAATTCTACTTTAACTAAACGTCTACATTTGCAATTATTGTGACGTCAGTAGGTAAATCCGAGATACGCATTGCGGGTCATTTTCCAATTAATTTAAGTAAATTAGTTGCAGATAAATTAAAATATTTTAATCATAGGTAGATTAACTATACCTACTAGGTATATAGATGACCGTTCTAAATTATTAAGCACCAATTGAAAAACATTTTACGTTTTTTTTTTAAATACTCGTGTTTGTGTGCTCCTTATAATCACGATGCCCTGGGATGTAACTCGATACCTGAGGGCCTACCATGAGTTGGCTATCGAAAACTTACGTACGTTAAAAACCTATCGAGTTGTTTTTTTCATACGGCCGATTTTAGTTCTTCGCGTAACCACCAGCGGCGCTGTACAAGTTTTTCATAGACATATTTACGTAGGCGATATCGAGTGCGTAAGTTTTAAACTCATGGTAGCCCTACTGCTCATAGATATCTATGTTAGAGAAATTAGAACGATGCAAGACCTTCGTTAACGAAAGCACCATGCCCGTCCTCCCGCCCATGCTGTGGCCAATGACTGCGGCTCTCTTTAGCGAGAGTGTGTCGATGAGCTTAGCCACATCCTCCGCCAGGTCCGCGTAGGAGTGGGAGCCGTCGTGAGGACTCTCCCCGTGGTTCCGCGCGTCCACCGTCACGGCGCACGTGTTCATAGCCTCCGCGATATTCTTCGACATACTGAACCAATTCCTCTTCGAACCCAATAGTCCATGAAGAATCACCACTGGACTGACACCCCCAGAACATTGCCCGTGCATCTTGTACGCCAAATCTACAGCCGACCTCCTGGAAATCACACTAATCTTCGCAAGATTAAGGAATGTGCGCGCGTAGCGATGAATTCTTGGAATATTAAGTGACACATCCATTCCATAACTCTGTACGTTCAATCATTTCCAAATATTTTAATCTTTCTTCGTGGAATTCATGAACTACGCATTTGTTAAACAATGGATCACGGAAATTAATATATTACGCAAATTTGCTGTTTGTGACTGTCAATCTATCGGAATGACAGTCACGATGACAATATGTTTTATGTCAGAGCCTGATCAGCAGGGACGTAGCTACCGCCGTATCTGCCGTATTAATTATACGGGGTCCCCGGGCCACGGGGGCCCTCAAAGTGTGTAAGGAAAAAAAACTTTCTAATTTATTCACAAATTACAACACTCTATAAAGCAATTTACTTTTTTTCCCGCCTTAAGCGTGCATTCCAAAGTTGGCAACACTACATCGTTATGGCGGGCTGCGGGACTTCCCCGTTTTACTTATTTCATCTTCAACTCAGTACCTACCTACAGTTATACCGGAGCCGTTCTTAGAAGACTGATTTGACACTTTTTATTTTATATTTTGCATTTATCCTTGTTAAGAGGAACATATTTAGCGAATCATAAAGAACAACTTTTAAAAATAAGACGTTATTTCAAAATGTCAAATGCACCTAATTATCTAATTATTTGTCTTTTATTACCTAAAATAATTGAATTATAAAAAGAAAACGTAAAATTTCCACTCTGTATTACGCTTTTACAAGGTTACGCCGTTTGACACGTTTTCATAGTGACGTAGTGGGTAATACTCACCAGGTATTTTTTAAAAATAGGATGAAGGATTTAATAAGTATTGTATTTTAAAAATAAATATATTTATAAATGAGGAACTTAAATTCAATCTTTTGGATGTGAATTAATGTTTTTAATAAAAATTTGTTATAATTAGACCTTGCTTGGTTATAAAGTGGAAATAACTGTTACTTATATACTTCGGCAATTTTACCGTTGTCCCTCACTAGTGCAGTCAGTCTGACATGTAGCAAATCGGCCAACTTAGAGCGGCTCTGGTATAGGTACACATTCCAAAGTTTGTTTATGAATAAGAAGGCAGGATTCGCCATGATAATATTATTGCAGTGCAGCAATATTACATTAATTTAAGGTTTTATTTTTTCATAATTATAGGACAAGGTTTATAATAAACCTAATTGATAATATGTAAAGCAGGAACTAAAAGACCCAAAAAGCTTGTTTTGGAGGATTTATTGAGAAAAAGCACTAGACTGATGCTAACTTCGTGGCTTTGGTTCACTGCAGAGTCTTGACGAAGGCTATGACGTACTCCAAGAAGGCTCTGGGCTCCTCCACGTGAAGGTTGTGGCCGGTCTTCGGCACGTAGTGCACCACGGCGTACGGGAAGAACCCCCTGATCTTCGTCAGGTCGTCTGGCCTGGAAATAACACGTAGGCCACGATTTTGAACAAATATTTAAGACGCGGTCCGGATATCCTATAGGCCTTCGCCTATCGCCCTAATTTAGGGTGGGGCACCCCAGCATCGGGGAAGTATATGAGCTGATGATGATGATGATGGTCCGGATATCCGGTTGCTTTCTGTTATCTGTATCTCGGCTTTTGCAGCTACAAAATACAGTAAGATTCATATTTACAAGTACTTTAGGTATTATCACGGCTGACGTATCATTCATATCACATCAGAGAATAATAATCAATAAATAATACAAATAAAGTAAAATGTTCGACACTTAAACAATAACACACTCAGGAACTGAACAAACACCGATGTTCATCACATGCATTAATATCCCCGTATGGAGATAGGACCCACAACTGGCGCAAGATACGTTATTCAAATGCTCCATGGAACCAGTCAATGTTTAATGCATTTTTACACACCCCATACTAATATGTAGTCCAGTCATTTATCTGCAGGAAAAATTCCTAGTGCGCTGCTTTTTTGTATACACCTTGGCGTTATAATGAATAATTTTGCAAATAAATTCAAAAGACATTCATTGAAGAGAATTTATGATAAACAATTTTTATAATGACGTCTGTTGACGTTCGTACAATAGGCCGCGAGAATTTTTCCGCAGATTAGGGTTTACAATGCCTTAAATGACTCGACTAACGGGTCTGGTAATAATCGATGCATAGTACACTAGCTTAATACATGGAGACAAATAAAAGTAAAGTACGTACGTACGGAATAAAATCCGACATCTGCCCGCCGACGAACAGCGTTGGGCCGCGGTACCTTTTGCCCTTCATGCTGGCCGGGAACGTGACTATGTTGACGAAGTTCCTCATCAGGGCGTCCAAATTACACGACCAGCCAATAATGCCGGCCGAATTGACCGCGATGTTTGACAGCACCGCCCGCATCACCGTGTCGTCAGTGATGACGACTTTCAACTGTTTCTTGGCCTCTTTCATGGCTATCCGCACGTTCTTCGGCCGTTTGAAGTCCACAGCCTTCATTGCAGCAAGCACTTTTGGCAGGTAGTCAGTGAGGTACGGCGGCGATGATACCGGTGATATGTCCACCACTAGTAAACCTGTAATTTTTTCTGGCTGAAATTAACGGTGAGTATTAGCGGCTACGTTGATCGGAGAACAAATTATTGATTTAAGTTCAGTAAAATACAATAAGTACCTAGTCTGTACATACTATAGGTGTACAAATAATTGTAGGCTACCTATATCTTATCTTCTCTTGTAGCGGGGACCGTCTGAACGGTTCACTTCGACCCTTAGGGATCTTTTGTGTAGGGGAACCTCTATACACCTACTCCCTAAAGATCAAGTACCTACATTAGTGCAATAATGTTCCTAGGTATGAGGTGCCTGTATTATTCTGGTTTCGGATAGGCCATTCCCAGAAGTTTGAGCTTATGTCTTGCTACTGACATTCACTTGGAAAAGTGAATAGTATAGTACCCAGTTAAGTAAGTTTAATTTAGTAGGTACAAACAATACTTATTTCGCGTAAAATTAGGCTTGTATCAGTCATTTATGAACAGGAAATTTATTTTTATAAAATTAATATTACATAATAATATAAAGATAGTTATAAAATTAAAGAGTCTTATCTATAGAAACACAAATTTGTTGTAATTTATTTACTAAATGCTTATACCGAACTGATGGAGTTCCAACTGCTGATTTGGACCAACTGAATGAAGCAATCGATCGATCTGATCAAAACTTACAGCCATCAAAGAGACGCACATACAAGTCCTGCCGCCCATGCTGTGCCCGACCAGGCAAGCCCTGTCCACCTCCAGTTTCTCCATCAGCTTCAGGACGTCTTTGGCCATCTCA
The DNA here is from genome assembly GCA_039566165.1 of Maruca vitrata. NCBI lineage: Eukaryota > Metazoa > Arthropoda > Insecta > Lepidoptera > Crambidae > Maruca > Maruca vitrata. The sequence goes on from CM076933.1 coordinate 4,785,829, forward strand.
TCATACCGGTGAGAGACCGTGTGGGGGCTGTCCCCGTGGTTGCGCTGGTCGACCACCACCACGGACCGCTTGGTCATGTTCCACAGGGTCTTGCCCAGGCCCTCCCAGTGCCGCTTCGACCCCAGCAGCCCGTGGAACAGCAGCAGAGGCGTCCCCTCGGGCTCCAAATCATTATCCCCTATAATCTTAAACGACAAACTCACTGCTGTCCTCGCGAGTATGGAAGGAGACAACGCGTGCTTAAATAGTATAGAAAATGGAATAAGCGTCGAAGATAGTCTCCATTCCATGCCTACTTAATTGTTTTTTGTAATGAAAGACCGTCATCCCTACGAATTTTGATGTAATTGACATTGACAATAGATTGATATTGCATAGATCTACAGCTTATAACATTTTTAGGATTCTCTCCAAGGAGTAAAATTGTAAACAAGGGTTTTTTTCGTAATGTGTAAAAACACGGAACAGTATAGGTTTAACTACCATAAATTTAGAGCAATGTAGAGTATCTACATACTCACATTCCTAACTAGAAACTAACCTTCTGTATTACTTATATAGTCCAGTCAAATTAGGTAAAATCTCGAAATTCGAGATACCCAGCTGTAAGTCTGTAAATACTTAGATATTGACACCTAAAAGTGGTCTCAAAACCTACATATTGTAGGGTGTACGCAACTATTAAATTTTCAAGGTCAAATGTCACAAATATCAGTTTTAAGAACTTTTGAGCGAAACGGGAAGTTTTATCATAAAAAGTGTGTAGTAGAAAATTACTTTATCTTCTATTTATCTATAAAAATTGTCTGTACGTTTTATTTCTAAGATTCACCATTTCAGAGATACAGCGATGCAAATAGTTGAAAAAGTTGTATTTTCAAAAGCTTCCAGGCCCACGTGCGATTGTGCTAGACAGTTATTAAAATTTTCACGAATGATGTATTTTAGTAGCCTCTATAACATCTAATACTAGAAAGCTTAAAACAAATGTTTAGTGGGTTCTAATACAAAAACTATGGTTTTTTTTTCACACTTGGCCGGTTTTTAACGTGGTTACCCCAGTAAACCTTTTCCAGACGACACCTTTTATACATTTTATACATGAAGAACACGTTGTATATAAGGAAGCCTTGTTAAATAATTGTTTTGTGTTGTTTTCAGTATTCAGAAGATTTAAGATTTCTGCGTTTCATTAAATTAAATTTGGTTAATATGGATCTTCACGTTCATAATCGAGTTAGATGGACAGTTAACATTTTTAAAATGTATTTTTTTTCAGTTATACTTCAAACAGAAATTCTAATAATTGGTTATTTCGTACTTTTTGACCCATAATAAGCAGTTTAAATGTACTGAAACGTATATGTATAGTACTAAAAACAACATAAAACAATTATTTAACTAGGCTTCCATATAAACAACGTGTTCTTCACGTATAAAAGGTGTCGTCTGGAATAGGTTTACTGGGGTAACCACGTTAAAAACCGGCCAAGTGTGAGAAAAAAATCCATCGTTTTGTATAAGAACCCACTTAAACATTGGTTTTTCTAGTATTAGATGTTATAGAGGCTAATAAAATACATCAGTTGTGAAAATTTTAACTGTCTAGCACAATCGCACGGGGTCTGGAAGCTTTTGAAAATACAACTTTTTCAACTATTTGCATCGCTGTATCTCTGAAATGGTGAATTTTAGGAATAAAACGTAGAGACAATTTTTTATAGATATTTAGATGATAAAGCAATTTTTTCCTACACACTTTTATGATAAAACTTCCCGTTTCACTCAAAAGTTCATAAAACTGATATTTGTGACATTTGACATTGAAAATTTAATAGTTGCGTACACCCTACCATATGTAGGTTTTGAGACCACTTTTTAGGGTGTCAATATCTAAGTATTTACAGACTTACAGCTGGGTATCTCGAATTCCGAGATTCTTACCTAATTTAAGCTTAAATGACTGGACTAATAATATAATTATAACATTGTACATTTAATTTACATCAATTATTTGGCTACATTGTACATAGTCCAGTTCCCTGCATACTTACTTATCTAGAATAACGATGGTGAAAGGTCATAATTTCGCGACTGACCACCGGACTTTGAAAATTAAAAGGTAATAATTTATATGGTATGTAAGCACGAAGAATTTCATATTTACCTGTCAGAATAGTGCACTCTAATAAGTAATTACTTCGATGAAACGCTGCTCCTCAATACTGAATTAAGGTACAAAGCAATTCACCAATATTTAATAATACTTAATTATAATAGGGATAACGATTTTTTATTTTGTAGTTGGGTACAGTACTTTTTGATGTTTACGAATACAATATATTTTATTAACTGCCTCGTTGGTCTATTGGTAGCAAGCGCTGCGTAAGGACCGAGAGGTCCCTGGTTTGAGTCCGGGGTCGGGCAAAATTTGTTTGAGTTTTTCTGTGATGAAATAACTCAGCCCGGAGTTAGGAAGTTGGCGGTTGAACGCCCGTGCCTCGGAAAGCACGTTAAGCCGGTGGTCCTGCGCCCGATCTCTCATCGGTCATGTCGGATTGCCGTCTCACCGAGTTATGAGAGTAAGGGAATAGAGGGTGCACTTGTGTTTGCGCGCACACTTGTGCACTATAATATGTCCTGCGCACTTGGCTGATCTCAATTGATTGAGATCGGCCGCCATGGCTGAAAGCGGTCGGACGCCTTAAGTTATTCGAATATCGTAATGGAACGCCAAAGTCTGAAATCATAAATACGAGTAACAAACACATTTAAGGTAGAGGGAGCACTCAATTCAGACGCAAGTATAATATTTATGCCCATAGCCCATAGCTTGATTAGGCCTCCTCACTGAAATAATGTCACACGGGGCGCACGTGCATTCTTCAACATCACTAATTCCAACGGTTTATTCAACCAAGGCTTAGCTAATTATGATAATTTATTTACAATACAATCAATTTAACTACGCGCGAGTTTCATGATGATACTACAAAATAATGACACGTTTATTGTAAATTTAATTTATTATTCAAACGTAGGCGAAGCAAAACAAATACATAGTGGTTAGATCAACAAGTAGTGACAGTTAAGAGATTTACAATAGCTCTACTCGTATTTATGTGTACTAGCTGTGCCCGCGACTTCGTTCGCGTGGACTACAGGACTTTACATATAAAATATTTTTCACAATAACTCCCGTTCCCGTATGAATTTGGCAATATCGCGTAGTTAGTAAGCTTGATGTTCATTAGGGGATAATCATCTGCCTTATATTTTTATATAAATAGCCTGTTGCAACTAAGCTTTAAGTTTACTAAGATGCCTTTATGCCAAATTTCAAGCGTCTATCTTAAGCGGTTTAGATTTTAAACTACCTCCCTTCCCTTTTATTACCCCCTTAAAGAGCGAATTTCCAAAAAAAAGACATATCATAAAAGTGAATCAATCTTAAACCTACTTTCGTTTAAAGACGTTATTTTAATAGGTACTACTGACTGAGTCCCCGTACCAAGCATGAAGCTTACCGAACGGGCGGGTTTATTTAAACTCGTATATCTTACGAATAGAATGAATTGAATACTTTAAAAAGTTTTATACAGATATTGAAATATTGGTAATTACAATGTAATTTACTTTGATAATGTTTTATTTAAAAATACAAATATAGAGCTTTTCCTAGCGGCGACGGCATATAAATTAATTATATTGAAAATTAATCCACTTATTGTGGCATAACTAATAATAGTTACATATATGCGGTCGCGACATTTTTTGTAGATAGGTATGTATTAATGTTTATATAAGCAGTAATGGTTCATGTGAAAAAAGAAATTAGAAGACGCATAGGGATGGCTAAAAATGCTACGACCCAACTGCAAGGAATATGGAGTGCCCGTAACATCTCCCGAAAAACTAAAATGTCACTAGTGAAGGCTTTGGTTTTCTCCATATTCAGCTATGGGGCCGAGACATGGACGTTAAAGAAAGCTGACCGCGACCGCATTGATGCGTTTCAGATGTGGTGCTGGAGGAGAATGCTTCAAATCCCATGGACGGCCTTCCGCACAAATGCGTCTATTTTGCATGAACTTAACGTAAAGACCCGGCTATCTTCTGTCTGCCTTCAAAGAGTGCTTGAGTTCTTTAGTCACATCGCCAGAAAGGAAGGGAACAACCTTGAGCAACTTATGGTCACCGGTAAGGTTGACGGCAGAAGACCAAGAGGACGTAGCCCAATTAGATGGACGGACCAGATTCGAGGAACCTTGGACACCAATCTACACGGGGCTCTTGGCTCGGCCAAGGAGAGGAATAAGTGGCGAAAAATTGTCCGGAACAAGATCATCCCGCATCTAGGGAATCACGACCCTCAGCAATGAGGATAGCGACGCGAGGAGGATGTATTAATGTGTTCTAAAATATTGTAGCACATTGTATATTTCTAAAATGAATACTTTTCGCAGCGCATGCGATATAAGGATTTTTTTTACGTCTTGGGTGACATATTTGAGTTTTCCGTACGGATCCCTACTTTTTTTGAAAATGTTATACAGGGTGTCCCAAAAAGTAGTGTCAAGCGGAAGTCCTGAGATAGAACACCCCGTGGGGCATCCGAAACACCCCCATGTATGTTCCGCGATTTTTTATAGTTTTCGAGTTATGATTATTTTTCTAAAATTTTGAGAACCACTGACCTAACTGACTAAAAATATTGTAGAGAAAAAAGTATTTGACTTTTTTGAGTAATTCTTTTTGCAAATCAATTTTTATGAGTTTTTCTTTAATGCCTAAAATATTTGTCTCCATAACTTATATGGAAAATATCAAAATTATGGTACAAACTGAAAAGTTACGTTCTGTAAATAATGTCTTACAATTTCAACGTTAAATTTAAAATATAAGGAGGTAGTTGCATGGCTCCTAAATAACTTTAAAAACTGCGCTAGACTCTCAGCTTTCATAATCATTAATAAAAACTGGTACTTAATGGGCTACTTTTGCTGAAATCGGACTACAAAGACAGAGAGGTGGAAAAATCATAAAATTAGCCATTTGAATACGAAGTATTATTTGGACATTTTATTATTCCGAAAGTTAGTCAGTTTGTTAACTCGAAAAGTTAGTCAGTTTGAAAAATAATCATAACTCGAAAACTATAAAAAATCGCGGAACATACATGGGGGTGTTTCGGATGCCCCACGGGGTGTTCTATCCCAGGACTTCCGCTTGACACTACTTTTTGGGACAACCTGTATAACTTTCCTCATTAAATGGACTATCCAACACTGAAAGAATTTTTTAAATAGGACCAGCGGTTCCTGAGATTAGCGCGTTTAAACAAACAAACAAACTCTTCAGCTTTATAATATTAGTACAGATATAGTAGGTATGCTTTTAATACAGAATCTGTATCTACCTGATGCTATTACCTACATGCATTAAGATCAGTTTAATTAACTGATTTTTGACGTAATCCAATTCGATTAAAAATATTCAGTTCACATAATGTCAGACAGTTTACAGTCCTATAAACTTAATCAATACAAAGTGAAGTAGATATAAAAAAAAAGTATTTAGAGGGATGCAAGAGGAAGATTTCTGTATAATATACACGAAACTAAGCGCGGCTTGATAACTAGTTTTACATTAAAAAATTATAAGTAAACATAATCAGTAATATAAAAAGGTTGAAATGGAAGGTTCAGGCATTTCGTAGTCGACTCCATACAGGAGCAATTGCAACAACTTCGCAAATGGCGTGTTTTTAGGGTATATTCCTAACTGACATACGATGATGGCTATGAGTGGCCTTGTCAGCATCACCGGACTTGCGGGGAAGCCGATGGCTCTCACCCCGAAATGGCGTGTTTCGTTGAAACACATAGAATCGAATTCCAAATAGACACATCGTCTGCAGCTACTTAGTAGAGTCAACTACGAATCTTTAATTAAATTAAATTTAAAACATTAGGTACGCAAAACCAAACCATTTATATCGGATACATAAGGTATTGTTCGATATATTTAGATTTTGTGGTATCTTTCGGAGAGTAGGGATATCTATAATATAAAAATGAATCGCAAAATGTGTTGGTAATCGCATAACTCAACAACGCCTGAACCAATTTGCCCAATTCTTTTTTTTAAATGTTCGTTGAAGTCCAATGATGGTTCTTACGACGAGAAAAAAATCGAATAATTGCCGGGAAAACCCTATAAACAGCCCTTTTCTTTTTCCCTTTTTTTTACAAGACGAAGTCTGTCGGGTCAGCTAGTATAATTATAAATACAATTGAAGTTAAATCGCTCTAAACAAGCAACATAGTCAGTCATGCCATGCTTACTTCCTAAGTCTTCTGAACCTGGCGACTGGGGTGCTCGTTTGAAATACCTGTTTACCGTGGTATTATTTTACGTATGGTACCTATATGCTAAAGTTTATTAGTAGATATACGTGTCAGGTGCCTACAGTGAGGAGAACAATAGGATAGGTACCCAAAACAAGTAACTTAAAACTTAGGTACCTATTAACTCGTCTACCGTTACGACAGTTTCAGTAACCTTTGCCTCAATAATCTAGACCGGCGAAGGGAAGACTGATCGAATCTACTCGTGCGTTCATCCAGCGGCGAACAATATATAAATATTATAATTAATTGTATTCATTACACCCATTCACGATTGTCGGCCGAATGGTTTTCGTGAGTGTAACTCGCGGGCAGCAATCCTGCGGTTAGCGCGGCGCGGCGAACACGCTCCAAAGGTACCAACTTGCTGGCATTTTACATTCACTTATTCAATCTATTTGGTTTAATCCTACAAATAAAAAAAAAACAATTAAAAACATTGTGGCTGTGTGATCATTGAACTATTGGTAAGTACCCACATACATATTAAGTTAGTGTGTTCGATTTAATTTTTTTACGAAGTCTACGTAAATAATTGTACAATATACATAGGGGTACGTTAAAAATAATAAATTATTGGTTTTTATAAATGTTTAATATTTATAATTACGCTCGGTTTTACTCGTATCTGACGATTAACAACGCAGTGATAATTGTGTTTAATGGTGCGGTTACAGTTGCGTATAAACCTACTTACTTACTAATAATGTTTTGTTTCGAAAAATTGGAAGAAATCTGTTGTAATATTCTCAGATTGTATAGTATTTTATTATTATTGCTATTTACCTATTATACTGTCTGTCTGCACCATATATACATTTATGTAGTTTCTTAATATTTCACGATGGAACAGTCATTCGAAGTTGACCAGTAAGTGTGACTCCAGTAATCAAGCTGGTTTGTATTTGTACTAACGGGATATTTGTTTGTACAAATTAATTATTTTTAGGTAAAAATATTAATATTTTTCGGTAAACAATCCAAAGATTTCTGCATTTCGCACCGTTAACAATTTTATTGTGCATTCCGTGTAGGTACTAAACGTCACAAATTACTAAAGAAATAAATAAGGTCTTCCTACTGAGGCGCGAATGTAGGTACGTTCCTAGCTACTACTTACTGTGTGTAATACATATAAATTGTAATTGTAAAGTAGGTACATCAAGTGATTTTAAAGTTACTTTACTTATTAATTAAAATGCAACAATGACAATTAAAACTACGCTTTGACCATGTGGTAAAGTATTGCTTACTGTGTCTATCTTTTTGATTTTGTAAGTGATAATTGTCAACAATAAAACAATAATTTAGTATTTAAAACATAACTACGACAATCTACTGATAAACGACTGAGATAATCGCAGCTTTGCTTTCACCAACCACGGGGAGAGTGGTTGGTATCGTGGCAGCCATCTGTGTTTACAGCTGCTACTTAGATAGGCCAATAGCTTTTACTAACTTTGTTTATTTTTTAAATATTTCAAATCATATCAAAACTTCACAAAAAACCTAAATGTGGCTTATTGGTAATTCTACCTAGGAGTAGATTGTGACGATCCTGATTCATACGTATTATTATTCGATCGCTTTAACGGTGAAGGAAAAACATCATCGTGAGGAACCCTGCACACCATACAAAAAATCTTAGGTTGTGTAGTCGACCAACCCGCACTTGGCAAACGTGGTTGACTTAGGCCAGATCGTCCTAGTTTAGGGGTGCTCCAGCAGTGGGGAGGTATATGTGCTGATCATAATAATGATGATGTCTATCCTGAGATTAATATCCAAGCATTGTAATATGACTTTCTTTTTCTGGAGAGCAAGAGCCACTATTGTAGTAAATTCCTTTGCACGAGCCACAGTAATCTTGCGATAATTGTGGACTATTATTTCTTGAACTACGGGGGTCGTAATTACAAGATAGATAAATTGTGAACTTAAAACGCGGTTGAGATGTTGTAAAATTTAGCACACCTTATAGGTTTAAGCCAAAGTTAACAGAAGGAACTCATACCTTGTTGATTGATAGAGTTTTCTAAGCGATAAGACGAAAATATTTCAGTGTAATATTGTAATTGATCATCTTTAAAATATACCTATAGATGTAAGATGATCAATAATAAATACCTATTAAATAATTATGTTAATTGGCGAACCTTCATTCAGGCTGACGCATTGATTATTCCCACTTGGGCGATGATCAATCAAATAAAAATAAATAATTAACAATAAAATCATCAACGTTTACGCTACACGATTTTACCGCGTATTAATTGATATTTTGAAATAAATAAATAACAGGTAAACATGAGTAAATATTTACCTTCATACGTATGTCCTTAATGAGTTTTATTTAAAGATAATGCCAAATGATGCTAATAATATAATGTAAAAATAAATCATTTAATCCTCCTAAGAATTACCCAGTATATAGGTTAATAAGTAGGTAGGTACACAGACGAAAACGTACGCTACCATACGCTACTTATATTAATGAAAACTGGGAAATATCGTGAAAACTATTTAATTTTCTGTTTCATTATTTTTGTTTTTCACATGGATCATGTAGGTACTAAGTACGAGTAGTTGAGACGGTAACTCAAAGTACATAGGTACTTAATGAAAAATGAAGTTTACGTTTAGCAATTCGTTTTCTGTCGGCTTGTGGTCGCGTCAATAATAGAGTTGGTGAAGACAGATTACACCGTGCGGTCCTTGACCTGGTCCTTATGAGTATTCGTGAACATAATGAACGACACTAAACTCTCTGTTAACGACCAAAACTACAGGTCAAAGCAGCTAACCTTTCCCTCACTTCATATAGTAAGATATCATGGCTTGGGAGGTGTTTGTCAACACCGTTTCTAGGTGTAGAGGCAGAAGATGTTCGTTCGTTCGTTTTCCAAATTGCATAGGTTGTGGTTTATTTTCTCTGAACATAGCATATTTTTTAAAGGCATTTTAAATATTCCAATTCGTACAGTGTCCAATACGAACAGCGCAGAAAAGAATCTACGTACCTGTGTTCTAACTTACCTTGCTTCTCTCTCCCTACGTAGTTATGATGTACCTACGAATGAAATGATAAAACAAATTTCTATTTCAATTTTCATAGAATGTATTTAAATCCAATTTGGAAGCAAATACAACAAAGTTATTTCCTAATAATGGTATATCCCGGCTTTGATCAAATACCTTTTAAAATTCATGTGATTTGTGCCCATTTGCTCACGAAATGATGAACGGGATACAATACTAATTCTATAGGTAGGTACTGAGAGCCAACGGTTCCCCGGTGGTCCAGTGATGAAGACGAGGCTACTCCTAGCCACCATCGTATGTCAGTTAGGTAAAAAAAACTATAGGTACCTACTCATATAAGTACCTAACGTAAAGGATTTACTTGCATATAACTTGACATACATTTGCATTACCTGGTTCCGCTGCACGCCGGTGTCAACGGCCCGCGCATAATCATGGATCATTAATATGGATCGATTCCATTATTGTAACGTTTATTCCGTTTACATTAAATTTGTCAACTCATGGCTTCGAAGCAACTAAGTGTAGGTAGGCAATATGACGATTCCAAATACATTAGAAATCGATATGAATTCACTTGGAAAGTTAAATTAGGCATTTGTTCATAACAAATTTTTAGTTTGTATTGTTGATAACAACATGATTACCTCAAATCAAAAGTACCTGTAATCGACGAGCATGCATGAAGAGGTTAATGGATGTGGATGAAGCGAAAGTGGTGGGCCAAGACCGTAGCACATGGCAGGAAGTGATCTCTGGGAAAAAGGTATGATTACCATAATACAATACAAGATAAAAATTTTAACAATTTTATCAATAAATGATGGAAGTACCTCTTATTATGGTAACCATAATAGTAGGCAAATCGAGTGATTGCCGTTTGTTGACTGTGAAGAAGATATTCAATCTTCAATTATTAATGGGTAGGTTTCAGATAGTATCGATGACACTGGTGCCTCTCTTTCTCCAGGATTTGTTGTTTCGTTTTTAAGTGTCTCTTGACAATTTATGGTTTCGTGCTCATTAATGCTTCTTTTTCAGAGCAATCTTCAACATGGGGACGCTTGTCGAGAATATCACGTCGTACTACCATTTCCTCAACGATGACTTGGCCGGTAAGAATATTATTTCTTTAAATTATATCGAAGTTTAAACTCGTACTCGTACATAATGTATAGGTAGGTACATTCAGCCAAGAAAGTTGTCTACCAGTTTTGACAAAAGTTTCTGCGAGATGTAACGATCGCCAAGGCTGACTTTTCACTGACACAATCTTATTGCCAGGAGAAATTGACCTCGTTGTTTCATGACGTTCAAACGAATCTAAACTGTAGGGTGGTAGACCACATTTTTGGCTGATTTAACTAATATAGCATTAAATTAAGCTGAATATATATACTTTTGAGTTTTTATGTTCATTGAAAGTGATGAAAGCTCTTGATTTGTTTACAACCAAAGATATATATTAGGAAAACTTTTAAAGTTGTATATAACTCTGTTTATCTATATCTTACAATCATACTAGGACAGGAATCAAACAGAATCAAATCCTAGATAAAGCTGTCATACTTTGTTACATAAGTTCTTCTCATGTTATACTCATTCAAATGAGGGTGTTTTTCCTTTTAAATTGCTTTACCAGTAACTTTTATTCTTAACCTGTTTCATCCCACTGCCGGGCAATGGTCTCCTGCAAACCCAAAATCTACTGCTGTTTATTTAAAGCTAGGACTTGCCAGTTCTATCTTCTTTGATAGATGGACCAGATCGTAGCACCACCTTCTTTTAGGCTTTCCTCTTCAGCGAAAACCGTCTTCATGTAGCCAGTAACATCAAAGTTAATTTGTTGCAGATCCCCGTACGAACAGCTTCCCCCTGGTGTCGAACCCACTGCCCATCCTGGTCATAATGTACGTGTACCACCGGTTCGTGCGGTCCTGGGGTCCGGCGTTCATGGACAAGCGAGCCCCCTACGACTTGAAGAAGGTCATCATCATCTACAACATCGTACAGATATTTCTCTCGTTATATCTGTCTATGCAGGTTAGTTTTTTTTGCCAACTTGCGACAATGATGGCTTGGAGTAACCTTGTTATTATCACCGGACTTGCGGGGGGATCCTAAATGCATTTAAAAGTGCAACTTGCAAGCCACCCTCTCAATCGTCACATGATGATGAAAGGCTACTCCAGGAAGGCTAGCCATCATCGTAGTGAAAAAAACAGTATGTTTAAGATGGCCAATTTAGACCTACCGAAGGGTTTACAAAGTCGTTGAGGACTATGCAATTAATGTGAAAATGTTCTGTGGTGTTTGAACGAGCGATGCACTGCCAACTCACTTTCTTCTTATTAGGATTAATGTACTGTTCTCTGCCATTTACTGACTCTACTGTAATGCTAATAAAATATAGTCTACTGTAATACTAGGCATTTATCTATAGGCCGCAAAGTGCTTTTGCAATCTACTGCGTTTTTCTTCCTTCCTGCCTTCATCACACAAATATTGGACGACACCATAAAGAAATCTTATCTACTTTTACTCCTAATAATAAAATCTGCGTAGGTACAGTAGGTACAAACATATATTTTAGCCAAATGTGTGAATGACAATCATTTCCATTTATTTCCGTGCAGGTAGGTAAATTAGCTGCAACCTTAAGTCCTAAACAATTTAATTAATGCAATTGAATTATTATTCTTATTTTCATTATTTACATATGTGCGTACACCCTTTGTAGAATTTCAAGTATGGAAATGTAGACATCGCTAATTTAAATGCAAACAATTGTTTTCACAAAATGAAAACTATTGTTTTAAGTTTTAATCAAGCATTGATTTCGAGACCCTGTGTGTTAATCGAGGCCGATCGCATTTTGTAACATTGCTTACGTAAATAACACAATTTTCAGGCGTCCTCTATAGTTAACTAGGACGATCGCAGTCGCTTTTGTAATGTTTTTCATTTCAATAAAAAAATAAAAAACAATGTATTTTTATAGATATACCTATTATTGTGCTCGGCCTGCAGGTCATATGGACGATAGACCGTTTTTTAAATGTTTTTATTTATGTTTAATGATTGAATTTTAAATTAAACTTATTTTACGGATTAAAATCGCGTGTATTGTTATTCTAAACATATTATTTAGAGACCCGACGTTTCGAGCTCTTTACAGCGCTCGTGGTCACGGGCAAGAATCTGTCAATATTGTAAACTACATCCTATACTGATAATTATAAGCTTCCTCAATCATCAAATGTTCACCATTTCAACTGGCTCGGTGGAATAGTGGTTAGTGATCTGGTTGGAGATAAGTGAACGACTCGAAGTGAAGTGAATCGAATCGAATTTATTTGTGTGATGAGTACATTGATGTTTGTTCCGTGTCTGGGTGTGATTATGTATTTTTGTAGGTATATATTTGTAAATATCTATGTATTTATATCAGTCACTAACGCCCATAGTAAAAGCTCTGCTTAGATTGGGGTCAGATGACCGTGTGTGGACATGTTCCAGATATTCCAGATATCCAGATATTTATTTAAAAATTTAATTACTTACTTACTCCAGTAGGTACTAACTGGCGATGACCACTAGGTTTTTACATGTAGCATAGAGTTGTAAGACCACGATGGCTGCTTTGTACAAAGTTACGCATGACCGACTGTGAATACATTCTCTTCTATTAGTATTTGCGACCTTTCAAAAGCCTGTTGATTTTGTAACTGCTGGGATGTTAACACGGAAATTCTGGGACTAAGGAGCCTGTCTAACTCTGAGACCTATTTGTATTGTAGGTATAGTCGTTTAAAAGGTGGTTCGAGCCGTTACATTTACCTAATGTTAGGCTTTATTATACTTATACTTTGAAAAATAATACATGTGTAGATAACTGATTATGTCCGGGATATCTACCACGTTGATCTGATTAAAAGGGCTCCCGATATTTCGGCACTGTTGCGTGTGTGTAACCATGATAGTTTTAAAGTTAAATCCTTGTGTAGGACTGAAAAACACTTATTTTTACCCCAATATGCCTCGCTCTCCCAAAAGCCCTTAACAAAACTCGGGTTTTGTAAGGTAAGGTAGGTAGAGTCGGCTCTACCTTATTGAAATCAGCAATTTAAAGAACGGTCAAGTGCTAGCAGGCACACGAATGGTTACCGTATGGTATTTAAAAAATGGTTTGTTAGGTAGTTAGGAGTTGGAACCTGGAAGTAATTTTTTTTAGTTTTATCAACTTTTAGTACCTATCTTTTGTTATTCCTATATATAACGATAGACAACAGAAATACATCTTTGTTAACGGTCCATCTATTGCGACCTACAGTTGGGTGGCAACAGGCAACACAGTCCCGTTGACACCCATTGCGTAGGAAACCCTCGAAAGCACCTATGTACACTTGTGTTCCAAATGCAACGTATTTGATTCCAGTGTCTCACCAGGCTGTACCTGCCGGGCTACTACAGCATGTGGTGCCAGAAGATCATCTACGAGGACACTCCGCTCGAGCGCGTCGTCGTCAGCCGCGTCTGGCTCTATTATGTCATCAAGGTCATTGACCTATTAGATACGGTGAGGAACTTTTTCGTTATTTACTTTTTTTATACTTACTTTACTTTTTCTTTGAGCTTTTCACATTTAAATACCGAAAACATGTTCCATACCTGAGATCATATTTCAATTTGGAGAGAATTATAGGTCCAGGATAGAAATCAATTCTCTCATCTCATACTTTGAAATATTTAATAGACGGATTCGTAAATTAGTTTGGTAAACAGAGAAAATAATTCCTATCCACTTATTATAATTGCATACTACGATGAAAATACACATTATTCATCATCTTCTTCTAACTATAGGAAGTACCTACCTAAACTGGTAGGCTTTACGATGTCAGAGAGGTACCTACCTTCCTAGATACCGGCATGTTATCTTAAAGAACACACACATAAAAGTACATATAATATAATCAGTAATATGGCTTTGACCCCTTAAGGGTGCTAAGATCTAGGGGTGAGAGCCTTCCGCTTCCCCGCCAGCCCGGTGAAGTTGTAGAAGCCTTCTGAGGGTGCTAAGTTGACACATAAAATAGAATGGTACATTAGTCTGAATAAACTATGGCTTTACCTCTACACAAGTTTTTATTGAAATTGAAATTTCGATGATGACCCCATTATTGTGGTGGTTCGTCCTTAGTAGTAGATCTAGGTGAGACCTCGTAGCTTCATACCGACCAGTGGGGCAAGTGAGTGCGTATATCAACATTAGGCAACGCGACCCGCTAGAAATCGACGTGGACTGCGGACGTCCGAACGGTGAATTTTGTATGTTCGCCGGGAAACAGCTGTATGTAGGCCATCCGGAGTTGAATAAACACCACTTATGCTTACACAATTTCACCACTAATATTATATACCAGGCAATAAGTGAACATACGACAGCGAACTTTAAAAACCGAGTTTTAGTGCTGAAAATAGTTACCTAAGCTTTTAATTTGAAATAACACATATTTTACCAAACACTTAAAGAAAGGAAGCAGAAAACTTTTTAGCAAACCCGAAAACTCGTAGGGCAAATAGGTACCTACCTAATATTTAATGTATCAACTTCGTTTTATTGGAATTTGATCTGGGAATAGGTAACGAATATGATGTGTAAATGATTTCTATGTTATAATAGAAAAGTTCCAAAACCTTAATCTCCTTTATGAAGATTCTGCAGACATCACACCGTAAGTACCTTCGATATAAACATAATGCCTACTAGAATCGTACTCTACGAAAGTAAAACAACTGACTGCAGTACCCAATAGCATCTGTAGTTATGTATGTTCACATCCAATCAGCAAGAGTCGGTCAGTTGCGGTCTCAAGGAAAGCAGGCAATGTGGAAGCCACCAGGCGAACGGGGCACGCATACCGCTGCTATGCTTCACTGCCTCGACGGTCCTAGGTCAATTCGCTAGAAAACTGGTATTGAATCAATACTATTGATACTACTATTTCATTTGTAGATGCCCCAGTTGTTGATTGGTCAGTTTGTAGGGCGGTGTAGCGGACACGGTTGAACCTTGGCTGATTCAAGGCCGTGATTTCAAATGAACTGCAATTAATTATTTGTACTACTTCCCTTTATTATTGGAAGGTTAAGAAATTTGGTACCTACTACTCGTGTGGCTCGGAAAGCCGTTGGTCCTGCGCCTGATCCCCCATCAATGTGTAAAGTAACGTCTCACCGATCTATGAGATTGAAGGCACAGTGCATTTGTGTATGCGCACTTGTACACTGCATAATGTCCCGCGATGTTGGCTGAACTTAGCCGAAATCGATTTGACAACATTATTATTACACATTAAACACACATTATTGTATACTTAGTTACGATATGGTACTATAACGATATTTTTTTGGGTTTCAGGTATTTTTCGTATTAAGGAAAAAATACACGCAAATATCATTCTTACACGTCTACCATCACCTGGGCATGTGTCTCCTGGGCTTCGTGGGAACCAAATACGTACCAGGTAACAATGAATCCATGTCTTTAATATACCTAGACTTCAAAAGACGCTATCAAGAGAAGTAAAAATCCCGAGCACATCAATGTCCGTATATCCAGCGGGACCCTTAGCCTGATTCTAATATGAACCAAACTTTCACTTCCGTAATAATTAGTACCTTCCGAATTTTGTTAGTAAAAATTAGTACCTTAACAGTTTAGTTATTTAGTTAGTGTATGTCACTGTATAGCGATTAATTAGTACCTTTAGATTATCAATCTTTAGACTATCAAAAACAAAGATAATCTAAAGGTACTAATTCATCGCTATACAGTGACATACACTACAGGTCTGCAGATCTTCAAACCACCGAGGGTCCCGCTGGAAATAAAGTCAATTTTTTGGTTAAACACATCATGCGTTACAGATCTCGCTTCTAAACATTGCAATTACAGAAAAAATACAAATTACCCCTCCTAATCAAAACAGCTATTGTAAGCTTCAACACTTAAAATATTAAATTAAATTCTGTTGTATTTGTAGGCTTAATGTATACTTAACATTATCCAAATGTAAGTGAGTAGTGCTTAGAAGTAAAAAGGTGGTATAGTCGATGGTGGGATTGACCCAATCTAGCCTCTTATTTCTATACATACAGACTTAATATTCATTTTCATGTAACATAAGTGGCGTATAAAGTAGGTCGGGGAGAAATCCGAGAAAAGTAGGTGAAATCCAGTGTCAGAAATAGCGGATAGTTATCAACATAATCACGGTGTTTGAGATAGAACGCTGCATAGGTAGATTATTGTAAGCGATCTCATCTTGGTTGTGCTTCGAGATCTGCACAATTTGTAGGATCATGTAGAAACTGACCTACTTTGTGTTGCAACTAGCGTTAAAGATAAGTGGAGGCTCCATACTCTTAGCCATAGAACCTCCGCAGATGAATAAAACATTTCCGATTCATCTTATTTTTTTTCAACAACTTTCCGAATTAAGCACCAGGGTCACATTTAAATGCATAATCAATCATACTTATCAAAGTATTATTTGTTTTAGCTTTTTTATTAAAAACACTTGTAAGTTACTTACTCACCCAATTTTAGTTTACCTACTTATGTTTTCTCTCCCTTTTCTTAGTGTAATGACAATGTTATGGACCAAATGATAAATTGGGCAATATTCATACAGCCCGGTCCATATGAAAAATGCCCAATATGAGAGTGCAATTCAATAATAATTATTCAAATAATCACTTTGACCGGGCATTATACATAATGTTTATCACCTTTTGGGCAAAGTAATACAAACATTTTATGTAGAAAATACTTTAATCATAATTATCATTTCATATACAATAGTTTAATATAAAGAAGTTACGCCCCTAAAAATATTGTGGCGTGAAAAAAATAGCATAACAAAAGTCCCCCTTTTGTGGACATAATTTGGCGGCGTAACTCGTAAGACACGCTATTATTCAAAATTGCAATATAAATAAAGGCGTTTACACCCAAAATCGTAGTCATTATTATTGTTAGTATTGATGCGCGGGGGGATTAAGATTACGGAGACATTGGCTATTTATTCCTATTCTTACTCGTTTCGGCATTTTAAATTTTATCAATTTTATCAACGTCCAAACACAAAGCAAAATCAACGTCCAAAAACGCGTCAAAGTCAACGTAACGGTCACAAAAAATAATAAATTCACGGGGGAACGTAATCTATGCGCACATGTACGAAAATAGCTGAATACATAAATCAATGTATGGTCAATACACAGCAGCGAGGGTTACGAATGATAAAATTAATCGAATAACGTAAAAATATAAGTGAAGTTTCCCATGTACAAAAATTATTCATCCTATTCTAAAAATTCCGCAGTGAGTATTACCCATTACGTCACTATGAAAACGTGTCAAACGGTGTTACTTTGTAAAAAGCGTGATACAGGGTGAAAATTTGACGTTTTCTTTTATTATTAAATTAATTTAAAGCACAAAAACAATTATTTACCTCAAATTACGAACAATTATCATATTGCCCAATTATCACATAGCCATATAATAATGCCCGCGCATTGTGATAAATAATGAAGTTGAAATAATAATTAATCACTTGGCCCGATAGGGCTAGACATTATACATAATGCTCGGGCATTATTAATAATGTTCGCATTAATCACTTGGTCCATAACATCAATACTAAGAGGTTCATGCTCGGAATCGAACCAGCAGCCTCTGATAGGAGACAAGCTTCTAGCTACTGAGCTAGCGTCCCTCTACTAGCACATACAGTATTATTACATTACATTACACTTGGGTAACTCTTTGGCAATTTGCAGGCATCGCGTGCGCTAAATGTGGCGCATACGTCATAATAAATCGAATACATATTGAATAATACCTTCATATTTATGCAATCATTAATAATGAATCTACTCAAATCTATACATCTACTATTTGTCTGCTTACCTACAATAAGATTTAACCGGTTTTTTTTTACAACAAAAGGCCATTTTAAGACAAAATATTGAATTGCTTTAAAAGATACCCAGATGTGACTGTGCCATCTTTATTTATCCCTTTAGGTACTTTCCTGATTATAAACCTATATACAAATTTTAAGGTTTTCTTCGCCCTTATTTATTTGATTTCATTAATCAAAAAGGTAGTGTGTGTACCTAGGTCTATCCACTCATCTTTCTTTCGTTCATATTGGCTTAAGTTAAGTATCCATATTCGGATTTGGAAAATGTATCTGTTACGGCTAAAACCCGAAGTGCGGCTACACCTAGTTTCTTCGATTAGCCTGTTAGAACTAGATGTCACCACTTACTCTTGGTTAAACCTAGTAGGAGCCGATTGTTTTCGGCTAAAACTAGGTCTAGCCTTCATCATGCCGGCTACAACTAGGTCCAGCCATTCCCTATTGGATAAAACTAGGGCTATCCGATGTCATTCCGGCTAGAACTAGTTCCAGATTATCCCTGATGGATAAAACTAGGTCTATCCTATACCATTCCGGCTAGAACTAGGTGAACCTAAGTTTTACCATCTCTGTTGGATAAAACTTAGATGCGTGTCCCGCCACGCCTTCCGCCCCGCGTCACACTCATGACTCACAGCATCTGCAGCAGCGGCGCGGGTAGAGGGCGTAGCGAGACACGCGCCTCTGCAGGTTGTGAGCGCCAAGTGCTGCTGATCTACAGCAGGTCTACTGGCGAGTGTGACTTATAGCGTCTGTACATAGTTGTAGCCGGCATGCTATCGGCAGAGCTTTTTTAGATATTAAAAAGACATCCAATAACTAGGTGTAGCCGCACTTCAGAGGGCCAACCATGAGTTGGCTATCGTAAACTTACGTACGTTAAAAACCTATCGAGTTGTTTTTTCATATGTCCGAATGTAGTTCTTCGCGTAACCACCAGGCGGGGCTGTACAAGTTTTTCATAGACAAATTTACGTAGGCGATATCGAGCGCGTAAGTTTTAAACTCATGGTAGCCCCACAGGTTTTAGCCGTAAAATATCTACTAACACTGTCAATCGTTAAATTTTTTTTTAATTTATAAAGACGCGAACATAGTATCATCTAACTTTTTTTTTAGGTGGTCACGGCGTGATGCTGGGCTTCATCAACTCCTTGGTGCACGCGGTCATGTATTCGTACTACCTGGTGTCGGCCGCGCGGCCGCAATGGGTGCGTCACTGGTGGAAGAAGTACATCACGCAGATGCAGATTGTGAGTACAAGACTTAGAAATTAATATGTTCTGTTTCAGGGCGAAGGGTTGTGTTAAGTATGTAAGTATATACGTAAGGAGCCGGCGATGCGGGGAGCGGGTGAGTCAAACGCTGGTTCGTTGCGCACTGGTTTATTCGGCGCCGCGAAGTGCGGGGCCCGACAAGATGGCGCGCGGGACGCAGCCCGCGCATGCGTACTTACGACTAGCTTAATATTAGGTATACATATATAACAATCCTCCCCCTTTTATTCATTACATAAATTGCAGTGTTGACGTTTACGTCTCTGCCTTTTGGGTAAATCAATTTGCACCACATGAGACCCAACCCCGTCCCTTTCATCCGACAATGTTGGTATTTGTTGTCCTTCCGCACTACTCGTCGTCTCCTCTTCTCGTCGTTGTTGCGACGACTGTGACGGCGTATGAACGGCTGCTGTTGTCGGTATCGTTGGCGTACTTGGCCGCGATGGTGATAGGTGCGGCGTCGGTAGCGGGGACGCCGGCGGCGACGGCGGTGGAGACGACGGTAGGTATGCCGGCGGGCTTGAGTCAGGTATGTTGGTTCCATTATCAAATTTCCCTTTATTTAACACTATGACCCGCCCTCGCTTCGCTTCGGGTATATCTCTATCTCTATATAATATATTTCAACCCCGAAAGGGATTTTACATACAGAAGTTATTTCCCAATAACTCCCGTTCCCATGGGAATTTTGTAATATCGCGTTGGAAGTAAGCTTAACGTTCATTAGGGTACCTGCATGCCAAATCTCAATCGTCTATCTATATCGCGGTTTAGATTTCATACAAAAGTTTTTTCCTATTACTCCCGTTCCCGTGGGAATTTTACAATATCCTGTTGCAACTAAGCTTTTAATTTATTAAGGTACCTGCATGTCAAATTTCAAGTGTCTAACTTATGCGGTTAGTATTTTTCATACAAAAGGATTTTCCCGTTATTTCCCGTTCCCGTGGGAATTTCGGGAAATCCTGTCCTAACGGATGCCTACGTCATAACATCTACCTGCATGCTAAATTTCATCTCGATCCGTCCAGTGGCTGTGACGACTTCGTCCGCGTAGAGATGTTTAACGGCTAAAACATTACTTCTTTATAGCGCAGTCGGTTAAAAAGTAGCCTATAACCGTTTCTAGGCTCTGGACTATGTCTGTACCAAATTTCGTTTAAATCGGTTCAGTACTTTATGTGTGAAAGCGTAACAGACAGACAGACAGACAGACAGACAGACAGAGTTACTTTCGCATTTATAATATTAGTAAGGATTATTTGATTTTTATGCCTTTTAATCTGAACCCTGGTTACATTATCTTCCAGCAAATAAACTACTCTACCTAATCTTTATTTAACAACTGTCCCTTTTATCCAATTGTAATCGTCTTTATTGACATATTTTTTGAAAAAACTTGGTCATTTATTTTAAAATGTTTGATTATTTTACTGTTCTTGTTAATGTTAATACTCTGTTTCTTACATTTAAAATCGTTAGACGTCGATGACGGTGACAAGGGTGGCGATGCCTTTGGATTAATTATATCCAATCGCGACCTCATCTTGCGACCAAATACTATTTCAGCAGGCGAGAGACCCGTGGCAGAATGAACTGAATTACGGTAATCCATTAAGTATTTTAGCAATCTAAGTTTCCTCGTGCGTATAGAGTTATTTGTGAAAAGACATGATTTTATGCCCTTTTTACAATTTTCACGAAGCTCTCCGCTTGGCCATTGCTGGCCGGGTGATACACCGGTAGGGATTGCAATCCGGATAAACGGATCCGGTAATCCGGCGGATCCGGCATCATTTTATGGTTACCGGATCCGGCACCAATATACCGGATCCGAAGACCGGATCCGGTGATAGCAGTTTGTGAGAAAATAATATAGCTGTTGCATGAGTAGGTACTTTAAAGGCGTTGTGCGTAGTGTTCATGCGTGCAAGTCGTTCGTCGCAGAGTCTAAACTCATTATTGTGATATTTTTTGCCATACATTCGTTTGACAGATTCATCAAATCATGATGGTATCTGTCATAATCAGAAATACCTGTAAGGCTTGTTTATTAGCATTCTCAAATACTTTAATAATGATTTTGATCTCATTTCAGTTAATTACGTAAGGTTAGTTGTTGGTCTATTGGTGGCAAGCGCTGCGTTAGGACCGAGAGGTCCCCGGTTCGAATCCGGGGTCGGGCAAAATTTGTGTGAGATTTCTGTAATGAAATTACTCAGCCCGCAGTTGGGAAGTTGGCTGTTGAACGCCCGTGCCTCGGAATGCACTTTAAGCCGGTGGTCCTGCGCCCGATCTCTCATCGGTCATGTCGGATTGCCGTCTCACCGAATTATGAGAGTAAGGGAATAGAGAGTGCACTTGTGTTTGCGGGCACACTTGTGCACTATAATATATCCTGCGCACTTGGCGGATCTCAATTGAGATCGGCCGCCATGGCTGAAATCGGTCGGACGCCTTATTTATAGTTGTATCTATAAGATATTATAGTTACTTGATAATTAATATTGTTACTTATAAATGATCCTTGAAAGTGAAATCTAGAAAGACTGAGCTACGTCGTAAAATTATTACTATATAAACTTTTAAATTTTAATTGTTTTCTTGTTGTCTTAACGTTGGGTAGGAAATAAAGTTGATTTTATATATTTTTGATTTATTTATATAAACTACCTACATTAAGTAAGTAATTAAGTGTCACTGCACTTATAGTGACACTTAATTAACTCACTTATTTTGTACTAAAAAGCGAAAATCATCTTGATTTAATCAATCAATCCGGCGTCATTTTCAGTCCGGCCGGATCCGACCGGTTCCGGCCGGATTGTTGGGAATCCGGGCGTATCCGGCCGGACTGCAACTGACGCCGGATTACAATCCCTATACACCGGGGAGGTGATGTGTGTAACACCGTTTGATTTACAAAATAGTTGAAATTCTTGTGAGCAAAAAGATGTGCCATTATCACTAACCAACGTTTCAGGGACTCCGAACCTGGATATAAAATCGCATAGTCTCTCAATTACTGCGCTCGAGGTGGTGGTCTGCTTCATGTCGTACACTTCGACCCATTTGCTATACGCGTCTACCACGACTAAATACATCGAACCTTGGATTGGGCCAAGAAGATCGAAGTGAACTCGGCTGAAGGGCGCGGGCGGGCGGCGCCAGGCGGCGGGCGGCGCGCGGCGGCGACGGCCGTAGCTGAGCGCACACGTCACACGAGCTTATCATGCTTTCAAGCGCGTCATCAATTTTTGGAAACCAAAACCTGGATCGTGCTTCGGCTTTGGTTTTTACAATACCTAAATGCGAAGAGTGCAGCTGTTTTAAGATGATTCCGTGTAAGCTCTCCGGTATGACTATTTTATGCCCTCTCATTATGCATCCGTTTTCTAAAGATAATTGAGCTTTACATAAAAAGTAAGGCCTTATTCTCATATCGCTTATTTTAGCTGGCCAACCGTTCGATATAAAATCAGAGACTGCCTTAAGGATTGCATCTTTGTTGGTCGCATCCTTCAATTCGGCCAGAGTGACCGGCATGCTGCCGTCGACGACAAAGCAGACGTAGCTTGCGCGGTCGCACGGCGGCTCGCTCTCGGCGCAGGGCTCGGCACACGCGCAGCCGCGGCCGCGCCGCGGTTGCTGGGCAACGCGTCCGCGCGCGGCTCGGGTAAACTTGCTCGCGAGAAATAGTCAGCACTATTATGGACGCTACGAATATATTCGATCGTATAATTGTAACCGCTTAAGAATAAGGCGTATCTCTGTAACCTGTTGGCCGATACCTCTGGTATACCTTTGTGTGGCCCGAAAATCGAAATCAAAGGTTTGTGATCCGTTCGTAAAACGAATGGCTCCGATCTGCCATACAAATATTGATGGAACCGCCTCACGCCATAAATAATCGCGGTAGCTTCTTTCTGGATTTGAGCATACCTTTTTTCCGCGACGTTTAATGTACGCGACGCATACGATAGCGGTCTCTCGACTCCGTCCGAATCCACCTGCGAGAGAATCGCGCCTAACCCCGAAGGCGACGCGTCTACGGTTAAGATTATTTTCGCTTTCGGATTAAAATGTGTTAACACGGCGTCAGATGTTAACATCTTTTAATTTCCTTAAATGCTTTATCGTGCTGTTCCGACCAATCCCATTTTGACCCCTTTTGTAACAGATCGTATAACGGGCTGAGAATCATAGATGCGTTTTTAACAAAATTACGATAATAATTAATTAGACCTAAAAATGATTGCAGCTCATTTACGTTAGATGGAACGGGGCTTCTATCATAGCTTTAACCTTTTCCGGTGACTTCTTTAGACCCTCTTTCGTGATGACATAGCCAAGGTAACTAATTTCGTCCTGTAGAAACTCACATTTTTCTTTCTGTAAGGTAAGTCCCGCGGCCTGCAGACGCTGCATGACGGCGTCCAGGCGCTGCAGGTGCTCCCGGCGCGTCCGGCCCGTAACCAAGATGTCGTCCAGCAGGCACAGCACGCCGTCCATGCCCGCCAGCACGCCTTCGATGGCGCGCTGGAACACGGCCGGCGCGCTGGCCAGCCCGAACACGAGGCGCGTGTACTTGTACAGGCCGCGGTGCGTGTTGATGCACGTCAGCTTCTGCGACTCCTCGTCCAGAACGAATTGATTGTAGGCCATGGACAAGTCTAACTTACTGAATTGTTCACCGCCATGGATCTTCGAAAAGAGCTCGTTAGCCGCGGTGAGTGGGTATTGGTCGACAAGTAGTTGTTTGTTGAGACTCACGGAGTAATCTGCACACAACCTCACTGACCCGTTGCGCTTCAGCACCGGCACTATGGGCGAGGCGTAGTCCGCGTGCTCCACCGGCACGAGGACCCCCAGCGACACCAACCTATCTATTTCCTTGCCTACTTTATCGCGAAGCGCGAAGGCGACTGGACGGGGTTTGAAAAAAAATGGTTTTGCATTATCTTTCAAAATTAGTTTTACTTTATGCTTGTTAAATGTACCTAACCTGTCCGACCACAGCTCTGAATACTTATTTTGTAGCTTTACGATAATGTCTGTACCGGCGCAATAATTCACTCGCGTTAACTCTAATTGAAAATTAGATAAGAAGTCCCGACCCAAGAGCGGTGGGCCTCCGTCCCGGACGACGTACAGGTCGAGCGCGCGCGTGCGGCCCCCGTACGAGACCGCGCGCCGCAGCGCGCCCGCGCACGCGATGCGCGCGCCGGTGTACGACATGAGCCGCTTGTGGGGAGCTGATAATGGCACATGTTTGAAATGAGTGTTATAAAAATCCTCCGATATGACTGACACGGCAGACCCGCTATCGATTTCAAACTTTAAGGGCACTTTTTCTATATAAACCGTTTCTACCATGGGCTCTCCCCTTAAAGAACGTATTTGAAACACCTTACCGTAATCGTCAGACTTGTCACCGCCGTCGACCTCCACATAATTAACTTTGGAGCACATGCGACGCAGATGACCCTTTACATTACATTTTCTACACACATAAGTAGCATATCTACATTCCGACGACTTATGGTTGGTAAACCCACACACTGCACTTCACTTTGCCACGTTTCGCGATGTTGAAGAGCTGCGTGTCCGCGGGCGCGTCGGGGCGCGCCGCGGCAGGCGCATGCGCGTTGGCGCTGGCCGCGGCGGCCGCCCGCGCGCACCGACAGTTTTCCGCTTTCTCCAACGCCTTTGCGAGTGTCAACCCTTCCAAATCTTGCGCATATAAATGCTCCTTTTCAGCTCCCGGCCGCATTCCCATAATGAATTTGTCACGAAGAGACTCCTCCATGTTGGCGAAACCGCAATGCGCGGTGAGGCCGCGCAGTCTCGCCGCCCATTGGGAATGCGACTCGCCATCTTGTTGTGTGGCCGCATAAAACTTATGGCGCTCACCAAACCCAATCCTTTTGGGGGTGAAATGGTCGTCCAATAGCTTTACCACGTCATCATACGGCACCTCCTCGATCGGTTTCGGCTGGGCCAAATTTAGTACGAGGCCGTACGTCTGCTCCTCGAGTGCACTCAGCAGAATTGCCTTCCGCCGATTCCCGCCCTTGTCCGACTCGTCGTTTATCCCGTTTGCGATGTAAAATTGTTTTAAGCGTCCATTGTACGTGGCCCAACATTGGGCTGTGTGGTCGAATGTTAAAAAGTTTCCGATTTGTGAATTAAACATTTCTATTGATCACTAATAAATACAACACGCGTAACTGGGTAGGTAAATGTTTAAAAACGTCGCCACTGTTAAGTATGTAAGTATATACGTAAGGAGCCGGCGATGCGGGGAGCGGGTGAGTCAAACGCTGGTTCGTTGCGCACTGGTTTATTCGGCGCCGCGAAGTGCGGGGCCCGACAAGATGGCGCGCGGGACGCAGCCCGCGCATGCGTACTTACGACTAGCTTAATATTAGGTATACATATATAACAGGTTGTTGAATAAAAAAAAAATAAAGAACGTAGTAGGGCTGTGAATACCGTTACTGGTTCAGCTAGCAGTTTATATCTCACGTGCTGTAGTTATTTAAATATCTTGGGGTACTAGCTATACCCCATCTCTTGCATTATATCTAGTCATTTTTTACTTTTATCTAGGTAGGTACGGTCGGCTAAGCGGTCTACCGGTTTAAAAAAATATTCATATGCAAGTGAAATATTGATATGGTTGAAGGTTGGCATGTAAGAATAATTGTCTTGGGAAAATAAACATGTTTTTCTGCGACGCGCGAATGTTTTTCAATATGGATAAACTGCCTACATTCTCAGTTGATCGTACTTACCTTATCTTCATATGTAATTTGATATTGTCTGTGCTTTATTTACCTACATAGTGAGTTCACTAATAACTATTTATTTATGCGCATTTCAGCTGCAGTTCCTGCTGCTGATCCTGCACTTCGGGCACGTGCTGTTCGAGCCCTCGTGCGAGTACCCCAAGTGGGTCTCCTTCATGTTCCTGCCCCACAACATCTTCATCCTGTTCCTCTTCTCCGACTTCTACATCAAGGAGTACATACTAAAGAATAATAGAACTAATAAAAGTAAATAGGTAGTAAATTATTATATTGTTAATCTTAATAATACTGGTTTTGTGTTTTATTTATGATTCTTTCAACACTGACCTGTCGCGTAGCATTCGTCGTGTCCTTTCATTGTGACGGACGTACGACGGTGTACATACATATAGATATTTATAAATACATACTTAAAAACAAACACAATATAAGTGGGAATCGAATCTCTCTCGGAACTCCACACACGACTTTCGGAACCGCCAGCCAGGGTCCAGGGTTCCACCGAGCCAGTCAATAGTCAGCTTTACGGGGTCTTGGACCGCATTTCTAAATGGGGTGCATGGAATCTTGTCGAATTCAATGCCAAGAAGATGTGTGTATTTTCTGGTAAAGTGGCGTGAGCATTTTTGAACCTCTCTCCCCAAGAGGTACAGTTCCAATTTTCTGCCCCGTGTCATTAAAGCATGGAATGCCCTTCCTGTTTTCCCTCCCTCCTACGATCCCGGGCTCTCGAGGCGGGGTGTAAAACGGTCTCTATGCAGGTCTGTCGCCTGACGACCTCATATGTAGATCTTACTACCGCTTACCATCAGGTGGAGTGAGGTCATCCCGATAGCTACTTTATAAAAAGAAATTCATTGTCTATTAGTCCAGTCATTTAAGCTTAAATTAGATAAGAATCTCGGAATTCGAAATACCCAGCTGTAAGTTTGTAAATACTTGGATATTGACACCCTAAAAGTAGTCTCAAAACCTACATATTGTAGGGTGTACGCAACTATAAAATTTTCAAGGTCAAATGTCTCAAATATCAGTTTTATGAACTTTTCAGCGAAACGGGAAGTTTTATCATAAAAGTGTGTAGGAGAAAATTACTTATCATCTAATTATCTATAAAAATTGTCTATACGTTTTATTCCTAAGATTCACCATTTCAGAAATACAGCGATGCAAATAGTTGAAAAAGTTGTATTTTCAAAAGCTTCCAGACCCCCGTGCGATTGTGCTAGACAGTTAAAATTTTCACAACTGATGAATTTCAGTAGCCTCTATAACATCTAATACTAGAAAAAGCTTAAAACCAATGTTTAAGAGGGTTCTCATACAAAAACTATGTTTTTTTTTTCTCACACTTGGCCGGTTTTTAACGTGGTGACCCCAGCAAAACTATTCCAGGCGACACCTTTTATAAGTGAAGAACACGTTGTTTATATGAAAGCCTAGTTCAATAATTGTTTTGGAAGACTTGGCTGGCCGCATCACTAGGCTGTACGGTCCAAATCCCTGATGGGATAAATTGGACAAAAAAAAAAGTGTTGACATTGACACTGATCTGACAGATCAGCTGTCAATGCTGTCATGTTCTCGCTTGTCCTGCTAGACAACAAAATAACCTAAAAAATACATTGTTTTGTGGTTCTTCATTTTTCTAATCTTTATATAAAATGTCTTTATTAAGATTGAAAGCAGCGCCAATCGTCTTGATAGAAGATGATATAAATAAAAATATTATTCCATTATTACTTGAACTTGCACCAACTGAAAAAATTGCGACTCATTTCTTCAGTTATGAACAGCCAGTTTCCCTTTGGAAGAGTGTCTTCAAGGAACACCAGAACATAATTTATCATGAAGAATTTGAAACCGAATCACTAGACAAGTATACAAGTGAAAAATGTTCCATTATAATTGATTCAATCAATCAAATGTCTCTTTGTTTAGGTTGGCCTACATGTTTGAAAATGATTAAAAAACTTTCCTCAAATTCCAATGTAAATAAACTGATATTAGTATTACATAAGGACTGCTTGCCCCCTCTATCAAAGCTACAGTTGCAATTAAATCATTTAGCCACTGCTATAGTTTCGTATGATGAAAAAGTAGACACCAAAGTTGATATACTTCTGAAGAAAAGTGGAAAGGTAGTAAAAAGTTCGGAAATGCTATCATTTGATAACAGAACATCTACATTGAAATCAGCTCCTATAGTAAAGGATGTAAAAACCGATAGCGAACCTGAAAAGCCGTCGCCTGGAAACCTTACCACATTCAAAATAGAAGTGGACCAGACTGACAAGCTTGAGAAGTACAAACTGAAGCTGCCTTACATGAGCAAAATAAATGAGGGAGAGGCCAAAATCTTTTACGAACCTGATGCTGTGGACGACTGGGATGAGGAGGATCCTGATGAAGATTTAGATATATAAATAAACTATATTTACATTAATTGGTTTATTTTTATTGATCCTTTACACCAGTGCAAGGGCCATTGCAGATTTATGATAATGAGACATTATCAATCATTCTAAAACAAATATGTTTTTTTGGAACTCCAAATACAGGTCATATTTAAGACCAATTGGGTTTAGTACCCCTCTTCAAAATTTAAATAAACTTGAGCTTCTAAAAATTACATTTAACTAATAAAAAAAATATTTTTGTCTTCTGTTAATACTGTACAAATGATTTTGTTGTGTCCCACTTGATTTGTTGAATAATGATTTACTACTTCATAGGATTTTCCTATAACTACCACTACTAGATCTCATGTATTTTTGTTATTTAAAAATACTTAGGACTTAGTTTAATATCTATTTAGATAGTAGTGACGAATCTTGCTAGGTAGTTGATGAGAGGACTATAATCAGATTCAAATGTGGAATGGTAAACTACAGCTATATATGATGAAGGCCCACAGTTGTAAGCCAAAGGATGATGGTAAATCATGATGAGGGGATTTGCTGCATGCAAAGTTATATTCAGCCCTCAATTTTTCTATGACATCTAAGTATAGAAATTGATTGGGTGCCATGAGTATTTTTGAACTGAAATTACCAAAGGCATGTCTCAGATCTAAATTCTGCTTTGGTTCATATTCTTTAGTACACTGGAGACTACCTACCTATGTAGTTATAGATGTTTGGGTATAACACAATCAAACACTCAAATGAGTAAGTTTTTCTGCATTATTTATAATATTAAGACATCATATACCTAATTAAAACTAACAAATAATATCATCATATTAATTGTAAATTGAGAGAAAAGTCGGTTAAAAAGGAGGTAAATATATCATCCGAATTGAGAATCTCTAGAACATTCATCAATCTTATTCTGTAATTTGATTAAAATATAAACTATGTATGTACTTCATACTAAGCCAGGACTGGGGAGCTATGTGGAGAAGGAATACTTTGACATTCAAAGGTGACCAAACAAACCCTCAATTATAAAGAGTTCACTTTTTATTCATTTTTTTGCTAAGTTCGTTACAATTTTGCGATTTTTTTTTCAATTTATTTGCCACGTAACTCATTACATTACACAATATCTAATAAAGTAGAAATCCAAGTACGTGGAAGTTAATTTTATTAATGACACCGTAATTATTACATCACCATTTAATCAACTCTTAAATTATGTAAATTACTCATCAATGATTAATTTTTGCGACATATAAAATTAAACAATGAATAAATGATAAACAATTACAACAGAGAATCCAGTTACGAAGCTCTAAACCGCGACGGATAGTAAAAAATAAAAATAATCGCATTGCATTGGCCCTACCCGTTTGGTAAAGCAAGACTACGAACGAAAAATATTTCTTCCGAGACATTAATAATATTATGCAAGCCGATATCGTACACACGGGCGCGGGGCGGCGCGACAAGCATCGACACATAATAATGCTAACAAAATATATGATAAAAATGATTTACAACCTCATAACCTAACAAAATCGTTCCAGTTCATATACAATTTTATTTGCACATTAAATATAAGGGGCACACATATGGGGGATAGTCGGGCGTCGGGATAACATGTACACGCGGGCGCGGGGCGGTTACTCGCCGGAGAGCTCTTTGAGTCGCTCTTCCCGCGGCCGCGCGCCGCCGAAGATGGACGAGGCCTGGCTGGTGGACGCCAGCGAGTTCACCGGCTCCTTCACCGTCCGCGGCTCCAGCTTCAGCTTCGGCCGCCCCGTCGTGTCTGGAATACAGAAGGCTCGTCATGTAAAGGCGTGTTAAAAGTACTTGACGAAATGTTTAGCGCGACGAAGCGTTTCATCGCTACGATTGACCTCCACCTCCACCTCAAAATGAGATCGAGATTCATAAAAAAGCAACCGGCCAAGTGCGAGTCGAACTCGCGTGGAAGGAGTTCAAAAGATTTCAAAAATTGTTAAACTGTTTTTTAGATTAAGTAAGAATTATTGTAAATTCGCTCACATCATTCAGTCTTGCTAAAAGTCCTAAATAAAGCAGTTTAACAATTTTTGAAATATTTTATTCAAAATCCCCATTCATGTATTTTTGACTCTCGGTCTATAACGGAACAAGTGGGAAATAAAAAGTTCCAATCGTCACCACTGGGGACGAACGAAACTTATTTTTTCCCACTCGTCCCCAGTGGGGACGAACGGGAATAAGCGAGCGTGGAAGGGTTTCGTACCAATATTATGAAAAAAATCTTCATATGAATAAAATTGCCTTATAGCAGCTAAAATTTCAGAAATCTACTAAACTTTTTCACAGTCCATCTCTTTCCTACACGGAAGATTGCAAATTAAAGATGCATGCAGATGCAAAATAGTATTTCATTTTATATTTGCATCAACAATAATCAGCCATTTTATTATTAAGTTTAAGGGATACTATAATACTAATTAGTGATGTTCCGAATATCCATATTCGTATCCGCAGATATCCGAGGGAAAAGAAAAATCCGTACCCGGGTCTGTTACTTTTCATGCTGATCTTTCACGGATCTTTTTCTGGTGATTATTAGAATAAAAAAAATGTAAAAGTCCAGTCAGAGTATATTTATTTCATATAATCAAATATTTGGCACGTTTATAATGCAAACATTTAGATAGATAGATGGATATATCTTTATAATGAGAGAAAGTTATAATTTACATCACTTCTATGACAATGAAATAACTAAAACTTAAATCTTAATATTTATATTGTGATTACTGGAATATTATAAGTTATAACATCATGATCACTTCTATGTAAATAAAAAAAACCTAAACCTCCTTTTTATAATTATGAGACCAATCAATAGAAAGTTATAAAATCCGTATCCGTATCCGCGGATCTTGACAATAAATATCCGTATTCAGATCCGTATCTGCGGATACGAATTTTTGAAGATCTGGCACATCACTATTACTAATATACTATACTTAATATTTTTGGCTGTATGACTCAGATGCCCATGCTATATTAAATTAACCAAAAACTGTAATTTCAACATATTCTCAATGTTAAATTAGTACTAGGCATAAATTAAAATTTTCATATTTTTAACCGACTTCAAAAAAAGGAGGAGGTTCTCAATTCGTCTGTATGTATAATATTTTTTTTTTTTTTTTTTTATGTATGTTCACCGATATTTTCGTCAATTATAGACGGATTTCAAAAATTTTTTTTTGGTTGGATACAGTTCACTTCCGAGGTGGTCCCATTTTCACCAGTCCCGGATCTGATGATGGGATCCAGGAGAAATCGAGGGCAACCCTCAAATTTTTAACCGACTTCAAAAAAGGAGGAGGTTCTCAATTCGTCTGTATGTATAATATTTTTTTTTTTTTTTTTTTATGTATGTTCACCGATATTTTCGTCAATTATAGACGGATTTCAAAAACTTTTTTTTGTTTGGATAGAGTTTACTTCCGAGGTGGTCCCATTTTCACCAGTCCCGGATCTGATGATGGGATCCAGGAGAAATCGAGGGCAACCCTCAAATTTTATAGGGACATGTACCGCGTTTTGCATATTATCTGAAGTAATATTGGCATTTGCTTCTGGCTATCATAATCTTATGATGCTGAGCTGATGATGGAAGGTCAACTCCTTAATAGTTATGAGTAAAAGGATAATTCTTTCAATACTGCATACATATTAAGACTACTAGTTATAAATCAATAGCATTACAGGTGAGCTTAACTATTAGGTTGACCAGTCTAGGATCTGATGATGGGATCCAGGAGAAATTGTGGCCAACCCTCAAATTGTATAGGCACATGTACCGCGTTTTACATATTTTCAGAAGTAATATTGGCATTTGCGTCTGGCAATCATAATGTTATGATGCTGAGCTGATGATGGAAGGTCAACTCCTTAATGGTTGAGAGTAAAGGGATAATTCTTTCAAGTCTGTGTACATATTAAGACTACTAGTTTTAATTTCAGTAGAATTATAGGTGAGCTGAACTAATAGGGACCAGTCTAGGATCTGATGATGGGATCCAGGAGAAATCCAGGGCAACCCTCAAATTTTATAGGCACATGTACCACGTTTCACATATTTTCTGAAGTTATATTGGCATTTGCTTCTTGCAATCATAATGTTATGATGCTGAGCTGTTGATGGAAGGTCATCTCCTTAAAAGTTGGGAGTAAAAGGATAATTATTTCAATACTGTATACATATTAAGACTACTAGTTATAATATCAGTAGTATTAAAGATGTAACACTAAAAAGTATGAAAAAAAATTGTAAACAAAAAAAAAACCGCCTTCAAAAACCCGACTCACTAAAAATTACAAAATAATATAACGAACATTAATCTGGGTATGAATTTGATATGTTGTTGAAGGCGGTGCCAATTAAAATTTTGAGGAAAACTGCATGAAATATAAACGGCACCGCCTTCAACAACATATCAAATTCATACCCAGATTAATGTTCGTTATATTATTTTGTAATTTTTAGTGAGTCGGGTTTTTGAAGGCGGTTTTTTTTTTGTTTACAATTTTTATAGGGACATGTACCGCGTTTTGCATATTATCTGAAGTTATATTGGCATTTGCTTCTGGAAATCATAATCTTATGATGCTGAGCTGATGATGGAAGGTCAACTTCTTAATACTTAGGAGTAAAAGGATAATTCTTTCAATACTGTATACATATTAAGACTACTAGTTATAATATCAGTAGCATTATAGGTGAGCTGAACTAATAGGGTGACCAGTCTAGGATCTGATGATGGGATCCAGGAGAAATCGAGGGCAACCCTCAAATTTTATAGGGACATGTACCGCGTTTTGCATATTATCTGAAGTTATATTGGCATTTGCTTCTGGCAATCATAATCTTATGATGCTGAGCTGATGATGGAAGGTCAACTCCTTAATACTTAGGAGTAAAAGGATAATTCTTTCAATACTGTATACATACATATTAAGACTACTAGTTATAATATCAGTAGCATTATAGGTGAGCTGAACTAATAGGGTGACCAGTCTAGGATCTGATGATGGGATCCAGGAGAAATCGAGGGCAACCCTCAAGTTTTATAGGCACATGTACCGCGTTTTACATATTTTCTGAAGTTATATTGGCATTGCTTCTTGCAATCATAATGTTATGATGCTGAGCTGATGATGGAAGGTCAACTCCTTAATTGTTTGGAGTAAAAGGATAATTCTTTCAATACTGTATACATATTAAGACTACTAGTTATAATATCAGTAGTATTACAGGTGAGCTGAACTAATAGGGTAACAAAAAATTTAACACTAAAAAGTATGAAAAAAAATTGTAAACAAAAAAAAACCGTATTTAAAAACCAGACTCACTAAAAATTACAAAATAATATAATACGAACATTTATAATCATCTGGGTATGAATTTTATATGTTTTTGAAGGCGGTGCCAATCAAAATTTTGAGAAAAAAGAAGCACTCTGTGCTTGTCTGTTTGAAATATCAACGGCACCGCCTTCAACAACATATAAAATTCATACCCAGATGATTATAAATGTTCGTATTATATTATTTTGTAATTTTTAGTGAGTCGGGTTTTTGAAGGCGGTTTTTTTTTTGTTTACAATTTTTTAACGGATACGTTCGACGGATAGCTAAGTCTCAGTAATAGGGTCTCAGTTTTACCTTATGGGTACAGAACCCTCAAAAAATATAATAAAAAAAAATGTTTTACTAAACTCCTTGAATCTAATGAGTTATTTTTACTACTTTGGTTAATTAGCACTATAGAATATATTGCAAATTTTAAAAAACCTGTTGGATATCATATTATTATCAAACCAGAATTATTCAAATTTTATAAATGTACCTATTTATTATTATATAAATATTAATATTAAAAACATAAAAATAACAAAAAAACTAATTTCCCCTAAGAAGTAGAACAAAAGAAAACGAGGAGCTTTCCATTCCTTCGCAAGTCCGGCTATAATGACAGACGAAGCCGCTCCGAGCCACCACCTTAGCCGGTTAGGAAAAAAAAAGTAAATGTACCTGGGCGTGAGGGAGGCATATCGTCGAAGTTGCGTCTCGGCGGACGCTGCGGGGGAGGTCCGCCCGGGCCGGCGGCGCCGCCCGCGCCCGCGCCCGAGCGCCCCATGCGGCCCCACTCCCCGCCGCCGCGCCCCGGCTCCTCCGAGCCCCCGCGCGACCCGCGCCCGCCGCCCTCGCCCCAGCGCTCGCCGCCGCCGCCCCCGCCCCCGCCGCCGCCGCCGCCACCGCCGCCCCCGCCGCGCTCACGCTCTATGGACCAATACACTCACATTCAGTGCGTTTCAGACGCGCACCAGTAGCGCTACCATGAGTTTAAAAGTGACAGACTCGATATCACCTAAATGTAAATATGTCTATGAAAAACATGCACAGCGGTTACGCTTAGAACTAAAATCGGCAGTATCAAAAAACAAATCGATAGGTTTTTAACGTACGTAAGTTTTCGATAGGTAACTCATGGTAGCGCTTCGCGTCTCATCCAATGTGAACAGCTCCATATAAAGTGTATGTTGACCAGAGCATTTGACTTTTAGTCATGTGCGACTTACGACTAGTGTGAGCGGGGGGTAAGCCGGTTATATGCGATAGTCGATTGCCGCGCTCCGTCCGGACATATCACTCACTCACGATGTTTTTTCTCATTCGGGCTGTGTTTAAGCTGTTGTTTAATTTTTTTTTACAGCAAGAGGACAGACTTCGTATTTCTTTCAGGCCATAGGTAAGTATCGTCGACCTTCCAATGATAGCCTGGCCTGGCCGGCTACCCATTGAAAGACCCAGACAGTAAATGTAGTAAATTTCCAGTGCCTATAAAATTCTATAAAAAAAAACTGCAATATATATTGCTTTTTTTGTCCCATCTATCCTATTAGGAAAGGGCAAAGGAATCTAACCTGTGCAGAAAATAATATATTACTTTCTTTCTATGTACCTAGTACATACATAATTATATCTGCCCTACTATCATTGATTTCTAAATGTATAAAATAATTAGTGTATTTAAAAAACATGTTACTAAATAATTGTTTAGTACCAAATTGACCCAATGGCAAGCAAATTGTGAATAGGTGTATTAATGTTATATATATTTGATTAGTATGAAAAAGCTGATACGTTAAAATAGCGCTATAATGATGTTATAGTATGAAAAACACCCATCTTGGCATAGCATGATGAAATAGCAAAGCCGACCTTGTTACGTTAATAAATGCTTATATTAATTCTAGACCACACTTTTTTTATTATGAATATTCAAACATTCTTATCAGGTTATAAATGTGCTTAACATATTTGCAGTTTCAGTTAAATTGGAAATATAAGTCCTGATCAAATAATTAGACCAACACCACCACCAGTATTAAAAAAAACAATATGTTATTATGTATTTAGGAACTTAACTTTACATGTAACTCATTCTATTTAGCTGAAACCATTAACTAGGATATAAGTAATACAGAATAAATAACGCAGAAACATAATGTTAAATTACATATAAATAATACAGATACAGACACCAATGAACTATGAAATGAATTGAACAGACCAATTTTATATCATATTCAAAAATGTATTAAGAAGTTTAATAAAGTAAAACCATATTTAATCCAAAGTATCTTGTATTTTTTAAATAAAATTGGTCGGTCATAAAGCCCAGTTTACATTGTTCTTATAAAATATCAGACATCACTATTTTAATTGCCATTTCTTTTATATATATGCAGTTCCAGCTTCCAACCAGTTAAGATATGATCAAATACCATCCATAATGGTACATATTTTAAACAATTTTTAAATTAAATAATCCCATTATTAATTACAGGAATATCTCTGAAAGTGCTTGCTTTATTGAACAAATTGTCCAGCTAATATAAAAATGTCTATATCAATAAATGGCCAACTATTCTTATCACTATCTCTGGTTAGAGATAAGGAGTATAATATCAATTAGAGTTGATACTCAAAGTTTTTCATAAGAAATTCATATACAAAATTACCATGAATTACCTTTATAGTGATAATTCTGCTGGATAGGCTGTATATATTTTTTTTCTAATTAACATACAATGATGGCTTAGAGTAGCCTCATCATCATCAATGGACTTGCGGGGGAGCAGATGGCACTCACCCCCAAAACAGTATAAAATATTCTATCGCATGTAGTTCACAAATATCAATCAATATGTACATTTATTCATTATTTTAGTAATAGGTATACATATTTGTTGTTAAATATCCATAGTACTAAATTCTTAAAGTAAACTTTTATCCCGAAAGCTAATTATCTCGAAAACAGAGAGTATATTTACTATGAGTTAAGTAATCATAACAACACATGAAGTAGCAGATATCAATATTTGCTTAAACTTCACAATTTGCTTTCAATTCAGCCAGGCAAAAAAAGATCGTGTGTCTGATATCTCTAAACTAATTTACTTCCATATGGATTAACAACAGTCAATGACTATCTCAAATTTGTAACAGTGTTCTTTCAGCCGTCTATCTGCAGGAGACAATTTCAACCATCTGTAGCCACGCAATAACGCACGCATAAGGCAAACTAAGATAACAATGTAAACTGAGCCGTGGGTTGTGTTA
Organism: Maruca vitrata; assembly: GCA_039566165.1. NCBI lineage: Eukaryota > Metazoa > Arthropoda > Insecta > Lepidoptera > Crambidae > Maruca > Maruca vitrata. The sequence continues at coordinate 4,823,459 of CM076933.1, forward strand.
GTGGCGCATGTTACCATGTGTGAACCCTCCACCCAGGTGGCGAGGCGCGCGGCGGTCTGGCTCGAAGTGGTCGTACATACCGCGGCCGCCGCCGTCGCGCCGGAAGCCCCCGCGGCCCCCGTCGCGCGAGTCGCGCCCGCCGTCCCGCCCGCCGCCGTCCCGCCGCTGGGCGAAGCCGCCGCCTCTGGAAGATGCATTTACACGGTGAGGGAAACTGGTCAACATCATTAATAATATAATAATAAATAATAAATATTACACAACATCACATACTAGTAGCTTTAGCACTTGTGTTACGGAAATCAGGATCAACAGTGGATACACAAATAAACTTAAATATATTTAATAATACACCCAGACACGGAACAAACACCGATGTTCGTCACACAAATATTTGTCCCGAGTGGGAATCGAACCCACGACTCTTGGAACCATAGGTTTTGAACCTGAGTCACTAACCACTGTTCCACCGAGCCAGTCAAATTATCTAGTCAACATCATTATGGAGCTAGATCCCACTATCCTAATACTTCCCGATCAGTGTGTCTGGGCTGGTCACGGCGGAGCGAAGTGCAATGGTCTATTAACTAAAATACCACAGTGACAGTACAGTAGATACACAGTACGCTCTAAGTCTTTGTTCAGTATGATGGTGACATGGAAAAGGGGTCAGACACCAACCTGCATCAACAACACATGCTACGAGTCCAAGTCCGAGAATACACAAATCTACTAACATTATAAGCTGTACTAACCTACCAGCAATTCATTATTTTGCAACTTGTGGATACTTCTCTCAGTATAATTATCAGCCAATTGCATACCTAGAGATAGTTTGTAATAAGGCTAATTATAGAGATATTAATTAGCTTTTTCACAAAAGGTGGTGTATAAATCCAGAAAACTAGCTACATTTTATTAGGGGTGAAAGCCATCAGCTCCCCCACAAGTCCGGTTATGATGACAAGGATACTCCAAGCCATTATTGTAAATCAGTTAGGAAAAATAGTTACATTTTACAAATTTATGCACCAGACCCAATCATACCATTTTACTTGATTCTATAAGTTTAAAATCCCTAAAATTTAATTTTTTTTTTACCATATTTCTGAAATAATTTCTGTTTCACATGATATTAACACACATGCTGTAATAGTTGTGTATCTGATTCTATGAGTTAAAAAATAAATAAGCAAATTGACTTACCCACTTCTCTTTTCCTCAGCCACGTCAATTTTAATAAAGTTACCATCTACATTGAGGACGCCATTCATTTCAATCGCTTTGATCAGATCTTCGAGGTACTCAAATTCCACATAACAAAAGCCCTTGAATTTATCTGTTTCTTTATCCATAACCAACCTTACATTTTTTATTGCTAGGTCCTGAAAAAGAGTAATTTAAGATCATCATTTGCTACTTCGTCAGTCGGCATTTAGGGTAACAAGTAATACTAGGCTAACAAGTTTCACACAGATGCAGCAAAAATAAGGTCGGAATATAATGATTTATCTTTTCCGCTGAAAACTTGTGTAGTGTGAATCATAATTTTCTTATATTGGATATTTTATTATTATATTGGCTTTCTGAACTTAGAAGCCTTACAAAATTTGTTTTCATAATGATAGAAAATTTAGTAACTTGCTGTATGACCTAGACACAAAATGACATAATCACTCTCAAGGTGATTCGATTTTAGACCAGATAACAGTTCCATGATAAAAAAATCTTTGTTTGATGATAATTAATTAATTACATTTAACATTCATTAGTCAGTACTCATGTGTTTGTATACTTATGCCAGAATTTGTGTAATAAAGGTAGCATTTACATTTTTAATCAAAATAGATTCTAGACACATGACGCCAGCAGTCTGGGAATTTAGTAATAACAATAGAATGCAATAAAATTAGATTAGCAGACTTTCACTTACAGGAAAAATTCTTTTAATATCGCCTTGAATGAGTCCAGAGGGCAAGTTCCCAACATAAGCCTTGTATGGGGGCTCTGTGGGAAGAGGGCGGCCGCCCATTCCCCTTCTGCCGCCACCAAAATCCCTGTACGCATAACCACAACCATGAAATTTTCTAACCTATAAAACGCAGTACCTAGCATTCTGTGGGAAATATCTTTACACTAACATCACAAAACACTAAACCGCAAGCTAATTAATAGATTATAATACAAGATATTTGTTAAAAATCGCACTTTCAGGCAATGTTAACGCATCGCGAAAACAACGTAAGTGGGGTACTAGTAACCGCCCTGTTTGGTAACAATACTTAAATCTCATAGCGAAATCAATTTATCCGTTATTCAAAATGATATATTAATCGTAATTAATAATATTTTACAATAAATACCTGGGATTACCATCGTCAAAACCACTACGGCCTGCCATGTTTGGAGACTAGTGACGTGACTGACGCGGGATTGACTGAGTCTAATATTTTTTTATCGATGTAAATTAAATATTCGCTAAATTCATTTCATATTTACATTCCCAGAAATAAACATAAATAGCTGTTTGTATCTTTTTAACCATAATCTTATTTATTTTAATAGTCTAATAAAGCATTCCCACAAATGACGTTTGCATAACCATTGCATTTTATTTCACATTTCCGTCTGTACAATTTTAGTGAGATCTGTCAGCTGTCTACACATTACTTCAATTGTCATTAATGTCATTCCATCTTGTCAAATCAACGTGGAGAACTTAAAAACACATGGGATATTTCAAAAAAATATTAATGTTATAGGCGCTTAAGTTTGGAATGTAATTTAATTTGTGAAATCTAGTGACATCATGGAACTAAAAATTGTAGATGAGGGAGAGCCAGAAAACCAACAAAAGGAGGCAAAAGTACAGTCCTCGGTGTTAGAAGCTTTTGATTTACTTCGAAGCGAAAAAGATGAACAAAAACTTACCGGAGGGGCTAAAATAATCGCACAACTTCAAGGAAAAAATGTAAGATAATTGATTGATCTATATTCCCTTTATTATTACGATTAATTATTGTAAGTAATTATTTGGAGGCAAACAACATAACCTAAAAGGCGCGTACAACTTATCAATAAGTTGATATTCTAAATGAATAGTGAGAGCAAGTCGATTTATTTCTTACTTGCGTTAGAATATATCCTTTGACCCTACTTAAAGCTGTGTTAAATCATTAATTCTCTACATAATGTTTACAAACCCCCAAAATCATGTATCTTATAAATATTGTTGTTAATGATTCCAGGAGGGTAAAGATTTTAACTATGTGCTTAAACGGCTTGTTCGAAGTCTGGGAGCCAATGTCCCTGAAGTAAGAAGTGGCTACTTCGCAACACTTGTCACTTTGCTAACCAAAGCTGGTCAAATTACCATCACTGAGCTGTTGGAACTGGTGAAAAAAGAATTACATGCTAGTAACTCATCTAAAAGTGTAAGTATAATAGTGTATTCACATTTTAGTGGTATATTTATGTTTCAACTGAACAAATTGTTATTACCTACATACTGACTAACTCATTAACAAGTTTACTGCCATGAAACTCTGGCACACAATAAAATAAATAAATATTACACAACATCACATACATTGATCTGATCCTGTGGTAAGTAGCTTAAGCACTTGTGTTACATCAAAATCAACAGTGGATACCCAAATATACTTAAATATATTTAATAACACACCCAGACACGGAACAAACATTGATGTTCATCACACAAATATTTGTCCCGGGTGGGAATCGAACCCACAACTCTTGGAACCGTAGGTGGTAAACCTGGGTCACAAACCACTGTTCCAACGAGCGAGTCGTATGTTGTCTATTGTGTCTGTTTTGATGGCAGCTTATGTGTTAATTTGTCTTGTTATAATCAATACTTCATTGTGCAGATTTAGCACCCTTGTAATAAAAATTAAATGTTTATATTAACAGGAAATTGGTGATGTAGCTCTTGGCCAAATCTTGGTGTGTGGGGCAGTGTTTCGTTCAGGGCTAATGTTAAAGGGTTCTGAGGATGAACAGAAAGAGGTCATCAACTTGCTACTCTCTGCGAGTAAGAAGAAATCATACCTTAGCACAGTGGCATACCTCCTTCTTATTGACTTTGTGAACACAGTAAGTTTGTGCAAGTTTATTTAATAATTTTGTTCATAACAAAACAAATAAGTCACTGGTCATTTCAAAAAATATTTTTTATCTACTATCATCATGGCTATGTCAAAATTTGGCATTATATTAACAGTTTTTTTTTTATTTTAGTTGGATAAAGATCAATTTGCATCAATAGTCTGGTCAAACATTAAACAAGAATTCAAAAAGGAAATAAAAGAACACAGTCTTGACTCCCTATACTTCTTATTGGTGGTCAGCAAAAAGTATCCAGAAAAAGTGAAAATGAGAAAACTGATTGGTGTTCCAGAAATTTTGTGTGAAGACAATATCCAGGACATTTGTGAGAAAATACTGGTATGGACTTTTTTTTACTAAAGTTGAATAATTTTATTTTTACAGAACAATATTTAATTTGTTATTATTTTGACTTCCAGGCAGGTATTGATTTCAATACTGTAAATCATCCTATCTACAAAGAAATTGGTGAACAAATAGCAAAATCACCACATTTGCAACAGTTCTGGACCTCAGGCATTGACAGCCAACTTGCCAAACATAATAGAAACAGGGAACTTGCTACTCTGAACATACTAACTGCAATCCTGAACAATTTAGGTGACAATGTAGCGGTTATTCCTGAATTAATCAGCAAAAATTTCTTCAAACTCTTCATGGACTGGTTTAAAGGACTTCAAACAGCAAGCAAAATAAGAAACAAAAGAGATGATGAAGATGATCATAAGATTATGATTAGGAGAGAAAAAGAGGTCCTCAACCTTTTCTCCAAAGTGATTAAATCTGAAGGTGTTGATAATAAAATCAGAGTTGAGACACTAAAAAAAGTTCTGTTCAATCCAGGAGAAATGAATTTTACTGAAGTGACTGGCACAAGTCTTGTCAGGGTCATAATAAGTGATTTAGATCAGGATGGTGTAAAGAAAATGTCTAAGTTGTTCAAAGGTGTTTTGTTAAATACTTCTAAGAAGACTGTAAAGGAAAATGTTGAGAGGAATTGGTACAACAATGAAAGGTTGAAGGCAGCAGAGATGCTCTCACAGTTGGTAACACAAGAAGTTGTGAAAGATGATGTTGAGTTCAAACTCACTTATATGAAGTTACTTATGTGTTTTGGATTCTTTAAAATTGGCGGTGATGAAAATGTAGCCATCAGCAAAGATTTATCAGGTAATTGTTACTTTTATTATTACTTATTATATGTTTTGTAATTCTTATTTAAGTTGTATTCATTGGGTTTATTTTCTTTCACAGATGCCATCAAGTCATGTTTTTACCGATGCTTTGCTTCCCGATTCTCAAACGTTGACAGCTTGGTAGCAGTCCTGTCTTCATTGTGCAACTTTATATCCTCTAGTTTGGAAAAAGAGCAAATCCGCACCAAAATAGAGAAACAATTCCCGAAAGAGAGCATGGAATGTTGGGAAATGCTTACCGAAATCTGCAAAGACTTAGGAATAGAAAGCAATGAAAACAATTCTAAAGTGGATAAAGTATTTCTTATTTTGCTTTATCAACTTGGTTTGTTCTTATTTTCGGAGCCAACTCATGTCAAAGTCGCTCGGAGTTCAATAAAAGAACTGAAGAGTTGTTATGAGCATAACAGAAAAGAAAAGAAAAAGAAATCTAAAGCAAAGGTTGATTCTGATGAACCTGAATGGATAGAAGTGCTGGTGGAAGTACTTCTCTCTATCTTATCAGTTGAATCAAGTGTATTACGCTCAGTTGTACAGTGTGTGTTCAGACTACTGCGGGAATATTTGACACCAACATCGATTGGACAAATAGTTTCTGTACTGGATCCAGAAAGCGAATCGAATCCACTTACACAAGACAGTGAATCGGAAGCGGAAGATGAAGCCGAGGAATCTGATAATGATGAAAAAGAAAATGGAGATGAAGATGATGACGAAAAAGACGAAGAAAACAGCGAAAGTGGCAGCGACGAAGAAGATGAAGATGACGAAATGAAGGTGCCTGACCAGCTGAGAATGGCTGTGCAGAAGGCTCTGGGAGGAGCTGCCAACGAGAGTGACAATGAAAGCGTAGATGCCGATATGATAGACGAAGACGAAGGTAAAAAGTTAGATGATGCCCTTGCTGAAGCTTTCAAGCAATTTGGCCAAGGCAAAGGGAAAAAGTCGAAGAAGGAACGGAAAGATAAGAAAACCGTCTCTGATTTCCGAATACGGGTGCTAGATCTTATAGACATATATTTAGAGAAAGATCCTTCAATGGACGTATGCCTGGCAATGATCGCTCCTTTGACGAGGTGTTTGGAGTTCTGCATTCAGGATAATCAGCTGACAGAACTTGAACATAGAGTCAGGAAGACAATAAAACTATTGACGAAAGTACGAAAGTTCACATCCACTGAAGGCATAACTGTCGATATCTTAAGTGACTATCTCAAATCCACAATTGATAAAGGCGCCAGGTCGCACTTCTTATATCAGGCCGTAGGTGACGTAATCACATTTTTTGCAACATTCATAATAAGTTGTTCACAAAAAATTGTTGTGAAAATTCCAAAATCACCGAAAAAGAGCAAACAACTAAATAACAATTGCACACCCTTGGTGGATATTCTGAAGGAAGCCCTTCAAAGTTATTTCCAGAACCGCAGCTGTATGCTACCTATTATATTCTTCCACAATGTTCTGCAATTAGAATGGGAGGGTACTTTTGAACTTGTGCCTGTAATAATAGATAATATTTTCAATAGCGAAGTTAGACAATACAGGCGTAATGAGGGCATAGAGTTAATTGCTGGATTCTATAAATCTCTCAAACGGAATAAAACGATGTTGGAAAAATCCACGAGTAAGATTACTAGTTTAGAAACACATTTCGAGAAAACTTTAATGAAGACTTTGAAGGGAGAGACTAATTTCGAAGCAAAAAATAATTTCTTTATCACATTGAAAAAATTGATAAATACAATAAAACAGGTCCATGAAAGCTCACATACTGAAAGCAATTTGAACTTCCAATCGCTCTTAGAAACTGTAGGAGCTTGCAAAGGTACAGGAAAAGTGAAAAACAAACCTAAGACGAATGAAGTACAAAATCAAAAGGCTAACAAGAAACTGTTAAAGAAATTAAAGAAACAAAAACGGAAGCAAGAGCAAATGAATGGCCATGGTGAACCTCGCAAGAAGAAAATGAAAAAGAATTCAGAAACAGAATAAAATGTTTCGTTTTTAAATAAGTAAAATGATTAACTATTTTTACTTAGAAATGTTTTCAACCATAAAAAAATCATCTTGAAAGAGTTCTGTGAATTCATTTTTTGTAGGTATATTACTATGATGACAAAAATGTAACTTTTATTTAGCATAAATAATGTTTACCTAAGAAATCATTTTATTTCATAAAGTCCAAACTGTACTGTGTAAGCGGCGGATACTACCGGCACTGAGCCGGTAAAGTATCAAATCAAATCATTTATTTGCTTACTACGCAACTAAATAATGATTTATTAACACAAGCGTGCGCGCCTTTCTCTTACTCTCATAATTCGGAGTGACGGCAATCCGACATGACCGATGAGAGATCGGGCGCAGGACCACCGGCTTAACGTGCTTTCCGAGGCACGGGCGTTCAAACGTCAACTTCCTAACTCCGGGCTGAATAATTCCATTACAGAAAAACTCACACAAATTTTGCCCGACTCCGGACTCGAACCGTGGACCTCTCGGTCTTTACGCAGCGCTTGCTTTGCTACCAATATCCCAACGAGGAAATTTTATTTATTTGAGTGACAATAAGGTGTCGAAATTTAATTTAATGATGAGTACCAGCGAGAGAGTATCGACGCAAAAAGTGTGCGAGCGAGAAACGAATGGTTGCGTGCGCGCGCGCCTCCATTTTCAATCTCATTCATTATCTGAGCACGAAGAGACAGGGACAGAGAGAATTTACTTTATTTCTTGACGGCTAGGGAGGATTTTTCAATGTATGGCTCCAGAAATAAAACTCGTACTTAAAAAAGGAATGTCTCACTCCGATCTCATTGTCAGTACACTCGCTACTCGGATCCTGCACACTTTTAGAAAAATAGAGCGCAGTCGGATATTTTGGAAGTCTAGAATCAAAGATAGGTTTTTTTTTCTTTAACGTTAGACTAAAATATTGATAGCCAATGGTCAATGAAATCAATAAAAAAAAAAGTATAGTGATGAACTGATTTATTAGATTTAATATATCGATATTCGATTTCCTTAGTAACAGATTCAGCAAATTTATCTTTTTACGTATTTTTTAAATAATAGCATATTTTTTATTAAGACACAAAATTAGTTAAGTACTCCCTAATTTTTTGCTGAATACTTAAACAAGTATATTGTGGTTAGCCGTGGCATTTCTTTATAACTGTCAAATTCTGGCAACACTTAACCGGAAACAAGCTGCAACTCATATGTTTCACAACCTGCCCAAAACTCGGCCAGCCATCTTTTGTGGAAAAATCATTTGTTTCGTGTCGTCAGGGTAAATTTCACAATTGTAATTAATGTCAGAGCCACAGTCTTCGCTTTTATTAAAAAAGCAGCTAGCAGGTATGTGTATAGTGAGATCAAAAATTATTTGTCGAGTCACTCTTACACCGAGCGTCAAATGACTTGCCGTGGAATCATTGACCTTAGCGGGTCGAAATTTCGGCATCTTTGTCATTTGGATGATTATTGTGTGGTAAAATGTTTCTTCTTATTTCCCAGTTGCTAAGTCTAGGTATCTATACGCAGGTCCTTCTGCTGGGAATAAAATCAATAGTTCTCATGATGACAGCTATTCTTTGGCAAAGCCAAAGAGTAAAACAACTATTTCGAAGTGTATTTGTGGTTGATACTTGGCAATGATTCACGTTACTTTTTTCGAGCAGTTGTGGAAATTGTTCGAGAGCATGAATATCGCGTTTGCGGCAACCTCTAAGCCTTTTCATTGTTTTATTTCCAGAACTGAATAAGAATCCAGTGGAAGGTTTTTCTGCTGGGTTGATCGACGACAATGATATTTACAGATGGGAAGTGCTCATCATTGGACCTCCAGATACACTATAGTGAGTAACAAGTATTGTATTATACATTTTTATACCAAAAACTTGTAATTAATGCAAACTTACAATGTTGTTTAAATTTAGAGATTCAAATACTAAACTGTTGTTTAAACGGCTGTCATATACATGTGCAATAATATTGGGTAACATTTAATAAAATTTTAAGTTTATCACCACTTTCATGTCATTTAAAATTAGTGATTCGTTTTCAGCGAGGGTGGATTCTTCAAGGCACATTTGCACTTTCCAAAGGAGTATCCTCTGAGACCACCACGGATGAAATTTGTCACTGAAATATGGCACCCAAATAGTAAGTTATTTATAGACCATCTTGGTTATAATTAAATTTGATGTACAACATCACAGTTTTCTGTTAGGATGTAAGTAATTAAATAAAAATAATTGCTATATACTACACATAATGTAATATTCACTTTCATGTGCATGAATACTGATTGAGTAATGAAGGCTTTAAATTTAAAAATGAACTTTTACATTTAAACAAATTAACTGTATTTAAAATAAGATATGTACCATCTTACAGAACATAAGATATTTGTCTTGATTATATTAAATTAATGCAAATGAAGAGTTTTAAGATTTCTGATCAATCTGAAACTTGAATAAAAAGCAACATTATGCTAAATATAACAATTTAGACAATCTCTTATTTTTACAAGCTTTTTTTTTATAATATTTTAGTTGATAAGTTGTAATTATTATGTATAATTATACTTCACATAGAACATCATAGAAGTACATCTTATGTTATCAATAACTAGTGGTCCCGGCGAATTTCATACCGCCAATACTGATTCTTTTTCTATATTTTCTCATTGAAACCTTCCCTGGACTACAACAAACATTTTATTACCAAAATTACCTAAATCGGTCCGGGCGTTCTCAAGTTTTAGTCAGACTAATGAACAGCAATTCATTTTTATTTATAAGATTTACCTTTGTACTTCTATCTTCTACTATACTGGGTGCACTGGACCTTTCAGATTTTCTCACGGTATCTAGACTTTACCAACCTCTTCATTTTAATTAAATAATATTAAAATATTTCAGTTGAAAAGAATGGTGATGTGTGCATATCAATACTGCATGAGCCAGGTGATGACAAATGGGGATATGAGAAGGCGTCAGAGAGGTGGCTACCAGTCCACACTGTGGAGACGATTCTCATTAGCGTTATCTCCATGCTGGCCGACCCAAATGACGAGAGTCCTGCTAACGTTGATGCTGCGGTCAGTATGTCTTAAATATGAATATAAAATATTAGAAACAAAATTTAGTTAAGATTTTGATGATGTAACATGTCCGTCCCATGGTTAACTAGCAATTAAATAAACATGCCATGTTGACATCTCAAATATTTGATTTTTTGTGGTATAGGGATATTGATATTAAATATGTATTTAATACATTTTGGAATGGAGTTTACAGGTTTATAAGAATAAGGTATTGTCTGTTATTTGGCACACAGGATTAATACTAAACCAGTTTACCTAAACAACCATTATAATATATGTTGGAGCATAGAGCACAAAATCTGTTATAATATTCTAACAAAAAATTCTTCCTTTCAGAAAATGCTTTTATTTGGCATGGAAAACCGTTAAAATGGTTAATGTTTTCACAATTTAACTCTTACATTACATTCTCTGTTGTTTTTTTACATATTTTTTTATTTGTCTGATTTTACTGTTATTTGTATCCACAGAAAGAATGGAGGGAACGATATTCGGATTTCAAAAAGAAAGTTGCCAGATGTGTTAGGAAAAGTCAAGAAGATTGCTTTTAGGAGCGGGAGAGAAATGTAGATCACAGATTATATCGTCGGAAAAGGGCCACGTGACACCACTCGCAACCACTGCACAGAGCCCCCGGCGCTAGGGCGCGCGCCCTCTCCCAGACACCGATAGACGCATATCACTTATAGATGTGTGCTCATTCTGTTTCTTTTTGCAGAAAGAATGGAGAGAATCATATTCGGAGTTTAAAAGAAAAGTAGCACAGTGTGTGAGAAAGAGCCAGGAGGATTGTTCCTAAATAACAGTGCCCTTTTTCATTAATTTAGTTGGATAGTGAGTGTTTGGTGATTCAGTTAGACGTTGAGAGCAGGCCCCAGCGTGACCCTAGTGCAGGCCCCTCCACCAGGGCCAGAGACAATATTGAAATTGATTTTAAAAATAAATACTTATTGTAATTAAATGGTATCGCTGCCGTATTTTATAAATAATAAATTAAAAATAGAATTCAAGGTCTTTTTCATCTTTTTTAAGACATGTTAGCTAGCTATTGTTATAATAATGAAATGTGTATGGTAATTTTTTTATGAAAACAAATCTGCATTTGTTCATTTTCTTCCTCTAATAAGGTAAATTTTGATCTCTGTATAGTAGGAACCAAATCTAAAGCAATATTACAGCAATTATTATTATTTATTACAATATGTATATTGTGAACATGCAATTGATACCTATATTATTCAATAAATGAAAAAATTGTAAAAGAAAATAATTTTGAAACTTGTATTTGCATGTAAAGTGTTAGTTACCGAAATAATGCGATGGATATGTACACATTGGTCGCTTCTCTGAGACACAATTTTTATTCTAGTGCTAATTTTAGTAGTAAATTTAATACCTAATTATAATTTTTACTGAATAAAAACAAATTTTGTAAACTTAACATTGTATCGATTATACCTTGCCCATTATAATTATTGCTAAATTTATGAATTTAGTTGTCATAGTAAAATGTATAGTGTGATTACATCTTGAATTGTTCTCTTGTTAAAAACAGTCTCTTCCCTTCTCTACAATAGAAATCTATCATTGATGTTATGGAATAGTATCATCAGTGTCTTTGTTAATATTGCCTTGAATTGAGATAAAGTATAATGATTGTTACCGTTTGAATTCATAGAAAAGAACAATGAACCCCAGAATCACATATATCATCGAACACTAATTTGTGACGTGTGTATATTTTTACTGTGTATGTATATTTTTTGCTATAAAATTATAATGCAGTGATAATGCTATTTCATTTGCTTTCCTTTTCGATTCCTTTCTGTTTTTAAAAACATGTGATATTAAAGTTTGTAATCAATAGATTGTGTTCATCAATACAATGAATCAGGATTAATACATAAGTTTATTCTTATATTAAATAATTGTAAATTGCTTTATTCCATTACAATTACATTTAACACTAAACAACAATAACAAATATTTACTCACTATCGGAGTTTTCCGCCAACACAACACCTTGTATAGCTCTTGGGTCAAAAGTACTTTCAAAACACCTTTTGAACACTGATTTTATCATTGTTTTTGATGTAGGTGAACCGGGGATGTTATCACAGTCCATAACTTCACCTAAATTGTTATTAATTAGTTCATTCTGTTTTTGTGCACTGTTAATGCTCCCATTGCATGGCTTATTCAATGCTATCTCATCTTCTGGAATATCAATAAAATTGAACAAGTGTGAGTCTTCATCCAGGCACTTTGATATATCTGGTTCCAAATGTGGTTTTTTTCTTGCAGAACCTTGTATGGTGGAATCTTTCCGTTTCACTCTTGCTGTAGCAGTAGTGTTCTGCGTTGAAGTGGCCTGTGTAGCATTGTCTGCTTTTGAGGTGGCCAATACGAAATGTGCTTCAAAAGTGGTTCCATTATGAACAATGAAAACAGCAGGGCGTCCTGTAGTTTCAAAATGCAGTTGTAATGGCAGGGATAATGCTTCTGCGAATGCCAGTAAAGCTTTAAATTCTTTTAGAGTAAATGTTATTGTTGTCTCTTCTCCTATCACATAGCTATCAAACTCGGCAGGTTTTAGGCTTATTTGAGTACGAATTATTTTGGACAAATCTATATTGGAATCTAAATAATTCCTAAGTACTAATGATTGTGTGGTGGCTTCCAGGGTAACTTGATCATCTGAACTTTGGAAGTTCCCAAGTGCTTCTGACAATATCTTTTGTGGTGAAGTTATTCTGAAACAGAGTAATAATACAAATTATTAAAATTCAATTTGGCTTTAACTATTTTATTAATAACAGTATGACACAGGAAATTTCATATGGAAAAAGGCAAATCTTAGACTTGGGGTTGCATAATGCAGATTAATTTTGTAAATTTAAATTAGCGAAAAATATCCCATTGTGTGACCGGGGAATAACCTGGGATTCATACCCATGGTTCATTACCACTAATTATACTACTTAGTTCTACTGCAGTACATTTAGACCATGGCATAAAATGTATGGCAGTGGAACTAGTGGGAATGAACCATACCCATGACATCAAGACACATCCAATACTGTTTACCACTCAAGAGTTATATTCATGACTATGATGCTAGTCTGTCGTCCGCACTGGGGATGAGTGGGAAGAAATAAGTTTCGTTCGTCCCCAGTGGTGACAATTGAAACTTTTTATTTCCCACCCATTCCATTATAGACCGAGAGTCAAAAATACAGGAATAGGGATTTCAATACAAGATTTAAAATGTTAAACTGCTTTATATAAGCAAGCCTGAACAATATGAGTGAATTTAAAATTTTTTAAAATCTTTCAATTGGCATCCCCATTCATGTATTTTTGACTCTCGGTCTATAATGGAATGAGTGGGTAAAAAAAGCTCCATTTGTCAGCACTGGAGATGAACAAAACTTTTTTTTCCACTCATCCCCAGTGGGGACGACCAGGAATCAAACCTTTTACGAAGTTGGTTGAAAATTACATCAAAGCTGAATAAAGCAATTTTATTGCTTTATACATCAACAAGTAAAATAAACAAGGTATTGAATTTACCTATTAGGCACTAAATCCTTAGTGTATACTGCTTGCATTGCTTTACAATCTAATATTGATACATAATGTGTCTTGACTATTCCATGTTTACACTTCAGCTGGAAGATCAGCTTACATGACTCAGGATCTAATTTCATTTCCAAATTCTCAACCTGCTTATCCATATGCATTGGAGATTTAAAAGTGTTCAATGCAGATTTCATCGAAATTTTGCATTTCAATCCTTCATTGTCCTCAGTGGAGTAGTAATTGTAGTTGAAATATGAGAAGAAACTTTTGTTGAATTTGACCATCGCGTACGCAGACTCCGCAGCGTTGAGGGTCCTGAGCAGGATACTGTCTGGAAGTGACTCCAAATACAACTCATCTCCGAATCTTGCCAAAGCATGGACTGTTCTCCCTAAAACTAATCAAAAGTGAAATAATTAGTGCGCGTAAAACAAACAATTTTAACTTTTAGATGAACACTATTTTATTTATTACCTTTAACATTCGCTCCCGGTACATGACACTTCATTTTGAAACCAAAACTCTTTCACGCTTATTTTTTATATATTACTACAAAACCATTTCTTGAACTTGACTTCTCCTGTACTAGTATCAATGTTATTAAAAAATATTTATTTTAAAGTTAAAATTAAACCAACAACACAACTTCATTTGAAAGAAAAACACCTTTTAGCGAATGTCAAAAATGACAGTACTAGGTTTGTTATACCTTACGTATTCGTTACCAAGTAACGGATACGAGAGACGACCGAAAGTAACGACACACACCTACTATAGTTACTACTTATACGCACTGATCAACTTCGCCTAGGCCGTCGATTGTTCATATGTTTCTGTATAGGTAATTATATATTATTAAATATAATTTAAATTAAATTGAGGTAACATAATAAACTTATGTCAAATTTCAATAAATAATTCATTCGATTAGTTTTCATCATCAAAAAACCTTCGGAATAATCGTGAGTAAACCGTTCATAGTCATACACAACAAGTCTGAATAGGAAGGAAATTTACTTCTCGTGCTTCCACTTATAGTCCAGTCAAATTAGGTAAAGAGTGATTCTTCCGTTTCGTTCAAATCTCAAAGATTTTGAGAAATAAAATTTTTTAATCGATTTTACAAAAAAAGTTGCATATAATCATTCATGTACCTTTTAAGTATAGATTATCAGTAAAGGCCTTCATGAAAAAACTTTAATTGTCAAGAAAATAGATGGAATGTAATGAACCCACGGAAGGTAATGAAATAAGTGCGGAAGGTAATGATTGAATTTGGAAGGTAATGAAATAAAATTAAATATGACGGAAGTTTAATGATTTTGTATGGAAAGTAATGAACAATCAGAAGATGAAATCTTTTGGACTATAAATAAAAGACGTGGGTGTGTTGTAATCAAACATTTGTTTTATTAATTACATGTGTTATTCATGAATGAATATAAAGTAATGGAAAAAATATCAAAAAGGAATGAAATATTCATGCACCCCATATAAATATGGGAATAAGCATTAGAAGGATGATGAATAAAAATAAAAAAACTAAAAAAAACAACAAAAAAACCTTCTAGAATAAAAACTTTGTTAAAAAATCAACTAAGTAGGCTGATCATGAAAAATACAAATTAGAGAAGGAGAAACAAAAGAGGAAATACTTTGTAAAGAAGAAAAAAAACATAAGTATAACAGACATGACGGCACGACAAATGAGGGAGCGAAGGCGAAGATGTTGAAAAAATTCCGAAAAATATTTAAATAAGTTAAGTGAAAGAGCAGAAAAAATTGCAAAGAATTTTAATAGATAACTCTCCACCCAGTAGTGAGACTGAGGAAAACATAAACATACCAGATCCTACAACACACGACCCTCGTTACAAGAAGAATCCACATTAAGCCAAAGTACACCGAAGTCACATTTAGTGCATAAAACAACTAGTATCTACTTCAAACGCAATGAGGAAGCTGCGATACAGATCTAAAAAGCAATAACAATTTTACAGAATTAAATTGACACACTAAATAAAAGAGAAAGCGATTTTAAGAAGACAATTATTTATGGAGCGGAAATTACAAAAAGTTAAGATTCAAGATAGCATCTTAGAATAATAACACATATTCTAAGGATAGCATAGAAAAAAAGAAGATGAATTCATGAAAGACATAAATAATGAGAAGAAGTGAAAAAGAAGCTTTTTTTAATGAAACAGTTTGTCGAAGAGTATCAAAAAATACAAAAGCCTTCCGAAAAAGATAATAGATCTTTTACTGGAGATATAATTGATTATTCGAGGCTCAAAAATATGGGATATTGTCAAATATTACTTTTGCTTTCTTCGAAAAGACAAAATTTTTTCAAAAGCCATTTGACTGTTTTCATCTTCTGGTATAAAAATGTTCAATACTTTGTTCTAGTTTCGCAGTTTTATTATCTAGAGCCTCGAATTATCAGTTATATCTCCAGCAGAAGATCTTTTCTTTTTTTCGGAAGGCTTTTGTATTTTTTCTGATACACCTCGACAAACTGTTTCATGAAACAATAGCTTCCTTTTCACTATTTGTACCTTCTCATTATTTATGTCTTTTATTACTTCATTTACTTTTTTTTCTATGCTATCTTGAATCTTAACTTTTTGTAATTTCCGCTCCATAAATAAGTGTCTTCTTAAAATCGCTTTCTCTTTTATTTAGTTTGTCAATTTCATTCTGTAAAATTGTTATTGCTTTTTAGATCTGAATGGCAGCTTCCTCATTGCGTTGGATTATTAGTTTTTTTATGCATTAAATGTGACTTCGGTGTACTTTGGCTTGATGTGAATTCTTCTTGTAACATAAGAGGGTCGCGTATTGTAGGATCTGGCATTTTTATAATTTTCTCAGTCTCACTACTGGGTGGAAAGTTATCTTTTAAAATTCTTTGCAATTTTTTCTGCTCTTTCAGCTTATTTAATTTTATTTTTTGAGTTTTTTCGCCATCTTCGTCTTTGCTCCCTCTTTTGTCGTGCCGTCATGTCTGTTATACTTAGGACTTTTTTCTTTTATTTTTTTACAAAGTATTTCCTCTTTTGTTTCTACTCCTCTAATTTGTATTTTTCATGATCAGCCTTGATTTCTGCGTATTTTAACTTCTTTCGCAATCTGTCTTTAGCTATTTTTTCTTTTTTAGTTGCCCTTTTCTTCGGCTTCAACATTGTTGCGGATGTATAATGTATCTAAAAAACAAAAACTAAGCAAAATAATCGAATATTTCACGAAACCTTCATTATTAATTAGGTACCTACTTACTCCGTTCGTTCAGTAGTTTTTCAGTTTACTGCGAACAGACAGAAAGGCAGACAGAAAGAAAGAAGCAGCGGGGAATTATTATTAACTAACAAGTACAATAATACTGACATATACTTACACAAGTTATAATTCGATATAATCAAAATAATAGAAGAAAAATTAACAAAGAGACATACTAAGGAACATATTAATTTTATATTTTAAAAAAATCAATACCCTCCAAAGTGACTCATTCCCCTCCGTTAAAAATTTGGAGGGAATGGAAGGGAATGATACGGAAGGGAATGAAGTTTGAGCGGATTTTCTGAATTTACTCGTGAATTAATAAAGGCTAGATATTAATAATTAATTGATAACTAGACCCTACAGTAGGCTGTTACCTAAAGTTAAAAATTTTTTTTTTACGTCATACACTTACATACAAAAACTATGGAAGGTAATGTTTACTTCTCGTGACAAACGCTGTTTTCAGCAATTAAATCGTGAAAATATTTTGTCCGGGCAGCGTGCGTCCTGTCCTGATGACTTGTATCGACGCATTATGGTCTAGGGAGTGTCTTTTTTTTTGGCAAGAAATAAATAGTATAGTACGTGCATTAAAAATTTAATGTTCAATTTTCGTGGGAGGAAATGTGGTTTTTGGGTTGACAAAACTTTAAAGACGATTCTTTCTATGTTAAACACGTATAAAAAATACTGTATTGCAAGTTTATAATAGTCAATGAATACATTAGTATATAAGAATAAAAATTATGTACATTTCCCCTAGGAAAGTCACCAAATATGTGTCACAACGTTCTGAGGGACCATTTGAACAAGGAGAGGAATGAAAAAAATGCATGTTTTTGTTCTAAACTTTTTTTTATTATGAATCTTAAACCTGATATAGATGATGGATATTCAAGATAAAAGTACGTCCTACCTTATTGAATAAAAAAAATAAGGTTAATTACAATATTCATAATGACTTTTGGCCCGGAAAGGCGATTAGGACGAAACGGAAGAATCACTCTTAAAATCTCGGAATTCGAGATACCCAGCTGTAAGTCTGTAAATACTTAGATATTGACACACTAAAAGTGGTCTCAAAACCTACATATTGTAGGGTGTACGCAACTATTAAATTTTCAAGGTCAAATGTCACAAATATCAGTTTTATGAACTTTTGAGCGAAACGGGAAGTTTTATCATAAAAGTGTGTAGGAGAAAATTACTTATCTTCTATTTATCTATAAAAATTTGTTTGTACGTTTTATTCCTAAGATCCACCATTTCAGAGATACAGCGATGCAAATAGTTGAAAAAGTTGTATTTTCAAAAGCTTCCAGGCCCACGTGCGATTGTGCTAGACAGTTAAAATTTTCACGAATGATGTATTTTAGTAGCCTCTATAACATCTTATACTAGAAAAAGCTTAAAACCAATGTTTAAGTGGGTTCTCATACAAAAACTATGGTTTTTTTTCTCACACTTGGCCGGTTTTTAACGTGGTTACCCCAGTAAACCTATTCCAGACGACACCTTTTATACGTGAAGAACACGTTGTTTATATGGAAGCCTAGTTATCTCTGAAATGGTGAATCTTAGAAATAAAACGTATAAACAATTTTTATAGATAAATAGAAGATAAGTAATTTTCTCCTACACACTTTTATGATAAAACTTCCCGTTTCGCTCAAAAGTTCATAAAACTGATATTTGTGACATTTGACCTTGAAAATTTAATAGTTGCGTACACCCTACCATGTAGGTTTTGAGACCACCTTTAGGGTGTCAATATCCAAGTATTTACAGACTTACAGCTGGGTATCTGGAATTCCGAGATTCTTACCTAATTTTAGCTTAAATGACTGGACTATTAGCAGAATCCGCATTTAAAAGCAATGATCTAATAAACTATAGATATGTATTGTTACCTAGTAATTTGCGCTTTAAACCTTTGTTCTGCAATTGTTTGACACATCACTTAAACATGAAATAAAAGATACAAAAAAGCACACAAATGAAGCAAATAGCTATATTACACAAGGTACCCTATTTTTATTTGTTTTTTTCTTGGCTCAACACCAGGATAGCCCAGTTGATTAGAGCATCCGACGCGATATCGGAAGGTCCGGTGGTTCAAGTCCCCATCCAGGCGGGGTAATAAATGCGAATATTTTGAAATTTTAAATTCATATCTGCCTCTTGTTTTTTAAAAAATCGTTGATTAAAAGTAAATGTACAATAGTTATAAGTCTGATTTAAAAAGTAACGAGTAAATACATTTATTGTATTACTCGTTACTTTTATACTCGATTATAAATAATATTTACACCTCTATGGAAATATTAGTAATGGCAACATTGAACGTACCTAGTTATTATTTATTTAGAGTTTTGACCCTGAATGCGAGAAGAAGTGTCGTTGTTTTGTTGTTCAGTAATAAAATATTCGCAAAATATTAGAACTTTTAAAGTTTCAAATGTCATAGAACAAATTTTAACAAAAACCATGGATTTGTCTGGTAAGTACTTTTGACACGTAGTTATGTTGATCAGCTTACAAAAATTATTAAATTCATCTAAACTTCCACATATCTACCTGCTGACCTGAATGACCAGTTTCTCTTAGTGGAAATTATTATGTTATTTGGATTTGCATGTCCCTATAATCTTATAGGGGCTTATCTATTATGCTAAATTATTATTGCAAAAACTTGAATAGAATTTAAAAAAATGTAGGTCGCGGGTTTTGTGACACCAGTTTCCAGAAGATTATGTGGCATACACACAGGTGATTTTGTTAAATTGTAGAAAAGTCTATGAAAATACGTATATAGTAATTTGAAACATGATGTAAGGTATTATTTAAGTTTACAGCTAAATATGATGAAATACCTTTAAGTGAGATTTTGTGAAAGCAAAAGTCAAATTTTGTTTTCAGAAAATCTCACCTATAGGCCTACTTGTATTGAGGTTTCTTGTAGGTCTGGTAAATATTTTTTGTTTTTATTTTAACATTTTTATATTAATTGGAAAATGTGTCACACAGCAAAATTTATTTCGAAAATATTTACCTGCTTACAAGTTTATGAAAACAATTCTTACTGGAACAATAAAGTCTTTGCAAAAAGAAAGTTGTTGAAAATGTATAAATTTAATTTATAAGTTCATTTAATTTTGTTTCATGTTTTCCTACATCTGTAAAGTCTAACTTGATTACATAATTATGTTTTAAAATACTACAATGTTCATGCTATTTGTTTAATTTTGATTTACTATGAAGTCAGATTTATTTACCTAATAATTTTTATAAGTATGACTTCATAACAATAAGATTAAAATCATCAATTTTTATTCTTGTGGTAACTATAAGGATTTGAAAAAAAAAATCCTATATTTTTTTTATTGTCATGATCATTCTGTATAGGTACCTAATAATATGTTATGGCGCCTAGTATGAACCATTGTGGAAGGCACTTTATAATATTTTCTTCCATAATAAATTATTAACTACTATGAAAGCAGAGAAAGCTTAGCTTTTTTTTTAGTAGGGAAACTGAAGGTAGGTAGTTAGATAGTGTCATTAAAAAACAATACCAATGAAAAATTCTTTTTTTCTGTATTCTGTTAATCATTTACCAACACATAATAGGAAATCATTTTAAATATTGCAATATTAACAGAAATAATGTTATGGCCATAATTATGTACTTCCTCAAATTCCAGCTATAGTAACGATACTTGATATACATAGCGTATCCAAAATTCCTTTTTCATTGTCTTCAACGTCTACATCATACGCTCCAGGAATCCTTCTGACTTTATGAAGTAGTTCTTGAATCCCTGTTCGTTTCTGAGGAATTCGAAGTTTTCCACTGTGGCGTTAGAGACGTGCCAAGCCATTATGAGCTTGCAGGCTCCGTCGGGCTCCGAGCAGTACTCTAGGGGCAGGCTGGCCCCGTATCCGTGGAACGGGTAGTACGTATATTCAGATATCACCCTGACGCCGCATTCCGCGTTGTTGTCTTCTAAGCTCCTCACAACACCTGTGGAAATTAATGTACCTATGTTTGAACTTTGTCATGTGGGCTAACTGAGAGTCGATTTGATGGAGATGTTACGTAGCAAATGTTCATGAGCATTTAAAGCTCTGGTCTGGTGATAGGTATACCTAGTCATACTGTTTGATTTAGGCCCTTTGTGACGTGATATTCTGCTTACTTCCTCCTCAATCAGCTTGCACTTTGATTTCTCTTGACACTCTTTATTTTGGTGAGTCATTTGATTCGTACCTGCGTAGGCACGATACGTAAAAAATGAGAATGGTGAACAATTGAGGTATTATATAAAAACAACAAATTATAAACCTTGACCGGATCGGAATAGGGATCAACATCAAATATTAGAATGACGATGCGTAGCCGGTTTTCCTTTCTTACCGTTACATAATAAGACCGACCAGCTTTGTCTACACAAAGCAAATAAACAATTAAATGAAACCAGCAGTTCCGAAGGGTGTCGTTCATATTTCTTACTCCACTTAATCTGAAGACTTATGTACGAATGTAAATCGCCAGCACCGTACTCTAATTACGCGTCAAAATGGGACCTGTTTTACAGTTCCGACAGGTATCGTTTACATTTGAATCTCCACTTAATCAAGTCTGTAAATCGCCAGCTCCGCACTATAGCTCAGCATCATAACGGAACCACCCTTACCGTTCCGCCTGGTGTCGCTTACACTTCTTACTTTACTTTACTTGATCTCAAGTCTATAAATCGCCCGCGCCGAACTTTAACTCAGTATCAAATCGGAACCTGCCTTACCGTTCCGTAGGGTGTCGATCACACTTCCCTGCCACAAGACCCGAAGACTTATTTATAAATGTAAATCCCCCTCGCCGCTCTATAACTAGGCATAATAACAGAACCAGCCTTACCATTCTGACCGGTGTCGCTTATACTTCTTACTCTACTTGATCTCGAGTCTGTAAAACCTGTCGTAACGTTCTGCTAACAGTAGGGCTACCATGAGTTTAAAACTTACGTACTCGATATCGCCTACGTAAATATGTCTATGAAAAACTTGTACAGCGCCGCTAGTGCTTACGCGAAGAACTAAAATCGGCCGTATGAAAAACAACTCGATAGGTTTTCAACTTACGTGAGTTTTCGATAGCCAACTCATGGTAGGCCCTCTGGTGTCGCTTCTTACTCTACTTGATCTCAAGCCTGTAAATCGCCCGCGTTGCTCTATAACTCATCATCTTAACGGAATCAGACTTACCGTTCCGGCAGGTGTTGATTACACTTGGATGCCATCTCTCCCGCAAGCCGCTGATGATGACAAGTCTAGGTACTCTAAGCCATCATCGAAAGTCAGTTAGGAATAAAAACAAAAAAAAAGCTTGACCTAAAGACGTTAACAAACGTACTTATGTAAATCTCCCGCGCCGCACTACAACTCGGCATCAAACGGAAACAGATCGGCCTCACCATTCTGACAGGTGTCGTTGATGACCAGCCGCGGCACGCTCAGGTACCGCTCCAAGGTGTTGTTGAAGGACTGCTTGAGGCACAGGAAGTCGTCCTCGGAGTACTCCTGGCGCTTCGTCACCGGCACCGTCTCGTACTTGATGACTGAGTTGAACACGCAAGGGTCTGGTTGAGTTGGCACCTGTAAAAATCGCTGTTTAGGTTTTTTTTTATAATCGCCTTTTAGGATGATTTACTCCTCCTCATGATAAGCGGCCGTGAAGTCCACGTAAGAGGTCGACAGACACAATATACCATATTAAGACTGTCGCCCTCACCCTGGAGGTCTACAAATATGAAATAATCAATTAAAATTACATTAGGTACATACAAAAGGCTACTTTTAACAGATTGAACCGGCGCCAGGGGGGCCCATTGTTGCGGCAAGCGCCGGACCAGTGGAGTCTTAGCGGCGGTATTGTGCGGGCGGAGCGGGTCAGCCCGCCGGTGCGGGGGCCCTTCCGTCCGGCGGACTGGCCAACTCCGACCCGCACAGCTCAATACCAATGCGAGACTCCACGCCTTGTCTCGTTGTTGCCGCAGCAGTGGTCTCCTTTTTCACGGCTTTCAGGGTGAGTGCGACAGGCTCAGTATGGTATATCGTGCCTGTCGACCTCATATTTGGATCTCACTAACGCTTATCATCAGGTGGTCATCTTGTTAGCCTACTATAAAAAAAAGACTGCGCACTCTAATATAGCACAGATATACCGTGCACGGTATATCTGTGCTATATTAGAGTAATATTTTACTCGATAACGACTTAAACGGTCGGGGTCGTGGGCGGAAGAAGTTTAGAATAAACCGGAATTATATTATAACGTAGTATGTATCTGTTTAATAAAGACAAAGAAACATGCAACACAATTATATTTTAAAACGTAAATAATAGTATTGTCTATTGTTGTAGGTATAGTATTTGCGCGAGCACTACACAATTGAAATAAAACTAATTTTACGGATTTAACTCGCGTGTATTGATATACGTAAATAATGCTAAATTAATATGTTTTTTGCACGTTAGTATTAACTCTTATTTAAGTAGGTATCTCAGAACATTTGAAGGTTAAAATGTGGGTAATCTAATATAATCGACACATTGTACATGAGTAGTTTCGTATTCCACAAAAAAAACAACATTCTACGAACAAATGGCTGACAAAACACTCGTACAAATAATACTACCTATTTGGCAAGTTGTTGATATTAATCAAGCAAGTAGGTACCTAATGTACTTCAGTCATTCATAAACAAATATTTGCGTAGGTTAGTATAGGTAGGTAGAACTAAATATAGCATTTGGCGTATAGGGTAAAATACTTCTTACCCAATAATGCTAAATTATGTAGTAACAATACTCACTTATTTAACGTAGTATCGCAAAAAATCACTTGGAGTCACTACATTACGAACAAGTCATGGTTGTTTGTGCTCTCATTATTGCGGTCTCATTGTTAATTCTCTTTGCATTTTGTGTTGTCATAAAGACAAATTAGATATTTGCTAACACAACACAACTTATATCGCTAAGCTAGCATGATTATACAGAATCTAGTCTATTATGTAGACCTGGTCATTGAGCGTGCGTACGCGTCCTTGCTATTTCATTCAACAGTTTATGTAATAATATTATGTTTTTATTTGTAAACCTTTATGTAGGTATTCTCTTGGCTGTGATCTCATTGAAATTGGCCTCCGGATACATTTATAAGTGCAAAAGTGCAAATAAATATTTTGCGTTTTTCAAAATATTGATTATTCAAAATCCACACTGCCATAGGTAAATAGATTGTTGGCTTAGCTGATATACTACGGAAGGCTTCGAGTCTTAATTTGGTGATCTTCATCGTGCTTGCAACAAACACTTGTAAAAGTTATATGAGACTATGACCGCCCTCGCTTCGCTTCGGGTATACCTCTATCTCTATATAATATATGGCTGTGCCCGCGACTTCGTTCGCGTGGACTACAGGATTTTGATTTTTTTTAACTTAAAAGTAGTCTTAGTTACTCCTTAACATCAGCTATCTGCTACCATATAAGTTAAGTAGGGTGGTGGAATGTCGCTAAGTTTCGATTCGAGTAAAACTGACAAATAAAGACAGATGCATCAAAATTTTATCATAAATTAATATTAGTAGCCTTTATCCTTTTCTAGGCTACTATCTATCTCCTAACTTAATTTCATCAAAATCCGTTCAGCCGTTTAGGCATGATAGAGCAAAACTCCCAGCAAAACCATTAAAAAATCACAAATTCAATTTAGTTATCTCCCGACTGCCTACCCCGTAAGAACGATGTGATTATTTATAGCCTATAACCTATAATTTATAGGTTATAATCTATCACCATACCAAATTTCATCAAAATCCGTTCAGCCGTTTAGACGTCAAAGAGCAAAAGTCCTAGCCAAAACGACTAAAAATTACTAACTCAAGTTATCTGCCTACTGCCTACCCCCTAAGAACGATGGCGTGATTATTTATAGCCTTTAACCATTTCTAGGTTATCAACTATCACCATACCAAATTTCATCAAAAGGCGTGAAAGAGTAACAGACAGACAGACAGACAGACAGAGTTACTTTCACATTTAATAATTAATATGTCTACTCGCGATAACTACTGGATGGTGGTTTACACCCTCTTGTAGTTTGTTAATCAAATTAAACCTTCCTGATCTTACTGATTAAGTCAAACATCACCTAGTGAGATGGGTCACCAGGTGATTAAAGGCATATCGTATTATTATTTTGCACTAGCTTTCCGCCCGCGATTCCGTCCACGTGTAGTCGTAACAGTGACCTATGATATTTATCATGTTCTAGAATATAGTATGGAATTGAATTTGAATCGGTTCCATAATTATGGCGTAAAAGAACGGCATCGATATAGACGGCAAGGCAAGGCCGTGCCGTGCCCTAGCAGTATATGATGATGATGATGGTAATAGTGGCGTCTTTCCTAAAAGAAACGAACTCTAATTCCTTTACCTCTTGACCAAAGCACCTGGGCCCTGCAGCTATCTCGTCTCGTCGTTCGTAGTTGGAGGGCGAGGCGTCCGGGGCGCGCACCACGCCACGGCACAGGCTCCAGACTCCATCCCTCACGACGTAGGACCGCGCGGCCCGGTCCATCGGAGACACTAGCACGCTCGTCACTCCAGACCTGATGAAATGAGCGTCAGTCTCATATAAGATGGATAAACACAAAGCATGCTGCAACCTGCTTATTCCTCTGTAATGACAGTAATCTGTTTGTGTACCATAATAAATAAATAAATTAGTGTCGATAGAACGGGTTTACCAAAATCGAGTGTACGAAACTTGCATCACAAAGTGTGCTTGTTTTCTTTTGTAAATAGACGGTGAGGATGAAACCAAGTATTAGATTAACACAAAACATTGCAGCACGTATTTTAAAGTTAGCTTTCTTAAATTGTGGCTTTGGGTAAAAACGTTTGACCACTTGATGTTCACGGTTGGATAATTAATAATCCAAATGTGCAATGAAAGCGCAACGTCTGGTGCTTGTGAGTAGAAAACACATCTTCTATTCTGTGTTTCAGTACGGAGACTGTTTATATTACCTCCTGTTGTTAACAGATAACTTGAAATATACCTGGCATTGACTATAGCGTCTTTCAACATGTTCTCCCTCGCTGACACATGCTTTATTTGCATTTTGAGCGTTTCGGCGAGCATCTTGGCGTTGTGCAAGGTGTT
Source organism: Maruca vitrata (assembly GCA_039566165.1). Taxonomy (NCBI): domain Eukaryota; kingdom Metazoa; phylum Arthropoda; class Insecta; order Lepidoptera; family Crambidae; genus Maruca; species Maruca vitrata. The sequence goes on from CM076933.1 coordinate 4,850,006, forward strand.
AACGAGTTTGACCTTCAACCCGCCGGCCGTCAGCTCAGACCTGGCCGAGCCTGGCGCTACGTATCTCTCTACCAGTTGGCTCTGGGGTCCTTCGGTCGGTTCCACCATCACTTGGACCATTCGTACGTGTTCATCATCCAGTACAGAAGCACCGAACTCATTATTGGTCCTTCGACTCGGATTGTCCTTTCTACAAAGCAAGCCAATACATTAGAATAGAAAATGATTTTGACATTAGATGAGAGCGTTAAGTTTCGTTGTGGTTGCTTGTATTAAACAGCAATAAACAAATAATTACTTACAACTGTTCCTGTATAGGGGACATCCATTCTGAAACCTAATACAAAAAAAGCTGTTGTTAACATTCTTAAAAATAGATAAATTAATGATTTTTCATTTTAACTTACCCAGTCGCAGGTAGTGAAATGTAAAAAGGAAAATGTGAAGGCGATAATTCGAAACATAGTTGGACACGTCTCGCAACGTCGGAACCTCGAAATGTTCAAGGAGTTCTGTTTCCTTCCAATGTTTACAAATTGCTTGATAAGGGCCAACCAATTGCGATTGTTCTATGCCATTGTGTTGGGATTGAGAAAAAACTAAAAATCTTCAGGTGCGCTTTCGGTTTTGTTGAAATTATGAAATTCGTTCAAATACTTAAAGTTAATACCTACCAAGACCAAGACAACAATTGGTGTCTTGGTCTTGGTAAGTATTAAACATTATCAACTATCAGTTTGAAAGTTCTTAAATAAGGAAAAATATACAATTGATAGTAACGCTTTAAAAGCTTGATAGCTATTTGAAATAAAACTAAATGTCAAATCTAGCTCATTAACCGATTTAAAAAAGGAGGAGGTTCTCAATTCGTCTGTATGTATAATTTTATTTTTTATGTATGTTCACCGATATTTCCGTCAATTATAGACGGATTTCAAAAATTTTTTTTTAGTTGGATAGAGTTCACTTCCGAGGTGGTCCCATTTTCACCAGTCTCGGATCTGATGATGGGATCCTGGAGAAATCGAGGGCAACCTTCAAATTTTATAGGGACATGTACCGCGTTTTGCATATTATCTGAAGTCATATTGGCATTTGCTTCTGGCAATCATAATCTTATGATGCTGAGCTGATGATGGAAGGTCAACTCCTTAGTAGTTATGAGTAAAAGAATAATTATTTCAATACTGTATACATATTGAGACTAACTAGTTATAATATCAGTAGCATTACAGGTGAGCTAAACTATTAGGTTGACCAGTCTAGGATCTGATGATGGGATCCAGGAGAAATCGAGGGCAACCCTCAAATTTTATAGGCACATGTACCGCGTTTTACATATTTTCTGAAGTTATATTGGCATTTGCTTCTGGCAATCATAATGTTATGATGCTGAGCTGATGATGGAAGGTCAACTCCGTAATAGTTGGGAGTAAAGGGATAATTCTTTCAAATCTGTGTACAACATATTGATACTACTAGTTATAATATCAGTAGAATTATAAGTGAGCTGAACCAATAGGTTGTAAAAAAGTGTAACACTACTAAAAAGGATGAAAAAAAATTTTAAACAAAAAAAAACCGCCTTCAAAACCCCGACTCACTAAAAATTACAAAATAATATAATACGAACATTAATCTGGGTATGAATTTGATATGTTGTTGAAGGCGGTGCCAATTAAATTTTTGAGGAAAACTGCATGAAATATAAACGGCACCGCCTTCAACAACATATCAAATTCATACCCAGATTAATGTTCGTATTATATTATTTTGTAATTTTTAGTGAGTCGGGTTTTTGAAGGCGGTTTTTTTTTTTGTTTACAATTTTTTCTGTCCTCAGGTTAAAAATTTTGATATAACAATATATTTAAAGGTTCCTCCTTCATCTCGGACACTTTGTGGTTTGTTGTTACAATAGATTTTTTCGTTTGTATCACGACTAATAATGAATACCTATGTGGTGGACCATTGAAAATGTAAAATCACTTTAACCATGACACCTACCTACTCGAGATCCACGGGGCCATTTAACACTTTATTTCAAATAGCGACCCGCCCTCGCTTCGCTTCGGGGATATCTCTATCTCTATGTAATATAGTTTAACCCCGTAAGAGAAATCTATTTTTTATCTAAAAAAGCCTATGACACTCAGGGATAGTGTAGCTTTCCAACAGTGAATTTATATTATATTACATATTACATTGACTCCCCCGTACCCCAGTGATGCTTACATGGAGCCTACATCGCATGCTGGCTAACTGAGCGCGGTGGCGGCAACCACGCGACTTTTTCTAATACTTGCATTTTTAAATTCGTGATATCTTCCGAATGAAATGTCCGAATTGAATAATTCAAAAGTAATAAATAGGTATTGAAGCCGTCTTGCATATAAAGTAATTTATTTTGATAAGGATTAATACCAAGGTACAAATAAAGAGCCTTTTCATGTGGCGGCATATACATTAAATTTTTCGAATAAAAACCGCTTACTGTGACATAACTATAATATTTAGACATATGCTGTCGCGACACTTTTTATAGATAATGATAAGTTCTACAAAGTCGTAGTAAATGATTTTGTTCTATCATCAATAGTTTACGCAGCGTACGCGACGTAAGGAATTTTTCAGGTAAATTTTTTACACCTTGGGTTACATTATTGGAGTTTTAGTAAGGATCCCTAATTTTTTTAAAAATATTATATAGCCCATGTTACTTCTGAATAATGCAGCTTTCTAATGGTGAAAAAATTATTGCAATCGGTCCAGTAGTTTTTGAGTTTATTCATTACAAACATACAAAAATACAAAAATACAAAAATACAAAAATACAAATCTTTCCTCTTTATAATATTAGTATAGATAAGGAACCCAAGGTCTCCACTAAAATTTGTCAAGTTTTGTTTCAAATCGTAAACAACTAACAATTTTTAAACTAAATAAATGTTTCTTCATATGGGAATGTTTTTGGACTACACTTGGAAGCATCATTATCGCACAGTTACCTTTTTTCGAAGTGAAAATAAGGTTCATAGTTTAAAATACTGTATGCATTTTTGAAGTACGGTACGTACTTGTTAGGTATACACAATAACGAGGTAGTGAAGTCGGATATTCGGCCGTTTTTGACACTTAATCCCAAACGGGTTATTTAACTAATCCCGATTGGAATTCCCCATCAATGGGGAAAAGTTAACTTTTTGTACACTGACCTCAACCATATAGAACATCTATGGGACGAATTGAAAATAAGGATTCGGTCAAGATCCACTGCTCCAACAAATCTCCGAGAGCTGCAACACGCTATAAAAGAAGAATGGTTGTATTATATTGTAAATGTTGTATTGTTTGGTAAAAACATGCTCGTATAAAATAACTGGAAAGCGGAAAAAAAACATATTTTTTCAAAAATATTGCTGATGTGCTAAATTTATGCTCTCAAGTGAATTCTATCTAGTTTATTTATGATACATAAAACTTAGAACACGAGCCCCACTCGGATTGTAATGGAATTCATTTGAAGTATATTGCATGAAAGTATTTTAATTACCTTTTCTATTGTGATTGTAGTAAAAACAGACTAATCATTATTTTATATGCTTGCCACCGTAAATAAAGTAATTAAGAAGTAGGTGCTGCTTTTTTAGAGTTTATAAAAGTAGGAAGTAATAAGCGAGATGCTCATATACGTAAACCACAACAAGTTACGTGCATTTTGTTGTTGAATCTCAAACATGCGGTAGTTTTATTTTTGCCGACTCTGTATTTTGAACTGCCGGCCAAGATATCACCACAATGCCAAGTGGGTGAATAGGAATTATGTACCTAATATTTTTAGTAGAATACGTACGTACGTAAAAACGTTTACGACATAGTTGCATCAAGCAAGACTTTTAAATTTAATTTATGGTACAAGGATTTGTTTTGTCTGTCTTCACAGTTCACGGTCGGAGTCATACTTCTTATTTTGTTTCAGTGGAAGAATTTGTGGATAATCTGCTCTCGGAAGAAGCTTCGGAGCAGCCCTCTGATGAAGTGAAGCCAGAGGAGCAGGACATGGCATTGCCTGAAGACTTCGACGAGGAGTTGTTTAACAGGTAAAGATACCGGAACGATGATGCATAGTGTGTACAGTGAACCCATGGGATATAAATATCAATGAAAACATTGCACCAGATACTGTTGACAGGGTTTTAAATTGATCTAAATAGTACAAGAACAACATTCTTAAATTAACAAAATATTTTTGTAGACTATAATTATGTCCTACACTTGTGCACTATAATATGTCCTGCGCACTTGACTGACCTCAATAGAGATCAGTCGGTCCAACGCCTTTATAAGTGTTAGCAAAGTGATTACATACTCAAAGTATCCGGTACCAGGGGCCGTCGCTTCTTCTGGGACCACAGCTTCTCGCTGGCAACGTCGATGCTCCTGGGGCTGGTGGCGGTGTTCTCGGTGCCGTCCATCCTCAAGATCCTGGTGAGCACGCGCCGCTCCAACTCCTCGTTCACGGCGTACCGCCGGTATCTGTCCACGCTGCTGCATACCATATCCTGGTTTGAGGAGGACCTGAAGCCCGGGAGTAGGTGAGCGGATTTCTTAATGTGGTTGTCTTAAATAAGTAAACATTTGTTTTTGTCTTCTAATGTGTTTTGGTACGCAAAACTCAGAGGAACTGAATCGATTTCCCAATTTATTTTTGTGCTTATTAGAAGGTTCTTCTGAAAGAAAAAAATATTGAATTTTTTTCATATGGATGATATTAATATATATTCTCCCACCTTCTCAGATAAAAGCAATATAAATAGTATGTATCATCGTCAAGCAAGAATATTTGACCACCTAGATCGCTGTTATTTCGGTTTCTAGCTTTAGATAGACAGCAGCGGATGATCGAATTCTTTTATCGATAGATAAATAGATAAGACATTTTTATTTATTTACTCTCGTACAAATTAAGAATGTATGAACTTATGTAATGTAAATATACAATAAGTGGACAATAGATCATTTCTTATTTTTAATCTCACTCAGTCATTCTATTAGCTATTACAAAACTACAGCAGAGGTTTCCCTCGATATAGTAATCTCCAAACTCCGGATAGATTACATAACTACAACTCTCTAACACGCCAGCACATCCACAGATCCTGGAAGTCCCTCTACACCGTCCGGTCCAGGCACTTCCGGGCCACCGTAGGTGCCAAAGCGAAGGGCCTTGGCGTGGTATCTCAGAGAGACATCGCCCTGACTCAGTTCGGCTTCATCGGGTTCGCAGTGCTGAAGCCGGACAAGTTCGGAATCCAGCAGCGGAGGGACGGCGACTGGGAGGCGTATAACTACTTCTGGAGGGTTATTGGCCATATGATTGGACTGGAAGATAGGTGTGTGTTCTTTTACCTTTTATTTTTCCTATCAGCTTTCCGTCTGCATCTCCGTCCGCGTGAAGTAGTTTGTCGCGTAAATACATTACTCGTTTTATCTATAGCGAAGTCGGTTAAAAAGGTAGCCCATATCGTTTCTCAGTCCCAATAGTCTCAGGCACCTGTGTGCACCAAATTTCATCAATAAAATAGGTTGGGCGTCGACTTGCATTAATATTATTAGTAAGGATTTGGGAACAATTAACCTAGCGTTCAGAAATTTAAAAATAATTGATCTCACATTTTGACTGTCTCGTTAGACAATTGGATGCAGGCGCCACATAAGGACGGAGATGTCCCCGGATCGAGTAAGTGATCGGGCTAAATTTGTGAGTGTTTCTGCTAAAAAAATACTCAGCCCTAGGAAGTCCAAGCTTCCTGGGGCCCGTGCCCCTAAAAGCTCGTGAAGCCGGTGGCCCTACGCCTGATCGTCACATTCCACCAATACCGGTTTCATTTATGTTTTGTACCGTTGTTTGTCATGCATGATGTAACATTTACGATAAAGTAGTTCGTTTCTAATTTAAGCATTTGATTAAAACTTGTCTAGAGGACAGACAAGTTCAAAGCGAATTTATTATGTAAATTATTTTAGTTAAGTATTTTCTGATATTGTCGATAGGCAATTTACGATATTTCATAATGGATAAAATTTAATTATTCATGTGAAATTTTAAAACATCTATTTGGACGACTAGGAGTGCCCACTCCGTCACTAGAAAAAACATTATGTGAAGTTTGATTATAAAATAGAATTTAAAAAAATCCTACGAATTGGAAGGTTGTTCACAAAAAGATGATAATCGGTTTAAGTCACAATTTAAGTGGACGTATAATAAAATGTAGGTAGAACATTAAGAACAAAAACACACAGTTAGGAACATAAATACATTTGTTTTTGTCCATAACCGGGCTAGTTGTCCTTGACGATGTTGTTCGTCCCATGCAAAGTACATACGCATTTGGTTTTAGATTGTTTTGAAACTGACTTGTTGAACTTAGGATAATATAATATTAAGGCTATCTATATTTTAACCGAATGCGTCACGTAATAGCATTGGATCTATCAGATTTCTTTATTGTTTATGCAGGTTTATTACATCTACACGGTAATACTATCTGCATTAATAAGTGCACCCTGTCTCACTTTTATGACATTAATGCTGCATTTTATTTTATTTTATTGCTGCATTTATAGGTTTAATTTTTAATATCACAAAATTAGTTAGCTCTTGGAGTTAATGTCCAGTGCAGTAGTTGTTTATAGAGTTTTTATTACTTTAGTAGTTACTTACACAGCCAGAAGATCTGATGCAAATGACTAGTTATTCATACCTTATTTACGTAGATAATTCGCCATCTCATACCTACTCACTCCTTAATACGTATACGTAGGTATATATACCAAAACATACCAAGGCTATTTAACTCGAGTAGTAGGTAGGAAGTATATATGACTATATCATTCAGCATAATAAATCGTTCAATGAAATATGTTTCGTTTGGGGACAACAACCGATGGATCATGGATGGTACGTACGTTATCGATGTAGGGCGACGAATTGGATAATAAGTTCAACGACGCGTTTAATGATTGTTTTGTAAATGGACAATGTCAGGGTAACAGAGGCATATAAGTATAGTCTTCCTGCGACGCCGAATGCGTAAAACATTACTCTTTTTTGCAGTCGGCTGAAATAAAGGTATCTAGGTTGTTATACCGAAGTCTACCATAAAGTTTCATTGATTTTTTATTGAAAGTCCTAGTCACATTCACATGTCCACATAATATAATCGAAAAACTTTCGCTTTTGTAACATAGCTACCATAACCTACCTAAGGAAGAAGATATTAATATCAGGTTATTACGTACTATTTTTATTTACTAATGCTTGTACCAGTTACAAGATCAGAATATATCGTATTTAACAGATAAAGAGTAAGAAAATCATAGGCTGTTATGTCTGCTGAACTTTAGGTAAGGTGAAAGTGAGTGTGAGAGAGTGTTTAAATATGATATTAGTTGACACAAAACAGCATCTCAGAGGAAGGATTTCTTCAGTTTCAATATAATATTATGAAAGGTCCAACAACCAATATAAAACTTAAATTCTGATGGCTGATTTTAACATATATTTCACACAATATCATTAAAAATCAGGTTTCATTACTCCCAGACACATGCGATCGGCGGTTTTACCTTACAGACGCTTTATAGCTATGAAAAAATTTATTAAGTTTACTTATTTTCTGATGCTTGATTTTTATATATGTTATTCAAACAACTATTTTAAAACGTTTTGCAAACGGACAGACCGATCCAAGGGGCCAAACATTCACCAGACCCAACTGTTTTAGAATATTTTTTTTTATTGAATTTAGTTAAGTTTTTCTAATAAAATAGTTTGTAAGGTACAATTCTATAATTATTGCGGTCAGCTGAGCACTTTTCAGTTGTTTGAATAACATATATAAAAACCAAGCATCAGAAAATAAGTAAATTTAATAAAAATTTTCATAGCTTTAAAGCGTCTGTAAGGTAAAACCGCCGATCGCATGTGTCTGGGAGTAATGAGACCTGATTTTTAATGATATTGTGTGAAATATATGTTAAAATCAGCCATCAGAATTTAAGTGAGGTGAGCAGTGTTTCTATGTACCTTGATTGGTTGATATCTGAAAAATGGCCGTCTGGTCAAGGTAGCAACTAGTCATATGATGATAGTACACCCCACCACTACTCAATCGTATATATTTTGTCCATTAGAAAATAAGTGATGTCTGGCAGCTCTGGGATCTTGGACCACAATTATTAAGTGTATAGATATTTCAAGGTAACTACAGAACTTGAACAGTATCGTTAGAAAACCGAAAATGTCCGGGATATTTACCATGTTGTTTTGTTTTAACGAGCTCCCGATATTCCGTGTTATTTAATGTGTGTAACTACCGAGTTTCTTGCCGGTGTCTTCTCATTAGAATCGCCCTTTCGTTGGTAGAATCACTTATCTATAAGTTATTTATTAACTGTACCGACGATTTGTATTTAAATGCCTATATAAATAAAGGAATTTTGATTCACTTTGACTTTGAATTTTGACTTTGACAGTTTCATATAAGTATCAATCGTATACAGGTACAACATCTGCCGGCGCACGCACGCGGAGACGCGGGAAGTGTGCCGGCGGCTGCAGCGGCGCGTGTACACGCCCTGCCTCGACAACGTGCCCGAGTACTTCGAGCACGCCGCGCGCGTCATGCTGGACGGCATGTGGGCCGTCAACCCCACCGTGGAGGGAGAGGCCACGCTCTACTGGTGCCGGCACCTCGCCGACGTGCCGGGATACGTGTACACCGAGCAGGACAGGCTAGAGCTGGAGGCTACACTGAGGGAGCATCTCAAGGGCAAGCATATCGACACAGGTGAGACATTTGCAGCATGTCTGTTTTTTCCTAACTAACTAAGATAATGGCTTGGAGTAGCCTTGTCATCATCACCGGACTTGCGGGGGAGCGGATGGTTCTCACATTGGTGGTATCACATGCTGGACGGGATGTGTTAAGGGACGCGAAATGATTTGTGGTATTGGGTACAATTTCATATGATACGTTTGTACTCGATACTTTTACTCAATGTGTTAAATGAGTAGATATCGTATCGGATAAGTAATTAAGTTTTAAATGATTAATCTTAGAAATCATCCATTTAAAACTTATGTTTACGATTTATGTTTCTGGTAATATCGAATATTTTCACAATTAGCAACTTCACAGCGTATGTAAATGTACAAAGTAGGTGCGTTATCTAATAATAACTTGATTGATAGCGCACAGCTGTGCGTCCAGTTAGATAAGTTATATACTTACTTGCCCGGGACAATCTACTCAGCAGCTCATATGTCTATTCCAGGGGTGGACTCCTCCGAGCTGACGGGCCCTTCGGCGGTGCGGGGACTCCCCGCGCGCGCGCCCCGCCTGCTCTACCTGAGAGACTACGCCACCCTGGACTCCGTGCCCGAGTACAAACGACTCAACTTCAGGTGCAAGAACAAGATCGCCTTCGCCTACCTACAAGCCTCCATATACACCACCTTCCTAGGAAGGTGGTACTTCAACCTCAACTATCTATTCAGCCTTTTATTAATGAAGTATTTCCCATACTTAGCCTTCTTCAGATACGGTATCAAAGCCTCCTTTGTGAACATTTTCGCCGAGGACCCCACAGATGACACTAAGTTGATACCAAATTCGGACTACTACAATAAGAAACCAGTGGAGGAGACGTGGTACCAAGCGTTGTGGTCTTTCTTTTGGTGACACAGCCGGTATGAGGACATATCTTTTGTTATGCTAAACTATTTTGTATGATAATATGGTTAACAGGGAATTATCATAATTAGCTGATAGTATTAATTCAATTTATCATGATAGGTAATGCAAGAGTCCATTGGTGGTCTAAAGACAAGAGATTTTTTTATAAAAAAAAATCAGGTTGTGTTAGGAATCGGACTTTGGATACTTTACCAAGGTATTGTATGTTATATTTTGTTTCAATTTATATTATAGTTATGTATTTAAATTATTTATATAGTGTTTTATCGTTAAAATTGAATGTACAACAAGCTGGTAAAATATCCGGAGTACGATCCCTAACACTCAGCATATTTACGAGTATTTTTATTATCTAGTATTAAAATAATTGTTTGTTTAAGTACGCAGTAGAATTATATCAATTATGACTTTTATTGAGACAATCACATATCAATTTCATTATGTAAACTAGACTCCGCAAGATGATCTCTTACAGTAATAAAAATAAGTGACTATACCTACTGTAAACAAAAATATTGCAAAGATAATACGTAAGTATTATCTGTTGTTATTGACGAACAATATTTATCTGATAAATATATAAAACGAAACACAAGGAATGTAAGATATTTATGATCAAATGAATAATATATGATGTAGGATGAAACATAATTAATTATTAGAAAGTAAATGTCAAAAACATGGTATTTTAACATTTTTTACAAATGTACAAAATACATACCACTCGTAATTTTGAACAATGCACAATATATCTTAGAATAATAATTTAATTAATGATGAACAAACCATTTTATTAAATGGTGTAAGTTTAATATAGAAACGCTTATTACAATATATTTTTGCAAATATTGATCCTTTTATATGACAATTAAATGAATAATGTACTTGTAATGAAGGTACATACAAAAAGCCATTATATTTATTTTTATTTTTGTATATGCTGACGAGAAAATATATACATTTTTGATAACACATTTTCTTTTTACATAAATCCCATACCCTTCCCTAGTATTTGTTGGCGATCCCAATACCCAACTGTAGTGAAAACTGATCGTGTTTTTCTCACTTCGACTAGGACCTAGGTCCTATTCAAAATATAGGTATGAAGGTCTACCTATCTTCATACCTATATTTTGACTTAAATTACCAGAAAGAGATTTTGTTTTTATTAGTTGACTATCTAATAAAAACAAAATTCTTTCTGGTAATCTTGCTAATTTGAGCTATATTTGTGTCTAAATAAATATAACAATCGATCGAGGTCAAGAACTTAATAAAACAAAAACTTCATACATCAAAACGATTCTTACTTTATTACTATACGTTAGGACTAACATGTAAACACAATTCACTGAAAGAAGTCCTTAGCCTTTAACCTCGTGCGCTTGGCCACGTTGATCTGTAGTAAGTTGTCTGTGAGTGTGTCGGTAGCATCGGGGGTCCCTGCAGCGGGGGTCCCTGTAGCGGGGGTCCCAGGGGTCGCAGGGGTCCGTGGGGTCGCACGGCGCGCGCCCGGTGTGGGGGTCCGCCCGTGGGTGAGGATGCCGACGTCGTGAGGCGTGAGTTTGAGGCGTGGGGAGAGGAGATGCTTGGTGGCTAACTTGCGCGCGGCCGGCGACATGCTGGCCAGACGTTCCGTGTTCGTTCTGAAACTGTTTGCAAAACGGTGAGTTGGAGATATTGGGAGCTTAACCATTTTAAAGAAAACTAGGTAAACTGTACCATTTTTAGCACCCCCCCAGTGACTGGCACTTTTGCCTTTCATTTCAAATATTTAATTTCGTAAATACGTTTTTGATATGAAGAAACTACTATTTAGCGGCAAGTATCTACATTTACATATGGAAATACTTGACTGTACGCTAAAATGACGTCTTAATTGTTTTTCTGTTGGATTAAATCAACAGTGAAAGTTCGCGACAATTTTAACGTGAAAAATTTTGATGAGGCGTGCGTCGGAAGTGAATTATATAGGACTAGCGACCCGCCCTCGCTTCGCTTCGGGGATATCTCTATCTCTATGTAATATATTTTAACCCCGTAAGAGAAATCTATTTTTATCTAAAAAAGCCTATGACACTTAGGGATAGTGTAGCTTTCCAACAGTGAAAGATTTTTTTCAAATCGGTGCAGTAGTTTCGGAGCCTATTCGAAACAAACAAACAAACAAAAAATCAAACCTTTCCTCTTTATAATATTATTATATATTATATTATATATATATATATATATATATATATATATATATATATATATATATATATATATATTATATTACATATTACATTGACTCCCCGTACCCCAGTGATGCTTACATGGAGCCTACATCGCATGCTGGCTAACTGAGCGCGGTGGCGGCAACCACGCGACTTTTTCTAATACTTGCATTTTTAAACTCGTGATATCTTCCGAATGAAATGTCCGAATTGAATAATTCAAAAAGTCATAAATAGGTATTGATGCCGTCTTGCATATAAAGTAATTTATTTTGATAAGGATTAATACCAAGGTACAAATAAAGAGCCTTTTTCATGTGGCAGCATATAAATTAAATTTTTCGAATAAAAAACCGCTTACTGAGACATAACTATAATATTTAGACATATGCTGTCGCGACACTTTTTATAGATAATAATAAGTTCTACAAAGTCGTAGGAAATGATTTTTGTTCTATCATCAATAGTTTTCGAAGCGTACGCGACGTAAGGAATTTTTCAGGTAAATTGTTTACACCTTGGGTTACATTATTGGAGTTTTAGTAAGGATCCCTAATTTTTTTAAAAATATTATATAGCCTATGTTACTTCTGAATAATGCAGCTTTCTAATGGTGAAAAAATGTTTGCTATCGGTCCAGTAGTTTTTGAGTTTATTTATTACAAACATACAAAAATACAAAAATACAAATCTTTCCTCTTTATAATTAGTATAGATTCCAGGTAACCATTTGAAGGATATTTTAGCTTTACGTCATGATATTATGTGTTAGGATTACGATTTTTGACTTTTTCGAAAAAAATATTTGTGTTCACGCAGTTATTGCTATGCCAATAATTGCACTGAAATATATATTACCGCTTAGTCATTGGCAGACCTGACAATCGCTATACTTCTGAATCCGATAATCTTAATTTTATTTTTTTGACGCGGAGAATGCTTTGACGCACCCTCACATTGGGCAGGGGTTTACCCAAGGTGGTGTGTGGGACTCCCGGCTGAGGGTGCTGAGATGGAAAAGACCGGCAGCTGCTCTTGGGCTAAGGTGTAATTCCTAGGGCCACTAGAGGTGTATCCAATAAACTCTGCGGCGTACCTCATCGCCTACTGGTGGTGCCGTGGTACCTGGCAGAGCCTTCACGCACAACAACCACCGGCGGAGCCTCCACGGGCTCCCTCAAGTCACCCCGGAGGGGAGCGACGGGGGACCCGGTACGCAAGGTCACTCCCGTCAATCAATGACAGCCGTTGACGGCATGCTGACGGGAGTGTTCCCACACCCACCGCCAGCAAGCTATCGTTGGACTGCGGCATATGACGCGGAACCTCATCTTACCACTTCTATACAACCACCTATTGATTACGCTCAGTCTATACCGTCAACAAGTCGATGATTTGATTATCAGACGATGAAATAATGAAGATATCCAGTATTTTCATTAAATCATCAGAAGACTGATTCAATTTAAGCATTAATTAAATAGGTTGGCACTATGCTAATAATTGCAATGCCATTGTGAGTGCCAATGATTGTATTAAGTTACAGTGTCAATCACTGCACCATAGTGCCAATGACTATACATTTATGTGACTGTCTATTATTTTGAGTTTTTAAATAAATAAGGATACATTTTTAAATTGTATCATTTTAGGAATCTGTTTGTATCTGAAAATCCATTAATGCTAAATAAATCTGTAACTAACGTTAGTCCAATTGAATTTTTGAAGCCAAAGACAAAAAGTCAGCATTAGGTGCCAATCAATATACTGGTTACCCTATGTGTTTTATGTGTAAAAATCGCGATGATGATGAAAATTGACCGCGCTGCTATTTTATTCTCCATAGTCCACAGCCATGCCTCTCTAGCTTGAATTTTTGCGGACAAATATCTCGCCAACACAATGTTCGTGGAACATGATTCTGCGCCGCGCCGCTAGTGTCGCGCTATCTACCCGATTGTTTAGAGAACTGGTCTGCGTTACCCGCGCCGCCGCTACCGGCCCACTGCCAGCAAAATTCAAGGCAGAGACCTTATCACAATGGCCAATTTCAACTACTTCCACACAAGAAAATAATCTTGAAGTAGAAAGTAGCTCATGGGAGCAGATACTTCTCTCTCCTAAAGAACTCTATCGTGCAGAATGTTTTTTCAGTAATTATGCAGTTTTGAATTCTTTGATAAACTGAATCGATGTGTGTAATTCGTTTCAACATACAACCAAAATTTAAATAGTTATATGTGTTTAAAGTTCTGACCGTTTGCACTTTTCATACAAATCAACGTAGCTATGACGTCACACCGCACCATGAAGTACATTTAAAAAAAATCTTTTTATTCTTTCACGTTCTAAAATATAAATTCGTTTTACAAATATATTCATCGTGTCAATACATAATGTACCATTGTAAAATTGAGACACAGTAGCATTCTCCATTGGGGGTCCTTTACACCCCGGGCCTGGGCCAAACAACCCATATGGACGATCCGCCCCTAGCTGAAAAAGGAAGTTACGGGGGAGAAACGACCCGGCACGTGTCGATATCGAGGAAGGAGAAGCTGTAACAGTATACTATACTCACAGCGGCGTCCGGGGCGTGTTTGGGCGCGGGGTGGTGGGGCGGCGGCGGCGCGCGGCGCGCTCGGCCAGCTGCAGCGCGAGGCGCTCCCGCGCGCCGCCCTCCAGCATGCGGTACGCCGCGCCGCCTCCTACACTGTACAGAAAAAAAAGGTTCAACACGATATTTTTTACTAAACCTTAAAGAACACTCAAAGAAAAAAATGGAAAAAACTTCAATACATGTTAGACAGTTTAGAATCTTAATCTTCTTCTTATCCTATGGTTGATGAACAACCTGGTGTCAAGAGTTTTTAAACCGCCCGTAGGCCTCTGACATGGCTTAAACTTAAATCTTAATCTAATATTATAAAGCTGAAGAGTTTGTTTGTTTGAACGCGCTATTAAACTCAGAAAGTACTGGTTCGAATTGAAAAATAATTTTTGTGTTGAATGTGTTGATGTCACCGTAAAATTGTAAATAACGCTTGATTGCAATCTATCTCGTGAGATTGTGAACTGTCGAAATATTGTGAACCTTAACATTCTGCTTACATTTTAACGTATTATCATTCGTCAGATTGCAATCGCTCGAAGTGAAACTGTTAAATTGCAATCTTACAATTGTCATATTGCGAACTATGCCTATTGCCGACCAATCAGGGACAGCCTTCCGACGGCTGTTCCTGATTGGTCGGGGTTACAGTTGACCGTTCTGCGTCCATAGAGTTAGGAATAAAACACAAGTGTCAGTCAAATAAAACAAATGCACTTCGAAAATTGGCACATGAAGTGATAATTATTTAGTAGGTAATCAATAAATTGACATCACATGGTAAGAAAAAAATGTATGTTAATTATAATTTTTTTTCATAGATAAAACCGATCACAATAAAAAAATTTTAGAACCAATTTTAAAACATTAATTTACGTTTTGAAAACTTAACCAAATTGTCTATTAGAAAAAATTGCACCAATAAAAATGTTCACTTATTGTTGCACATCAACGAACTGTGACACGTGGAGTTACAAAGAACATTGGCTGTTTTGCAATTACACTTATTGAAAACGCATTCTGTCCATTTTGTCACAATTCTTGAGGGGCATTTATTTTATTTGACTGACACCTATGTTTTATTACTAACTCTATGGACACAGAACACATCCGTAACCCCAATCAATCAGGGATCGCCTACGGACAGTTGACAATTTGACAGTTACACTTCGATAGATTGTAATCTAACGAATAATAACACGTTAAATTGTAAGCAGTATGTTATGGTTCACAATATTTCAACAGTTCACAATCTCGCGAGATAGATTGCAATTTAGCGTCATTTACAATTTAACGGTGACAGATACACCATATCGAGGATGGCTTTAGGCTATATAACATCTCGCTGCGATCAAAAGGAGCTGCGAGCAAAGACACAATGGAAAATGTGTAAAAAAGGGGGGAAAACGCGGTAGAAGTCGCTAGCACTCACTCCGATATAACCGATGAGAGGTTGAGTGCAGGACCACTGGCTTTACGTGCTTTCCGAGGCTCGGGCACGCCCATGCCTCGGAGACCGCCACCTTCCTAACTCCGCGCTAAATAATAAAATTTTGCCCGACCGGACTCGAACCGGGGACCTCTCGGTCCTTACGCAGCGGCCCGCAGCGCTTGCTACCAATAAACCAACGAGGCAGTCAATACTCACGCGGGCAGCGGCGTGTCGCCCCCGTCGAGGCGGAAGGGCGTGCCCTCGATGCGGCCCCAGGTCATGAGCGGCGAGCTGTCGGGCCCGGCGCCGGGGCGCGGGGACGGCGTGCCCAGGTACGAGTACTCGTCGGGGCCCTTCTCTGTGTTTATGCTCACTCCGTCCACGCCTATCTTGCCCGTGGCTGTTGCATCCTGTGAATAAATAAATGTACAATTGAATTATAAACTTTATGAGAGGATGCTTGGGATCTCGTTTTTCACAGACATTATTCTAATTAAGTAAAGATAACGAATAATACAAGATAAAAATCATGTTCAAGTAAACGAGAGATAGATTAGTGTATTTGTGAACTTTCATGGTGATTTTGATAGGAGGTAGACATTAAAAACAAATTAAACCTATTTGATTGATATTATCTTAGATTTTTGATTAGACAGACTGTCCTGTACTTAGTTAGTTAGTGACTAAGTATAAGTCAGTTAGTCAGTCAGTCCCCAGCTACGGACCTGCGTGCGCGCGATGGCGCTGCGCTGATGGCCTCCTTGTTCTTGGCAAATGAACTAAAGATAACGAATAACAATATTTAAAAGTCACACTGTGAAAACAATGAAATTTTTCAGCTTTTACATAGCTGTACCAGTAAGTCAATCAGTTTAGTCTGTCGGTGACTAAGTACAAGTCAGTCAGTCCCCAGCTACGGACCTGCGTGCGCGCGATGGCGCTGATGGCCTCCTTGTTCTTGGCGTGGTCGAAGGGCTCGGCGCGCAGGCGCGTGTTCCGGTGCACGAGGCGAGGCTTGGGCGGCGGGAGCTGCGACCGCGCGCCCGCCGGCACGTACATTATGTAGTTGCGGGCGGTGTACCGCCATGTATCCAGCTATATATAAATATGACATTAATACATAAAAAATCACGCCTTTTTCCCAGAGGTAGGCAGAGATCACTTCCTGCCTTGTGCTACGGTCCTGGCCAGGGCCGTAGCCCGGGTGCACCGCACCCCTTGCACCACCTGGTAAAGACGGCCCTGGTCCTGGCACACCACTTTGCTTCATCCACATCCATTAACCTCTTCATGCATGCTCTTCGATTACGGGTACTTTTGAATTGACCTATTTGGTCATACATACATATTATATTACATTTACAGAACATCGCATACATTGATCTGATTTCATGATAAGTAGCTTAAGCACTTGTGTTACAGATATCAGAATCAACAGTGGAAACACAAGTTTGCTTAAATATATTTAATAACACACCCAAACACAGAACAAACACCGATGTACATCTCATAAATATTTGTCCTGGGTGGGTCTAGAACCCGAAGTCTTGGAACGGAAGGTAGTAAACCCAGGCTCAGCAACCACTGTTCCACCGACCCAGTCATAATACAAGATACAACATGGTAAGAACAAAAGAGAGAGATATAAGAAATATGTCTGCATCTGAGATGCCCAATGCAGGTGAACTTCAACTAATTTGAGAAAGGAAATTGTCTGCCCGACACTTGGCAGTTACACTAAGATGAACAGGCGCTGTAATAATGCATATATTGAAAGATTTCCTTAATATGAGCAACTTCTAAGCTTTTCTTAAAATTTTTAATTATGTAACTAGACTACCCAGGAAAAATATCAATGAATAAATGTAATTTTAATGCAACAGTATTTTTATAAGTAATACATATTTGTTTTTGAAAAGGCCACATGTTTTATGTTTTTGGAAAGTAATGCAAAATATTATTATTTATTTGTTTTTAATGTGTGTAGTGTGTACCTCCTGTGGCCTCTCAGTCTGGTCAGCCTGCTGCTCGATCGAAGGCAGCATCAGTGCCTTATCAGCCAGCTCAGCCGATGTGATTTCTGCTTCAAACTGTGATGCAAGCTTGTTAGCGCGCCTCTTGTCCTCCATTGCAATGACACGCTCATAACTTGAGTTGTCTTCACTTGTGTGACCAGCCAGAAAAGAATCTGTAACAGATTATATTTATAAATTTCTCTCAAAGTATCACTAAGAAATAACAAATATATATTTTTAACTAAGTTTTAAGCATAAATGTCGAACACCAGTGGTTGTGGCAGCTCCTCTCGCAGTCATACCCTTATATTGAGCAAAGACCCTTTTGGCATAGACCCATAAATACTAATATCATAATTTGATATTAGTCTTTATGGGTCTACATGCGATATAAGGAGTAGCAAATACTTAGCTACTTACTGCCCGACCTTTCGATTGGGATACACCAATCATGGTTGCAACCATAAAGACTAATATTTAGTATAATGGAATGTGAAAGATTAAAATCATACATAATTTAATTTGATTTGTGTAACTTTATTTTTGTTTTCAATTTATATTTTAATTGATCTCATTATTTTGTAATTTTATGTGTTTAATATACCAATTTTTTTCCTTTTTTATTTCTAAATGGAAGTGGTAGTTTTAATATTTGTAAATCTTACCCAGTGAATGATTTTCAGTGATATCTTTGGGTTTTTCACTCATAGAGCCATCTTCGGAACCTTCTCTCTGATCTCTTTCACTTGGTGCCTGTGGTGAGTATGGTCTATCAGGGTTTGGTGTGTCAAATGTAGCAGGTGAATTATCTGCAACAGGAAAAAGTTAAATCAGTTTCATAATAATTGTCAAAATAAAAATAAAAAACTAACGTAAATATGCTAAGACACAATACTGTGTTAAGTAAGCAATGTATTCAATAAAAAACTTACAAGGTTCTGTAGGAGGCCTGTTTCCACTGTATTTCCGAGTGAGTTCTCTAAGCCTGTGGTAATCCTTGTTTTCTGTGGCTTCTAGGAATTCATTTTGTGCTTTCAGTTTTTCCAAATCAGGGAAGAAATCCCTCTGTATGATCTTAGCAATACCCTGCAAACAAAACATATTTTTTGGTATTAGTTAATAACAACTACTTATAAACTTGTAATATTATATCATGGTAGACTAATTTATGTGAATGAATGTAGTCTATTTACCTCAACGTAAACATCTTCATCCAGAACTTGAGCCTTCTTTGTGTTATACTTCTTTTTAGGTACTTTGGGAACTTTGAACACTGTACTCTCAGCTTTTAGTAATTTCATATTTTGTAATGCAGCCTCCCCAGGTCGGGGAGTAGCATTAGTTTCCTCGATGGACATTATTGCTGTACACTTGCATTTAATTTCGATAAAGGCAATATGAATCGTGAATTTGTGAAATCGCCAAGAAATTACACCACAACAATGTTTTGTGACAGGCAGACAGGTGACAAAAAAGACAGTGACATCTTTTTTTTATCGACGTTATTCGTTTGGTTATATTACCGAAATGTTATAAAATTATGTTTTAATATTGATATCTAAACGTAATTGACAGCCGTTTGAATATATGATTGCTTTCTTTCTCTCTCACACTTGTAAATGCTAGGGTAATGTGTGATAGAGATAAAAATTTGTTAGCTTTTGTAACATTTCCTTGCTTGTCTGTCAGCTGTCAATAAAATTGACGCTGCGCTCGACTATTCTAGCTTGCATCGCGCTGCATTTGTAAACTGTATTATTCGAATTATTTCATTGCTTTATCTTATTATTGTTACTAATACGTGTTGGACAAACAGTATATTCAACATTCCGTAGAGTTCAAGTGAAATACTTTCAAAATGGTGTCGTTCTAGGCGTGTCAAAAAAAATGGGTCTAGACTTCGATGTCTTCGAGTTTTGCAAGAAATTGCGCCAAAATCGACCGCCCCCGTACCAGTGTCCTCTAGAAAAATGCGATAAAGTGTATAAAAGTTTGTGTGGATTGCAATATCACTTGGTTAATTATGACCACGACAATCCGACGCCGGCTACCCCAGCGGTCGCCAACAATCGGAAAAAGGGCGGTAGGACTAGGGCTCCGGTCCCTACGGGAGACATCGCCCTCCAGAGCCCTCCGAAAGAGGCGCTAACCTTTGCTGAAGCGCAGAAAGTGGTACAGTTCGAGATTGATGGTAAAATTAGCAGGATCCAAATAGACCAGCCATTACCCATCATGTCATTGGAGGATTGGGAAAAGAAGAATTCTGAGCTTGAGAAACCTTTGCCATTTGTCGAGCCTCCACCAGAGCCACATGTGAAATTGCCTGAAGCCAGTTTTAAGGTAATTATGTCTGTTGTGTGATAATAATCAAAACAATTATAATTGTAGGTATTGTGCATTAGATATTTTATTTGGAATTGGGTACTTGACTTTAAAGTAAAATAAGATAAGTTGTATTGTAAACTGTAAATAAACAATATTGTTATAACCAACCTTTTGTAGTACCTATTTTATTGTTGTAATAACTAGAGATGCGCCAAATAGTGGTTTCACCAAATAATGGAATACTGAATACTATTTGGTTAAATCTTTGCCGAACCTAATATTCGGCCAAATTATTCTCATTTAAGCCAGTCAAACTTAAAAGTAAATCTTTAATCTTTTGACTGGCTCAGTGGAACAGTGGTTAGTGACCCTGGCTGGAGGTTCTGAGAGTCGTGATTCGATTCCCACTCAGAACAAATATTTGTGTGATGAACATCGGTGTTTGTTCTGTGTCTGGTTGTGATTATGTATTTAAGTATGTATTTATAAAATATATATGTATGTATTATATATTAGTCTCTGACGCCCATAGTACAAGTTCTGCTTAGTTTGGGGTCAGATGACCATGTGTGGAAATGTCCCAGATATTTAAATCAAGTTTTCAATTCAATTTAGTGAATGTTAACTATAGTATAGGTCTAGATAGATGTTAAAATATATGTTCATTTAAATTCAAATTCAAATAATAGTTTTTTAACATGTCCGTAAGATTATTTAAGTTATAAAAAACATAAACCTTACATAAGAAGCTTATCTTTTAGCTCTATTCCATGTCATGTAGCCAAGTTAAACAAATAGTGGAAATAATGCCGAATATGCCAAATACTAACCGAATATTCGGCGCATCTCTAGTTATAACTTGCTGTTGCTTGTTAAGCTGTGAAGTTCCAATATTTCTCTATTATTATCTATTTAAAAAAACTTAGATGATATATTATGGTATATATTTTTTTTTAACCACTCACATGATAAACCATTTTCCTAAACAGCTAATACCTGATTACAATGAGAGAGTGGGTGATGCGCCACCTCGTCCAAATGCATACATTCGCTTCATTGAGAAGTCTGCAGAAGAGCTTGACGGCGAGGTGGAGTATGATGTGGATGAAGAGGACACAGCATGGCTGGCCATCGTCAACAAGATGCGAGTGAAGCAAAATCTGCCTACTGTCTCGGTGGATACGTTGGAACTGCTCATGGATCGGTTGGAGAAGGAATCTTATTTTCAAGTACTTAAATTTATTTTTAGCAAACTCACTTGATAAGCCTAAGTTTAATAGATAGCTGTTGTTGTTTATTGATGAAATATTTTGTACAACCTGTATTGTGATTTTCTTAAAGTTGGAAGATCATAAATTTTATGATTCATCGATTGGTTTTAGTTAGTGTATGATAATCTTAGGTTTACAAATAAAATTCGCAACCAATATTTTGAAACCGAAAACTTTAATATTTATTTATTTATTTATTTATAAGAAAACCAACAGCTTATACATATTAATTTTAACAAATTGTAGATAGCGTTAAGCAAAGCCAATAACAGGTTTCCCTTAATTTTACTTCACAAAGTATGTTATTGGTAGGAAAAAAGAAAAAGCATAAGAAACATAAAAATCTCACTTTGTCACAACTCATTTTTAATCAAGCAACTTTTTGACGCATTTAGAGTAACCAGAGTAACTCAATATTCATTAGAGTTTTATTTGTTTATTTTAATTTATTTATGTATTCAGCAAAATAAATTCTTTAGCACGTTTATAACTTCTTTATAATATTAAAACATTTGTATATACAATTTATTCACATTTGTTTTTTGTATTATTTCTTACTATGCAATTTTTCCAGGCAACTCAAAGTGGTCAGCAAACAGCAGCCACAGTCGATGAAGATGCAGTGTGCTGTATCTGTATGGATGGCGAGTGTCAGAACACTAATGTGATACTCTTCTGCGATATGTGCAACTTGGCAGTACATCAGGATTGTTATGGAGTATGTAAAATACACTCAATATGACTGTGATTATTTATATAATTTGGGTTATATTGAGCACTATTAAACTGAAATTAATATTTTTAGGTGCCATACATTCCTGAAGGACAGTGGCTCTGCAGGCGCTGCCTCCAATCGCCGTCACGACTTGTCAACTGTGTCCTGTGCCCTAATACTGGAGGTTTGTATCTGAATTATAAAGCTGATGAGATTTAATTGTTTTTTGAAATCTCAGGAACTTCTGGAACTGAACAATTATAATTGTGTTGGAAAGATCATTTATTGACGAAGCCTTAAGGATATAACATCACATGGCAGTAAATGGAAAATATGTAAAAAGCGGGGCGAGAGGTCTGCCCACTTAAAATTTGCAGAGCGTTTTGTAGGCGCGGGAATATTAAAAAATGATGTCTAAAGTCCCATTTCCACGCGGACAAAGTTGCTGGCACAGCTAGTTATTGTATAAATTATATGCATACATTTGATGGTAGGATAATGCTGGCTCGAAGTAGCCTTGCCATTGTCACCGAACTTGGGAGGGGAGTTAATGGCTCACATCCCTATTTTGTGTATCAAAGGAGTCCAGTGCTGTAACTAATATTAATTTAATTTTGTAGCTGGTATTATAGTTTGTTCTTTTTGCAGGTGCATTTAAACAGACTGATCAGGGCACATGGGCGCACGTGGTCTGCGCTCTTTGGATACCGGAAGTCCGTTTCGCCAACACCGTTTTCCTGGAACCTATTGGTAAGTGACCAAATCCGTGCATATAAATGTGTGTTATTGACTTTTGGTAGTCACGTTATATTTATTTACCTATATTTTACTGTGTCCAAAAGCGTCGATGGCCGAGTGATTTCTTGCCATGCGAGAGGTCGCCAGTTCAAAGCCCATCACGTACCACTGTGTTTTTCAAGTTTCAAATTCATATATACGATTATTCGACGCTTTAACGCTGAACGCAAACATCGTCTATAGGTCTGTTCATGATTAACTGTACAGAAATGCACACCTTCGAAGACATTCTAAGGTTGTGTAGTCAACCAACCCGACCCAGTTTAGGGTAGGCGCATGCAACAGCAGTGGGGACCTGTTTGTGCTGATGAAGATGTGTCGATGTCCTATGGTGAAGTGTCTGTTTATATCCAGTCGAGGTGGACTCTAAAGCGAAGTGTGTGTTCCCCCAGACTCGATCGAGATGATCCCGGCGGCGCGCTGGAAGCTGCAGTGCATGGTGTGCAAGCAGCGCGGCGCCGGCGCCTGCATCCAGTGCCACCGCAGCAACTGCTACTCCGCCTTCCACGTCACCTGCGCGCAGCAGGCCGGGTAACCACCTACTCATGCATAGGCTTTTTATGTTCCATGGTGCATTTAGTAAGGCCCCTTTTAAGAGAAAGGGACTCCGGGAGTGGGGGCGATCGACAACCGGGATTGGCTCAAGGCTGTATCAACTGAATGAGATCGTCATCATCATAAACATCATCAGCCTATAGGTTTATCCACTGCTTCATATAGTCCTCCCCATTTCTTCTTCCCTCCTGTCGGATTGCATGTATTAAATGGGGCAAATAATGCACCGAAAAGACGCAGCACCAGCATCAGCTACCATGGTAAGTGGAAGCATCCGACTAGCTAGTACCAACAACAACCAACAGATGGCGCTGTCTGACAATCTCCATACGAGGCGAGATCGAGTGCCGGTCGCGCGCGCGCAGCAAATCACGCATTGGTGCATTTTTTTGGTTAATTTCATTTTACAAATATATTAAAGCTCCTTGTTTCCTTCTATAAGATAACCGTTCCAGAAATATCCAATATAGATAGTAAGTGTTAACAAAACTATTTCGGTTTTCCCAGGCTCTATATGAAGATGGAAGCGGCGGGCGCGGGCCGCGACCCCAGCCAGCCGGTGCAAGTCGCCAAGATGGCGTACTGCGACGCGCACACGCCCGCGCACGTTCTGCAGGTACGTCATATGACATAACACGCTGTTCTCAGGCTGTAAAAGTGACGTGGAGTGCTAAGTGACGTCATAGGTACCGGTAACCTGTGACGTCACTTGGCAGGTTACGCCGGGCCCCTTGACCACACGGAAACTTTCACTCGAAAGTGAAGTACTCAATAAGATGTGTTGTCTATTAATCATTGACCATTATTTGTCAATAAAAGTTGTCAAAAAATCAATAAAAATCAAAAATGTCGGTTTTGCAAGATTTCAGGATGTAAAATAACGAAAAAGATGTTATAAGTTACCTTACTCTGTTTGTTTTTAGGAAAGGCGGGCACAAGACTCTGAAGGCGATTCCAAATCAACAGATTTAACAGCAATACGACAAAAAGGAAGAGAGAAAATTATCCAGGTAATTTTGATTTTTCAATAAATTTTAGGTCTGTTCATGATTAATTGTACTGAAATATAAAAAAATGTTACTAAATTCATACTAAGGTTGCTACATACGATTGTAAATTGTCCTTTAGGCGCGTCGCGTCCTCGCAATGAAGCGAACATGGGCGCCAGTGGTGTTGGTGCCTACTCTGCCAGCGGAGCGAGTTTCCGAAGTAGCTCAACTGGCTCACGGGCCGCCCGCCGCGCGCGCACAACTCATGAAGCGCCTTCTCGCCTACTGGACTCTCAAGCGGCACAGCAGGAACGGCGTGCCGCTGCTGAGGAGGCTGCAGAGCCTCACCAGCCACCACGGTGAGTGTAGCATCCGACTAGCTAGTTCCGAGAGCAACCAACAGATGGCGGTGTTCGATAGTTTCCATACTAGCGCGTGTCTGAGGTCCCGAAGCTCATGAAAAGCCTGCTCGCCTACTGAACGCTCAAACAAAACAGCAGGAACGGCGTGTCGCTGCTGAGGAGGCTGCATCCGACTAGCTAGTTCTGACAGCAACCAACAGATGGCGGTGTTCGAAAGTCCATATGCACGTTCGAGGTCGCTAAGCTCGCGCACGGGCTACCATTAAATTTTTGGCAAATTACTCATAATAGTTAATTTGTTTCAGGTACAAGAGGAATCCAAGACGGAACAGTGAACGTAAGGGAGCTGTGTAATCAGCTGAAATACTGGCAAAGAATACGTCAAGATTTGGAAAGAGCTAGGTTGGTATCCATAATTTATCATTTTCATTTAAAAATGTGTCAAATGTTGATTTTAAACTGGCATTTTGTCTCCACTGATATTTGTATCGATCGTGTCATGTCTTTTACGTTATGTATTTCTATTCTAACAGATTACTCTGCGAGCTGGTCCGCAAGCGGGAGCGGCTGAAGGCGGAGTACACGCGCGTGTGGGAGCGCTGCGTGCTGCAGTCGCTGCGGCCCGAGCGCGCCGTGCTGCACAAGCTGCTGCGGCTGCTGCGGCAGCGCGACGCCAGCGACATCTTCACCGAGCCCGTCGACCTCAACGAGGTCAGTGCCCGGTGACGTCACACGCGGGTGTGGGAGCGCGCCGTGCTGCACAAGCTGCTGCGGCTGCTGCGGCAGCGCGACGCCAGCGACATCTTCACCGAGCCCGTCGACCTCAACGAGGTCAGTGCCCGGTGACGTCACACGCGGGTGTGGGAGCGCGCCGTGCTGCACAAGCTGCTGCGGCTGCTGCGGCAGCGCGACGCCAGCGACATCTTCACCGAGCCCGTCGACCTCAACGAGGTCAGTGCCCGGTGACGTCACACGCGGGTGTGGGAGCGCGCCGTGCTGCACAAGCTGCTGCGGCTGCTGCGGCAGCGCGACGCCAGCGACATCTTCACCGAGCCCGTCGACCTCAACGAGGTCAGTGCCCGGTGACGTCACACGCGGGTGTGGGAGCGCGCCGTGCTGCACAAGCTGCTGCGGCGATGACGTCATTCTAAATCCAACATGGCGGCACATGTACGATGATGGAGATTTTATTTTTAACCACTCCCAAATAACTGCCAGGAATATCAATATCAATCTAAATATCCACAGGTGCCGGACTACAGCTCGATAGTGAAGCACCCGATGGACCTGAGCACGATGGGCAAGAAACTGGACCGAGGCGCCTACAAGAGCATCGACGACGTGGAGGCGGACTTCCGGCTCATGATCGACAACTGCCTCACCTACAACAACAAGGACACGGTTTTTTACAAGTACGTGAAAATGGGGACTGTTTTAGGACTAAGCAGAAATGTTCAGGTACACAGACCTAAAGACTACGTGTAGCAGTTTGCAGTGGTGAGATTGCTTAATATTATGTAAATTTGTTTAAGACTTTCGGTTAAGAATTTAGTCAGCATATACTAGGGGTGTGAGCCTTCCGCTCCCCCGCCAGTCCAGTGAAGTTGTAAAAGCCGTCTGAGGCTAACAGCTAAGTCCGGCGACTGGCGAAAAGATGGTAAACGCCAGCCGCTGCTCCTGGGCGGAGTGTAATGCCCAGGGGGTCTACCGACTTAACACCGCGGTATACCTCATCGCCTTGACGGAGTTAACCCACAACGCCGCCGGCGGACAGCCCAGCAGGCTCTTCAAAAGCCCCCACTTTTTACGAAGGCCGACGGGGTTATCCGGTATACGGAGTCACCTCAGGATGATGGTCGGCCATCAACGGGGACCGATGCAATGCAGGAAGCAGTGTCCCCATTCCTGCCACCCGCTGGTCCCCACATATGGTATCCCTGCGTTAGGTGTTCCCTACCTGTAGACCCTTGCCAGAACTTCTTCTTCTTAGTCGTATCACTCTTGACAGAGTGGTCGTGGTCATCATGTAGTGTTGGAGACGGGCGCCAACGTGCGCCTTACGATGTCCCGCCATTTCTCCCTGCTGGTAGTCATCCTGCTGCACTCGTTAAGTGAACCGCCAATCACGGACTTTATTTGGTCGGTCCATCGCATGGGTGGCCTCCCGCGCGGTCGAGAGCCTTCCACTTTACCCTGGACAACAAGCCGTTCTATCGATCGGTTGTCTCTCCTTGAAACGTGTCCAAAGAATGACAAAATGCGAGATTGCCAGAACTAATAAGAATGAAATTTAAACGTTGTTGTGTATCCTACAGGGCCGGTGTGAAGATGCGCGAGCAGTGCTTGCCGATCTTTCGCGCGGCGCGGCGCGACGTGCGCGCGGCCGGCCTGCCCGCGCTCGCCGGCGCGCCCGCCGACAGCCCCGAACGGGACAGGTAATAGTAGAAGATCCCGTTATAGAACGACCTTCACCGAGATGCTTATTTAATGAAACGTATTTTATATTTAATTTAATATGTCAATAAATATAATCCATATGGGTTGCCTAGCAAATTTCAGTCCAGAGTATGTTTAATTAATAATTTAAAAAAAATATTTTTTTGAACATTTCATCGGTATGATTATTAGATAAATTCTTTATCAATCGAAAGTATGAAGCCCATAGAATACACGAACGTTAGGTTGCCTATTCTTTTCCGGTCACAACTATCGGGTTGCCTGCCTCTGGACTGAAATTTGCTAGGCAACCCATATGGATTATATTTATTGACATATTAAATTAAATATAAAATACGTTTCATTAAATAAGCATCTCGGTGAAGGTCGTTCTATAACGGGATCATAGACTATAAGGGGGAGATGATAAGTGTTCTTGGTTACATCTAACTGTCGTTCCATAGGGAACATAAGGAACAGTTCAATAAATATAATGACTATTCAAACTGATTAATCAAAGACACGAATTTTTCTTTTCGTCTAAAAGTAGACAATATCTGTCGCCTATTTACATCAATTCACTTTTTGATACTTTCTTCTGAAAACTGAAAATGTCCGAGATATTTGCCATGTTGTTTTGTTTTAATGAGCTCCCGATATTTCGGCACTGTTGCAAGCGCCATGATTACGGGCGAACTCGGGTACATATCCCGGACATTTTTAGTTTTCTAATGTGTGTAACCATGACAGTTTTAATTATACACCGTGAAATTTTAGTGGTTGTTTTCCCGTGGCAGAACGATTTGCCTTTAGTAATACTATCGAATCATGCAAATTATTCCTCGAAAAGAAAAATTTTTTTTTTCGATTTTTCAGAATAATAATTTTCCAACTCGAAAACGAGAGAAGCTATCGTTGTTTTTGAAGATGTGACGTATTCAGGTACTGCTTGCCGCATGAAATCGATGCTTAAAGCTAAAGAAGCTCTACACCCTAAGGCATAAAGCGGTTCGAACGTGCTTTCGAGTTACGGTTAAACCTTTCGTAAAACCGGCATTTATTGATTTTACCAAAAAAGAACTGCACACATCTTTTGTACTACTAAGATAGAATCATTTTACTGCGGGAAAACAACCACTAAAATTTCACGGTGTATGTGTTTCTTTTTTCAACAATCAACTTATATTATTTGTATTTTTTATTACTTTAGGTCCGACAGAGACAGCAGAGTTGACCGGGAATCCAGATCCGAAAGAGATAACCGCTCCGACAGAGAAAGCCGCTCCGAAAGAGACAACCGTTCCGATAGAGACAACCGGTCAGACAGAGACAGAGCTTCCCGAGGGAGGAGCGAGTGGGACAGCAGGAGTGAGAGAGATAGGACGAGTCGCCGACGAAGCTTTGACGCGCGCTCCCGCGCCAGCCGCGCTACTAGCAGCGATAGTGACCGCACTGCAGGTAGGAAATTCCGTCCGTTAACAACAGATGGCGCTTTTCGACTGACTCCATACTATGACCATGCTAAGTATGCAAACCTACATGGCGCGGTCAAGGTAAACTATTTGCGTACCTATCTATACTAATATTATAAAGCTGAAGTGTTAATTTGTTTGTTTGAACGCGCTAATTTCAGGAACTACTGGTTCGAATTGAAAATTATTTCTTTTTGTTGGATAGACCATTTATCGAGGTAGGCTTTAGGCTATATAACATCACGCTGCGTCCAATAGGAGCAAAGAAACAATGACAAATGTGTAAAGAACGAGGGAAAACGCGGAAGAAGTAGCCAAAGATCTTTTTCGTACCGGAATTTTTCCGAAACTGTAGAAAGTAATTTACTGTTTTCAACATTACTATGTAAATGTTTTTATTGTAAATAACATACAAAACAAATTAAAATAAAAACATTTACATAGAAAAAAAAAACTGTAACTGTAATAACATGTTTTAATGTGGGTCACTAACTAGATTAGCGAATTATTTGATCCGGAAGTGCCATTACTATTCGCTATGTGCGGAGTGGGTGGTGGGGGACGGCAAATCGATCGAAGCGCACGATGTGACAGAAATGTGATATAATTCTGAGCTTTCATGTGTCAAATTGCTTTAATTTCATAAATTCCCTTGTATTTGTAAGTATAAACGTTACGTACGTAACGTAAACGATGCAAATTCAATACTTATAATAATATTCATATTTTTGTGAAGTAAGAAAATCACTTGGTATAATATACACACTCACTTTATACAATTTTTATTTATTTTGTGTTGAAAAACTAGTCGAAAATCTTTATCAAAACATCTAGTTGCTATGATATGACATATCAAAACATCTAGTTGCTATGATATGACAGATCTCAAGTCCAGAATAGTTGTCGCCACTAGGGGCGCTATCATCGCGCACTTAGCGAATAATGATGTTGTCTGTGCAGATACACGCAGCTCCCGCGGCGCGTCTGTGGCGCGCAGCGAGCGCCGGCCTAGCCCGCGTTTGGACTCCGACGACGAGAATAACACGGTCAGTTTTTACATTATTTTTTACTAGTTAGTGAATTGATTGTCTGAATGGTTCGTGTAGACCAAATAGGACATTTTGGTATCCGTCTGCATTATTACTCCCTAGTTCTATAAGGCAGTTAAGACTTCGTCTGGTATTTTATGAGCAGTAGACATGAAGATATGACAGTCAAATCGAAAATTACTTTGAAGAATTTTCTTTTATTTAAATTTTGTTTTAAATGTAATCTGTCTTTTCTTTATTATCTTAATCTTTATTTTATGTAAATTAAATGAATTTTGCCGTTTTTTGACATTAAATATTTTTTTTAAATGTTATCCTCATTTTATGTGGTTGAAATGATTTTATTTAGTTTTCTAACACTAAATGCTCATTGCCGGAGTTCATACTAATTTCGAATTGCTTTGTTACAGCGCGATAACTCTCCTGCAAGCGACATCCGCGAGCCGGTTCGGTCCGGTCTGAGCGGTCGACCGCGCGGGCGCGGGCGCGGGCGGGGGCGGGGCCGGCGCGGGCGGCGCGGGCGCGGGCGGCCGCCGCTGGCGCAGAGACTGCATAACTATGATAACGGTACATAGCTATAACTATTGGTCGAAAACGACATAATCATCGAGCGAGCGACAACTGCGAGCCGCCTCGGTCCGGTCTTAGCGGGCGACCGCGCGGGCGCGGGCGCGGGCGGGGACGGGGCCGGCGCGGGCGCGGCCGGCCGCCGCTGGCGCAGAGACTGCACAACTATGATAACGGTACATAATAATTAACAAATGAATGGTAATAATTGACAAAACGGTAACATTTTAATTCCCAATTTGATATTTTAATTCTTTTGACATTACATTGATTATTCCATTGACATTATTATTATTATACCATTGACTTTTTGATTATCGTTTGACAATTTTTTGACAGTTTTTTTTTTGTGTTTGCATTATGTTTTGTTATGTTTTGATATATATTTTTTTAATTGTGTTTTTATTATTTGTAATTAATTTTAATTTGTGTACATCTTCTGACATATATGTGAACTTTAATGAATTGAATGATGTGATGTTAAATTTAAACTTGTGTGCGTGTTGGAATTATTTCTGTAAGCCATAAGTAAGTATGCTGTAATAAATAAATAGCTATAACTATTGGTCGAAAACGACATAATCATCGAGCGAGCGACAACTGCGAGCCGCCTCGGTCCGGTCTTAGCGGGCGACCGCGCGGGCGTGCCGGCCGCCGCTGGCGCAGAGACTGCACAACTATGATAACGGTAACCTATAACTATCGTTGGGAAACGTGAATTCCGGCGTCTGTCTGTCCCTATGTAGGGGAAGGACCATGGGGAGGTGATGGGTGAATTGGGCCATGTACCGATGTATGCTTTAATCTTTAAAACTAGATTTTAGGGACCGATAGCGTTTGATCACTACCGGTGGTGGCGTCACCCGTGGCTAACGGGTAAGATGTGATGGAAAAATTTCGCATTGGTAACTAAACGTTTGAATAGCTCAGAGGTTAGAGCAGCCGACGTGATATCGAAAGGTTTGGTGATTCAAGTCCCCGTTCAGGCGGGGTCAAGGCGATTTTTTTCAAATTTTAAATTTACATTGAGCTTTTATATCTTTTAAAACAACAAATAAAAATATATTTTAGAGATTAAAGTATAATATATCCGAAGCGAAATGCGAGCGGGTCACTAGTATAACATAAAGTAGGTATTTAATGCCATTTGTCGTCATTGTTGCAGAGACGCCTACGTCCGGCTCGGAGACGCCGGCGCCGCCGCGCAAGAGCGTGGAGCGCACGCACAAGCTCGTCACGCCAGAGAAGTCGCCCGCCAAGCAGCCCGAGGCGACCACGGGTGGGTACAATCGAACTAACTGTGTATTTAATTCTACTTGTGTACTTTTTAAACGAATATATAGGAGCAGATTTCCCAATTCGACCTTATTATGTACTCGTACTACGTAGACTTTATTATGTGCTCGTTTACATAGAATGGATAATGTTGCCGACTCTTCATTTCAAATTATATGGTTATAGTATGTGTGTTAAATACATGTTAAGAAATCTAGTTTATATATTTTGAAAAACGGACAAAATTCAATTGCTCCACTGCTATCCAGGCCGTTAGTGTGTATCACTAACGGATGATGGCACCACCTGTGGCTAAGAGGTAAAATGCTGGAAAAGTTGGCGATGGCTTCAATAGTTGTTATTTGGTGTAAAGTGACGCTCCCCTGGGCTAGATGCCCGGAAGGTCAGGTGTTCAAATTATCCCTTCCGTCTTTCGCGTCTAAAAACGCAGGCCCAGAAATGTACATCTGGATCCCGACGATTTCCCTACGCTCGCTCAACTACTCGCAACACCGAATAATGCAAACTGTCCATTATTCCGACCCCGCCGGCGGGGTCCTAGAACGCCGCGAACGTGCACCGCGAAGGACTCTAAAAGGGTATTTGACTGTGGTTGTTTTGCCTGCCATTTTTATGATAAACAGTAAGATTTAAGTAAATCAAAATTATTAATGAAATCGAAACTAAATTAAAAAAAAATAGTAAAATACCCTATTAGGAGATTAATCTACGCCTTTTTTGCCTAAATGACATTCGATGATGGCTTGCAGTAGCCTCGTCCGTCATCCTCACCGGACTTGCGGCAAGCGATCAGTAAATAAAACACATATAACTTGACCTGTTACGCGTTGCAACCCTACCAATATCGCCGATCTGCAATAACCTCATTAGCAGCGACCTATGGACCCAGGATGCCGACGCAGCGGAACGCGAGGCGCCCGACACCGGACGGAGCCTCGCCAAATTTCGTCACTTTTGTTTCCCACTTCGATCAATCGTCACCTACTTAGTAATTAACTTAATATTGTAATTTTAGTCATTAAATATTTTCTCATAATTTTTTGTATTTTTTTGCATCCTACGGCTGTAGCCTTCGTAATTGACCAATTCGGATGTTATATTATAATCTCTAATGAGTAAATATTTATGTTTCTTCTCCCTTGCAGCAGGGCTGGGCCTGCTGGGCGGGCTGCGCAAGCCGACGCTGCTGCTCCCTCCCGCCGCCGGCGCCGCGCCGCCCAAGAGCTTCGGAGCGGACGGTATGTGCTAGCAGTCAAATCATTGGTATATTACATTATCCGGCTCGAAGGACCATTCACATTTTTGGGGTATTTATGGGCAAAAAGTGTTCTGTCAGTACGGATTTTCAATACATTACTATTTTACTCAATGGTGTCTTCTGTATTAGATTGATCTCTTCTTATTGGCCACGACGATGAGATGAACACTCCGAAGTAAATTATCTACTGTGTTACATACTAAATATTTGCCATGATTCCCGTGCTTTTTTTCCGGCTGACAACGAAGCGCTGGGGAAGCATTAGTATACTTCACTCCGTAATAATATATTATATTATATCAACGCTCAAAAGAAGTTATTAATTAATTTTAATTTTATACACGATTATTTGGCAGTTACTGTGAGCAAATAATTTTCCGAATACAATATGTGATTCTTTCCATCGACTTATAAAAAAGATTATATGCATAAATATGTACTATTACCCATATACGATGGCACAATGTTTCATATAGTATGTTTTGAATATACTCAGCGTGTTTGCCCACCCTGTCAGCGAGCCTGGGCCGCGCCGAGCCGTCGCCCAAGAAGAAGGGCCGCGGCCGCCCGCGCAAGGCCGACAAGGACAAGGCCGCCAACTCGCCGGACCTGTTCAGGTAATCAAATATACTATTTGCATGGAATAAGCATAAATGTGATTAAAAATAAGGCGTCCGACCGATTTCGGCCACCGCGGCCAATCTCAATGGAGATCGGCCCACTGCGCATGACATATTATGACTGGCTCAGTTGAACAGTGGTTAGTGACTTAGATTCACTGCCTACGGTTCCAAGAGTCGTGGGTTTGATTCCCACCCGGGACAAATATTTGTGTGACGAACATAGGTGTTTGTTCCGTGTCTGGGTGTGTTATTAAATATATTTAGGCATATTTGTGTATCCACTGTTGATTCTGATATCGTAACACAAGTGCTTAAATTACTTACCATGGGATCAGATCAATGAATGTGATGTTGTGTAATACTTATTATAGTGCACAAATGTACGCGCAAACACAAGTGCATTCTCTGTTCCTTTACCCTCATAGTTCTGTGAGGCGGCAATCCGACATGACCCATGAGAGTTCGGGTGCAGGACCACCGGCTTAACGTGCTTTCCGAGGCACGGGCGTGCATTCGCCAACTTCCTGACTCCGAGATGATTAATTTCTTAACAGAATAACTTACACAAATTTGGCCCGACCCCGGACTACCTCTCGGCCCTAACGCAGCATTTGCTGTCAATAGACCAACGAGGCAGTCAACCATAAATGTAATATTTAAAAACATTCTCAATCAATCATTTATAGATATTACATATCAGATTTAAGGATGTTACGGATCCAGGTCTTATTTTGTGAAATACATCGTCAAAAGTTCTTTCATAACGTAACCTAGTAAACGTTTGTTGGTTGTATAATGCCAACTCGCAACAACATGCTACTTAATTTTATATTCTTCACTCAAAATTAACCCTTTATAAGGCTCTGGCAGCTATATTGCCACCATAATTTGAACCTTATTGAGTTGAGTTAAGGTCTACAACCAATGAAGTATTCCAACATGCTATGCCCATTTAAAGGGCAGATTAATCGCTAGGATACACAAACGTACATAAATTCCTAATAGCTGTTGATACACGGTTATATTGTTTACCAGGTCTCTCCAGAGCGGCGAGAAGCCCATCTCTACGCCAGTACCCGCGTCGTTTCTACAGTACCGCGGCCCGCCCGGCGAGGTCGGCTCGGACAGTGATCTAGCTTTATCTAGGTAACCTAATACACTTAACTTAAATATTATAGGTCTACACGCGATATTAGGAGTAGCAAATACATAGTTACTTACTGCCCGACGATGTTCGCTCGCGACCATGGTTGGTTTAACCCAGTCGAAATGTATTTGCTACTCCTAATATCGCGTGTAGACCCATAAAGACTAACATTTAGTGTAATGGAACGCAAAAGTCTAAAATCATACACCTTACTTATTTGTCGATCTATCATAATATATCGAGGTTTCAGCCTGATTTTGACCATTAGTAGGGATTGCTCTATACGGACCCATGTGTTATTTCAAGTAATGTTTAGGTTTGTATTTTGTATAGCACGGACTATCTTGAGTTTATTACCGGTGTCTTCTCGGTAGAATCAGCGGACCAAACCGGTGGTAGAATCACTAATCTATTACTAATTTATTTACTGTACTGACGATGTATAAGTGCTTGCGAATGCCTATATAAATAAAGGAATTTTGACTTTGACTTTGACTATCGCAGCGGAGCAAATCCGCTTTCGATCCGATCTCGATCCGAGTTGGTACCGACCAATATATTGTATGGAGCGTCGGTACTACTGGTGGTAAGTGTCACACTATAACAGCTTTAAGGTAGTTGCTAGCAATACGGGCTATATTTATTGGTCATAGTGATCAATCTAAATGTATGAGACAATAATTTGCGATCGTTTATAGTCCACCAAGCTAAAACGTGCGAATTCCAAAACAAAAGTTATATGCATAATTTTATAGTTATGTATTAAGTATAAGTCATTATTTAACACCATAGAACCGTATAGGTAGTACATATTATGGTAAATTCATTATATGTACCTATATAGATACATAGCTGATGGTAAGCTGTGCAAGAGCGTTCAATTTTTAGGTGAACTATTTTGTGGTGACCATTATCTAATGCCTGTTCTAGTATTATACACCATTTCACTTAAACTCTTCTTTCATGTAAATCCCTTGGGGTTAATCCAACGAAACGTAAGTATTAAATTAAGGAGGACTACTTGTGTCTAATTTAATTTCCCTTGTTTTGCTTCTGATTGTTTCTTTAGCAGTCTTAGGTCATTAAAAAGGTACCGAATCCTTAGATAATGTATATGTTATGCTCTTTTCATTATTTAATTTAACAAAATTGTTTGTAGTTTTGTTTAGTTGAGTAAGAACTATTATCAATTGTTGCAATATGGAGATAAATGCATGTCTCTGATCATTCATCCTTACTTTTACAAAAAAAAACATTCCATCATACGTACTCTCTATACCAGAGCCGCTCTAAGTTGACTGATTTGACATTTTTTATTTTATATTTTGCATTTATCCTTGTTAAGAGGAACATATTTAGCGAATCATAAAGAACAACATTTAAAAATAAGACGTTATTTCAAAATGTCAAATGCACCTAATTATATAATTCTTTGTGTTTTATTACTTAAAATAAATTAATTATAAAAAGTAAAAGTTAAATTTCCACTCTGTATTACGCTTTTACTAGGTTACGCTGTTTGACACGTTTTCATAGTGACGTAATGGGGAATACTCACCAGGTATATTTTTTAAATTGGATGAAGGATTTAAAGTAGGTTGTATATTAAAAATAAATATATTTTTAAATGAGAAACTTCAATTCAATCTTCTGGATGTGAATAAATGTTTTTAATAAAAATTTGTTGTAATTAGACCTTGCTTGGTTAAAGTGGAAATAACTGTTACTTATATACTTCGGCAATTTTACCGTTGTCCCTCACTAGTGCAGTCAGTCTGACATGTGTCAAATCAGACAACTTAGAGCGGCTCTGGTATAATCTCAAGAATCTATCAGATACCAGAGCAGAATCTATCAGATGAACCTAATTGATATTTTTTTTTTATTTTTATTTACATAATACAATGTAATATAAATTGTATCTTCAATAGGGGATCGGGTAAGGTAAACAAATCCCAACTATATTTGGTCTGTCTTTCAGATAATGGAAAAATATGAGACAAGTAATTGCTGCAAAAATTGATCTAAAAATGATTGAGATAAAATACAATAAAATCACGCGAAGATTTAAAAAATTTAGTATTTTTAAAGTACCTAATAACTTGTAATAAGATAAAATACGTGTCTATTTTTTCAATAATCTATCTAACCACCAAAAAACTCAAACTTTGTTCGATCCCCTATAGACAAAATGTTTATTTATTTATTTATTGCACTCATCAAACTACATTACATAGTACAGTTTATGAACCCTTACGTGTCGCAAATCAACATATTATATTTAAGGTTATACATATTAAAATTACTTAATACCTATGTTCCATGTGCAATATTAAATTATGTCAGGAAACCTATCCAACTTGCATCCAGACTCAAGTCTGGATGCATGTAATCTGCTACTACTAAAACTAGTGGCGTAACTATACCCGTTGAAGTCCGGGGCAAAATTCTTCGGATGGGGCCCCGTGCACACCACGTTCTTTTTTACCTTAATCTCAACTACCAACACACATATGTGTATTTGATTCTGCTGCTATAACTGGGGGCCCTTTCGGCTGGGGCCCCCTACCGGGTGGGGGCCCGTGGCATTTTGCCGACTTGCCACCCTGTAGTTACGCCACTGACTAAAACATAAGTTTGAAATAAAACTAATTTTACGGATTAAACTCGCGTGACGGACACGTATTGCCCGTGAGCACGAGCGCTGTAAAGAGCTCTAAACGTTGGGTCTCTAAATAATATGTTTAGAATAACAATACTTACACGCCAGTTTAATCTGTAAAATGAGTTCAAATATGTAGTGTTTCACATGTGTAGTTTTATTTCAAATGTGTAGTATTAAAAAAAATAATAGACAATACTATGTAAATTCCGTTTTTCTAAAGATTAGAACAGCTAGTGCAAGCTTTCGCACTGAAAAAAAATTAATTTAGACAATACTATGTCGGAAAACCTGTCCAAATCACACCCAGACTTGATGTAATCTACTTAGGGGCGGATCGTCTATATGGGCTTTTTGGGCTGCCCGTCATAAATAGGTTTGGATAGGCAATATGCGTACGATCTATAAAGCTTAAATAAGTGATTAACTGTGATTGTTAGAGAGGCCCCCGTTTCCTCAGGGCCTCAGGAAGTAATGGTCCGCCCCTGAGTCTACTACTACCATAGCTAAAACACGCGTGTATGTTTGTACCGCATGGTGTGCGCAGGTCGTCGTCGAGTAGCTCGGCGTGGTCGCAGTCCTGCTCCTCGTGCACGCACTACGACGACAACGGCTCCGACCGCACCGACCTCTCCTCCGACGAAGGGTGAGATGAGCTTTCATTATTTTGAGATGTAGTGTGATCTATATACCTACCTATGAGCAATAAGTATGAATCTATGTATTATGTGGGTATTATAAGTATGTAATTAATACAATAATAAGACAGCATATTCCTAGCATTCGATCATTTCACTTAAGCACAAGGACCATCCTTACAATTTATATACTTTTTACTGATACACTTGCTATGCCAGCGAGTTTTGTACACATTTACCGTTGTTTCTTTGCTCCTATTGGTCGCAGTGTGATGTTACAAAGCCTAAAGCCATCCTCAATAAATGGTCTATCCAACACAAAACAATTTTTCGAACCAGTAGGTAGGTAGGTAATGCATTGGAAATTCTTTTCGAACCAGTAGGTTCGAATTGAAAAATTGAACTGGAATATTAGGCAGGAACAGTAGTTCCTGCTCTAAGTAATATTACAAACAGACACTTATATTTTATTTAGTTGTGTAGATTTGTGTGTGTTTGTTTGTTTTATTTTGGTATTGTATTTTGAGTTTTATGAACAATAAATGTTATTCTTTCTTTCTTTCTCGTAGGTCGAGCGCGGCGTCCCTGGGCTCGGGCCGCCGCCGTTCGCGCCGCGCGCCGCACGACCCCTCCACGCCCACTAAGGTGAGACCAACATTCGTAATGCTAGTTCTTACTCCTACTTCGTAGTTCTGTTTTACTAAAATTCAATTAAAAATCAGCCCATCTCTGTCTATTCCTGGATAGAGGCCTCCCCAAATGCACGCCACTACCGTCTTTCTTCGGCTACTCGCATCGAGCTCCAACCAGCCGTCCTGCGCAGATTAGTATTTTCGTGGAAAAAAAAAACAAACATCAATCGATCCGTCCACACATGCTCACAAACTTTCGCATTACCTAATAATATGGTAAATAGATGCATCGGAAATTGTTTTCTTAACTCTTAATCTCGCGCTCGTTATGGTCACCTATCACTAATGAAACATATAACACTCATATTCAAAATGAATACATTGAATATTACCTTTGTAACGACAGAATCGCGGCACCCGGTCATCGTCTTCAAAGACGCCAGTAAAGAGCGTCGAATCTCACATTCCGTTGGAGCCGCTGCAACTCGTTTGGGCCAAGTGTCGGTGAGTGCTAGTTTAGTGATTGGCTAGCTAACTAAACCTCAGTCCCATAGAAAACTTAGTTTTACTAGACTAACGGCCGAATACTAATATGTACAATAGATTGTATGTGTCTGTGCATTTAAGTACATTTATACACACTGTGCATTTAAGTACATCCAGTTGTCACAGTCAATCTCCTAATGACTTCTTACTTCGAAAATGACATGCCACGTAACCGTACATGATGCACATGCTTTCACACACAGTTTGGACGCAAGACACACAATTTCGTCTTTTAATCCGCACGACGAAGGTGTGCGCATGACGTGCGGTTTCGTGGACAATAGACCTAACCATATAACCATAAAAAACCATTGCATTACAGAGGCTACCCGTGGTACCCAGCGCTGATAATCGACCCAAAGATCCCGAAAGGCTTCATATACAACGGCGTCCCGCTGCCCGCGCCGCCGCAAGACGTACTCAGCCTCAAGAAGAACCATCCGGAGCCGCTGCTGTACTTGGTGCTGTTTTTCGACTCGAAACGCACGTGGCAGTGGCTGCCGCCCAACAAGCTGGAGCCGCTAGGAGCACACAAGGCGCTGGACCAGGCCAAGCTGGTCGAGTCAAGGAAGCCCACCGAGAGGTTGGTGAATGTATAGGTTGCTCTAGGAAAGGGGTCGGCAACCTTCCTTCAAATACTAAGGCGTCCGACCGATTTCAGCCATGGCGGCCGATCTCATTTGAGATCAGCCAAGTGCGCAGGACATTATAGTGCACAAGTGTGCGCACAAACACAAGTGCACTCTCTATTCCTTTACTCTCATAATTCGTTGAGACGGCAATCCGACATGACCGATGAGAGATCGGGCGCAGGACCACCGGCTTAACGTGCATTCCGAGGCACGGGCGTTCAACCAAACGGGCGCCAACTTCTAACACCTGCTGGGCTGAGTAATTTCATTACAAAAAAATTCACACAAATTTTGCCCGACCCCGGAGTCGAACCGGGGACCTCTCGGTCCTTACGCAGCGTTTGCTACCAATAGACCAACGGGGCAGTACTATAAAATACCACAATCGAATACATTCAAATACTATCGCCCTTCCAAAAGGTTGTCAACACCTGGTGGAGCACCGGAACGCTATTGAAAGGCTATCCCGCCTCTAATTTCTTTTGCCACCTTATGGCCTTTACCAGCCAGATTGCGTACGCCTGGTAGAGTGAAGGAAGTCTAGAGAAAGGTTGATAATACATAGTTAGTTATAGCCACTGTTATACCTACTTGGTGCCCGGCCCTGATAATCGACTCAAAGTCCCCCTTCAAAGGCTTCATCCATTCATAATTTTCAGAAGTATTTTGTTGTAAATTTTATTTTTGACGTGACAACGACTTATTAATTGGCTTGGCGGGTGACACTTCAAGAAACTGCGATACCCTCCGCTCACGTTATGCGCTCACAATGAGAGCGAGTGAGAAGCACGCGTCCCTTCCACTCGGGCATGGTCCCGCCTAAGAGCGAGAGAGACAGACATAAAAAGGGAAAGGCACGCGTCCCTTCTACTTGAGCACAGTTAGCGCGCCGCCGTATTTTACCACTCAAAGTCGTTGTCACGTAAAACTTTCGCCCGTATACCGACTTTACAGGCAACCAATTTTTTAGTGCTAAAGCTTGCACTAGCTGTTTTAATATTAATATATGTAGTAGTATTTTATTGTGCTTTATATTTCAATATTTATGTGTGTGTATTTTAAATACTCCAAAGAATGAACATTTTCTCTTTCTCTCATCCTAATAGGAAAGCCGTGAAGAAGGCGTACGGAGACGCCATGCAGTTCCGTCGACAGGTCGACGGAGAAAGCAAGTGA
Source organism: Maruca vitrata (assembly GCA_039566165.1). Taxonomy (NCBI): domain Eukaryota; kingdom Metazoa; phylum Arthropoda; class Insecta; order Lepidoptera; family Crambidae; genus Maruca; species Maruca vitrata. Next base: position 4,891,193 of record CM076933.1, read on the forward strand.
CGCAGGCCGCGGCCGCTCGGCGACGCTAGCGACTCTAGCGACTGAGCGGTGCAACTTTTACTATGAGCCCCAGATCTTAACAGCCCGTTCACACTATACTCTTTTTCAGCTAAGATGATCCCTGTGACACGTCATTGTGTTCTGAATCACGCATTTGACGTTTGACAAACGAAAATAATTTTATTGCACACTTTTTTCATTTTAATGCGGCGTCATTAGAAAAAATATTAAAATAAATCATTTCAAACTTTTAAAAGGGAAACAGTATCGATTAGTTTAATTTAATGTAATAGAAAATTTAAAAAAAGTACCTATGCAGTTCGTATACGTAGAATGGAATGTAGTAAGTTCCATTCTACGTATACGAACTGCATAGGTATTTATTTAAAATGTTCTATTACATTAAATTAAACTAAACGATACTGTTTGTCATTTAAAAGTATAAAAATATTTAATTTAATATTTTTTCTAATGACGCCGCATTAAAATGAAAAAAGTGTGCACTAAAATTATTTTCGTTTGTCAAAAGTAAAATGCGTGATTCAGAACACAATGAAGTGTCACAGGGATCATCTTGGTGAAAAACACTATAGTCGTAAGTCGCATAGACTAAAAGGCGAATGCTCTGGTCACCATACAAATAGCGTCTCATCCCATGTGAACAGCTCCGTATAAAGTGTATGTTGACCAGGGCATTCTACTTTTAGTCATGTGCGACTTACGACTAGAGTGAACGGGCTGTAAGCGGGGGAAACTGCGGATCCAAATCCTTACTATCCTTACTAATATTGTAAATGCGAAAGTAACTCTGTCTGTAACGCAATCACGCATAGACTACTGAACAGATTTTAATGAAATTTGGTACAGGTATAGTCCAGAGGACAGATATAAGTGGCGAGCATATGGGGCCGCCTATGTCCGGCAGTGCCTGAGAAAGGATATAGGCTACTTTTTAACTGACTATGAAGAAGTAACGTTTTAGCTAAACGTCTCTACGCGGACGGAGTCGCGGGCGGAGAGCTAGTTAGAATTTGGACATAGATGACACGTAAAATGATATAATTAGAGTGGAGAAATTAACAACAATGTGTGTTATTGTATTGATATTGAGATACTACTTACATATGTATCACACATAACATCACTATAATGTTTGTTAATGGACTTATTGGAGGTTCTAATTTCACACAGGTAGCATGTATTTCTTTGTTGATAAGTTATGATATTTGACTATTGTACTTAGCATTATATTTGTAAAGTTGAAAAAGGAGTTCAATTTCTTAGTTTTATGTACAATAACAATGTCTACATAATAATACTTTATACATTTTGATATAACAAATTGAAATATTATTGGTGTTAAGATAAATTATACACATCTCAGTGATTGTAAGTATTTTGATGTAGTGCCTATAATATAGTGTAGGAATGTATGAATTCAAAGATATTGAATAAAATAGTTTGTGGGATTGTTAGACTCTTGGTCAAACCAAATAATGTACTGGACTGGGGATTGCCTTGAAACAGTTTGTTTATCTTTAGCCTGGTTGTTATTATTTTTTTAATTGTAATATTTTGCTAAGAATTCTGTTTTATTTTTATTTTCAAATAAAAAGATATCTGAAAGCAATTGTTTTATTTACTTGTTTTGTACTGGTTTCTAAAAGATGATAGTAACATGCTACTTCTATCTATAAGATGACAATAACTTTGTAATATTAAATTTCTATAATGGTCTTTACTCTTGAATAGATAATAAATGTAATGAAAACATGACATTGTAACAGTTCTATATTAAATAAACATACATTTTCCATTTAGCTAATACAAATTTGTTCTATTCATAATGCTTGTCCCACTGATACAGCGGTCCCGGAGTGGGCCGCACATTAGCTGCTTGTTTGGGAGCCCTGGAAAAATTAATTAGTGTCAAACATACTTGGATTCAGAATAATACCTACACTTTGTAATGTCCTGAGATGAAAGGCTAAAATTAAGTCTTCTGATAACAACAAACATTTTAGAACCATTCATATTCACCATTTCTGTACAAATCCATGCAAATCAATAAATTATATAAGGCGTCCGACCGATTTCAGCCATGGCGGCAAATCTCAATTGAGATCAGCCAAGTGCGCAGGACATATTATAATTAGGGTTGCCAACTATACTGTTTTAAACAGTATTATACTGTTTTTCCCTCATTTATACTTTTTACTGTTGAACAAAAAAAAAGTATACAAAATACTGTTTTCCCATCGAAATGGAAACACGAAGGACGCTCATACAAATTTATTTTTATTCCTTCAGACGGTACTCACTGCTCAGAGCAACGCAGCCGAGAACCTCAATCAAAATTAAAATACTGTTAATTTTTCTAAGATACTGTTTATTATTCTTCACCGGTCTGAATATACTTTTTTTCTTGTAAAATAAGTTGGCAACCCTAATTATAATGCACAAGTGTGCTCGCAAACACAAGTGCACTCTCTATTCCTTTACTCTCATAATTCGGAGAGACGATCCGACATGACCGATGAGAGATCGGGCGCAGGACCACCGGCTTAACGTGCTTTCCGAGGCCTCCGACCCCATACTTGAACCGGGGACCTCTCGGTCCTAACGCAGCACTTGCTACCAATGGACCAACGAGGCAGTTAATTTTCAATAAAATTAAATATTATATACATTGTATGATTACTATTGGTTCGAACCATGTTATTTGACTGAAGGATTTTGACTTACATCACAAAACTTATGTAGGTATCTAAATAATTCAAATAGCTTATTAAAACATACCCTTTGTCCGAGCTAGCTTCAATTAAGGTTTTGGTGACGTCGGCGGGGGGAGCCACCTCGCGACGAGCGTCGCGCGTGTAGTAATAATTGTGGGCATGTCTGGAAGAGGTTAACACTAAATAATATGGGATACATAGATATTAATAGAAAACATATTATATAAAAAAAAATTAAATCAAAGGCAATACTGGATGAACAAACAATTTCAATTCAATCAATTGAATATTAAAAAAACAACTATTAATCCTAGACAGAATCAAAAATTAGATCTCTTTAAACATGCAAGCACAGAGCTTAGGGATGATAAGGTTATTTTCCTTACTTGTGTGAAACTCCATCAGGGATTTCAGGTTGCGGTTGAGTCCTGGCAGCCAGCAAGGGTGCAAAACGCAGGGCATTTGTATGCTTCCTCTAAAAAATAAATTAAATTTTCATGAATATTGTTCAAAATATAGGTTACATAATGATACATTAATAAAATACTTACACCTAACAAGAAATTTCTAACTCCTTGGAGAATAGCTGAAATGTCACGTAGGGGAACCTTTCCCTGACTCATTTTATTTATTATATATGAGATATTTGGGAGTAAATAGAGAAAAGGCTGCAATCAAAATTGATTGAAAACAACAAACCGCAGATGTCAAATAAATGTCAATGTCAACATTGACACCATATTTTTTAATAATTGATCTAACATGGCTTTGGGTTAATAGCTTAATATAAATCGTAAACATGAATCGTAAGATTTCTGATGCTGCATTTTTAGTTGCATCATCAAAAAGCGTCGATGGCCGAGTGGTTAAGGTTGTTGCTTGCCATGCGAGAGGTCGACAGTTCAAACCCCGCCAGGTACCAATGTGTTTTTCAAATTTGAAATTCATGTGTGCGGTGAAGGAATACATCGTGAGGAAACCTGCGCACCTGAGAGATTTTTCAACGGTGTGTGAAGCCATGTCACAGAAGCCTACGGGCGGTCTAAACTCTGACACCAAGTTGTTCATCAACCATACGATAAGAAGAGAAGAAGTTGCATCATGGCATGTGGTGATTTGCTCATACTACATTGTTTACCTAGAATCATACGGAAGAAGGATATTTCACAATAGTGAAAGTATAAGTAACTTTTTGGTAAGACTTTTCTTTAGTTTAAAATTCTGACTGACAGTGATTACTTCTTATATAAAATCTCCTCATAACGGTATTCAAAATTTAATTTATTTAAATAAATCCAAATTATCGTACGTAATGAAAATGCTGCTTAATTCAAGTCTCATGGTAAGTAATTTCAATTTACTTCGTTCATCGTTTTCTATTATTAAAATAAACATTTATAAAATATATTTTCAGAACAAAATCCTGATTGCGAGAACTTTTAAGAACGTTGTGCAACCCAATATGCCTATGTTGGAAGAAATGTAAGTGCATTGTATTGGTAACATAGTGATTATATTCTCTTTGATTGGTAATAAATTATTTTAAGCATGATGGTAATATGATGCCATCAAACTTAATATCTTATTCATTAATCCAAACGAATCCTACAAACTCAGTCCAAACTATATGATGTGCCCTACCAAACATCATCACATCATAGGCCATCATTAATTTTATCAGATTTTTCCTAATGATTTATTTTTACGAGACAAACTTTAACTTCGGTTGCCACGTATGTATGGTCAGCAAAAAAGTTGCAGAATTTCTGTAGTAACAAGATAATATTGTATGTGTAAGTATACATATATATAATAAGTTCTTTATTTTCGTCAATTTACAGTAATTTCGAGAACGACAATCTTGCGATGCTGCGGCCGCCCGCGGAGGGGAAGCCTACTTCTCCCACTTTGGCCGGCGACCCGAGGGCGCCAACTGTTCCGCATCAGAAAATTAGGTATGAATTGACATACAGGGAACTAGATAAGTTTATTATATGTATATTTAAATAAGATAAATTGTCAGTACCCTGTATCGTTAGTTAGTATAAACGAGGTTGAGGAGAGACGGAGGGAGGGTGGGGAGGGATTAGGTGGTGAGGTTGCCTGACTGTCGAGTCAATCACTAAGTTATTTTACGAGGCGGCAGACGACAATATTTTTTTTTAAATTTCTTTTATAAACGAAAGCTATAAATCTTGGAGGACGCGACCCACTACTTCATTTTTTTTCACAAGATTTTGTTGGGGCTCCGGCCAACGCCCTGCACGAGAGGTTCAGTAGTATTATAGTATTAAACCTGGGTACGCCCATTTCCATTGATTTTATAATTTCGTTTTACAGAGAGGATGTTTTTGAAAAATGGAGCCGATCCTCAAAGTGTGACAACCGTACAAGACGCGTGAAAAGCACTATCCTGTCGTAATGTTGCGAAGGAATAAATATAATGCGTTGGGAGATTGGTGTCTGCATGTTTGTTAGGTCTATAAATAAATTATTGTTTCCTATTTAAAACTTGTAAATGTTATGAATGTTAAATTATTTAATGTGTTACACTCTATTAGATTATGTGTTAAAAAGTTTAAATAGGTACTATGAAATGTATTTATTAGGGCGAAACTGCACTTAACTACAATCTTATATTTATGGCAGGCCGCAACCTTGGCTACATTGCGGCACGTCGTGTCGTCTTAAGTTTTATTGTAGAGGAAAACATGTGACGATCCTCATCATTAAACAGAATGGTGACAGGCTCTTAGTGCGTTTTCACCCTAATATTTTTAAACAAATTATCAAATACGTTTTTTATCTGGAGGTAAATTTTTTATGAATAAAAAACCTTTGTTCAAAAATATGGCTTGTATTATTTTAATACAACTTAATAATATTTACTTACGTATTTACATTATTGTCATCTTGATTATTGCTTATTAATTCATTAAAACAACTACTTACAATTAGTCAAACGAGTTAGTTAGTAATATTATCAATAATAATTTATACAATTAAAAATAACATTGTAATTTATATTTTGGCATTAGTTTAGGTACGTAAATAATTAATATTCAATGGTAACACATTTGGTCTTGAGATATTCGTTCAGTGCATCTTGACCTGAAACAAAATAAGATAATGTATAATTTTTGCAAATAATAATTTACTTATAGTCGGACTGCGAAGAACGCGGCTTTTCTGGTTATACATGTTCATGAACATGATTCATCATTAACCCATATACGTCCCTACTGCTGGGACACGGGCCTACCCGAAACTAGGGCGATAAGGCCTAAGTCAACCACCCTGGCTAAGTGCAGATTAGTCGTCTACACAACGTCAGAATTTCTTCGTAGATGTGCAGGCACCTCATGATGTTTTCCTTCACCGACAAAGCATCGAATATTCGTACATATGAATTTCAAATAAATAAATAAATAAATAAATAAATTCGAGAAACACATAATGGTCCAAGATCCCAGAGCCGCCAGACATCACTCATTTTCTAATGGACAAAATATATACGAATGAGTAGTGGTGGGGTGTACTATGATCATACGACTACTTGCTACCTCGGCCAGACGGCCATTTTTCTGGTAGCAATTAATTAAGGTACATAAAAACACTGCTCATCTCACTTATATTCTAATGGCTGATTTTAACATATATTTCACACAATATCGTTAAAAACCAGGATTCATTACTCCCAGACACATGCGGTCGGCGGTTTTCCCTAACAGACGCTTTAAAGTTACGAAAAAAATTAATTAATGTCACTTATTTTCTAATGCTTGATTTTTATATATGTTATTCAAACAACTATTTTAAAACGTTTTGCAAACGGACAGACCGATCCAAAGGGCCAAACATTCACCAGACCCAATTTTAATGTCGCTGAGAGTATGGGCACGGGCCTTGTCCGTGCGTATTCTGCGTGTATGTAGCATGTCTAATCTTAGTCGGAATTAATATTAAATGTAAAGGTAGCGTTGACACAATGGACAAGGTTGTTTCCTGCTACTCTTGCAAAAGAAAGACAAATAGATGGCCCCAAGTAGTCTACGGTAACATGGTCGAAATATCAGCATATAATGCATTTGTATTATTCACAACTGCTAATGATAGATGATAGAAATGGTGTCTAGCAAAATAACGAATTTTTTTTGTAAAATTTTGGTAAGCAGTTAGTTATGCCTTACATAAAGTCCAGGAATACGTTACCAAGGGCACTATTTTCTTTAGAAGAAAATTGCGAAAAAAATACGTGAAGCTATTGACTCCATCAACTTCAACTCAACACGAAGAAAATAATGTTGCTACTGCTAAGGAAGCTCACTAAAGAAATCGTTGTCAACTATGTGTGAAAATTGATATTAAAAAAATCTTTGATCTGAGTAATTTGTAAAAAGTTTATGTAAACAACATTCAATTACAACTGTTTTATGTACTTAATGTCATAATAATTAATTTAATTATTATTGTTTTTTTTTATTTGATTAAAAGCTAAATTGGTAACTTATATTATTTTAATAAAGTTTTTCAAAATCAAATATTTACTTAGTATTGATAAAAAATTTAAATGTATATTAAATAGAATTAACAAATAAAAATAAAAAGATTTAATGTAAAAGGTTTTTTACCCATAATATGCATAAATGTAGTACCCGGTCAAATCTGACCCGAGGAACGGTAACGTTAGTAATTTTGAAGCCCTTATGAAGGTTAAAAATATATTTATTTTTAAAATACAGTACTTATTAAATACTTCATCCTATTTTCAAAAAATACCTGGTGAGTATTACTTATTACGTCATTATAAATTAAAAACGTATCAAACGGAGTAACCGACTTTGTAAACCTTTTGATATTTACTTTAAAAATGTAAAATTAACTAAATTTAAAAAAAAACAGTTTGTAAGGTACATTTCTATAATTATTGCGGTCAGATGAGCACTTTTCTCAAAGTTAATCTTTGATTATTTACGTGATTTTCAAATCATTACCTTTAAAAAATATTTTTTTTTATACTTGCGTTACTTACTAATAGATATGCATTTTTCTTTACATTTCAATATTAATTCCGACTAAGATTAGACATGCTACATACACGCATAATACGCACGGATAAGGCCCGTGCCCATACTCTCAGCAACATTAAAATTGGGTCTGGTGAATGTTTGGCCCTTTGGATCGGTCTGTCCGTTTGCAAAACGTTTTAAAATAGTTGTTTGAATAACATATATAAAAATCAAGCATTAGAAAATAAGTGACATTAATTAATTTTTTTCGTAACTTTAAAGCGTCTGTTAGGGAAAACCGCCGACCGCATGTGTCTGGGAGTAATGAATCCTGGTTTTTAACGATATTGTGTGAAATATATGTTAAAATCAGCCATTAGAATATAAGTGAGATGAGCAGTGTTTTTATGTACCTTAATTAATTGCTACCAGAAAAATGGCCGTCTGGCCGAGGTAGCAAGTAGTCGTATGATCATAGTACACCCCACCACTACTCATTCGTATATATTTTGTCCATTAGAAAATGAGTGATGTCTGGCGGCTCCGGGATCTTCCTCTATAAGTACGTGGCGGGGTTTGAACGGCGACCACTCGCATGGCAAGCAACGACCTTAACCACTCGGCCATCGACAATTGGTTGAGCAATACGGTACCCGCGTCTATTTTTGATATAATGCCTAGCCACAGAGAATCTGTATTTCATAGATATTCTTAAGTGCATTACCCAAATCCTTCCCAAAACCGGACTGCTTGAACCCCCAAATAAATAAATAAATATACATCACATACATTGATCTGATCCCGTGTTAAGTAGCTTTAGCACTTGTGTTACAGATATCAGAATCAACAGTGGATACACAAATATACTTAAATATACTTAATACACACCCAGACACGGAACAAACACCGATGTTCGTCACACAAATATTTGTCCCGAGTGGGAATCGAACCCACGACTCTTGGAACTGTAGGTTGTGAACCTGGGTCACTAACCACTGTTCCACCGAGCCAGTCAAAGAGTGCGGCCACGTCGGTCTTGTTATACAATACATGTATAAACACGGTTTCCGCGTCGATCTTTGACACTCGTTTCATCCCTAGCCACAGAGAATCGGAATCATTTAGATACTTCAAAGTGTCTTACCCAAATCCTTCCCAAAGCCGGACTGCTTGAACCCTCCAAAGGGCGCGGCCACATCGGTCTTGTTGTAAGTGTTGATGAACACGGTCCCGGCTTCAATCTTCTCAGCAAAGCGTAGAGCGCGGGACACGTCGCGGGTGAACACGCCGCTTGCGAGACCGTACTCGGTTGCGTTCGCTCGACGGATAACTTCGTCCATGTTACTGAGGGAAAGATAGAATATAAAAACAGGGCTAGTTACACAAAATAAATGAAATGAAATAATTTATTCTGAAAATAGATTTACATGAAATACTTTTGCACGTCAAGTTGTAAATAAATTAATCACATATTACATAAAAATTCAGAAGTTACATAATTCATTGATGTCCAAGCGAGCAGCTCATCATGTCCATGGATTTTTATCATTTAAGTAGTCTTCTACTTTATAATATGCTTTTTTCACAAGACACGACTTAATAAAAAGTTTGAAATTATAAAAAGGTAATTCAATAACATTTTGTGGGATCTTATTAAACAATTTTGTGCTTAATTTTGTGGGATCTTATTAAACAATTTTGTGCTTAAACCTAAGAACGACTTTCCAGTCTTTTGAAGCCTGAGCCTTGAAACGGCAAGCCTATGTTTATTTCTGGTGTTAAAATGGTGAGTATCCGATTTCTTATTAAATGATTAATACATATTATAAAAAACTAGCTGTGCCGCTTCGTTCGCGTGCACTACAGGATTTTACATACAAAAGTATTTCCCCAATAATTCTCGTTCCGGTGGGAGTTTTGCAATATCGCGTTGCAAGTAAGCTTTAAGTTTACTAAGGTGCCTGCATGCCAAATTTCAAGCGTCTAACTTAAGCTGTTTAGATTTTTCATACAAAAGGATTTTCCCGCTAATTCCCGTTCCCATGGGAATTCCGTTCGTAGTGCACCTGTACCTACGTGCCTTCCAAATTTCAAGTGCCTACGTTTAGCCGTTTAGGCTGTGCGTTCATATGTCAGTCAGTCAGTCGGTTGTTCCTTTTATATATTTTGATTGGCCTAAAATATTAGGACTAAAGTTGAGACTCCACCAAAGCGGAAAATAGTGAGGTGTTTTTTAACAACCAATTATTTTTTCTTGACTGACAAACGATGATGGTTTGGAATAGCCTCGTCATCATCACTAGACTTGCGGGGAAGCTGATGGCTCTCACCCCTAATTATCTTGGCGCTCAATTGCAGCAACAAAAGAAATAGATACTATAAGAAAACTTTCTAGGTACTCACTTGCTGCTAAACTTGCTAATGATCATAATGGGCCCGAACGACTCCTCCTGTGCGATGTACATTTGGTCCGTGACGTCGGTGAAGATGGTCGGCTCGAAGAAGAACCCTTTGCCGGCCACGCGCTTCCCTCCGCGGACCAGCCGTGCGCCCTCCGCGACACCGCGGGCGCAGTACTGAGAACAATAATGGTGGTTGATTCGTTTGTAAAAATCAAAATGTCTTTATAGGCAATTTACATGCACTTATAAATCGTCACATTAGTAATAATAAGATTCTACCACCGGTTCGGAAAGCCGATTCTATCGAGAAGACTCCGGCAAGAAACTCGATAGTCGCTCTTTTTAAACATGTTATACATTGTAAATGAGCCAAGTCATACAGTCTGGGTGTGCCATAGCAAAAAGTACCATATACTTTATTTACTACTATTTAAAATAACTAATTAAAATCAAAAGAAAGAGAGCCAAGATAACAATTATAAAAGTACCATAACAAATAGTTAGGTTGTCAATGTACTGTTTGTCTGTCTGTATAGTTCCTGCACTCGATGTAAATATGTCTTAAGTCAAACGATGGGGGACTTCATTGCCGATCGATATTGGGACCGTGCGAAGTGGGTGGAGGGAGAAATGGCGCTGATTGTCGAAAACGTATGTTATCTTATGAGATGTCAGTTGTTATTGCTAGCGGAGGCCGTTGATACTAATTTCACTTCATAAAATTTAACGAAAGAAACGCCGCCAAAATGAGGACAGCACCGTCGTGCACGCTCCCCATGTATGTTCCACGATTTTCAATAGTTGGCTTTGTGACATTCACATAAAAAGCCGTAATCCAGTATAAAACTCTTCACTGTAGCTTAACTACTGGACCTGCTCGCATGTTTTTTTTCTAGAAGCAGTTCAATAGTGGGTCTTAATAATCACGATACCGATTCAATACAACATTTTGCCACAATGAAAAAAAAAGTTTCAATGGTCCGGATTAATTGGCAGACTAGATTATGTTACTAGGTATAAATTATATTACTAGGCATAAAATTATATCCCTTATTTCACAATCGATGGGTAATTTTTTAACAGATTAATTTACAGTTCAATAATTTTGACACATAATATTAATTTTCCCTGACTTTCCATGTAACTTTTTAATTTAACTGACTTTCCCTGACCACCTTGAGCTTCCCTGACTTTCCAGAATGTGCACAACCTTTTAATATGATTTTTAAAGAGCCTGGCACATGGCAGGAAGTGATATCTGCCTACTCCTCTGGGAAAAAGGCATGATTTTATGTATGTATGTATGTATGTATATATGTATTAAAGAGCCTGTGCCTTAGTAAGGGTTAAACAAACCTAAATCAACTAACCTCAATAAGCTTATTCATATGAGCTTCATGGTTCTGCGGGCCGTGCGCCGTGCCGCGGGCCAGCGGGTCCCCGATACTGATCTTATTCGTCTCAGCGACCACGCGCCGGACGAACTCGTCGTGGATACGCTCTTCGACGAACAGACGACCCGCCGCGATGCAGTTCTCGCCCTTGTTGAAGAACACTGAGCCCATGCCCTGGGGAAGGGGGAAGTGTTTATATGATCCAAAGGAGGCAAAAGGAGTTATACTTATGTTAGATCGATTATTGTATAAAGGTTCAGCAATCGAATTCGGTTCTAAGTGATCAGTTTTGTTTAAAGGTTCAGCAATCGAATTCGGTTCTTACTTAGAATTCGGTTCTTACTTAGAACCGAATTCGATTGCTGAACCTTCAGTTTTGTCAGTTTTGTTTAAAACTTCTACCTGTTATTTAAAAGTTACGCAATCATGTATAGAGTACTGAACCGATTTAAATGAAATTTAAAACATATGATTATAGTCCAGACCCTGAGAAAGGACATATGCTACTTTTTAATCGACTGCGCTATAAAGAAGTACCTAATATTTTATCCGCTAAACGTCTCTACGCGGATGGAGTCGCGGGCGGAAGGCTTACTCGAAGACAAGTACTTGTTTCCATATGTTTCATGTGAAATGTACGGTACCTTGGCCGAAAATAAAAGTAAACAAAAGTTCTTACGTTTCTGACAGCTTTCTCCAGATCGCAGTCCTCGAAGATGACGAGCGGGGATTTGCCTCCTAACTCTAAGGACACCTTCTTCATGTTGGACGCGGCACACGATGACATTATCTGTTGGCCTGGAACATTATAAAATATTATTATTTATCCTACCACATCACGACAAGATACTATTAGATCACGCCGACTGTTTACGGTTAAAGTGACAGACGTCCAGCCCGCCAAGAATGATACGCCTTAGAGGTAAGTTTTGTTTCAAATTTATTTACACTTAGTGTTCGATATATGAATCCTGCATCGCGGTATCAACATTTTTCCCGAGTGCCTTATATACCCCCGGGCTAGGCCGCTCACATTAGGCTCACTTTGTACCATTGTCGATGCCTCAATACATCTGAATTTAGAACATTTGCTTCGTTTCATTTGTCACCTTGCTGGGCTCAAATACCGACTATATTGACATAATGCTGTAATATTCTATTGGATAATAGGGTAGTTTCCTATTTTTTTTATTTTTGTATAGATGGATGGACCACACAATAGCAAAGGTGCTGTTAAAAGAATGGTTTGATATTTGGAAAACTCTCGAAGATATTACAGTTTCAATAGCACATCATTTGGGCGAGCTCAAAACGCTTCATACAAATGTCGCAGCGAGCTATGACGTCACCGCTCTTTATACTGTATGCATATCGTAAGAACATTGTTCAGCAGCTATATCAAATGTTGCGTTTAAGAATATGTTTTCATAGGGAAAGTTACTACTAATTCTGTTATTTATAAGATTGCATAGTATTTTAATTGAATTTTCGCACTTTAGAAATGGACTTTCCCACCTTACTTCAAATGCCTATTATTGTCTCATTTCATGAGAAATTTTAATTTCGATTTCACTTATGTTATTGATTTACCTATATGTTACTGTTAATTGTGAAATTTTATGTAAAATCAAACTTAGGAAACTACCCTATTATAGTAGCCTCACTCTTGAATACAAATATTCTATGCCATGTTTGACTGGCTCGGTGGAACAGTGGTTAGTGACCCAGGTTCACTACCTACGCTACAAGAGTCGTAGGTTTGATTCCCACTCGGGACATATATTTGTGTGACGAACATCGGTGTTTTTTCCGTGTCTAGGTGTGTTATTAAATATATTTAAGTATATTTGTGTATCCACTGTCATTTCAGATTTCCGTAGCACAAGTGCTTAAGCTACTTACCACGGGATAAAAAATAAGTCTGGAACATAAATAAATTTAGACATTTATGAAACAGTATATTTGAAGTTTTAATGGTACATACCGATAGGCGTGCTCCCAGTGAATCCCAGCTTCCTAACCAGCGGGTGGTCGGCCATGGCCTGCCCCGCCTCGCCGCCGCTGCCCGGGATGATGTTGATCACTCCCGGGGGAATCCCCGCGCGAGCCGAAAGTTCAGCGAACTTGAGCGCAGTGAGGGGACATACCTGCAAGAGAGAGCTTATTATTGCGTCTCAATTTTGTAAAGGAAAACATTATGTATTGCATTGTTAAATAAATATATTTAAATGTTAAAATTTTACTTGTGCATGTAAATCAGAAAAAAAATATTAGTCTGATATTGCTAAAAATGTGTTAGTTGCTGAATGTTTGAAAATGATGTCATAGTCTAATCTTCATTTTGTAAAGTGCAAGTGATCAGAAATACGTATACTTAATACATATTATTTTAACTGCCTCGTTGGTATCAAGTGCTGCGTTAGGACCGAGAGGTCTCCGGTTCGAGTACGGAGTCGGGTAAAACTTGTGTGAGGTTTTCTTTAATTAAATTACTCAGCCCGGAGTTAGGAAGTTGTCGGTTGAACGCCCGTGCCTCGGAGAGCACGTTAAGTCGGTGGTCCTTCGCCCGATCACACACACGTGTGCCGTGACTCACCGCGGCCGGCGGCGAGCCAGGCGGCCATCAGTGGCGTAACTATACCCGTTGAAGTTCGTGGCAAAATTCTTCGGATGGGGCCCCGTGCACACCACGTTCTTTTTTTTTACCTTAATGTGTATGTGTGTTGGCAGTTGAGATTCTGCTATGACCGGGGGCCCCTTTCGGCTGGGGCCCCCTACCGGGTGGGGCCCGTGGCATTTTGCCGACTTGCCACCCTGTACTTACGCCACTGGCGGCCATCTTCCACGACAGCATCATGAGCGGGTAGTGTGGGACGTGACTCACCGCGGCGGGCTTCATGACGACGGTGTTCCCGGCGGCGAGGCAGGCGGCCATCTTCCACGACAGCATCATGAGCGGGTAGTTCCACGGCGTGATGAGCGCGCAGACACCGATCGGCTCGCGCTTCGTCAGTGTGAGGTTCCTGGACAATACAAATAGATTACATACATACATACAATCACGCCTTTTTTCCAGAGGGGTAGGCAAAGATCACTTTCAGCGATCCACTTTTCACCTCTGTGGAAACGTGACGTGACGGGTTGTGGACCACGTCGCCGCCATTTTGCCTTGTGCATTGTTTTAACAAGGTCATTGCGTTCCCACGAGTAGCAAGGATATATGACGGGGGAAGGAAAAGGGGAGGAAGGATACTATCGCCTCGGATGATTTGGACTGAGTCGATAGTAGCTCGAGAAGCCGGGGTCGCTTACCCGTATACAGTTCACCAACCACCGGACAGATAATTGTGACTGGTATCCCCTGACTGGTGAAAAAGATTAGAATTGTATAATCATCATCACCAGCCCATATACGTCCCCGCTGCTGGGGCACGGGCCAACCCTAAATTAGGGCGATAAGGCCTTACGCTGGCTAAGTGCAGTTTGGTTGACAATTAGAATTGTATAACCAACTACACAATAAGTTTGGGGTTCCAGGGTTCTGGGTTCTAAGCCTTAAAATAATTGTCTTAATCTTCTAAGATCCGACTGTCATATTTCGCAGACGTATGTGTAGGTCAGTGGTATGTGAAAAGTTAAATAGCACCTCATATCGAAATTCAGTTTGTTGATAGATGATAATAATATGCCAACTAACTTATCTTCTACAGTAAGAAAAAGATTTTAACTTTTAGTATGGTACACTAAGCAGGTAAGATGGATCGTTTAATTGGTAGATCATTTGGCGCCGATAGCCAAATCATATTTTTTGCTAGGTGACTATCAATTTATCTAGGTAATAATAAGATACTTAGTAGGGATGACAACACTATCCAGGGGTGAAGGGACCAGCTCGTCGCCCCTGGGTACGCCCATCGGTACAATAAAATGTAAACTATAGTGACCTTATTATTATTTTTTTTCTTGCGTATAGAAGTTTATTTTATTTATTTATTTATTTGAGTAACCAATAAGAACATACACCTTAAAAGTAATAATTGAACATAACATCAGGTTCACAAGCCATGGTGCTGTCTTAATTACAGGTTGCCACGAAAATCACAAAACAGAGATAGTTAGGAGATGGGAGATTTCATTGAAATTAGGTTCATAATTGCATGTGCTTGTATCCACATTAGCTTTTATCCGTACCTGTTAGGCCTGGCGTGGTTGACGGGTATAGTAGCGCCGTGTATCTTGTCGGCCCAGCCGGCGAAGTACCGCCACGTGTCGATGGACATGCCCACGTGCGTCTTGAGCGCCAGCGTGTACACCGCCCCCGAGTCTATGGACTCTATGGTCGCGAGCTCCTCTTTGTGCTGCTCCATTAGGTCGGCTAACCTGAGGATGGGAGGTGGTGTTAGATTTTGTATCATGCGTCACAGAAGATCACTTTTTTTTTTCCTCAATCCTTATGGATACTATAGCACTGGGGAAACACTGCGGTTATGCCGGACTTTTACCAGTTACCAGAATCTGCCTGCTCACCGCTGGTGGTAAGGGGACAGTGGTACACTGGCGCATTCTTCACTGTCACAGCGCTTCACTTGATTTAACTAGTGTAAGTTACTCAATAATATATGTACAAGTTTTTTTTCTTTCATTTAAGAAAAAAACATTATTTTGAGGATTTGTCTTACTTACAAAATATGACCCTTTCGATTGGTCAGGCTTAATATTTGAGCCGTGTAAGGTTTCGGGCACATCATGTTGCCACTTTAATCTGAACCTAAATGTGTAAATTTAAGGCCTTACCAATGAAAAATTTAAACATGCTATGCCTTAATTAAAAATCAAACGTATAAACTTACTTGAACAACAACTGCCCTCTTTCCCTGGCGCTAATTTTCGACCATTCGCCCTCATCGAAAGCCTTCTTAGCCGCCTTCACAGCCCTATCGACATCCTTAGCCGACCCGCGCTGCACCTTACAAATCTCAGTCTCATCCGTCGGATTGATAATAGATAATGTCTTCCCACTCTCCGAATTCACAAACTCTCCATTGATAAACAACTGAGTAGGGAACTTAATCGTCATCTTATTGACATTCAATTCGACTCCATCGTAGACTATTTCTTTAGCGCCCGACCCGCCGCGCGATTTGACTATCGCAATCGTGTAGAATTCCTCAAAGGTTGTGTTCATGTATATATCTTCGTTTTGTAATTCGATATTGGCCAAGTCTTTGACTTCTTCTACCAGTCTGACTACGTCCATTGACCCAGCGCCTGAGTCAAAGAAGTCAGTGCAGTCTTCTATGTCTATCCTGAGGATCGCCTTCCAAACGTCCCGGACGCTTTCAACGAAGAGTTTGTCTTCTGCCGTGAGCTCCAATGTGACTTTGTTCTCGCTAGCCGAGTAGAAGTTGGACGCTTTTATCATTTTGCCGTTTACTTTCAGTCTTTGGATGTTTATCTGGAAAGAAGAATAATAGTAATAAATCTTCAAGTCTCTGTAGACTTTAGTTTTGGATGTCCGAAACACAAAATCATTATTAAGCTACTTATTTCTGAATTACCAACATTTAAACCGACAAAACAATTAAATAGTAAGCAGCCTATACTTAATAGGCTGCATGTACCACCTCCGCTGTCGCCATGTCGCCCTGGTACCAAACCAATGCCTTCAGACTCGAGACCGAATGAAGTTTTGCCTTTAATGAATTCGATAATTCAATATGAAGATCTCTAATACATACTTAACTCCACTATTGACAGTGATCAACAAATACCGGCAGCGCAGTCTGCAACCCTGGTACTTCGAACGCCTGTAGACCGCGGATGATGTTGCTACATCAACATACCTTGACTCCATCATTGGCAGTAATCAGCAGTCCTCCCTCGTGCACCACGGCCGCAGTCTTCAGCCCCGGTACCACCAGGTCGTCCCCCTCCACCGCGCCCCCCTCCCACAGGCCGGAGCCGAACAGCTTGACCTCCACGGAGGTGTCGCTGCCGGCCGCCACGCCCGCGCGGGTCTGATGCTGGGTGCACCACATCCGTTGTCGTCATGTCACCCTAGTACCGCCAATGCCTTCAGACTCGAAACCGGATGAAGTTCTGGCTTTAGTGAAGTCGATAAGTCAATATGGAAGGTCTCTACTACATACTTTAATTACACCATTGATCATCAAACACCGCCAGCGCAGTCTGCAACCCTGGTACTTCGAGCGCCTTTAGATCACAGATGAAGTTGTTATATCAACATACCTTGACTCCATCATTGGCAGTGATCAGCAGTCCTCCCTCATGCACCACGGCTGCAGTCTTCAGCCCCGGTATCACCAGGTCGTCCCCCTCCACCGCGCCCCCCTCCCACAGGCCGGAGCCGAACAGCTTGACCTCGACCGAGGCGTCGCTGCCGGCCGCCACGCCCGCGCGGGTCTGGGGCTGGATGCACCAGATCTGCTGTCGTCATGTCACCCTAGTACCGCCAATGCCTTTAGACTCGCGACCGGATGAAGATCTGGCTTTAGTGAAGTCGATAAGTCAATATGAAGGTCTCTACTACATACCTTGACTCCACTATTGACAGTGATCAACAAACACCGCCAGCGCAGTCTGCAACCCTGGTACCTCGAATGCCTTTAGACCACAGATGAAGTTGTTACATCAATATACCTTGACTCCATCATTGGCAGTGATGAGCAGTCCTCCCTCATGCACCACGGCTGCAGTCTTCAGCCCCGGCACCACCAGGTCGTCCCCCTCCACCGCGCCCCCCTCCCACAGGCCGGAGCCGAACAGCTTGACTTCGACCGAGGCGTCGCTGCCGGCCACCACGCCCGCGCGGGTCTGGGGCTGGATGGAGGTGGTCGCGCCGGGCGATGAGTCCAGACCGCGGATGAAGTTGTGAAGGGATACGCCGCCTTTGGTGAAGTCGATCTATAGGAAAATTGTCTTTTAAGTTACGGTCAGAAATCACGGCGCAGTTTTTACCCGCGCCTGCGGCTGTTGCAAGATGGTAATGTACAATCAGTTGAGAACTAAGTTCCCGTCAATCGACTGTAGAGCTTGTGGGGTTTGAATTTGTTTTTTACATACAAATCTGCATTCTACACATGTCCATGTGGGCCCGCCGCGGGCGCAGAAAAAACCGCGTCGTGAGTTCTGACCGTCGATGATGTTTTGTAGCTTTGAACTATCCTGGTTACACACACATTAGGATATTTAACATTTTTCAATGTTTAAACCATTTTTAACAATGTTTTTTTGATTGACAAGCGAACATAGCGCTTGCAACAGTGCCGAGAAATCAGGAACTCTATAAAATAGTGAAACATGGTAAATGTCTTGGACATTATAAGTTTTCTAATATTTTGTAGGTTTGAAACTTAGGTATCTATGTATCTATTTCATAAAATCGTGACATTTGTTTTACTTTACACTTTTACTTTTTTATGACTATAACTTCACTTAATACTAACATTAATGCTACTAACCACTTTATTTTTTCTACCTCAGTAGAAGAAACTATTGCACAATTTTGTACACGGGTTAGTTTTCACAATCTTGTTCTGATTTCCAACAAACTCAAGTGGTGTTTTGGAAACATCTTATTTAGATTTTTGAATTCGATTAAGTCGTAATGATAGGAATGAACAAGGTTTTCCTTCAGATACTCGTAGTTACGAACGGAACTTTAAAAACGGATATTACTAAAGCGGATAAGTCCATAATTGTTGAAAATGTCGATGAATAATTAAAGTTTATGCATGCATATTCAGTAACGATTAATTACCTGATGTGTTTCTGGTTTGAAAAGCGCCGGGTCGTAAGTGGCGCCCTCTGTCGCTTGTACGATCTTTGGCGCTGTACCATTTGCTACCATGTTGACAGACTCCACCAATGCTTTTATACCTGTTTAGAAGAGATTGCCAATTTGAGCATTTAATAATATTAAATATAATTTTGGTCTGGCTTGCCATATAGAAAAAAACCTAAAACATCATGATTTAGGAGGAAATAATTCGACAAAAGTTAAAAGATCCACAGATCTGGCTCGAAGGACCATTTCATTTTCGTGCGTCAACGTAATAATTCAGGTTTACGGCTTATCTATAATACTGCGCACGATTGTGATGCGCCTGAACTTAACATAGGTATATTAAGTATAAGTAGTTATATGTATAAAGGATTTGTTTTTTTACCTTCCGGATACAAATATTTGTTGTAGATGGTGTCCACAGTGTCGTCTATCGTGACTGGGAAGGACTTTTGAAGTAGGATCGGGCCGGTGTCGAGTCCATCATCGGCCCAGAATATCGACAGGCCGCATGTCGTGTCGCCTTCGATCAGGGTCCTAGATCATACAGGGTATTAGTTCAAAGGAGGCGAATACAAGGTTTAGGACATTTTGGTGCCCATTAAGGGGAAGGTCCCACTTGTGCGTTGCGTTGAGCTATCTTGCGATGTCGCTGCGTCGTTTTCCATACATTTTTTATGTCATGCCCCATTAGACCCTTTCATAGAAGCGCGCGAAGTTTCAACGGATTGTCAGACAAGAGAAGAAGCGGGGGAAAGTGTGCTGCGCTGCGACGACGTATCTATCCATAGCGAGACATGAACGTCGACGCAACGCAGCGCAACGCACAAGTGGGGCCTTGCTCTAAGTTTCGACTTTGAAAAAAATAGAAAAGCTACCACTTTACTTAGTTTGACAGGCTCCCGTGACAGTCATAAGAACTCGAAACATCGGGACCCTAAATAATTATGTTTAGAATCTTATTATACGAGAGTTTCAACAGTAAAATTAATATTTTAGACTTTCGCGTTCCATTACACTAAATATTAGTCTTTTATGGGTCTACACGCGTTATTAGGAGTAGCAAATTACATAGCTACTTACTGTCCGACGTTTCGACTGGGTTACACCAATCATGGTCGCTCGCGACAAACACTCCATAAAAGACTAATATTTAGAGTAAAATTTATGTTTTTTAAAATACTTAGTTTTGTATAAAGTGTGTGTGTGTTTTGTATCAACTCGTGCTTCTGTAGAGTTTCAGCGCGCTTCTAATTTGAAGTGTCTTTCAGTTTAGTCATTTTAGGTGAATACTGACTAAAGATTTAAATTTATCTTGCATATTTGACTGCTCAAATTGCATAGTGATTCGACATTCTGTTAGTCCTTGACATTACCGGATCGTAATAGGTTGACAATCAAAACCAATTCTTATTCGCTCGCTCTTTTGTATACCGTTTGGTGTCTAGGCGGAACTTGCTTTTAGAGATGTGCAGATAACCTACAGCTAGAATATAAATTTTCAATAATCTATCAACTTTATAACCGTCTCTCCTTACTAATATTAATTCTACAGTAACTTTGTCTGCCTGTCTGTCGTACTTTCACGGCAAAACTACTGAATCGATTTAAATGAAATTTGTCTAGTCTATAAATATTTTTAAATTTAACTCTTACACAAGTCATAGCAACGAAACTTGTATTAAAGAAACGTGTATGTATTGATATTGCGTTTTACTTTCCATAATAATTAAGTTACACAGTCAAGTAGATTTAATAATACAAGTTAGTAATATATCGCAATTTTTTCCGTATCTGCGTGGGACACTTATTGGCAAGTGTTTAGCCAGTGCCGTAATTATGTTGCTACTTCAATAAGTGGCTGTTGCAATATTGTAATTTCCGTCTTACTTCCGCAACCAGACATGTTGCATGGATTTCGTAGGATTAAAATTACACAAACATGAGTTTATCATGATAATAATCATTATTATTTTTGAAACTTGATTGTTTTACTATCGGTATTATGAAATTATTCCCCAACAACTGATAATAACTTGCGGAGGAATTGGTAAATCACCGATCACGAGTGAACCTTATCGTTATGTCAAAAGTCATGGGGCGGTATCTCATTTATTTGTTTGGTTGATGTTCATTTTACAAACAGCTGATTTCTTTGGATTCTTTTTAGTCATTGTCATTAGATTTTACCTACATCTACAATATGGTAGGTAATTAATGAGGTTATTTCCACCACAAAGATCAAACTGAGTAGGTAACTATGCCAAAGGCTCTCGATGTGTAAACAATCAGATTTAAATATTTATTTATTGACGTAAATGTGGTTACCTAGTTTTTATGGTATTACTTTAGACAAAATATTTGGTATGCAATATTTTGTAGGATATTTTGTACTATACTGTAACTCAAATTAGCGAGAAATCTTATATTTATTAAGTAAGCAAATGATGTTGGTAATTCTACTTGTTGGAAATAAATATTTTTTTTTTTTTATGTATTTGTGTAACTATCTTTTGACAAGACTAGACCATGCAAGTTACACATTGTGTCCGAAAATACAGCATTGTCTCATCGTGACGAATCGGACAACTGTAGAATTATTTTTGCATGTAAAACAAGACTTATACAATTTTTCAACACAAGGTCGATGTTAAACGATGAAAATTAAATATAAGATCTAAAGAGGTAACATATCATTCATCATTCATTGGTGGTTTATAAAATATTTGCACATACCATAACATTATTCAATATTCATGATACAGCAATACTTATATAATTACTCATGGAAATAATATACTCTATACAGACTGGCGAAGAATAAATAAGTAAGTATACCAAGAATAACATACGAGTGCATACCAACTCAGTTAAGATATCTACCTTGTGACTTTAGAACTATTCAAATGTCTAACTAGAAGTCATATAATTAGTTAGCGTTTCAGTGTACGTTTTTTAACACTGTTTTTGAAGTTTAAATTCATCAACCGGTGCAGTGGCGATGCATACGCATGCATAATGGTACATTCAGGGTCAAAAGTACTATCTACAGTGCACGTAATTAAGTAGGTAGTACTTTGGATGATCAATTAGGCAGGCTATTTACTCGCAGAAGTGTTTGTAATGGCCGAATACTCAAACGATGATTAGGCATTCGAGCGCTGATTTACCCATAAAACAGGTGCCAAATTGAAGACTGATACTTTTGAATTTAACCGTCGCTTAAACACTCAATATTTAAATGCCCTTATATTATTCAACTGTCTTTTCAACATTCGGTTGTGAAGCAACTATTGCCTACCCCTCTGGGAAAAATGCGTGATTTTATCTATGTATGTAAGCAACTTTTGTTGCTGACAGTCCATTGGCATAATGTGAAACTCACCAGTTGATGGACGAAGCTCCCCTGTGCCTGGGCAGTATGCTGGGGTGGTAGCAAATGCTCTCGTACTTGGGGCACGTGATCACCTCCATGGGAATGAATTGTGTGCAGAAAGGCAGAACATTGATGTCGGCATTTACCTGTAATGAAGGTTGAATGTAAGAAGTTTTGATCGAGAAAGTTAGGTACTTTTGAGATTTCAATCTGTATGTTTTACGAAAGGGGGTAATTACTGCTACCTCATTTTACATACGTAAGTATCAAATATATAGGTTGATGATATTATAGTGTAGGAGCTTAATAATTGAAATATTATCACCTACCCATTACCCACGGTAAACCACCCTGTTTCTGAATACCTCCGTACAAGTCACTAGGTATATTTTTTAAAATTATATGTAATTAGTAGTCTAGAAGACATCTAGCGTTACTATAAACTGCGTATTCTTAAAAGAAACTATATTTACCTATTTAAAATTAAATTAGGGATTAATATTACCCAATATTTTCCACTACCTAGTTACGTATCCATATTTTTAACGTTATCATTGTTTAGGTCAACCGACCCATGGTGGGTTATCAACCTGCCAGCTGACTTGGGCGATTATGGTCTCGCGTCTATGATCCATACAGTCTGGGACGTAAATAAATTTGAATGGCTTTGATAAGAGATGATACACTTGAGTGAGCGGGATTCGTAGGATGTAAAAAATATGGGATTGTATAACATGATACTTTAGAAAAGTTATCATATACACCGTGAAATTTTAGTGGTTGTTTTCCCGAAGCAGAACGATTTACCCATCGTAGTACTATCGAACCATGCTAATTATTTCGTGAAAACGTAAGAAAAAAATCTCAACTTTTCAAAAAAATATTATTTAACTCGAAACAGTGAGAAATGATAGTAGTAGTAATAGTAGGTAGATACCTACGTAGATTGTAATTTATTACCCTAATGGCGGCGCGGCGCGGCGGCGGCGCCCTTTGTCGGACTGCCCCGACAAAGGACGCCGCCGCCGCGACGACTCTTTGATAGAGCCGCGCACCGGGCGCGAGCGCACTACCGATACCTACGGACTCCTCAGTCCCGCTGCGTGCGCCGTCCGCTGCGCACGCACGCACGCCGCTCGCCGCCCGCCGCCTACGCATGCGTGACGCGATACCGTGAGGTCAAAATGGATCGCCATTATGTTTATTCGAATGTGGAGTATGTGTCTAGCAGATGTGGTGATGTGAACCCGCAGGTGCCACAGCACCGGACGATCGTAACCGCTACCCAGCGGCTGCTCGATCACGGGCAGTTTGCGATGAGTTGAAAACTGGGATAGTGGACGCTTTCAATGTAGTTAGACGTGACAGAGGCACTATCAAAATCATAATCTAACCAGATAAAACGTGCGCGTTTGTGTGTGGAACGCAGTGGATTACATTTTGATAATTGCTCCGGTACCAGGAAGAGTAAGTACTTGTACATAATTTGTGAATAGTGAAATTTCTAAGGTTAGGTAGGAAATTCAAATCAGTGTAAATACGTTGATTTTCATTTTTTAAATACTTTATTACCTAATTCAGCAACAAATTATTACTTTCAGACAATCTTAACTCTTCTTTTTGATGACCCGATGTTTATCCATTAAAACATTATGTTCGTAATTTAGTAGGCAAAGTATTTACGATGGTCCTAAGCCCGGTAAAGTATGAAGGAAATATGGAAATCACTTGTTAGTAAATAGGTAGTAAGTTAAAATCAGCTGATTGATACCAGCAATCGGTATCAATCAGCTGATCGGACGGTCAATAACCTGTCGAATCATTAGGCCTGTCCTCCACCGGACGTTATTTTAGTACTATTATTTACGTTATTGTTATTACAGTTTCAGTTTACACGTTACCTGTAAAAAAATTACCGGTTAATAAATTGGAAACGAATTTTTGAGACATGTTAGTTCGGCATGTGCACTTTTACAATAAAAGTTAGTATTTTACGATGATTATTAGTGCCGTACCGTAATAAGTATCGTTACCATTTAACGTTAAAATAAGTATCGCTACTTATTCAACGGTAATTATTTTCCCATTCCAATAGTATCCTTTTTGAAATAACTTATTTGTACTGAAGAGAAGTGGAGATTTTTTTTGACGCTCCGCTGCATCGCTTGCTCCGGACAGACAGCCTTATTATTTAAATAATAATAACAATTCTAGCAGGACGAAGCGCGGCTAGTACTACTGGCGTTAGTTGGCGTTCTCGAATTCGAATGTTTCGTTTATCACTTTTGTAAAACTGACATTTATTGATTTTAATAAAAAAAAACTGCATCGATCTATTGTACTACTAAGACAGAATCATTTTGCTGCGGGAAAACAACCACTAAAATTTCACGGTGTATAATAATAATATAAACACGCCACTCCGTGAAATTTCTATTATATAAAGATAAATTTCATTACAAAATATCCATGTGGAAATATTTTAAGGAAACCTTACATTAATGGACAAATGAACTATTTTTAAAACTCAAACTCAAAATAAAAAGTAAGATTCAACTATGGACCCTGTCGGGCACGGCATATTTTTTAGGAGAGTGGAAGGATATTTCTAGATAAGTGCGAAAATTGCTTGTTTATAAGGTAAATTTTCCTGTGTTACAACACATTGGCTATCGATCTGATCATTTGTAATTTTTGACTTCCATTCAAGGCAAGTCGCATAAAATTGCTGTAGCAAATTACTACACAAACTAGTTAGCTTCCCGCCCGGCCATGATTGACAAGTTGCATTAAGCTTGCGAAAGTTGCATGCATGTAAAAAAGCAATAGATCAGCCATTCACTGTTGAACTGTTCAACAGTGAATGGTACGTACATACCTACCGGTAGGTATGTATAAAATAATGTATAGTTTGATAACTTCAGTACAAAAAATGCCCAGACTGACTAACTGAACACCTAATACATATATACTGAATATGATGATATTCAGTAAATAACTATACAGTTCATTCATTCTATTGGTAGCAAGTGCTGCGTTAGGACCGAGAGGTCCCCGGTTCGAGTCCGGGGTCGGGCAAAATTTGTGTGAGGTTTTCGGTTAAGAAATTACTCAGCCTGGAGTCAGGAAGTTGGCAGTTGCACGCCCGTGCCTCGGAAAGAACGTTGAATGAGAGTAAGAGAACAGAGAGTGCAATTATGTTTGCGCGCACACTTGTGCATTAAAATATGTTCTGCGCAGTTGGATCTTCAATAAGATCGGCCGCCATGGCCGAAATCGGGGTCGGAAGCCTTATTATTTGTTGGTGTATATTTTGTAAGTCACCCATAATAAATATGAAATGTGTTTCTATGTTAAATATACCTACTTATGTCTGTCTACATTTATCTTCTGTAAGTTCAGTATTATTTAAGCAAACTGTATAGATTCTTGCTTCAGTATGTAGTTAAATCGTAAAGATATGGTAAGGTCACAAGTGCAGCCCGGCTCGGGGATGCCCTCAAAATGTGTGATAGAAGTCACGCTACTAAAACATGTCTTAGACAAAAGCAACATTGTTTACATGATTTCTTGAACGATAAGAGCTTGTTATGTAAATAATATAATGATAAAAATTGTTTAGAAATTAATTCAGACTATATTTTGTGCAATAAATTCATTATATATATCCTTATAGGTAAGTTATTTTAAAATATTAATTGGATGTGAATTTATGATTTAAAGGTTTCATAAACCTATATCACGTTCATGAGACTTGCTTGGTGGAAGTGACCATGGCTGGCAGTTCCAAGAGTTGTGGGTTCGATACCCACTCGTGACAAATATTTGTACAATGAACATCAGTTTTAAATTGTCATGGTTACACACATTAGAAAACAGTTTTTTCTAATTAATTTCAATTAGTTTTCTAATGAACATCAGTGTTTATTCAGTGTCTGGGTGTAATTATGTAAGTATGTATTTATAAATATATAATGTATGCCTATCAGTCTTTTACGCCCATAGTACAACCTCTGCTTAGTTTGGGGTCAGGTGACTGTGTGTGGAAATGTCCCCAGATATTATAATGTAAATAGTATCTACCAATTAAACTCTAGGCAATATGTGTGCAAGACAGTTACGTAGGTGTAAGGTTGCTGAAAATCTATGAAACTACTTACAGATTTGTACTCTTCAAATACTTCTGGTAATATTTTTCCTTTGATCCTCCATGACTTGTACTTGTACACTGGTACACCATTTTGTGCAGCAGTTGTAGCTGTAATAAAAAACAATCATTAACGCTTATCCTGTTCATTTTGCAATTTATAAATATTTCATTAAATTTTTACTCATTTAACATCATTATCACACAGCACATCATTATTTATTTATTATTTTATTATACCGGTAATGTAAATTTTACTATAACTATTTTTACCCTTTCACTTAAAAAAATTATGAGTTAGCACAGAAAAAAGTAAGAAGAATAGAATGCATATAATTTTTTAAATTTACTAAATTCTTTTGCTTGATTATCAATAAAGACTGTCAATATATTTACCGAGTGGGTCCTCTCGATTGCCCTTGTCCAGAACAGTGAAGACACCAACAATCTCATGTCCATCTCTCACCAGCAGTTTGAACACTTCCGCAGCAAATGTGCTCTGCCCAATGATGGCCACACGGAGCTTTTGTTTGGACCCCTGATGATAATAAAATGTGTTTGATTTTAATATAATGTATAACTAACATAAAAAATATAATAACACTTTTTATGTCTTATAATTTGGAAATAACTTACCAAACCAAATAAATAAATTACATTTATAAATAATATTCATACAAAAATAGAATTCATTAAATACATAAATGTACTCGTTTTATTAAAGAATGATTGGAAAGTTTCATAATACACCTAAATTTTATTTCTGTAATGTTAATGAAAATAGTGCACTTACATTTTCAGATATTGATACAGGTGGCATAATTGACGATTTATATAAAATATATTTTTATAATAATTACGACTTCTTGACTCGTATACTTTGCTACCACCGCTCAGCGAGTGGAGCGCAGTTGAACTAACTCGGATATACCGGCCGGCTAATATATAAAGAACATGATCCGCGCGAAACACAACCTTGACTCCAATTATCTTCATGTATGAACCGTCATTGTGTAAAACATTTCGCTGAAAAATACTGTTAATCGTTACATACTGTTTATTTTTTGCTAATATACATCGTCTATTTCGTGTCTATAATCATAATGTCATGATAAATAATAATAAAAATAGTGGTATTTTTAGCGCCAAAATCTATGTCACTGTCAGAATGTGACGTAAGTAGTCCGAATTTAATATGGCTTTCCTTATTAAATTCGGACTTTAATTTTAGCCTTTAATTTTTTGGATGTTTTTGTAATTTTAAAGCAATAAACAAGAATTCAAGTAAAACAAAACATTAATTGATACAAGCTGTCGCAAAATTTTACTGGTTTCAATATGGCTTAATTACGGATGCGCCAAATATGAATAATATTATAAAGTTTACAGCGCATCGGTTATAACTATATAGTGTACATCCGATAATATTTAATTAATTTAGTCCAAACAACAAAAAAATAAATGGGTTGTGCTGGCTTATATAGTTGCTATCCAGAGAAACATAAAAAAGTATTATTGTAAAAAATGTAGGTGAAAGCGCGGGCACTTTGAAAAAGTTTATGACGACCCAGCAACATTATTTATTCCGTAAAAAAAGTTTATAAGTAAAAAGGTGTGCATACCTCTTTTTATTAATAACATACAACTTAAACAATAGCTTTAACGATAAGCTCGCACATAACCAGATTAAAGTGGTTCGAAAACGAATCATAAGAGGTCAACAAAACAACGTTATGTCAAAGTAGCACGAAACCACGTATCTATTATAACGTGTATCGATTAAGTCTAAAGTGAGTAAACATGCGAAATCATTATTAATTGGTAATTATAAAAGGGGCATGCCAGTGTAAGATACATCATCATTAGACAGGTAGAAAATGAATGATAAGCACATGACGCTTTGGTGACGTAATCGTAAGCTTTATTAGATTACTAGCGACCCGCACTCGCTTGGCTTTGGGTTTATCTCTATCTCTATATAATAATATATTTTACCCCCGTAAGAGTTACTTTCCAAAACACCTATGTCCTAAAATTTTAAACTTACGCTTAACTTACCTAAGCCATACTGGTGCGGTGTGAATTTTGAAGTTTTATTTAACACGCGCGGTATACCTCTACTCTCTCTAAGTATTATACACATAAACTTTCCTCTGAAAAAAAAAAATTATAATATTGTTATATAAGTACAGTTGATAAGCTTGTGCACTCCATTAATTACTTACTTAGTTAGAATTTAAGGTGCATAATAGATAACACATAGTTAGATTAAGTAATTTTGATTTATATAAAATCTTAGATATAAGTTGCGACACCCTTACAGGGTTCATAAGCTGTACACCTACTATGTTATGTACTTTTATGTGTGCCATAAATAAAAAAATAAAAAGAATAGCGTACTTAGTTTTCATTAAATGCTTAGCGTTAAAATGAAGTCTTAAAAAATTCAAAATTCTTAAATAAGTGTGTCGCACTTTTTACTAGATATTTAACGTACCTACCCATTTTTTACGTGATGACTAAATTGTATACTGCGCATAATGTTAAGAATAAAAAAAATCTGCGCATATTAACATTACAGCAAGTAAGTATAAGACATTTTGAATTATTTGTGACAAAATAAGTGTTGTCTTGACACAAAATACGATTTGTTTTCACTAAGTAATTTATTATTTTCTTTAGGTGTTACCTACCTACTCTTTGCACTAGCTCCTATCATGACATTAGCCTGATCTAACCGACTAATAAATAACTTCGTCTTCAATCCAGTTCGAACTGGTTACTGATGTATATTGTTATTACTTCACGATAACCAGCGTATGAGATAAATGTTTACAGCAGTGGAAGTATCGCTGCGGAAAGATAGGGGTCGGTTTGTGAAGTAGGTACGCATTTAGTGATATGTTTTTGAGGCAGTTCAACTTAACTAGACACATTTGAGTTGTTTACTTATATTGTGAACAGTGAAGTGTCACGATTAGTTGTCTTGTTCAAGTTACGATTTAAAAATGTATTTATTTGTGATATTTTCAATAAGCCAAAAGAAGTAAATCGCGACATTTAAGCAGGATACCTACTGTATTGTTTTTTAACTGACATACGAAGATGGCTTAGAGTTGCCTTGGTCATCAACAACGGACTTGTGCGGTGCGATGGCTCTCACCCCTGTTAAAAGTAAAATACATAGATTAGTCGTTAAGTTTGTCAATGGTAGACAATTTTAATTTAAAAAGCAAGTTTAAAGATAATCTGATTCATAATTTGTATGTCTTTTCATGTTGAAAATAATACAATGCAATTTCTGTATTAAATTTAACACAGAGTAAGTAGTTAAATTTGGTCTTGAGAGCCTGAAAATGGTAGGTATATTTAACCAGTGGTGGTTTAACCTACTTCCCTTGGGAATGCCCCTTATCATAGGTATTTTATATAATACACCATTGTTTCTATTGTTAGATACATATTGATATGTTGGTTAAATCTCATTTAGCAGAATAGTAGACATTGAGTTGAGAATGCGGCGTTTCATTCTTATTACAACATCATTGTTCAACAAATCAACAACGTCAGGGTTGACACGGACCTAGGGGTAAGTGTAGTCCAATTATTTATTAGAAAACTAAATCGGTACAGTCAGCCAAAAATTTGGTCTACCACCCTACGGTTGAGATTCGTTTGAACGTCATGTAACAACAAGGGCAATTTTCCCTTGCTATTTATGTATTGCAAGGCAAAGATTGGGTCAGTGACTATTGTCAACCTTAGCGATCGTTACATCTCGTAGAAACTTTTGTCAAAAGTGGTAGACCATTTTTTGGCTGACTGTACCTACCTATGTGAGTTATCAATTTGTAAGATTCATAAGTTGATAAACTGACCATTAAATCAGCAAAAGGTAGAATTGTACAAGCTGTAAGACTGCTCAAATGTAGCCTCGTACCTAGATACGAGTATCATATATATTTTCTTTACAAGTTCTTACAAATTCAGTCATGAGTGGTCTTTAATTGTTAAATCTTAACTCTCATAAACTTAGATAATTTGATAAAGAGGTTGAATTAACTTTTGTATGGATTATAATATGGATGACATACATATTCCTTGCACACAAGTCCGCGTGTACATGCTCGTGTCGTATCGGTTTCAGACCTCTGTAGATAATGTTAAATCGGACATAATATCACTTTGTAGTTCACCCAAAATAATCTAACATAAATGCTTTAGCATGACATAATCTTGGACCGATTTCAAAAAAGGATGTTACAATTCGATTGCATGATTTGTCACCCCTGATTGCATCCATGACGTTTACCTGTACTAGCTCATAACACCTGTTATTCATTACGATACCGTCCCACCTTCATGAAGAAGTCTCTTAGAAGTTTCCGTACCAATACTGTACACTAGTGTACAATAACGATGGCGACCCAGTACATAATAGTTTTAGTCCTAGTGTCCCTATTAGAGGTATCCCTCGCGTTTAATCTAACTTTCTCGTTCCCTATGGTGTGTGATTTACAATTCAGTCTATGTACTTATAAGTTTAATTTAGTTTTTAACTCGGAGTAATAATTTCGTGATGTGTGTAAATAACTAAATTATGTCACAGGTATGTAATTGTGTCCTATAACTGTTATCTTTTAAAATGTAACTATAGTCTTGCTAATAGCGCGCTCTTATATATTTATATATATATGTACATACATACATAAAATCACGCCTTTTTCCCAGAGGGGTAGGCAGAGATCACTATTAAATATATTGTGTTGACAAACTTGATGGGTATGTAAAATCTTAAAGTACAACGCTCTAATTTGATTATCAAGTCAAAACATCGGAGTAGGTAGTATAACAACAAATATAAACATATTTGATAAGTTCGGAACCGAGCATAATGTAGGTATGTGTTAATCTCGTGTTTATTAACGATTCACATATTGTTACATAATATGTATGAAATTAGAGTTTATTACCACCCTATTTAACCTTTTGATGACTTAATTTCCTAATTGAAAATAGGATCACGCCAAAAATTATTAGATCAGATAAAGTTAGAGAGTGTGTAGTAAAACACAATTTTTTATTGAATTCCGTACATAAAAAAAATGCAAAATGGCTGCGTCTTAAATGTATTTTATTTTACAATTTACATAAGTATTTTTTATGTAAGTATATGAAGCCGCTTGGCTTCAAATTTATTAATTCCACCATGCATAATATTTTTGTTGCGTTTACTAATGTAGTAGGCAGTTTATATTATTAATTACGATGACTATTTAAAACACTCTTAGTAGATTAGCCACCTTTCTCATTACTACTTCTGCGATTTACAACTTAGATATGAATCAATATTTATTTTAAATCCTAGAGCTCCCATGGATCTCGCGACCTAATAGAGAGGGATACTAATTTTAAGAAGACGTTAGACGACATGCGGGGTGACGACCAATACCAGGACATGATCCAGGAGATGATGCGAGTCACGGAGTCCAAGCAGGAGTCCGAGGAGGAAGACATGCGGCTGCGGAGGATAGTGGGGGAAGACAACTACGAAGTGTATAAAGGAAGTAAGTGATGTTACACAATCTGTAGATGTTTATGTCTATGGTCATACCTATCTGCAATTTAAGTAATGTGCATCACACATGACGAAGAGGAGGACATGCGGCTTCGGAGGATAGTGGGGAAAAACAACTACGAAGTATACAAAGGAAGTAGCGTTACACAACTTGTAGATGTGTAGGTCTATGGACAATACCTATTTACCCATGTAAGCGATGTAGTAGCCCAAGGTGGTGGACTTGCTGCGGAAGATAGTTGTGAATGAAGACGAGGAAGTAAGTGAAGTTACACAATCTGTAGATCATAATTAATTTTTTTTTAAATTTTGACTGTCGGAATAGGTGGGGATAACAAAAAGTAGAGTCATATACTTAATTGGTCATTGATAATGATTTCGCCATTAATTGTTATAATTACAAAAAAATATAAGTTAAAATAAAAGTTAAAAAAAGATACCCGACCCCTGATAAACTTTGCAAGCAAAAGATATTGTCATGTCGTTAAGATAATAACTTTTGGCATTGTCATAAGATGTGCACAAAATTTTTTTTAGTAATATGAAAAAAAAAGGCTTAGTGACAGTCATAGCTTAGAGCCCTAGGGTAGGCGTATTAGTAGTTAGTACAGTGCAAAATTTTGTTTAGAATAAATATAATTATTACAACTTGTGTTCTTCTTATTATTTTTTGGTGCTTTGCTTAATTTATTACTAATACAATTAAATAATTAATTTGGTACTAAGGGTGATGATGATATTGTGACAATTACGGAACGAACGCAGTGAGACGCGTCATACTAATGACTTTCATAAACGGATACGCTATGTGAGCGCCATATGTTGTTGCTAATGGTATTGGTGGTCTGTGTGTGTTCCGCTAGTACGGAGAGGTCCCGGGTTCCAAGAATCTCGGATCTAAACAAAAAAAGGTGAATATTTCTGGTCAGAAATTACTCAGCCCAGAATCGAGAAATTGGCGGAAGCTTTCCCGTGCCTCGGAAAGCTGGCTATAGCCGGAGGAGCCAAACTATGGAACAGAAAGAGAGTGCACTTGTGTTTGTGCCCATATGTCCGCAGTTGTCTGATCTCCATTGACATACTCGTAGACTATAGTAGTCCAGTTATTTAAGCTTAAATTAGGTAAGAATCTCGGAATTCGAGATACCCAACTGTAAGTCTGTAAATACTTAGATATTGATACCCTAAAGCTGGTCTCAAAACCTACATATGGTAGGGTGTACGCAACTATTAATTTTTTATGGTCAAATGTCACAAATATCAGTTTTATGAACTTTTGAGCGAAACGGGAAGTTTTATCATAAAAGTGTGTAGGAAATAATAATTGCTTATCATCTAATTATCTATATGTCGGAATAATTACCACGCCAGCGCCACCTGAAGGCGGTGAGTGGAAGCTCCGGCACGCAAGCGCCACCTGGTGGCGCTAGACGGAAGTCTACGTTAGGGCGGGCGGTCGTGCGCAGCGGCTCAGTTATCTCCGGACGACCGCACGGTGCAAATCGTAGAAACTGTCGCGTATCGTTATACTTCCGTTCAGTGTAATTAGTGTCGGGTGTGATTGTGTTCATTGTTCTGTAAATCGATCTAATGGAAATAGTGACCAAGAATAAATCTAGTGCTTTGATATCACGCTACTTTTATTTGCACGATACCTACATTCGCCCACACTATGTCGTTAAATACTTCTGATCCGACATCAGAAGTGGGATCGAATCGTGCAAATGATAGTCGCGGCGATGAAAGTCAGTGGCGGGTACTTTTAGAATTGCAAAATCAACAAATGCGTGAACTGATTCATGCATTGAAGTCTCCAAATGTGAATAATAGTGTAGTGCTGCCTGATTTCAACCCCGATAAGCAAGATTCTAATGCGAAGTCATGGTGCGTGACCGCGGATTTGTGTTTTGCCGATAATTCACTAAGCGGCGGTGAATTTGTTGTTGTGATCAGCAAGGCATTGAAGGGGACAGCGTCAACATGGCTATCGCAGATTGTATACCAAGGTATGACATGGGAGGAGTTCAAGGTTCTTTTCACGGCCAGATTTGTTACTACAGAGACTTTGGCGGGTACTTTCCGCCTATGCGAGTCGGTTGATGGCATCGCTAACTAATAGATGGAAGGATGCAGATAAGGAGCAGATCGCAGTAGCAGCTGTATTAGCGCATATTTCGCAGTTCGACTCGCGATTACAACGCTTAGCGTTTACTACCGACATTTCTTTAAGAGATAAATTGCAGAAAGAGCTATACGCTTTCTCATATCTGAAGCGCCAGATCCATACTCGTGGTCAATCGTCTAGTGAGCCCGATGTGAAGCGAGCTAAGATGACCTCGCTAAAATGCTATAGTTGCGGAAAAATGGGTCACAGACGTTCCGAATGTAGGAGCAAGCCTGTGGATGTGAGAGGAAGACCTGCGACGCATGCATCATCGAGTCAAGCAACCCAGCAGTCAGCAGCGAAGCCTTTCGTGTGCTTCAAATGTGGGAAGCCAGGACACATCGCGAGCCGGTACACCAGCGGCGGCGGCGGCGGCGGTGCATTCCGGAACGAGTGACGAGTGGATGTTGCTTTGTAAGCAAACTACATGATCATGTGAGTCTTTTTCATACTGTTGCGATTTTATTTGAAAGTCAGTATAGTCTGTTTCAATGCACACATTTTCATAATAGTTTCGTTTAAAGTAATGTTTTTTTTTGTAAATTAAAAGTAGCCACATTAAAAATGTGAAAGATTATGTGAAATGCCTAGCTACCTATGTTGTACCTGATGCCACTAAGTGCTAAAGTTATTAGACCTCTAGCAACTTGTGGTTGTGTGGCTACTGGCAGCCTAGAAAAATAGGAAGTGTGAATCTGGATGTGTGTGCGTGTGTGCATGTGTGCTAGTTAAAATTAGTAAAAAAAAAACTCATTCAATTAAAGGTTTGGCTGTATGATTTTTATTAATCAAAGTCTTTAAACCGTTATTTTCTACCAGAAAAAGAATTAAAAAAAATATTTTCCCGTCAATGTCAGTGCAATTAAAAGCTCAGGGAATAATTTTAGTTTCTCGAACACGTAGATTGATTGTTAAGTTTACTTTCATTAAGCTAGGTAATTGAGCGGTGATTCTCAAACACTTTACCAGTCAGTTGTCTACTGTGGGAAATCTTTGTTTCAGTTACCTTGCCTTGTACTCCAGGCATCTGTGAACACAGTTGGGAATTGAGATTGAGCTGCAGTACGACAGGCGGCTACGGAGCAACAAATTCCTTATACCAGGAATGCAAGATAGATGCTGAGAGGAAACCTTAAATCAGGTGCATTGTTTTTATGTTTAGACTTTAGACATCCTTTAAGATTGATTTACCTAGGAATTGTGATTCTGTACTGCATCGCAGTATGTGATGCTCACTGAACACAATGTTTGTCCTTGAAAATGAGGAAAGGAATCACACCAAGTTGGACCCTAAGTATAGAGGCCCTTTTAAAGTAATTGAGTATTTGGTTTTGGTTTTCCCCATCCAAATGTGGATAGATAATTTTTATAATCATTTAAGTCTAGTAGAACGATAGGTTCCCAAAGATTTGGACAATGCTAATGATATTGACTTTGTTCATGTTGATTGTTGGTTTATTTAATGACACATGTTGATGGTACGGGTAACCTATGGATTGAGTTACTTTTAGTTGAAATGGCCGATGGACTGAGCCATGAGAGTATCCAACGGACTGGATACTAGGTGTGTTCGATGGACTGAACACTGAGAGAACCAACGGACTGGTTCTAGGCCGACGGACTGGTCAGAGTGTGTGTGTGTCTAGACTTGTGTTATTAATTAATTGGATATGCTGAGTAATGCCATAGTTGCAGATTTGAACTTGGGAACTTGTCGGTCAAACGTTCAAATGTTAAGTAAAGTAAAATTTTGTAAGCAGAAGCTATTTGTTAACTTTTGGCTGGGATGGCCGAACGGTTTTATTTTTTTTGGTTTCATTTTTATCGTGAGTTATTGGATAGTGATAGGTTAAGAGGATTTCCAGAAGGTCATGTACCAGTCGAAGTTGAAGTAGAGATACATCGTGAGCCTAACGTTGATGAGTAATGTGTAAACAATAAATTGGTGATGTTATGAGAGCTCGAGTGTAAACTCTAACGGCCGTAGTAAAGTTGACTGTGCCAGTAGCTATTTCGCGATGTGCGTTTGGCTCTGGTGGAGGTCGTGGTCTAACGAGACCATAGTGTGTAGTCAGTGGGTGATGCACACGTGCGTGGATGTTGAAGCGCGTATGAGAGACTTTGGAGGCTCTATCGGCTATGGTGCCGTGGCGTTGGAGTGGTCACTTGAGATTTGTGAGGCTACACAGTTGATTTATAGTGAGAATTAATTTGTACAGCGAATGGTACGTGACTCTGGCTACTCGAAAATGTTTTGTTTTCTTTTGTTACAATTGAAATTAATTTTGTTTGATATGAAATGTAATCTAGTGTGTTCAAACCATGTAAAGATTTGATGAAAATGAAAGTAAATAATTTTAGAAGCTTCCCTTATTTTAAAGTCATTAAATTCAAAGCGTAAATACAAGTAGACGCCCATGACAGGATTAGACATATTCCGGGGGGTCAAGTACCAATTGAAGTTGCTGAAGATTAGTCTGAGTCGGAGTAGATTGTCTACTCTTTTTGTTTTAAGCAAGGTTGCACTCTAGTCCTAGACCGGGTCAAAGTTGACCGTATGTGTTGACCGCACCAGGTGTGTCGCTGTAGCCGTAGTTCAGTTGAAATCGGTATGTAAGCTTAGTGATGTTTAGGGATCGTAAGAATTAGTTCTTGCGATTCTCATAGTCTCTTTGTAGTACACCGTGAGCACGCGGTATTGCAGTGAACACTGGCGGGGGTCGGGTCTTATGGGATATTAAGACCGTAGAGTCGGAGATGACTCGGCGATCCTGGTAGATGGAGTCGCATAAGGATGGTTTCCTGGGCTTGTAGAGCCGTATTGGTCTGGATGGATTGAGCCTGTGCTTAGATGGAGATTTAAGAGTGTGTTATGATATGCGTGCAATTGTTACTTGATTCTGTCTGGACCATTTATAATCACTGAATTGTTTGGATTAAATTTCATAGTGTTAGTAAATACTAGTACTTAGTACTGATGACTGTCTAGAAAATCTAGAAACTGAATGTTTTTGTGTTAGGTCAGGATAGACCGAACGGTAAATACTGTGCTTGGTTTTCTATTGTTTCAGACTAACACACGAGGACGTGTGCAAGCAGGATGGCCGTGTCGGAATAATTACGACGCCAGCGCCACCTGAAGGCAGTGAGTGGAAGCTACGGCACGCAAGCGCCACCTGGTGGCGCTAGACGGAGTCTACGTTAGGGCGGGCGGTCGTGCGCAGCGGCTCAGTTATCTCCGGACGACCGCACGGTGCAAATCGTAGAAACTGTCGCGTATCGTTATACTTCCGTTCAGTGTAATTAGTGTCGGGTGTGATTGTGTTCATTGTTCTGTAAATCGATCTAATGGAAATAGTGACCAAGAATAAATCTAGTGCTTTGATATCACGCTACTTTTATTTGCACGATACCTACATTCGTCCACACTATGTCGTTAAATACTTCTGATCCTACATATAAAAAATGTCCCTACGTTTTATTCCTAAGATTCACCATTTCAGAGCTACAGCGATGCAAAAAGTTGAGAAAGTTGTATTTTCAAAAGCTTCCATACCCCTGTGCGATTGTGCTAGACAGTTAAAATTTTCACAACTGATGTATTTCAGTAGCCTCTATAACATCTAATACTAGAAAAAGCTCAAAACCAATGTTTAAGTGGGTTCTCATACAAAAACTATGTTTTTTTTTCTCACCCTTGGCCGGTTTTTAACGTGGTTACCCCAGTAATCCTATTCCAGACGACACCTTTTATACGTGAAGAACACGTTGATTATATGGAAGCCTAGTTAAATAATTGTTTTATGTTGTTTTTAGTACTATACATTTACGTTTCAGTACTACTTTTATGGGTCAAAAAGTACGAAATAACCAATTTTTAGAATTTCTGTCTGAAGTATAACTGAAAAAAATATATTTTAAAAATGTTAACTGTGCATCTAACTCTATTATGAACGTGAAGATCCATATTAACCAAATTTAAATTAATGAAACGCTGAAATCTTAAATCTTCTGAATACTGAAAACAACA
Organism: Maruca vitrata; assembly: GCA_039566165.1. Lineage (NCBI taxonomy): Eukaryota > Metazoa > Arthropoda > Insecta > Lepidoptera > Crambidae > Maruca > Maruca vitrata. Next base: position 4,929,832 of record CM076933.1, read on the forward strand.
CAAAACAATTATTTAACTAGGCTTCCTTATAAACAACGTGTTCTTCATGTATAAAAGGTGTCGTCTATAATAGGTTTACTGGGGTAACCACGTTAAAAACCGGCCAAGTGTATGAAAAAAAACACAATTTTTGTATGAGAACCCACTTAAACATTGGTTTTAAGCTTTTTCTGGTATAAGATGTTATAGAGGCTACTAAAATACATCATTCGTGAAAATTTTAACTGTCTAGCACAATCGCACGTGGGCCTGGAAGCTTTTGAAAATACAACTTTTTCAACTATTTGCATCGCTATATCTCTGAAATGGTGAATCTTAGGAATATAATGTACAGACAATTTTTAAAGATAAAAGAAGATAAGTAATTTTCTCCTACACACTTTTATAATAAAACTTCCCGTTTCGCTCAAAAGTTCATAAAACTGATATTTGTGACATTTGACCTTGAAAATTTAATAGTTGCGTACACCCTACAATATGTAGGTTTTGAGACAACTTTTAGGACGTCAATATACAAGTATTTACAGACTTACAGCTGGGTATCTCGAATTCCGAGATTTTTTCCTAATTTGACTGGACTAATAGTTATATAACCATGGGCGTCAAAATGCGGCCAGATACAAAGTAAATAAAAAATAAAAACTTAAGTGTCTAAATAGGTAGGTTTAAACTGTTCTGCACTTAGCAACACATACCTATGTAGGAAAAAAATGGAGAACCGAAAAAGTATAAATTAACCGATTATTGTGTGTACTTACAAGGGTTGTAGGTACATTTTATTTATAAAATTAACATTTAACACCATTCAACCAATACAGGCAACGGTCTATCTGGTTGCCGACTTGCCGCCCATCAAATAATACATGTATATTGTCAAAAATAGGGTCAAAATCGGTAGCTGTCGGGACGCGGGACAATGTCTTCGAAATCGGTGGCAACTCCGGGTACCTTCCAGCCCGGATCAGGTGCTAGTGTAACACTCACACTGCCCTTGACCTGAAAAGTCCGTCCGTCCGGTTAAACTCAAATCTAGCTATAATCTAGACTGTATCTATTCCAGATGTGGGTAGACGTCGTGGCGGTGGTCACCTCCCCTCTTTAGGTACCGGGCGGCGGCGCGCGCGCTCCCAAGCCATCCGAAGAGAGAAGCTGAACAGCCAGAGTCTACGCAGCCATCTCACACACATCAGACGAGCCAAGGACACACATGAAACAACGGGGTATTAGCCACGTGAGGATTTGAAGTTTAGAAAACTGAAAATGTTCGGGATATTTGCCATGTTGTTTTGTTTTAATGAGCTTCCGATATTTTGGCACTGATGCAAGCGCCATGATCACGGGTGGACTATACGTGCGCAGTAAAAGACTAAGAAAGAGGGTACACCGATATGTCCGCTCTTAGGCCTACCGCCATTCTCGCAGTCCTACAGTTCGGGCTACCATGAGTTTAAAACTTACGCGCTCGATATCGCCTACTGGTCCAAGATCCCAGAGCCGCCAGACATCACTCATTTTCTAATGGACAAAATATATACGAATGAGTAGTGGTGGGGTGTACTATGATCATACGACTACTTGCTACCTCGGCCAGACGGCCATTTTTCTGGAAGCAATTAATTAAAGTACATAAAAACACTGCTCATCTCACTTATATTCTAATGGCTGATTTTAACATATATTTCACACAATATCGTTAAAAACCAGGATTCATTACTCCCAGACACATGCGGTCGGCGGTTTTCCCTAACAGACGCTTTAAAGTTACGAAAAAAATTAATTAATGTCACTTATTTTCTAATGCTTGATTTTTATATATGTTATTCAAACAACTATTTTAAAACGTTTTGCAAACGGACAGACCGATCCAAAGGGCCAAACATTCACCAGACCCAATTTTAATGTCGCTGAGAGTATGGGCACGGGCCTTGTCCGAGCGTATTCTGCGTGTATGTAGCATGTCTAATCTTAGTCGGAATTAATATTGAAATGTAAAAAATGCATATCTATTAGTAAGTAACGCAAGTCATTTTAAAATTTACTTTTTCGTATTCGGTAAACATCGGTGCGATAAATGTCAGTTGAACAAATAGTGTATTCATTAGCTCGCAGTCGAAGACCAATATCGAACCTCTAAAAATGAGACAGTGACATAGAATCGATGTTAGATGTATCACATAACGAAGAATAGTGTTCTGAAATAGAAGATAATGTCGAAGTAGCTGAACAGTCTGATAGCTCAATGAGTAACCCAGAAGTGAGTGAGCATGCAGATAAAATGCCTGTAATAATATTAGATTACAATAAATGTAAAGGCAGCGTTGACACAATGGACAAGGTTGTTTCCTGCTACACTTGCAAAAGAAAGACAGATAGATGGCCCCAAGTAGTCTACGGTAACATGGACGAAATATCAGCATATAATGCATTTGTATTATTCACAACTGCTAATGATAGATGATAGAAATGGTGTCTACCAAAACAACGAATGTTTTTGTAAAATTTAGGTAAGCAGTTAGTTATACCTTACATAAAGTCCAAGAGCACTATTTTCTTTAAAAGAAAATTGCGAAAAAATACGTGAAGCTATTGACTCCATCAACTTCAACTCAACACGAAGAAAATAATGTTGCTATAGCAGTAGCAACATTATTTTCTTGAAATGAAAGAAAGCTCACTATACCAAAGCCGCTTTAAGTTGACCGATTTGACAGTTTTTATTTTATATTTTGCATTAATCTTTGTTGAGAGGAACATATTTAGCGAATCATAAAGAACAACTTTTAAAAATAAGACGTTATTTCAAAATGTCAAATGCACCTAATTATCTAATTATTTGTCTTTTATTACTTAAAATAATTGAATTATAAAACGAAAACGTACAATTTCCACTCTGTATTACGCTTTTACAAGGTTACGCCGTTTGACACGTTTTCATAGTGACGTAATGGGTAATACTCACTAGGTATTTTTTAGAAATAGGATGAAGGATTTTATAATTATAGTTTTTAATAATAATTTTAAATAAGAAACTTCAATTCAATCTTCTGGACGTGAATAAATGTTTTTAATAAAAAAATGTTATAATAGGGTATTTGACTATTTTTTTTTTATTTTGATATAGTTGGATGGACCACTCGAACACAAAGACACTGTTGAAAGTATCACTGTGATATCTGGATAACTCAACGAGATATTACAATTTTAATTGCACATTAATTGGTCGAGCTCAAAAATGCTCCATACAAACGTCGACTGGCGTGTGACGTCACACGCTAGTTTGTTGTATGCAGCGCCTAAGAAGTTTGTTCGGTAGGTTCATCAAAAGTTGCGTTTATTGATATGTTTTCATAATGAAAGATGTGACTAATTCTGTTATTAATAAGATGAAAAAGAAATTTTAAATGATTTTCGCAATTTTGGAATGGACTTGCCCACCCAACTTTAAATTGTTTTTGTAGTCTCATTTCGCTAAAAATTTAAGTTTCGTTTTCATTAATAATATTGATTTACATAAATCTTACTGATTTTCATAAAAATGGCAAGCATAACAACCACAGTCGAATACCCTATTAGACCTTGCTTGGTTATAAAGTGGAAATAACTGTTACTTATATACTTCGGCAATTTTACCGTCGTCCCTCACTAGTGCAGTCAGTCTGACATGTGTCAAATCGGCCAACTTAGAGCGGCTCTGGTATAAAGAAATCGTTGTCAGCTATGTGTGAAAATTTATTGTAAAAAATCTTTGATCTGAGTAATTTGTAAAAAGTTTATATGTAAACAACATTCAATTACAACTGTTTTATGTACTTAATGTCATAATAATTAATGTAATTTTATTATTATTGATTTTTAATTGGATTAAAAGCTAAATTGGTTATATTATTTTAATAAAGTTTTTCAAAATCAAATATTTACTTAGTATTGATAAAAAATTTAAATGTATAATAAATAGAATTAACAAATAAAAATAAAAAGATTTAATGTAAAATGTTTTTTACCCATAATATGCATAAATGTAGTACCCGGTCAAATCTGACCCGAGTAGGGTTCATGTTTTCTCGAGCTTTTCAATTTCTCGGGTCTCGAGAATTCTCGAGGCTAATTTCTCCGGGTCTTCTCGGGTTGTCGAGAAATTGACATTCTCGTACATTTTCTCACATTATTTGGTTCCAATAACGTCAACAAATTCACTGGCTTTTCTCTCAAATAAAGGTATAAAATTAATCATAAAACTTTTATTGATTATATTCAAAAAACATAATTAACTTTATAGAAAAGAACATGATAGGTACTCGTACCTAGTAAAATTGAAGATCATACCTATTCAGATTATATTATTGATAAAAATAATATGAATAATAAAGCCATGATGTGTCAATGAAACTGAAAAAAATACCTTTTCAATTTATCGCGTAATCTGTGAAACACTCACTATGTAAAATACACTTGGCTAGAGTCGAAACACGAATGAACGTGTTAGTCCAGTCATTATAGTAAGTTCACCTCGGAATTCGAGGTGCAGCTGTAAGTCTGTAAATACTTGTATTGACACCCTAAAAGTTGTCTCAAAACCTACATATGGTATATAAACTTGAAAAATTTAATAGTTGCGTACACCCTGTACGCAACTATTAAGTTTTCAAGTTCAAATGTCAGAAATATCAGTTTTATGAACATCGAGCGAAACGGGAAGATTTATCATAAAAGTGTGTAAAATTACTAATCATCTATTTATCTTTAGAAATTGTCTGTACGCTTTATTCCTAAGATTCACCATTTCAGAGATACAACCGTGCAAATAGTTGAAAAAGTTGTATTTTCAAAAGCTTCCAGACCCCCGCGCGATTGTGCTAGACAGTAAAAATTTTCACGAATGATGTATTTCAGTAGCTTCTATAACATGTAATACTAGAAACAGCATAAAACCAATGTTTAAGCGGGTTCTCATACAAAAACTATGGTTTTTTTTTTCTCACACTTGGCCGGTTTTTAACGTGGTTACCCCAGTAAATCTATTCCAGAAGATTTAAGATTTCTGCATTTCATTAAGTTAAATTTGGTTAATATGGATCTTCTGAATACTGAAAACAACACGAAACAATTATTTAACTTTATAGGCTTCCATATAAACAACGTGTTCTTCAGTGTGAGAAAAAAACATAGTTTTTGTATGAGAACCCACTTAAACATTGGTTTTAAGCTTTTTCTAGTATTAGATGTTATATATCTCGCCAGGCGGGGTCTGGGACCGTCTCGACGGAGACTAAACTAGACCTGGCTTTGCGAGAGTTAAAAGCCACCAAGGAGGAAGTTACTCAATTAATTCGAGAGAGAGATGAAAATGAGAAGGAACTGTTGGATGTATTGGATAGGAGCAGTAAGTTAAAAAAAGATATGGCCGAACTACATACTCAACATATTACTGTAGTTGAGGAACGGGACAAATTGCAAATGATTGTTGATGGGTTTGGTGAGTGCACTCAGGAGTACGTCCACAACCTGCGGCGCGTTACGCTGCTGGAGCAGGAGCTGCAGGAGGCCCACCACCACATCAGCCACCTGGAGACCGCCAAGCAGGAGCTCACTGCCTCCCAAACCCAATCCCTGTTTGATGAGCTAGTCGATAGTGCACCCAGCCTTGTTCCTGATGCAATTAACATTAACCCCACTGTGACAATAGATTTGACCAATGACACTACTATATGTCCTTCAACCACACTTGGAAATGTTAAATGCAGCCGGAATAAATTAAGAAAATATTTAAAAATTAATAGATTTATTAAAAAAACCCAGAAGTTAATTAAAAAGCAACACTGCTCATATGATAAAATTAAATGTATTAAGGAAAGACAGCGTTTAGGTGATGAGTTAGATTTATATACATTAACTTTAGATAAACACATAACGACCTCTGAGGAAAGTATAGGTAAATTAGAACTTGAGATAATAAGTTTGACAAACTCCTTGGACAGCATGACTAGTAGGTATTTAAGCTGTAAAAAAGAGAATGAGGAACACATATTGGCTCTGAAGAACCTTTTGGATACCTCAGTGACCAGTGGTCAAAGTCTAAAAAGTGAAAATGGTTCTCAGTCAGTTTGTGACTCATCATACTCACCCTGCTGTGATAGTTTGTTGAATTTATCTAATGCAGTCCACTCCAACGGTTCCTATACACATCCACTTCAGGCATGTAGCAAACAGGTATCTTTTGTAAGTAGTACCAATAACCAGTTTGTTATGTTTAGTGACGAAATAGGTAAAAATATGGGCCCATTAATGAGTAATATTATGGGGCAACCGATTCATAATTATTGTTTTCCTAATACACAATATAATGAAATTATTAAAAAAGTGAGTAAATTTAATTTTAATAGGGACACAACACTCATAATATTTATTGCAAATAGGGGAAATGTAAATAAAAATGAATTGATTAAAAGTTTTAGTTATATGAATAATTTAGAAGTAAATAAAATAATTTTATTTACACTTCCTTATAGTAACAGTTTGCCACAATCAGAAAATTTTATTAGATATAAATTGAATATGACATTGCATACCATGACATTTAATAATAATAATAATAATAAGTTTAATTTAATTGATTGCAATAATAGTGTATTTGACATGTGCAAAGGATTATTATTGACAAGAGATAGTTTTTATCTTCCTAAATTTTATAAAAGACAGATAGCTTTGTCGCTATCATATTGTATTAGTATAAGTAATTCAGCCAAGAATTTGGCTACACAGTCTGCTTTTATTGAGCAGAATAATAATGACATGTTGCCTAACAATTCCCTGGAAAATGTTTCAGGTAATTTAAATTATACCATAAGACAATAGAGGATAACTCTAGCAAATTAATTGTAAGGACAAAAGAAAAGCATAATAATTTAAAAATTATCCATCAAAATATTCAAGGCCTTCCTGGGAAGGAGCTTGAACTTGAATTATATTTAAATGAAATGAATATACATGTTGTATGCCTTACAGAGCATTGGTTAAGACAATATGAGTTACTGATTAGTATTGACAATTATAAAGTAGTTAGTTCGTTCACAAGAGAAGATGCCATTAGAGGTGGATCACTTATTTTATTAGATACATCATTAGCGTCAAAAAACCGTAAAGATGTGACATCCCTCTCTATTGAGCGAACTATTGAGCTTTCTTGTGCAGAGCTCGAGCAGTACATCATTGTCTGTGTCTATAGGCCCCCATCTGGTAACTATGTACTATTTGAGTCTACTATGGAGGAAGTTTTGAAAAAGGTATGTAAATGCAGCAAGAAAGTAGTTGTTTGTGGAGATTTTAATATTAATATTTTGGATATTGACTCTCAACTATCTACTAGGTTTTTGAACTTATTTAAGTCATTTGGACTTAGTAATTTATTTATTGAACCAACTCGAGTAACTCCTGCAACAGCTACTTGCCTTGATAACATATTTTGTAATTGTGAAGTGAATGATAAATCTATTATTAATTTTATTAACTCTGACCACAGTGGTCAGATGGCAATATTTGAACACCATCATTACAATCCTTCATTAAATTTTACATACAGGCCCATTACTACAAGGCGCATAGAAAACTTTAAGAAAAACATTGATTATAAATTTTCCCATTTTCAATATAATCTTAACCAAAACATTGATGTATCATATAAAAACATGTTTGACATAATTTTTAATGAATTTAATGGGATTTTTACTAAAAAAACAATAAAAGCTAAAGATCCCAAGTCCAAATTTAGTGATTGGGCAACTAAAGGCATTTACAAAAGTAGAAATAGATTATATGAATTATATGACATTAAATCACAATCAAATGATATTAATGTTATAAATTATGTTAGAAATTACTCAAAACTATTTAAGAAAGTGTGTGCAATTGCGAAGTCTAATTATTTTAAAGAAAAAATTAGTAAATCAAATAATAAAATAAAAACTACATGGAAAATTATTAACAAAGAGACTTGTAAAAATAAAACACATGACAACAAGTTCTCTCTCATAGTTGATGATAAGCATATTGATTCTGATAAGGAAGTTGCAAATGCTTTTGAAACCTATTTCTCTAATATTCCTATAATTACTACAAGCAAACTAAACTCATGCTCACACCAAGCTCAATCCCTCCTTATAGCAACTGTAGAAAAATGTTTAGTATCTTTTAAATTTACCCAAGTAAATCACAAAATAATTTTGAGAGCCTTTAAAGAATTAAATTTTAAAAAGACTGAAGATTTATGGGGTATTTCTGTGGAACTATTAAAAACAATTATAACCACAATAGCCCCGCATTTAGCTATCGTATTTAACATGTGTATAGAGGTAGGTCATTTCCCTAATTTGATGAAATTTAGTAAAGTAATTCCTTTATTCAAGGCAGGTAATAAAAGTGATCCATCCAATTTTCGCCCTGTTTCTATACTACCCGCACTTAGTAAAATTTTCGAAAAAATTATATACACTCAATTAATGTCGCATTTCAATGAAAATAAGCTATTACATAAAAAACAATTTGGCTTCACCAAAGGAAGATCCACCACTGATGCGGGAGTGGCACTTGTCAAGCATATCTTTGACGCATGGGAGAATAAGCAAGATGCAATAGGCATCTTCTGTGACCTGTCAAAAGCCTTTGATTGTGTAAATCATGAGATATTGCTAATGAAATTGAATCATTATGGAATCTCAGATGAGGCGAATAATTTGTTGAAATCATATCTTAAAGATAGGGTGCAAACGGTTAATGTCAATGGGGTTGATTCTTGTGGCGCTCCCATTCTCATGGGAGTGCCTCAGGGCTCAATTCTGGGACCTTTACTGTTCTTGATTTATATAAATGATCTTCCTTACTTAACTGCGGATCTATGTGAGACGGTACTGTTTGCTGATGATACATCTTTGATTTTTAAGGTTGACAGAGGTAAAAATAACTACGACGAGGTAAATAGTGCCCTCTCGCAAGTTCTGCGCTGGTTTAATACAAATAATTTATTGTTAAATGCAAAAAAAAAAAACGAAATGTATAAGATTTACAATGCCTAATGTAAGAAAAGTTGATACTAACATTATTGTAAATAAGGAAATTGTAGAATTGACTGAATCTACAAAATTTTTAGGAATCACTATAGATGCTAAGTTACAGTGGGGACCTCATATCTCTGTTCTGGCAGATAGACTTAGTTCAGCTGCGTATGCAGTCAGAAAAATCAGGATGTTGACTGACATTGAAACGGCAAGATTAGTTTATTTCAGCTATTTCCATAGTGTTATGTCATACGGTCTTCTGCTGTGGGGATCTGCTGCAGACATTCAAACCATTTTTGTACTACAAAAAAGGGCCATCAGATCCATATATGGTATAAGACCGCGCGACTCCCTTAGAGATATTTTTAAAGATATAGATATTTTAACCGTAGCTTCTCAGTTCATTTTAGATTGTATCGTATATGTTCATAAAAACATGCACTTATTAAATAAAAAGTCGGATTCTCACAATTTTAACACCAGAAATAAATATAAGCTTTCCGTTCCAAGACTCAGGCTTCAAAAAGTTGGAAAATCATTCATAGGTTTAAGTATAATATTGTTCAATAAAATTCCGCAAAATATTATTGAATTGCCGTTGTATAAATTTAAAGTCTATATTAAATCTTGTCTTTTGAAAAAGGGGTACTATAAAGTAGAAGACTATTTGAATGATAAGAATCCATGGACATGATGAGCTGCTCGCTTGGACATCCAAGAATTATGTAACTTGTACATATTATTATTTATTTGTAATTAATTAACAATTATTTAAAAATTATCAGTCGTGAAAATTTTAACTGTCTAGCACAATCGCACGGGGGTCTGGAAATTTTTGAAAATACAACTTTTTCAACTATTTGCATCGCTGTACCTCTTAAATGGTGAATCTTAGGAATAAAACGTACAGACAATTTTTATAGATAAATAGATGATAAGTAATTTTCTCCTACACACTTTTATGATAAATGTTCCCGTTTCGCTCAAAAGTTCATAAAACTGATATTTGTGACATTTGGCCTTGAAAATTTAATAGTTGCGTACACCCTACTATACTCGTATGTAGGTTTTTAGACAACTTTTAGGGTGTCAATATCGAAGTATTTACAGACTTACAGCTGGGTATCTCGCATTCCGAGATTCTTACCTAATTTAAGCTTAAATGACTGGACTATGTAAAAATTACGCCGCACAGCGCTTGCATCGAGGTCAAAGGGCGCCGTACTGCCGTTGTGCTTTGGCCCACGCTGCCACGCAACACAGCAAACGGCGATTTAATTTCTACATAGAAAAATGATTTCTCGAGTTCTCGACTTTTCTCGAGCTTGATTTCCCGGGAACAAAGCCCAACGATTTCCCGGGAATTCTCGGCTCGAGAATTCCCGGGAATGAACCCTAGACCCGAGGAACGGTAACGTTAGTAATTTTGAAGCCCTTATGAAGGTTAAAAATATATTTATTTTTAAAATACAGTACTTATTAAATCCTTCATTCTATTTTCAAAAAATACCTGGTGAGTATTACTTATTACGTCATTATAAATTAAAAACGTATCAAACAGAGTAACCGTACTTTGTAAACCTTTTGATGTTTACTTTAAAATGTAAAATTAACTCAATTTTAAAAAAAAACCGTTTGTAAGGTACATTTCTATAATTATTGCGGTCAGATGAGCACTTTTCTCAAAGTTAATCTTTGATTATTTACGTGATTTTCAAATCATTACCTTTTAAAAATATTTTTTTATACTTGCGTTACTTACTAATAGATATGCATTTACATTTCAATATTAATTCCGACTAAGATTAGACATGCTACCTACATACACGCATAATACGCACGGACAAGGCCCGTGCCCATACTCTCAGCGACATTAAAATTGGTTGGCCCTTTGGATCGGTCTGTCCGTTTGCAAAACGTTTTAAAATAGTTGTCTGAATAACATATATAAAAATCAAGCATTAGAAAATAAGTGACATTAATTAATTTTTTTCGTAACTTTAAAGCGTCTGTTAGGGAAAACCGCCGACCGCATGTGTCTGGGAGTAATGAATCCTGGTTTTTAACGATATTGTGTGAAATATATGTTAAAATCAGCCATTAGAATATAAGTGAGATGAGCAGTGTTTTTATGTACCTTAATTAATTGCTACCAGAAAAATGGCCGTCTGGCCGAGGTAGCAAGTAGTCGTATGATCATAGTACACCCCACCACTACTCATTCGTATATATTTTGTCCATTAGAAAATGAGTGATGTCTGGCAGCAGGGATCTTCCTCTATACGTAAATATGTCTATGACAAACTTGTACAGCGCCGCCTGGTGGTTACGCGAAGAACTACAATCGGCCATATGAAAAAACAATTCGATAGGTTTTTAACGTACGTAAGTTTACGATAGCCAACTCATGGTAGGCCCTACAGTTCACCCGTGATTGCGCTTTCAACAATACCGTAATATCGGCAGCTTATTAAAACAAAACAACATGGTAAATATCCCGAACATTTTCAGTATTCTAATGTGTGTTTAAAAACCATGGCGGTTTAAAAAAATTATTTGAAGTTTGTAAATTAAAGCTCTTTTCTTAGTCGTGTTAGTTTTAATTCATTAGCGTGGCTGTTACTCACGTTTCTATTATCTATGTCGCTTCATGATCATAATCTAGGTCCTCATCGACCTTTGTATATCAAAGACAAGGAGTAGAAGTGGTTTAATAGGTTTATCAACGGGAACAATCATTTTAAGAGAAGGTAAACTTTTTTTTCTTCACGTTTAGCATTGACAGACCTATATGGTTGGTCGAAGAAAAACACCATCTTCTTTGCGTCGGGGATAAACTCAAATCACATTCGTCTACTATAGTTATTTATTATCCGCATTATAGTAAAATACTTAATGAATAGTATCACACCTAATAATGGAATATTATCATGGATAAAGATTGAGTATTTGATTATACATAATTATGTATGCCCCTATCTACAAGTAAGTTAAATTAGCTAAAATATTTATAACAAGATGTAAGTCAAAATATTACGTTTTTTTCATTCGTGAAATGAAGTAGGTAGGTATTTTTATTGTACTTATGGCACTTAATTGCAGAATTATATAGCACACCTAAAATCAGTCTTTTTAGCAAATGATCTGTTATATCACTGGTATTTAGAATGTACTCATAACATAGTTCTCAACACATGAAGTAACATTTCAGCCTAAATAAGGCCTGTTTGCCTTAGTTTAGGGTAAGCCCGTGCCCCAGCAGTGAGAACGTATATAAGCTGATGATGATGATGAAGGGAAGTTCCATTCACCATTAATCAGTACTTTGCCTTTCGCCATGATTGTATATTATGTTCTCTATCTGAATGTAATTGTTCACATCTTCCTCTGATGCCTCTACAACAGGATTCACGTCTCTGATATACAGCCTTCCCCAGAGGCTGAAGGAAACCAGCTCGTTCTGTGGCTTTGTTAGTTTTAAGGACACGTGTTCTCTATCAGTGTATTTAGGTAAATCGTTCTCTTTTCCGTCATTTGATTGTCCGCCATCTTGTGAGTTGTCGCCATCTTGAAACACGCGGCCATTTTGAGAAGATTTAATGAAAGAATAGTTTTGGGGATGGAGAGGGAATTTGTTGTTCCGCAGCGATGAGGGGTAGTAGACCACATTGTCGCACTGGAGAGTGGAGTTGTACTGGTAGCTGTATGTCGACATGCTTATTTCTAGCTCTTGGAACTCAGTAGACATTTCGCTGTCGGTAAACCTGAAACATTTATTTGGTTATAGCAAAATAATGTGCAGATTCCAGTATTATTTGGCAAGCGCAGTGCAAATTAAATATGGTATTGTAAAAAATCATTGTTTTTAACAGATATTTGTCATCGTTAACTTTCCAGTTTTATAACTGCCTATTTAGTTTAAAATACTAAGCAATAGTTAAGTTAGATACTAGAGTTAGTTTGATACTATTTCTTGAAGTTTTTTTTACTTGCAGAATAAATTATTTCATTTCAGGGAAAACTTGATCCAACGTAAGCAGGTAAACAAGTATAAGTATTGCTGTGAAATTGTGAAACATTATAAAATTCTTACTTGTAAGGACAGCTGACAGCAGTATCGTCCTTGCAAGCGACTATTGCACAGAAAGCAACTCCGATTTTGCGTTTGGCATATGTGTTGGTTCCATCTTTGACGAACGCACGGAACTTGGGCTCCTAAGAAAAATATTGATTATTATTAAATTTGAATTGAGTTAAATTTTTGCCAAATATAAATAGTAAAAGTATTTTATTTTTTAACCATTTCAAATTCGGGTAAAGGCAGACGATACGCTTAAGGTTTATTAACCGTACCACTTAGAGTACATACAATAATAATTTATAAAATTTTAAAAATATTTGAGATCTGGATCTCAAGGGTCTGATCCAGCAGCTGCCTAATCAGAGTTTTTGTATGTGTACTGTCAGGTTATGAAATTATATAAATGTATATGATTATGGATCTCCGTCACCAAGATTCTCGTGATTGGGATCAATAGAGAAAGAAACTTGGTATCAACATACATACATAACTAGTAATCGTTAAAGATTTACCGTTTGTCCATTTCGAGGCTTTTCCACTTTAGTTTTGACCCTGAACCTGCAGCTCACACCACCGTCAGACAGCGTGAACTCTTGGAAGCCGGGCAATAGCGCCCTGGAGACGGCTAAAGGCAGCGTCAGGTCTTTGGAGAGCAGTAAGTGGTCCGGCTTGGTTGGATCATCGTACATTGGGCCTGGATATTTGTATGTAACCTGCAAATTGAAGTATTTCTTTACTTTAGAAAACTGAAAATGTTCGGGATATTTACCATGTTGTTTTGTTTTAAGGAGATCCCGATATTTCGGCACTGTTGCAAGCGCTATGATCACGGGTGAACTATGTGGTAAATATCCTGGACATTTTCAGTTTTCTAATGAGTGTAACCATGACAGTTTAAAATTATATATTTCTTTACTTTATATGTAGATTCTTACCGACTTCAAAAAAGCAGGTTTTTGGTTCAACTGTTTTAGGTATTGATTTGGGTTGTCTAGCTGTTCTAAGCGACACGTGAAGGCAGTACCAAGAGTAATACAAACAAATGCAGCTTTCCTGTTTTCTATCATGACAGTATTGAGCATAGAACTTTGTAATATAGCATTTACTATGCGATATTGCATTATAAGACAACTGAAACTGTCCGGGATATTTAACATGTTGTTTTGTTTTAATGAGCTCCCGATATTTCGGCACTGCCGCTGAGGGACGGAGGATCTCGTGTACCGGGTACCCCGTCAGCCACCCACTAAGGGGGGTGGGGTCTGCAGGGTCTGTTTTGGGCAACGCCGGCAGCGTCGTGGCAGTACAAGACTGGTTTCAGAGTCCCATGACGCCGCCTTTCGGCTAGGAGGTACACCCCGGTGTTTTAGTCGGTAGACCCCCTGGACATTGCACACCGCCCAGGAGCCGCGGCTGGCATTTACCACCTTTTCGCCAGCCGTTGGGGAGTCCGACACACCACCTGGAGAGAACCATCACCGGAAAAAAAAAAAAAACTGTTGCAAGCGCCATGATCACGGGTGAACTGCCCGAAATATCGGGAGCTCATTAAAACAAAACAAAATTATATATTGCAGTGTAAGACATTTACGTACACATATATACGGAAATTACTGTTGGAGAGTGAGAAAGTACCGGATTCAGTACTGAACTTAACTTTGTGGTGAGCATTTTTAATGTGAGCATGTGAGGAATAAATAAATAGTTGGGTTGATACCTAATGGTACAAGACCGGTATTCGATTACTTACATGGCCAGGTTTCTTAGGAACTTTGGTGACTAGCAGATGGCTACCGGCAGTCCCAGACGTGACGCTAACTAAGGCTCCCGCATTGCCGGAGTAAATTCCAGAACCTGCAATATTAGTGAACTATTGGAGCATTGCTTAAATAACATAAACTAAATATTTTTATTTGTTGTTTTTTAATGCTATTAAAGCTGCTCCGCCTGAACGGGGTCGTGAATGCGAATTTTCTGATTTGAAATTTACTTTGAGCTTTAATAGCATTAAAAAACAACAAATAAAAATATAATTGCCGAGTGCAACCATTCTGTATAACATTTCTGTAAAGAAATGTTTGCGGACCGATAGTGTTTGATCACTACCGGTGGTGGCGCCACCCGTGGCTAACGGGTAAAAAGTGATGGAAAAATCACATTGATGACTAATTGCTTGGAAAGCTCAGAGAGCAACCGACGCGATATCGGGAGGTCCGGTGGTTCATGTCCCCGTTCAGGCGGTGTCATGAATGCGATTTTTTCAATTTTTAATTAAACAACATACATACCTAGGTTCGTAAACACTGCTTAAAATACATTTTAGTGAAATTGCTCCAAAGCATTGCTCTGAGTAAAATAGTTTAAAATAGTGACCAGTTTTTGACACGACGACGCCTACACAAGTATAAATGCAATGCACTAGTAAGTAGGGTAAAGATGCCTAATATGAGATAGGCGCTAAATATGAGATAGGAAGATATTGGTCAAACTACTCACGTCAGTCATTTGGCGCTAGTGTGGCTCGGATTGACACATCAACAGTGCTAAACGTCTGTCAGTTCGCGCCGGCTAACGGCAATGTAAGAACGTGTGCGTGTTGGTTATTTCAACATCGTAAAACCAAATATTTTTCATCAAATGTTTACAAGGTACGTAACAACTTTATTATTACGTTAAACGCATTTAATTTATGTTTTGTTTGTAGCTTATATGGTAAATTTTAAGTTATGAATGCAGTTAAATTGTATTTTCTTTTGGAAACAAAAAAAAAGGCAGCCATTTTCTAAAACTGTTGTTTTCCTAATATGAGATATGCTAGGGTTCCTAAATTGAGATATCTCATATTATGGTACACAAAAAGAACAATTATCATGGGTGTTGGGTTAAACCGTATATTTTTTTATTTTAGATGCCTCCCATCAAAAGAAAGACCTGGGACCACGCTGCCATGATACAGGCTGTGAATGCAGTACGAAGAAAAGAAATGGGTTACTTAAGAGCAGCGAAACAATTTGGTGTTCCTAAGGGTACCCTTGAGCGCTATGTGAAAAAGGATGTCCGCGCAGAAGATCTTGTCCAGGTTCGTATGGGAAGACGGCCAGCCTTGCCTATTGATTTAGAAGCCGAGCTGGAAAGCTATTGCAAAGAAATGGATAGAAGATTTTATGGCTTACGTCTGCAGGACATTAAATACATGGCGTTTCAATTGGCAATTAAAAATAATTTGAGGCATCCCTTCAGTGTTACTAAAGCTTCTGCTGGTAAAAAATGGCTTCGTGGATTTTTGAGGAGACATCCTACATTATCTATTAGGACACCTGAAGCAGTTTCTGCTGCTAGAGTAAAAGGATTTAATCCAGTTGCAGTCGCCAACTTTTTTGATTTGTACGAGCCTGAACTTGATAAGATAAAATCCGCTCCACATAGGGTATACAACGTTGACGAGACAGGAATAACAGTAGTTCAACATAAACGTTCCAAAGTTGTCAGTATGAAAGGCAAAAAACAGGTCGGTGCGTTGACATCCCTGGAAAGAGGAAAGCTCATGACCATAGTGACCTGTATGAACGCTTGTGGTACCTACGTGCCTCCATTAATAGTTTTCCCAAGGAAAAATATGGCTCAAGACCTAATGGATGGTGCACCAGCAGGTTCCATTGGCGATTGTCATCCGTCAGGCTGGATCCAGACACACCTATTCACAAAGTGGTTTCAGCATTTTATCAACTTTACAAAGCCAAGTAAAGATGATCCAGTTTTATTGGTTTTAGATGGCCACTACACACACACGAGAAACATCGATCTTATTAATTTAGCTCGAGACAACAACGTAATTATAGTTTGTTTACCGCCACACTGCACTCATAGAATGCAACCAATGGATGTAGCATTTATGAAGCCACTAAAAGCTTACTACTCCCAAGAAATTGAAACTTGGCTGCGTAATAATTCGGGGCGCACTCTAACAAACAAATATGTGGCTAGATTGTTTGGTGCGGCTTATGAAAAAGCTGCTACCATGACCAACTCCGTTAACGGTTTTCGCAAAGCTGGGTTATTTCCGTGCAATCGACATATTTTTACAGACGAAGAGTTTTCAATCTTTAATGATGGGGATGAAGAGCAAGATTTACTTAATGTTCAGAGAAATGACGAGAACGCAGATCTGGAAGATACTAGTTGTGTGCTTACTTCGATTGAAAACCAATCAGAGCCAACTGAAATCTTACCCAATAGCGGAATTACAAATGACAATCCTTCAGATGAGTACCAAGGATTAGCATCTTCTAAAACAGCCTCAACAGCTAGTGTTTATGACAATCCAGTACCCAGTACATCGTCTTCTGTCTCCCCGTTTGCACTTAAGCCAGTGCCCAGGCTACCTAAGAACAATTCTTCTTCTAAGAAAACCCGAACTGGAGCAGCTTCTATAATCACGGCATCTCCGTATAAGAAGTCATTAGAAGAATCCCTAAATAAAAAACAAGAAAAAGAAAATAAGAAAGGACAGAAGAAACAATCAGTTAAAAAACAGCAGACAATGAAAAAAAAACCTATTAAAAAGAAAAAAGCTGAAGAAGTTAGTTCCAGTTCCGAAGACGATGACATGCCTGAGTTGGCAGATAGCAGTGGGGATGAATATGATGCTGAATGTCCCTACTGTAGCGGTAACTTTTCGCAGGATACAAGAGGAGAAAAATGGGCCAAATGTGATAGTTGTTTTAAATGGGCTCATGAAGATTGTGGAGATGTACCTATGCTTGTATCAAGTAGAGCCATAGGCATGTAATCGAATCAGCTAGTGTGACAGTATCTAATAAGTATTGTAAAGGAAATAAAATCTTAATCTAACGCTTACCCGCAGACCCAACCTTCAGATTGTTAGCGTTAGCAGCGAGGAGGTTAACGTTCATTGTGTAAGCATATTCTTCTTGCGACTGGACAGCTGTAAATAATACGAACAAAACATTTTAGCTATTGATAAGACGCCTATTCAATTTTGCACAAAGTAAACACAAAAAAAATATTGAAAGGCCACGGTATTTACTAATTCATCCGCAGATGTTTCATTATTGATTTATGTTGTACACAAATTTATTAAACACAAAAACGGATATCACTGTTTGTATGAAATATACGTATCCCTACAATGTTAAAAGAGTGCTCCTAGGTTAAATCTGCCCGCAATCACTACTTCAAACGTATTTCAAACATCTCACCTGTCAAAAACGGCATCTCCGAAAACCACATGGTACTAAACACGATGTCAGTCAAGCGGTGTTTCTGGACGATCTGGGTTGCCGGGACCTGGAACATGATGTCGAAGCAGATGAAGTGGCCGAAGGTGACTCCGAAGTCGGTTGTGAAGAGCCCTAAGTCGGGGCGAAGCGCGGGGTGACGGGTGTACTCGCCGAAGAGATTGATCTTCCTGTATCTGCGGAGGGAAGGAAATATTGCTATTGTAGTTTACGACATACAAAAAAAAGTTTATGTCAAAAAGCATCTTAAAAAAGTTTACTTATGTATAGGACTTCCTTCAGGCACTTCGCACATATCTAACTGTAACTAATATTGATTATTTTGATACAATTAGGAACATTCCGGGTCCCGGGTGCTTTAGTCACAGAAGTAGGGGTTTCGGTCTGCCAACTGTCTTGTGGGTCATAATGCAACAGATGACTGTAACACATTGTGTTTAATAGGTAAATAAAAGAAAATGGGCGGCAAAACGACAACAGGCGGATGGTGATTTCTATTTGAAGTTGCTGTTACGAGGGTTCACAATATTTTAATAAAAACTTTACGACATACCTACGCTACGCCACTGTTGTGATCTGATATAACCCGGAGGACTAAGAACTTCAAGCCATTGTGAATCCACGCCGGAATTCACCCGGGGCATTTAAAAAAGGCGTTATCTCATTTGGTGTATAAAGTACTGGGCGAAAGTGCAATGAAATGCAATACTTCCCCTGGACATGGGATGTACCCAAACTCGGCGTGCCTTGTAGCTGCAAGTCTGAGGATTCGATGTTTGGCTTTGCTTTGAACATGAAAATTAGTTTCAAATATGTAGTGTTTGCGCAAATAATAGACAATACTATCCTATTCCTCTTTTACCTATCAATAACGGCGCCGTTCCGGTCAAACACCACGTTAGTATTGAACAGGTAAGTCTTGCGAGTAGGGCAGAACTCTCCCGGCGCGTCGGTGCAGTCCATCACCTCTTGCAGGTTTACCAGCGCGTAGATCTGGTGCTCTCTCGCGGCTGCTGATAGGGACACTAGTATCTGGAATGTATCGTTTGTTAGGTGAGATAGTGAGGGGAATGGGCTAGAGATTTTTTTACTAACTGACATACGATGATGGCTTGGAGTAGCCTCGTCATCATCACCGGACTGCCAGGGTGGATGGCTCTCAGCCCTAAGGGAGATTACGGTCGAGTTCAGTGTAGAGCATTGCTGTTCATAGCGTCATTAATGTACGAGCGCGTCTAACTAGGTAAGTAGGCTAATTTTTGCGTCAATAATTTTTTTCATTATATTTTTTGGGGTTTTGTTTTCTGGACTTGTTATTTCTTTTTATTTTACAACACAACTCTTATAAAACACCGCATCGATTCGATTATATATCATTTACTCCAATTAATCTTGGATCAATTTTCTACAGAACTTTGCGCATTAACACTTAGTGTTAACGTGTTTGCATAGGCTTTGCATAAGTAAGGAGTGGAAAAGAAAAGTGAAATATAAAACGCCATATTTCGCTAATTCTGTGATGGATTTCATTCACACCCTATGTTGATAGTAGTTTATTTTTTATCAGTTTCTATAGAAGTGACAGAAGCTAATGTTCTTAAAAAATGTATGACCTTACCTACTGTTTAATAAATATGATTTGAGTCTGTAGAAATGTTTATTCGAAGTGCACTAGTAACTAATTACCTTAGGTATAAACTAAAATAAAGAATAAGGTAGTGCCAAATGTACCTCATCGTATAGTTCAGGATGTAAGGCTGGCACCGGATGTTCTTTGAGGAGGCCGTGTATTGGTACTTTCACTTGGTTTCCTCTAGTCAATGTCATTTCTGGGAACACGATAATATCAGCATCCTGAAAAAATTGCAATTAAATCATCACTGTCTTGCAGTTGTAGCATCAACTGCAAGACAGTTACCTAAGTCTACACCTGTAAATTGTCATAATAATTTATTTCGGGCTCATAGATGAGTTTACGTTTAGTTTTTGTAAGTTCTGCACTCCAGAACTGTGGAAGGCCAGACAGGCTGATATGCATCTGGCAATGGCAATCTGGGACATTTCCACACACGGTCATCTGACCCCAAACTAAGCAGAGCTTTTACTATGGGCGTCTGAGACTGATATACGTAGATATTATCAAATACTCGTTCATATTCACATCTAGACACGGGAAAAACACCGATGTTCATCACACAAATATTTGTCCTGAGTGGGAATCAAACCCACGACCCATTGAACCGCCAGCCAGGGTCGCTAATCACTTCCACCGAGTCAGTCAATCTCCATCACATGACCAGTACCTGCGTAATTCACAAGTGCTTCTACTTGGCACGGAATCAGGTCAGTGTATGATAGGTATGTAATTACGTCAGTATGCTGGTGTTAAGGGGACAGTGTCCCTTTAACACCAGTGAGCAGCAAAAGCAGGGTTTTAGCTGGTAAAAATCCTGCATAACCACCACAGCATACCACGACACTGTGGCATCCATAAAGATTTCATTATTAAAAAAAAGGACAGGTATGTGATATTGCCGGATAAATATCTCAACACTGTGGCATCTATGAGTATTTCCCCTGAGTGAAAAAAAATAGAATGGATAAATATCCGAACTAGTACACAATAGAGGAGCTCACTTGTTCAGCCGCCTGTCGTATGTAGTCGAGGTACACGGGAAGATTCTGCGAAGTGTTCCTGGTGAACTGGTACTCCAGGACGGCTGCGACGTAGCTTTCATCTTCAGGCGTCGATTTCTGAGGAAAATTTTATGAAATCGTGACGTTACGTTTGTGTATTGTGATGAAAAGAAGATCAAGTCAATAATAATAAAATATACTTTGTGACATAATCATGAAGGAAGATGTGGACAACTGATATCTTATTATTGATATGCCATATATGATTTATTTTATTTTATAATGTTGCAGATTTTGTTGCGTATCTATGCAGTTGCAAAATACCAATCATATCGATGCCACATAAATAGCTAGTAGGTCTTTAGGAGTGAGAGCCATTCGCTTCCCCGCAAGTCCGGCGATGATGACGAGGCTACTCTAAGCCATCATCGTAAGTTGGGAAAAAAAGCAAATTTGTCTGTGTAGAGAACTTAGACGATACCATTACATCCTTGTACCGTACCTACTATAAAAATGCAAGTATCAGCGGCTATTCAGTTAAGCTGTTCGATTGAAATCTATTTAAACAGATAAACGCTAATCAGTGGTAAAGTTAAATCGGAGATCAGAGTTTATTGAACTTGTGTTCAGTTGTTTTCCTTCTGTATTTGGACTTTATACGCATAGTACAGCCACTTTTACTTTTTGTGGGGCGACATTCGCATGTGTTATTGAATTACGTACGTTATACAGCATCCGATAGCAAAAAAATGACATTTGTTTTTGGTGTAAGTACTTATGTTGTCTTGTTATTATTATGTTCGTGTTATTTGGCTATGAAAAATTTTCTGTCTTAGTAACTACTAATTTTGTTTATGTTATTGTACCATATTTATGTTGCTCATCTACATGAGCAACATAGATATGGTATCATACATATGATCGTTTACTAATGTTGTGACATTGCACCGTGTATCAAGACCCAATTCGGCATATTACTACATCTTTCTCTGAATTTCCACCATCTGCCTAACATAATTAAGCTAAAGCAAAATGCAGCGTTCATGCAATCGTATTGATTATACTATGTTTCTAGGACAACCCGTTTTTAGGGTAGGACACAACAGTCTTATGTTTGTATGTAAATTGTATTGACATATTTGTATATCTAATTATACGCACCTGATTGGACCAACTGAAACAAAGAGAAATACACAGCACTAACACGAGTCGCATTTTATCAAACAAAGAACTTGAGGATGTCGCGGCAAATCGTCACTTAGATTATTTTGTTTGTAAATAAGACACAGTAAATACGAGGAATGGAAATGTGAAAGTCGTCTGATTCCTCCGGAGGCTGGGGAAGTACTGATCGGACTGGGATGGTAACACTCAATACATAGCGTATAGCCGGCCTTTTATTATTATCTGAAGTGAACTTGACCGGCCGGTGAATCATTGGTGAATGCACCGATACAATTGTTGCAGGGAACTCGTAATGTGTTTGCCCTAAGCTACATAATCGGAGGGATAAGTAATAAATTAATTCTTGTTTAATAAATTCGTTCTTGTTTTGTATTAAAAGTAATCATCATCAGCCCATTCCCGTCCACTCCTGGACATAGGCCTCCCCTAGGGAATAGGGTTAAAGGTAATACAAAACATAAATTTATTTATTACTCCTTTTTTGTTTATTTAATTATTATATTTCTAGGCTCTGGACTTTATCTGTACCAAATGTCATTTAAATCGGTCCAGTACTCTATGCGTGAAAGCGTAACAGACAGACAAACAGAGTTACTTTCGGATTTATAATATTAGTAAGGATAAAAATACATATTAAAAAAATAAATATATTAAAAGGAACCGTGTAAGTGGTAGTGGTGACACAACTTGTGTTTACACGGAACGCGAACCTTGTCGTCGCTGTTTTTAAAGCCACTTCAATATCTTCATAGTTTTTAGGTGAGACTAAAGTGAAACTGCTAGGGCTACTAACGTTCTTTACTAAACCCTTAAATTGTAGATAACTACAAGGCAAAATAAAGCCGAAAGTGCAAAAGGTGGTGGTATGAGAATGAGACGTACATAAATAATGAGATGAGAAGATGTCTATCACACACATGTACCTATTTACTTTTAAACCTATGTAAATAGTAAACGTATATTTAGAGGACTTCCCCGCAGGCTATTAGTATACTGTTCTAGTTGGTATCTAGGTAAAAATGTCTATGGTAGGTATTCATTCGACCTAAAAGCATAGTTGGTAACATGTATACCTAACTTATACCTAAATAACGTACCCGTATATGGGAGCAAACCATATGGTTTACATAAGTTAACTTAATTAAAAAAAAAACAAAAACTTAAATTTTATTTTAAGGTGACACGAAATCTTTATTTATTTGGCTGATCAAACGCCAAAAGTGTTTTAGAGTGGCACTTCTGTCCACTGCTGGACATAGGCCTGCCCAAATGCACGCCACTTCTGACGTTCTTCGGCTACTCGCATTCAGCTACCAGCCGTCCTGCGCAGATCGCCACTCCATCTGGCCTGAGGGCGTCCTACACTACGTTTGCCGAGACGCGGTCTCCACTTTAGAACTCGTCTACCCCAACGGTTGTTGGCTGATGTGGCCAACCCATTACCACTTCAGCTTGCTGATGCGTGACACGTATTACCAACACAAAATAAGACGAGATGATAAATACAAAACAATAGTGATGCAATGGAACCATACTATGACCCAAACTCACGGGGGCGCCCCGACTCTATTGAAGTATTCAGAATTGATGAGAGATATGTTACTCACTCCCAGAACATTATACTGCATAGTATAGTCATAAAATTATACCTATTCGTTACATTTTCCTGTTACCTCTTATACAGTCTCAACACATTATTTTTACTTTGAGACTTTTTATGATATCAATGGTCAACGCCTAAAATGAATATTAAGAAAAGTTTCATTACAATTAGATCCCTAAGTATGTATTGCGATGAGACATTCGTAAGGAGTAAGTATATAGTTCCTATCAATGTTTCCTTACATAGAGTTGCATAGTATATATTTATATTATTAAGCCTAGCATGACTAATGAACAATGGCAATAAATATGATAAAAATATTAAGTGATGCATGGTTTAACAAAGAAAAATAAACTATTATTATCACAATTTAACGTTTAACGATAGCTTAACGTTTAGGACGTTAACGCTCATAATTCGTTACATTCGAATTGCTTCTTGCTACACTTCGCTTTGTTTGTCAAAATTATTTATTTATTTATTACTTGTGACCCGCCCTCGCTTCGCTTCGGGTAAATTTTACATACAAACCTTCCTTAAGAATCACTCTATCTATTAAAAAAAAACGCATCAAAATCCGTTGCGTAGTTTTCAAGATCTAAGCATACATACGGACATACAGCGAAAGCGACTTTGTTTTATACTATGTATTGATTTTCTCCTTTATTATGGTAGATGACAATGTCTGACTTAACATGCCATTTCACAGTTAGCAATTAATAATAATATTTCGGAAACTAACTACTCCATGTACTCGAACTCGAATTTTATATTTCTAGCAAACTGTGATAGTAGTGTGTGTGATAGACATTATGGGCATTGGCCCATAATGTCTATTGCTGCCTTATCACAGTAATAAATTAATACAATTATTAAGAAAAAAAAAATCGTAAAATTTATTTTAATGACAATGTGATCTTGTAAAAACATGTTACATAATATTATTACTGTGAAAAAATATTCGTATACGCTAATTTGATACATACAGAAAGAAATTATTACGCTCTGCATGCAAAATGCCTTTGTGTAATGGCAATAAGGTATATTAAATCGGACGTAGGGCACTTGCCTATTTTAAATTAAAAAAAAACTATAGGTTACCTAATAATTTTGTATCGAAAAATAGATAGCATTAATAGTCTTTAATATAACATTACTCATTATAAAAATAGGTAAAGGCAAAAACACGTAAATAACACCGTGATCTTCTTTCGCAATTACTGATAAACAAAAATCCCACGATTGTGACGTCATTCTGAAATTGTTCTAAATTAAAAAAAAAAACAATGCTCCACCATTGGGCAATTTCTCGAAAAGCTTATCGGTTCAAACGATATAGTCGCATCTTTTTTAAAAGATGTGATATTCAAAGAAATCTCTGGGAACATGGGGATTAGGATTACGGGTCTTCCGATTTTTCGGTAGATACGATTTATACGATATGACTTGCTATCGCACTTGTCTTGTTTGGTCGGCAAGCGTCTGGGCTTTGATAATATTAAAATAAGGATATATCACTCAAGTGGTTATGTAGTTATCATCGTCTTATCACCTGTCAATTAAACTTCATACAATACCTACTAATATAATTTTGATACGAGATATTATTTCTTTTCGAGAGAACCTTATCGGTTTTAGTCCCCAGGTTGTGGAAGGGATAGTTTTTGGAATATTTTGGAAAAACCTCGGGAACAAAATTGGGGATTAGTGTTAATATGAACTGCTTACGATAAGAACACTAATATAATTTTATCGTGTTACGAATACGATTGTTGTTATTTGATAAGTTATCACAATATCTTGCATAGTCAAACAATCTCTGCACAGGTTAAGATGAAAAATCGTACATTTTACCTTGACAATGATTATAATAGCATCGTAACATTGCTAACTATTTTCCTCAATTTAAGGGCCAATGACACCATTAAATTTGTATTGTAAGCAGCTTTGAAATGCTGAAAAATGGCTTTACGCAACAGCTTATGTCTTTTGCATGTTAATTTTTTATTTGTTGATACCAAAATGAAATGATTAATTGAAATATTAATATGAAATGTTTTATTATTATAGAAGGAATATTTATTTAAAGCATCAGACTTAGTTAACTGGAAAATAATATAATTATCTGTAATTTATTTACACATTTTTGTCATTGTTCTAGTCCACATGGTCTGACTTCAAATTACAGGTGCACTCGTGACATTGAATGTGAACAAATAATTAACATACAAACAACAAGGCATTTGCATGTAAAAGCTAGCACGAATTTTATCAAAACTCGGCAAAATGTACTTGTACAACTCAAACATTGTCTAGGTATAGCTAGCAGAGTCAAAAGTAATGAAACACATAAAAAAAATAATGTACTCATATTTTTTTACATTACAATAAAGCTAACAACCATTATAATTGCAATGTCCTAAAATAGACTGATTTGTAAAACGGCCCGTTTAGTCAATTCACATAATGACCGATTGTTTGAATGCCCGTCGCACGACCGGCAAAAATGTTTATCTCAGTTGTCTTGTAATAAATAGTGTGGTAGGCTTTCTCCCCCAGTATAATCGGGAACTTGCGGCGAGTCACTCGTGGAGAGTGTAAAATCATGATTTTCTTGACTTATCTCGTCGTCTTGGCGAGCTGCCTTCATGTTTCTGTTCAGGTACAAAATTGTATATCTTTTTGTCATCGTCACACATAAGTAATAGTGCTGTCTGTCCTATGTACGTATATCTTTAAATCTATACTACAGATTGGACATTTGTCCAGTAGTGAACAGACCTGATGATGATGATGATGAACGGATTTTGATGCAGATTTTTGCAAATCTATCGCATCATCACTGCTTTCATTTAACATGACGATGATCCCCGACGATGATTGTGGGATTCAGTCACTAGTACTTTATGATTCCATCCATAATTTAATATAACGGTAGGGTCTGACTATCGTGCATACGTTTTGTCTTTGAATATTTAGCGGAAATTGTTAATTATATTTACAAAGGTTTAAGGAAAATTAGCACTTTATCTTTGAAATACATTGTCATTAAAATTACGTGTTAATGCATTTAATGATCGAGATTACTTATCTGCGATTTTCCGACAGACAAGTAAGTGCATGTGCTCTTTGCCTGTAGATCTTTGCATAGAGTTTTTCATAACACATTCACAGCTCTTTCATCATCCTCTTCGCCTTTTCCCGGTTGCATCCTTGCGGAGCCCGGGGTCCGGCTGCCGCGAATTCGGGAGTTCTTTACGCGATCTGCTCGCGTAACTCCCGACATCCAGCGCAGCATCTTCATCTCCGTGACCCGCAGTTCCTGCTTGTGCCCACATTCACAGCTCTTTATTGTACAGAAAACCACGCATACTTTCACTGAGCGAAAAAAATTTTTTGATACAATTTGCCTCATAACATTTCTTACGCAAAAATAATGCCGTTTGTTCAAGAGAGCGTCCTATAAGGTCCTGTAGCGCTACCAGTTGAGTTAAGTTAGCTATCTAAATCTACGAGTACGTTAAAAACCTATCGAATTGTTTTTTTTTGATACTACTGATTTTAGTTCTTAGCGTTACTGCTAGGGGCGCTGAACAAGATTTTCATAGACATATTTACATAGGCAATATCGAGTCTGTCACTACTGTTCTAGAATGGAACCCTGGAAAGATCGTACGTACCTTAATATTCAGGTGCTATGTTCCAGCAATAATAGACGAGCGTGTATGAAGAGGTTGATGGATGTGGAAGTAGCGCAAGTGGTGTGCCAGGACCGTAGCACATGGTAGGAGGTGATCTTTGCCTACCCCTCTGGAAAAAGGCATGATACTATGTATGTATGTTCCAGCGATCGACTCCGGCAGACGACAGTTACGTCGCAGCCGTTCTGGAGTACCAGCACGTGAGCTTCACCAATGCGAACCTCGCTAACTACCTGCGCTTCATACAGGAGGCGGCGGAACAGGTAAAGGCGGAAAAAAAAGACTCTTTATTTTTATGTGAGGTTCCTCTTTCAAAGTGGTACCCAGAATGTACCTATAATTTAAAATAAACACTTTATAAAGTTAGTATTTTTAAGATTATTTAAATGAGGCGCTTTTCTTTGTAGTGTAGTTACCAAATATACCTATAACGGACAATAATGTGTGAAATGGCCCACGGGTCACCGTCCAAAGGGGGGCTAGGCCTTAGAGTCTGCGCGCTAAAAACACGTTTTGACAAGCTATCAAAAAACCCTAACGCTCAGGGAACCCCGGATTACATTAAAAAAACTGACGACATACCAACATTTCCATGCATTTAGTTGCTGCTACTTCAAACGTGTGTTCATTAGACTTATTTCAAAATCGTTTCAGGGTGCCGACATCATGGTGTTTCCCGAATTGACACTGAGCGCATCAGCCATAGAAGTACCTGTGGGAGGTCGCCTACAGCAGTATCCCGTGCCAGCCTTGCAGCCAGATTTGTATGATGAGGTAAGCTTCATAGTATTGTCTATTATTTGCGTGAACACTACACATTTGTTGGCAAGACTTGGTCTTGCCCGTGACCACGAGCGCTGTAAAGAGCTCGAAACGTCAGGTCTCTAAATAATATGTTCAGAATAAGAATACACGCAAGTTTAATCCGTAAAATTTGTGTTTTTTCGAAAGAGGTAAGCTTCGTCATCGTATTTGTCATTCATCTGGCAGCACTGCATTCTTACACACGAGTAGCATTTGCTGTGGACATAATTATATTTGAAATTCATGTGACGTACGATTATTTGACGCTTTAACGGTGAAGGAAAACATTGTGAGGAAACGTGCACATCTACGAAGAAGTCCTAAGGTTGTGTAGTCGACCAACTTGCACTTGGCCAGGTTGAGTGAGAAAGGCCTTATCGCCCTGGTTTAGGGTAGACCCGTGCCCCAGCAGTGGGGACGTATATGGGCTGATGATGATGATGATAATTATATATGTTCAAGCAGTCAATGCTAGCCTAGCGGCGCCAACGCAGTGCGGCCGGTCCAAGATTTAATTGGCTGAGCTGAAATTGATATAACATATTATTAAGTCACCTTAGTCACGTTAGCCTCGGCTTAAGAAAGAGTACAAGTCGCCAAGATAATAGGCGTGACGACTGGGTCAAAATCTTATTATTCTATTTAGTCCGTAAGTTAGTTTATACAAAAATATGAGACACGTATTTTTTGTTTTTCAATTGATTGAAAAATGACAAAATTATAGCTTATCAAACTTCTGGAGTGGGGGCTTGTGATGTGACGTCACGCAAAAATTGTACCATAACGTGACGTCATACTGTTGCGGGAACGGGGTACGTTAAATTCAAGATACGCCAAAAGTCACCAAAAGACAATTAATTTATTTATCGACTAACAATTACACAATTAAACACTTAAAAAACACAATTAGAAACACTTAATTACAACACTAAACACGGAACACTAAATTACACTAAAGCACTGAATCACACTAAAACACTGAATTTCACTGACTATTCGCAGGTAACGCACTCGATCACTCTTAGTTCGCAGGAGACTGATTCGCTTCGCTTTCCAAATCGGAACTGTCCCGTCGCGTCGTACATCCCGCTTTTATACCCAGTGAGGACGCAGCTCTTCGCGTGGCGTCGAGAATCTTCTCGCGGGGATCGAAATTTCTAGAACTCGCTGGAGCTCGCTCCGACCGACCAGAGTGTGTGACGTAGTATCGTGCAAGCGAATATAGACCTTATCCATACGACGATAAGACTAATTTCGCTTGCACGGTCTCTCAAGGTCGTAATATTATTATTACTTTAGAACACTCTAGAGCTTGCTACAACCTACCAGAGTGTGTAGCGTAGTATCGTGCAAGCGAATATAGACCCTATCCATACGACGATAAGACTAATTCCGCTTGCACGGTCTCTCGTGGTCGTAACATTATCCCCTCTTAGTCATGCTCGTCCCGAGCATCATTTGACCCATGGTAACGAGCCAATCGATCAATGTGAACAATTTTCGGCTTGCCTCTTGTCCCTTGTTTGATCCGATAGGTTAAGTCGTTCAGCCTAGTGATGATCTTGTATGGTCCTTCCCACCTTGGCTGGAACTTCGGTGATTTGCCCTTCTTCCTGAGTGGGTTGTGTAACCAAACCAGACTCCCTTCATCGAAACCGTCGGTGTTGGCTTTGCGGTCGTAACGGGTTTTCATTCTTTCGCTGGATTTTAGACTGCAGTCTCTGACGAGAGCATGTACTTCATCCAGGCGCTTCTGTAGGTCAGCCGCATATTCGGTTACTGGTTTCGGAGCTTCTGGCGGTGTCCCAGTCAACGCGTCTACCGGAAGCCGCATTTCTCTACCGAAGTTTACCATTGCTGGGGTTGCGCTGGTGCTATCGTGGATCGCAGATCGGTAGGACAGCAAGAAAAGCGGTATGTACTGGTCCCAGTCTCGTTGATGCTCGTCCACAACTTTGGCCAAGTGGTTTTCCAACGTTTGGTTGAATCTCTCGACCATGCCATCGGATTGCGGGTGTGCTGGTGTAGTACGGGTCTTATGCATACCCAACTAAAAATTCCTTGGTCAGAATGTATCTCAAGAGGCACACCAAATCGGCAAATTACCTCGTGGACTAACTTCTTGGCGACCGTCTTTGCTTCTTGATTAGGCGTAGCGAAGACTTCAGGCCACTTAGTGAAGTAATCTTGGACCACAATGATGTACTTGTTTCCCTCATCGGATTCTGGAAAGGGGCCAGCTACATCTACTGCGATTCTTTCCCATGGAGCGCCGACGTTGTACAGCTTGAGTTTGCCCTTACTTCTGGTTTGTGGGCCCTTTACTGATGCGCAAGTCGTACATTTCTTGCACCAGTCTTCGACATCCTCCCGACAGTGTATCCAGTAGAACCTCTGTCTCAGCTTCTCTAGGGTCTTCTTCACGCCTAAATGTCCCCCGGATACCCCATCGTGTATGTACCTCAGTAGCGAAACAACTTGTTTACGGGGTACAATCAGCTGTAGTGTCGTTTGATCCCCTTTTGGTGTTTCCCATTTCCTGAAGAGTACTCCATCCTTAATCTCCAAACTGTCCCATTGTGCCCAGTAACTTTTCGTGATGGGGCTTGATGATGCTACATGGCTCCAAGAAGGTTTTTGACCTACTTCTTTCCGTTCAAATATTTTCCTCAGGTCACTATCCTCTTTTTGAGCCTTTTTGATAGCGTCTTCGCTCCATTCATTATCAAGTCCCTGGGTGGTAATCATCCGGACTTCTTCTTTAGTCTCCGTCTTAGAACAATGACTGCAGGCCACAGGACAAGGTCTCCTTGATAGGGCATCGGCATTCAAATGCGTTCTACCACTCCGATGTTCTGTTGTGAAGTTGTACTCCTGTAGTTGCTCTAGCCACCGCGCCACTTGTCCTTCAGGGTTCTTAAACTGCAAGAGCCATTTTAACGCAGCATGATCTGTCCGCAGGGTAAACTGTCTTCCAACGAGGTACTTGTTGAAATGCTGTAGAGTCTTTACTACTGCCAACAGTTCCTTACGAGTCACACAGTAGTTCCTTTCAGGTTTTGAAAGTGACTTACTGAAATAGGCGATCACCACTTCCCGTTCACCTTGCTCTTGCGATAGAACTCCGCCTATGCCAGTATTGCTGGCATCAGTGTCCACGATAAACCTTCCTTCTCTGTTCGGGTAGCCAAGTATAGGACTGGTGCAGAGGTGTTCTTTTAATCTGACGAAGGCTTGATCACATTCCAAGTCCCAGGCGAATACTCGTTTATCTTCCGTGAGCCGATGAAGAGGTTTCGCTATATCAGAGAAGTTTCTGACAAAGCGCCGGTAGTATGCGCATAAACCCAAAAATGATCTCACGTCGGTCTTGTTAGCTGGAATAGGCCATTCTTGGACAGCTTTGATCTTCTCTGGGTCAGTCCTTACACCTTTCGATGAAATAATGTGGCCTAAGTAGGCGACTTCTTCCTTGAAAAACGTGCATTTCTTTGGACTGAGTTTCAAGTTTGCTTCTCGTATTCTGGTGAAAACCTTCCTCAGGTTACTGACATGCTCTGTGAAATTTCGACCCATGACAATGATGTCATCCAGATAGACCAGGCATGCATCACCCAGAAGTCCAACCAGTACTCTTTCCATCAACCGCTCGAATGTCGCCGGAGCGTTGCAAAGTCCAAAGGGCATGACGTTGAACTGCCACAATCCATTCCTAGTTCCGGTCGTAAATGCCGTCTTCTCTTTGTCTTCTGGATGGATGTCAACTTGCCAGTACCCACTCTTAAGGTCCACTGTTGAGAACCACTGCATGCCACTCAACATGTCCAGTGTGTCGTCTATACGGGGCAGAGGGTAGCTGTCCTTCTTCGTTGCATTATTCAACAACCGGTAGTCTACACAAAACCTGGTGCTGCCGTCCTTCTTCTTAACCAGGACTACTGGCGAAGACCACGGGCTCGTTGAAGGTTCTATGATGCGGTTCTTCTGCATCTCGGCAACCATGTCTGCTACCTCCTTCTCTTTGGCAAATGGAAGGCGTCTAGGCCGCTGCTTTATTGGTGGCGCGTCTCCCGTGTCTATTCTGTGTTTAACGAGACCTGTCCTTCCCAAATCATGGTCACCCTTCGAAAATATGTCGTTGAAATCTAGCAACAACCTTTTAGCTTGCTGAAGTTCCCGCTCAGAGAGCTTGTCCTTACAATTTGCTAGGAGCGGTGTGACGTCATCTCGTTGACAGGATTCCGGTTCCCGGGCCCTTTTCATCCTTCTGATGGATTGGCCTGCATCGCACCGTCCGATGACACAGTTTCTTCGTAGCTGCACTTCATCTCCGCTAAGATTGATGACTCGCACCAGCGCTCCTTTTCCGGTCATTGCCAGAGTTCTTGCTGTGATCCAACTCGGATGGTCGCCGCAGT
This sequence comes from Maruca vitrata, assembly GCA_039566165.1. Lineage (NCBI taxonomy): Eukaryota > Metazoa > Arthropoda > Insecta > Lepidoptera > Crambidae > Maruca > Maruca vitrata. The sequence goes on from CM076933.1 coordinate 4,962,566, forward strand.
TTTCTATGACGACGCTTCGCCCTTGACACGCAGTGTAAGGGAATCTAACTTTGACCAGAGTTTCAGATCTCGGCGGTAGGGTCGTGTTTTTCAGGCAGTAAACTGCGCATGATCTCGCTCCCTCTAGGAATACTTCTTGTGCGGGAAACTAAGTACTCCTTTAGCGACGTCTACCACACACTTCTGGTCTCTTAAAAAGTCCAATCCGATGATGCAATCGTCCGTGATGTCTGCTACGAGTACACCGTATTCAAAGGTTTGTTCTCCAATGGTTATCTTCGCCATCGTCTCACCGAAGACGGTAACTGGCTGGCCTGTTGCTGTTTGAAGCTGAACGGATGGTCTCTGATTCCACACAATAGTCCTTTTCAATAGCTCCGGACGCACTATTGTTCTTGAAGCACCGGTGTCAATAGTAAAATGACACGTTACGCTGTTCAGCTGTCCAACCACTGTAAGGTTGTTCCCATTACCAATCTGTGAAACAGTGACGGTAGGGGCTCGATGTTGACCAGCCAGCGCCCGCCCCACGGCCCTGGCTTCTTCTAGTTTAACGACAGCTCTTCTGCGTCCACCTGTGTAGAGGACGCTACTGTCGTTCTACGTGGCCATCTTCGCTTGGGGCAACTACTCCGAATATGGCCCCTCTCGCCGCAGCCATAGCACATCGGACCCAAAGAAGGTTTTTCCTTCACCACAACCTCCCGAAGTCGTTGAGTTCTAGCGTCTTGACGCACGGCTTCCACCTCCAAAGCATGGGCTAGAGCTTCCTGTAAGGTCTGATGATGGCTCAATTTCACGGTGTGTCTGACGTCTGCGTCTCTAATTCCATCACAGAAAGCTTGCGGGATCATTGATTCCACCATTGTCGGGCATGACACGTACGCACGTCTGACTAGCCTTTCGATTTCCGTTGCCCATTGCTGCAGACTCTCACCAGGCTTCTGCTGTCGGTCGCGGAGTTGTGCTCTATACGCGTGTTCCAAGTGTTTGTCGCTGTACCTGCCCTCTAGTGCTCTTTGGAGAGCACCTAAAGTTCTGTTATCCGAAGGCAGGTTTTCCAACGTGAGCAGGGCATCTCCACGAAGAGCCAGAGTCAGAGCTATCAATGACTCTTCCTCGTTCCACCCCTTTCCTTTAGCCACCGTCTCGAACTGGTACCAAAATGCTGCCCAAGACGTCGTTCCATCGAAGTGGGGTACTTCGATTTTCGGAGAATCCGACACTACCGTAGCACCCCGGGTCCCCAGTCTTGTCATTTTGGTATGCAGCTGTCGCATCTCAGCATCCACCTGGCTCAATCGATCCTCGTGTTGGGTGAATCGATCTTCATGTTGGGTGAGTCGATCTTCGTGTTGGGTCAGTCGATCTTCGTGTTGGGTCTTGACGCTTAGCACATCATCCTTGAGAGCATCAATCTGCTTTTCTAATACTTCGTGCTTCTTTTCAATAGCCCCCAACAAACTCTTGCTTAGCTCTTCCTTGAGTTCGACCAGTTGCTCCTCCTGGCGACGGGCTTGCTCCTCCTGGCGAAGGTCTTGCTTTTCCTGGCGAAGGGCTTGTTCTTCCCTCAGCTTAGCAAATTGTGCTTCCTGAAGTCGGGCAAGCTCCTCCTGGCGGCGGGCTTGCTCACGGGCTTGCTCCTCCTGGCGGCGGGCTTGCTCCTCCTGGCGGCGGGCTTGCTCCTCCTGGCGGCGGGCTTGCTCCTCCTGGCGGCTGGCTTGTGTCTGCAGCATTTTAAATAAGTCTGCAAGCTCCACAGGCCCAATTGATGTTTGAATTGATCCCTCCGTTGAAGTGCCTTCACCCTCTTGCAGGGCCGCGGTTTGACTCCTTGTTACTCGACCCTCACTGTCTTCTCGTGGTGTAAGAGGCATCTTGAATCCCACTTCTGACACCAATTGTTGCGGGAACGGGGTACGTTAAATTCAAGATACGCCAAAAGTCACCAAAAGACAATTAATTTATTTATCGACTAACAATTACACAATTAAACACTTAAAAAAACACAATTAGAAACACTTAATTACAACACTAAACACGGAACACTAAATTACACTAAAGCACTGAATCACACTAAAACACTGAATTTCACTGACTATTCGCAGGTAACGCACTCGATCACTCTTAGTTCGCAGGAGACTGATTCGCTTCGCTTTCCAAATCGGAACTGTCCCGTCGCGTCGTACATCCCGCTTTTATACCCAGTGAGGACGCAGCTCTTCGCGTGGCGTCGAGAATCTTCTCGCGGGGATCGAAATTTCTAGAACTCGCTGGAGCTCGCTCCGACCGACCAGAGTGTGTGACGAAGTAGGGGAACCTGTTGTACCTTGGACAGTGTTGTACCTAGGACAATTGTAATTTTTCGTAAACTCCCGCGCTTTACAATAATATTGTATATGGCAGTCAAAGCCTGCTTTGATAAGACTCTCGTGAAGTTAGTTGTGATTCGCCGGCGCCGACGTTTGACTAAAAAGTTCGTTTTTTGGAATTTACTTATGGCCTCTTAATTTGTCACGATACGTATTTATAAAATATCTTTTACTTCCGATATAATCTCAGTTTATTTAGGTTTTAGATAGTATAGTTGTCAGAACCCAACCTCAATTAAAAGTGTGTTTAAACAAGTTGTAACTAAAAATTGTTATGATGTTGTACCTTGGCCCCCCAACTGAGGATGTACCTTGGACATAGATAATACATAGATAATTTTGATAAAGATAATATAACCTTATAAAACATATTTTTTGATTATATTTTTATTCTATTTATATAAGGCAAAAAATAAATATTTAAATATGTTAACATTTGTTATGTTATTGACACAAAATAAAGAGACAAGAGACTATTAATTAAGGTAAAATTAACTAAGGTTAATCTGCTATTTACATTAATGTTTTTGTTGATTACAGGTATGAGCATTATTGTTGTACTTACCTATATTAAAAATAAAACTCTGCTGCAATTGCTAGTGTTTATCTTCATTCTACCCTGGAATGTCCAAAGTACAACTGGAACGGTCCAAGGTACATCAGGTCTGTTGTACCTTGGACAGTTTTCCCTTTTTTTTTAAAGTTGCTCTTGTTTCCAGCTTTACCGAAAATCCTCATATTTTATGTATTTATTACATAGTTGAGTAACTGATCTTTCTATTATTCCCTATTTGACGGATCTTATTCTTACCATTTATTTATAAAAAATAAAAATATCAAAAACTGGCCTAGGTACAACAGGTTCCTATCGTGCAAGCGAATATAGAGCTTATCCATACGACGATAAGACTAATTCCGCTTGCACGGTCTCTCGTGGTCGTAACAATACGAAACTTCTAAGCACTATATCTTCATAATTTCTTGTGTGAAACAAAATAAAAAATACGAGTACAATATTTTTAAATAATCTAAATAACGGACTAATTCTATTTTTTTAGTCGTCTCGCCTATTAACATGAAGTAAATTTTATTTATTTATTTATTTATTGGACTACCAACATAAGATACAGTAGTTTCATATCAGTTCTATATTTTGTTGATTCTTTATTATGTACTCGCATGTACTTAACATTACGCTCACTCTATTACTTACTACTACACTACTATTTCTCTTTTTCGCTCTCTTCATCTCTCTTTGGCTCTCTCTCTTTCTCTCTCTTAGAGTCTTCGAGCTCGTCAACTATCGAGTGATACCATGTTCATCTTCTTTATCTTCCAGGTGCTGGTAGCCATATCAGAAGCAGCGAGGCAGCACCAGATCTACGTGGTGATCAATGTTGAAGAGATTATGAACTGCACCACTGAGAATGGGGAATACTGTCCAGATAATATTACGTACTTGTTCAATACCAACGTTGTATTCGACAGGACTGGCGCTGTTATTGACAGGTATGTTAAAGAATACATCCCCTTAATTTTATAATCTGTGTCCGTACCTTAAGTTCTGTTCTTAAATGAAAACAAAAAGTGTGTTAATCTCTTTCTATCTAAATAAACTGGTCAAATATTATTTTTGTCCCTCATAAACTAAGTAACAAATAAAATTCAGCTAAATATTGCTTTATTAGACAGGTTACCTTACAAAACAAATTCTAGATTTGAGCAAATTATCCGAACAGATTCATCATCTTCAGCCTATTCAGTTCACTCTATGGGATACGTCCCCACTGCTGGGGCATGGACCAACCCTAAACTAGAGCGATATCTTAACTGATTTGGTCATAAAAAAGTAAGATCAATTTGATGTCACTTTTCGGCCTCTGGTGTGTTTCATAAAATACTTAGTGAATGTTCTTCAAAAAGCCAATAAGTAAACAATCAAGTGGACAACACTACTGTAGGATTCCTTAAAAAATGGTTCTTCTGTCTTCCAGATATCGCAAAATCAACCTCTTCGGAGAGAGGTCCCGGTCGCCAGCGCTGCGGCACGACTTGGGGGTCTTTGAGACCGACTTCGGAGTCACCTTCGGCCACTACATCTGCTTCGACCTGCAGTTCCAGGTGCCGGCCTTCCAGGTCGTGGAGTCCGGGAACATCACTGATGTCATCTTCACTACCATGTGGTTCTCTGAGTTGCCGTATCTGACTGGTAAGAAGGCGATTTTTTTATTTATGAATATTACACAATATCACATACATTCGACTTCTAAGCGTAACGGATATGAGAAACAACAATGTACACACCGAGACACTGAACAAATAACAATGTTCGTCATGCAAAATAAATATTTGTCACTAATGGTAATCGAACCTATGATTCTTGCTTGGCGCATGGGACAAACGCACTATCTAATGGACCATCGAGTCAGTCAAAGATAATTAATACTGAAGATTATCCTAGAACCATCTCGAAGATTGATTTTTGCATTATCATGGACTAAATCGTCCGTGCAAATATATTTTAAGTGCCTTCGGATACGAAAATACTATAATATCTCTCTGAGCGACTCATGAATCACGAAAATCGACACTAATTCCACGGACATATAATATTACGAGTAGAATAGCTTGGGTTGGTATGGCTTGTTAAGAGCGTTGTTAATTTTAAGAAACACGCATTTAATAATATGATATTGTTGTAAAGCAAGATATAAACAGTCATGTATTTTTTGTATTTCCAGCTGTTCAAATTCAAGAAGCATACGCGTATGCTCAGAACGTCAACTTCCTTGCATCTGGAGCCAATAACGTGAGAGTGGGCAGTGCAGGTTAGTCTGGTTTATTTTTGTTCACAAAGTTATAAATCGTCATTTATTCACGAAAACTCTCTCAGCACTTACATAGAGACATTCCCAGTTTAGTGTTCTCTACAGTCTCTACATTTTTTATTGTTTATTTGAAACAACAACTGTTACAACAATGTTTAAGAAACTTGTATCGTATAAGTTTTATTAGGTCAAGTATTACATTTCCGGTCTCTTGTGTGGAGGTAAAGGCTCAACGCGTAGAGGTCCGTTAAGTTTTGCTTATTATTATTTTATTATTTCCGTAAGTTGGTTCTAAATCATGGTTTAGGAGTGATCCTAAAATGGAATATCTTCCGCCGAGTTGGGTGATCGTGCTCGGGGACCATGGTCTGTCTGGTATACCATTTTGGTTTTTGCGCTATATATAGTTAGTGGCCCGAATAACTTCGAAGTGAGATGTAGGTTTCATAGTAATGCCATACTATTGTGGAGATGGTATGTTAGCGCCATTTGCGATAAATTTTTTTTTACAATTGAAATAAAAAATTAACGAAATACCTAACCAAATATTTTTTTTTACAATCACAAAACACTTAGTAATTTATTATAGTAATAATCATGATAATATGTCCTTGACAGGTTCGGGCATATTCTCAGGGCGGGCGGGCGCGCTCGCCAGCACCATGCCAGGGCTGCCCACCACCAGGCTGCTGGTCGCCAGGGTCCCGAAGGTGCCTGGACAGGTACGACAGCATTGATACAGATCTAACTGTACATACATACATAGTTTTAATCTTCTTTTCCATGGAGATAAAGGAGACGACTGTACAACAAAATAAAATTGAAGTGTCTGTTTGTATACTTTTTTTTACTGAATGGATATGAATCTATATCGGGCACCAATTACAAAAAAACAATTAAAAACATTTAAGTTCAGAAGACTTCTAAATTTCATATTTACCTAAAATAGTTCAAAAGAGTGGTATAATGATCTCTTTAAATTTTCACATGTGCGGAACAAGCTCAATTTTACAAGCTTTTATTAAACTTCAGTCTTAAGCAAGCAAGGCATTTGTCATTAGGCTTCATACATCTTCCACCTTCAACTTCTCAGGTGACAACCCCAACTCCCGGGCCGACATACGACCCTCCCTCAGACCATGACAGCCTGGTCCTCATCACGGATCCATCCTTACCGTCACACGTCACCAGGCGCCTGGCGCCCGGATACCAGCAGTTCAGTTTGACAGATCGGGAGGTGACATGCACCTTCAGGGTCAATATCACTGAGAATGAGCTGGTGGATGGAGTGCAGGTGAGATTTTAGATGAAGTTTTCTCTTTGAACCAACTTGTTTTTTTTTATGGAGCACCGTACAATGCACGGTATATATTAAGCTAACTGGCTTGATGAAAATAACAGAGTTTGGAATTTACGTTATAAAGAATCGATAAAACTCCACATATCCAGGCTTTCTCCCCAGGACGTTCAAAAAATATTTCCCCCAATAAAAAAGTCATGGTTCTAATAAATGGTACCCAGTGTGCTTATACATGGGTACATATGTGGTTATCAATGCAGCTTTAGGCTGCATAACGGTTCATGCGTGAACCTTTTTGATACTGAAGGCTGAATAACACATTCAGCATCATCAGCCCGATGATGATGAATGTGTTATTCAGCCTAACACATTATACAGCTCTTATTCAGCCTAAATAGAGCTCTTATTCAGCCTAAAGAGTAAATAAAACATAGCTACTTAATGTCGCGAGCGACCATGATTGGTGTAACCCAGTCAAAACGTCGGGCAGTAAGTAGTTATGTATTTGCTACTCCTATATAATAATGGAACGCGAAAGTCTAAAATCTGTATTTTCATCACGTCATCATCATTTTCAGCACTACCAGTACCGTGCGGCGGCCTTCAGCGGCGTCCGCAGCTACTCCGGAGTCGCCACGGGAGGCACAAGGCTATGCTCTGTCTTCGCTTGCACTGGTGACACCATCGATACCTGTGGAAAGAGGTAGGATTAGGATTAGTATATATTTCTCTTTTTTTGGTTTAAAATATTTTTTTGGATGTATGTCTAATTTCTGAGGGTCATTTAGCAACATACCAACCAACTAATAAATAAAGAAATGTTTAATTATAGAGTTTAAAATATACCGTTTCTTATTTGAGATTAAAATAACTTAAAACTGCTGATAGGGGTTGGTATATCGTTCCAGTATTTCGTGGCCGAGGAAGGAAGCCTGCCACGAAATGCTGCTGTACTATGAAAATAAATACTCTTTTTTTGTTAGGTTTACCTCTAAGCTAGCTGAAAAGTTCCTCTAGAGAAAAACCTAACTAAGAGAGAATATTTATTTTTATTTTCGCGGTTTAAATCACTAGTGCAAACTTTAATGGTTCTTTACCTACTTCAAAGATTTGAGCATGAGGTCATATAGATGTTGAACAAAAACAGTACCTACAATGTAGACATTTAGGACTACAGAAACAATAGATAGGTATTAAAATATTATTTAGTTGTGAACTAACGAGGTTAAAGATCTAAGTAATTTGTGCTAATGTGCAACAACAACATTTATTGAGAAATTTTCAATACGAACCATTTTCTATTTTTTAAACATTAAGGCAAAAAAAAGTTTATGTACAAATACGTCAAATTCCAAAATATGTTTGCAAATTTGTAGGCAAACGAATTATAAGTATATAAATAAATACCTGTCTTCTTCCAGGTTTCCTCAATACAATCCGAAGACCACCGCGATCTTCGAAGAACTGTCAATTGTGGCGACAGTCCCAACTCCCGTTGTAGACCCGTTCTTCCGGGCGAGAGACTCTGGCTACTTCCCAGTATCCCTAGACACCTCCATCATGCCTTTAGAACCTGAACAATACTCCTACACCGAGGACGAAGGAGACAACGTATCGGTTTACACTTTGACTCTTAAGACGAGGGAAGAAGAGCTGTATTCGTTTGCGGTTTGGGGCAGGTATTTCCCTACTGACGGGCAGGTGGAAGATCCTCCAAGGGAGCAAGATGTGGAGGTCGATGATAAGGAGGTTGAGGATAAGGAAGATGGTGTAGTTGTGGATGGGAATGAGGGCCAGCCTGGTGCGGCAGCTGCTAATACGTTGAATGGTCTGTTGTTGGTAGCTGTGGTAATGGTTGTGGCTGGTTTTTAACTGTAGATGACTTTGTTTAGTAGTAGGTGGATATTTGGCTATAATACCTATAAATTTTACTTCTTTTTCGTAGCTAAGAGATGTGTTGTAGCTAACACACACATGTATTTGGTTTCAGTATTTAAAAGACATTATTAAATCTAATCATATCATAGTCATTATTAAGTCTAAATACCATAATTTACAATTTAGTAGGTAGTCCGTTTATAGTCTGTAATATAGCTGTATGATATACGCCCTGCGCCGACGTCGAGCCCTGTTAGGCAAACGTCGTTTAAATTTTTTAGGGGTAAGAGCCATCCGCTCCCCCGCAAGTCCGGTGATGACGACGAGGCTACCCCAAGCCATCATCGTATGTCAGTTATGAAAAAAAAATATAATAATACGAATATTGATATCTGAATGTTGAGTTTCTTATCATTTTAAATGTTGGTCTTTTGTCTTGATATCTGAAGGTTAATTTCTTATCTTATCAAACCATTTATTTAGGACTTTTAATCAACGGTGCGTGCGTACCGTTATTGAAGTAGAATTCTACCGATAATTAGCTAAATTTAGATAAAACTAAATACAGTTTATTTTATTCGCAGTTTACTCATACAAATCCACCAGTATTTATCAATTTCCTTTATTTACACCCTTAACAACTAAATTTGATAAGAAATATAATGTCATGTCATTGCCTAAATAATAAGATTATAGTTTATTATCAAGTTAGATAATTAAGTAATCATCTTGTTTTGACAAAATATTCGCTATAGCTACTAATCTTGCTCGACTATCGGACCAAATTTCAAAAACATGTACGAGATAAACCAAATCTTCCATTAGGCAATAATATGTACGTAGTACTTACCTGTTACCTTACAAATCATATCTGGTTATTTCATCATATAGGTAATGTAATTTTAGATGTCATCAAAGGCTAGTGATTATTTTTTAAGCACTAATGTGTGTAATTTTTATTTGTTTTATTTATTATTTAAAGTATCCATAGTAGGGAATACTCGTGACAATTTTAACCAAGATTAATTAATGTTAGTGTACTTTTTATCTTAGATAAAAATTTCAAAGATGTTCGCGTAAATACTTAAGTAGTTATCTTTAATTTTAGAGTTTAGTCAGTTTAAGTATACTGTTATTGCCCAAAATATAAGTTGATTATCTGTAGATATTATTTTTACTCTTAGCATTATATGATGCCAGTGAGATCATTTAATAAATGAGTAGGTAGAAGGTTTTCTAAGCGTGTAAATGATTATGTAAGATAAATGTGTTTGAATACGTTAGAGATAAAGTATTGTTTACGTAAATCGGTCCAATTGTTTATATATTTATTATTATGTTCGAGTAAGCATTGTTTATGATAATTCTGTTTATGTAAATGTTATAATGGTAAGGATTGGAACTGGGTCATTTGAGATCATTTAATACATCTAGTTATATTGAGAAATAAACTTATAAATATTTATAATAATACCACATTGTGTATGTACCGTTATTCTACAATAAAGTGCTTTATAAACAAACACAGATAGCGTTTTTTATAAGTATAGAAAGAAAAAGTAAGAATCAAATAAATAAAAATAGCAGCTTATGTATTGTTTATTATCTTGTATTACTCTACCTACATAATTATCATGTTAACATAAAACATTATATACGATACGAATTATGATACGTCATCTTTACCTAATTTGCAAGTCCTAGAGAGTAGAAATATTTATTTCAGGGCATTTTCAGCTTATTACTTTACTGGAAATATACAAACAAGACGTGAGAAAGCTATTTTTTTCATTTATAGTTAAAGTAATTAAAAGTATCACTTCGATCTTGCCTAGCGTTTGAAGGCGCGGGTATATTCAAAATGGAATGCTACCAAAATTGTCTTTTGCACTCGGGCAAAGTCGCTGGCACAGGTAGTTAAAGAAATTATAATTTGATGGTCCATTGAAAACAAGATTCTACTCATGCCTATCCAGATACCCCTTAAATTTTCGCTCATCATGCGGAATTATTAAGATCAATTTGCTGTTGACCGTAGATATGTGCGAGTATTTTATCACCTTATTATATCAATAAACGAATGATGCAACGCTCTAGAGCAGGGGTCAGCAATCTTTTGGCAGTTAAAGGCCACAAGGTGGCAAAATAAACCGAACGCAGGCCACACTTGTAATATTAACACTAAAGTACTAATATGGGATTAACATAGCATAGCTTCCAAAAAGAAGCGTAGGCCAGGGAATATCCTGAACACCGACTATGCTATTATGTTGGCTCATCACCTCGAGACAGACGATAACACCTCAGATACCTAACCGTCCGATCTGCTGTGCTCGCACAGGCGAATACTTTGCCTAAAACCCAACTACGACAAAAAACGACGCTGAAAAAGTATAAAACAAGACTTTTAGAACATACAATACTATTTTGAAGTATGCAATATTTACTATGTAGAGATAAGTTTTCATGTTTGGAAAACCGCAGTCACACGTTGTCAAAGTGCTACGGTAGGTAGGTACTTGTGTATGGAACGTGTGACTACGCCTTTCCAAACATGAAAACTTATCTCTACATAGTAAATATTGCATACTTCAAAATAGTATTGTATGTTCTAAAAGTCTTGTTTTATACTTTTTCAGCGTCGTTTTTTGTCGTAGTTGGGTTTTAGTTTTTAACTTTTTATTATTTGTACTATTTTGGTGTTAGTAAGTAGTAAAGAAGCTATGAACGAAAAGATGTGAACTATATGCAATCAGTCCATGAATATACGTAAAGTCACATGCAAATGCTAGTAATATATATATATTTAAAATGTACAAGTAAAGCGCTTTCCAATGATACCAAACACGGCGTATTTATCTTAACTTTATTTTTTTACTCTGTATGTTTTGTCCGCTAGTGGGCGCCACATTAGATTTTGTGAAACCCTGTATATCCAGCGGACAATTAAGACGCTTCTAATGATATGTCATTTGTCGAATTCTGACAAGCAATTTAGAAGTTATGTGGAAACAGATGAACATACATACATACATACAAACATACATACATACATACATACATACATACATACATACATACATACATAGCCTGTCAAAATCATAACCCTCCTTTTGCTTTGCCGTAGTCGGGTAAAAAGGAGGCTTCGTCTACTAGTTGTAAGCAAACTTTTTGTAAAGAAATAAATAAATTTTTGATTTTTTGATCTTCCGACCTCGCCGGTGAGGTCCCAGAACGTCCCTTTACCGCTCCTTTCCGACAAGGTGTTGTGGCCACAGAGCATCCAGGGTTGAGAGCTCAAAAGCCGTATTAGGTCTAGGTCGAGACACACTTTCATTAGAGGCGTATTCAGCTTGCGTGTGTGAGTACACTAGAGAAATAACCTCCAAAAATAGAAACATAAACTACGAAGTAACTACTGATTAGAAACTGATATTATACAAATTCCCTATGAACCTATGCTTAAAACTACAAAACGATTTTTGATGCGGGTTTATATAAAGGGATTTAAGAGGAAGGAAGGAAGGAAAAAAAGCGAAGCGAGAGCGGGTCACTAGTTTAGTTTAGACATATTTATAACTCATTTACAAGACATTGACGGACCGCAAGTAATACGTCCACGAATCGCATTTGGCCGGAGGTGTGTTGCCGACCCCTGCACTCTAGAGGCATGTTCAAGATTTATCGTTTGTACCAATTGGGGTGTAGCGGTTGTGGTGTGACGTTCTTAGTCAAATTCGGGAATATTTTTCAATTAAAATGGTTCAAACTAAGAGAGTGCTCGCTATTTATACTGGAGGCACCTTCGGGATGCTGAAAAATGAAAAAGGAGGTTGGTGTTATTTATACTTTTTACCTATATTCAACGTCAAATTAAATATTAATACATGAATTAAGATAATTTAAAATATTGAATAATAAAAAAATACTACTTAGTAAATATCTGGGACATTACATACTACTTAGATACATGTGTTATTTCATTGATATAAATTATTCTAATGCGACAGAAAGAATGCAACAATATTTAAAACGAAGTGGTAACAAATTGGTGTTAAGATAGTATTAGAGATCACACATTTTACGTATCACTGGTATGCAAATATAAGATAGTCTTATATTACGAAATATTACGAAATATAGTGCAATTATCTGCAATTTTTATTTAAGAGCTGTGGATTTTGAATGAACTAATAAATAAATAAATAACAGTTGCAGTACTTGTTTATGGATTAAAATATGTTGCATGCTCATAATTACAAGTGCATAACATTTTCATGGAACAGTTGCTCCATAAGCGACTTTTAAATAGAAATCAATTTGACGTTTCAGTGCTGGTACCACAGAAGAACATAGAACAAGTGATCAGGAAGCTGCCACAATTACACGATGATGAGTACTGGAATAAACATCTCAAAGGGACTGAGAAGAAGGAATACCTGGCAATACCTGGTAAGTTTTATATCACTATACTTAACTTACTTACTTAGTTTTTATTACCACGTCCTCACTGCTGGGGCACCAGCATGGGGTCTACGCTAACTACTACAAAACCTTAGAATTTATTCGTAGGTGTGCAGATTTCGTTACGAGATTTTTTCCTTCGCCGTTATAGCGTCGAATAATCGTACATATTAGTTTCAAATTTGAAAATCACAGTACATACTTGGCGGGGTTGTTTTAGCGACCTCTCGCATGGCAAACAACGATCTCAACCACTCGGCCATCGGCTCTATAGGTTTATAGTAAAGAAATGACGAATTTCAGTAGGAAACACCATTCTGTGCTTTGGAAAACACAATATACCGTTGATCTTGAGTCTGTTTCTTCTTTGATTGTGTAGATACTGAAGGATAAAGAAAAAAGTTAAGGTGAAGGGTTAATATTAATTGGATAGGTAAATGACACATGACGTGTTTTGGTGACGTGTTAGTTTAGTTAATATAATATAATATAAATATATTACACAACATCACATACATTGATCTGATCCCGTGGTAAGTAGCTTAAGCACTTGTGTTACGGATATCATAATCAACAGTGGATACACAAATATACTTAAATATACTTAATGCATACCCAGACACGGAACAAACACCGATGTTCGTCACACAAATATTTGTCTCGAGTGGGAATCGAACCCACGACTCTTGGAACCGTAGGTAATGAACCTGGGTCACTAACCACTGTTCCACCGAGCCAGTCAAAGTTAAGATCTAGTTAAGTGCAAAATGATGGGAAGCAAAATAATATTTTATACTTTTTTGTTATTCTTAGATGGTAAAGACACAGACTTGAAAATCCTGTACAAAATCTACGAGTACGATGAACTGAAGGATTCCTCAGACTTTACGTTGGATGACTGGATAAAGATGGCACGGGATGTAAAGGTAAGTAAAAAAATAATTGAATATTCATGTTTATTAAAAATTTATAAATAATAATAAGTCATAATTTCTTGGTACGAGTTAAGTAATTTTTTCAAGCCATTTTCATTTCTCATACAAAGTGACTTAAAAGAAAAATAGATATAGGGCCAGTAGGGCTGTATAATTCTTTTTTAAATTAATGTAATCTCATGAAAATCTTACAGGTGTCTCAATAAAACTCACGTTGTAACTTTTTTCAGAGGTTCTACCACGATTACGATGGTTTTGTGGTTCTTCACGGGACTGACACCACAGCGTACGGCGCTTCCATACTGTCCTTCATGATGGAGTCCGTGGGGAAGACTGTGGTGCTTACAGGGGCACAGGTAAATATAGGGATAGTATGAAGATAGGTGTGATTGTAAGTTAACAAAAATTTTATGCTTTCAAATAATTAAAAATACGTATTCTTAAATAACAATTGCAAAAGATCAAAACTCTGGTGGGATCTATTTTATCGTTGCCTTATTAAGGGTTAACTAATATCCCTTTTTTTGAGGTGCTACAGACAAATATATATCTCGGTCGGTAAAATTATAAAAGATATTTGTTTTTGAAAACAAACCTTGTTTTCAAAAACAAAATATCTATTACAATTTTGTTAAATATCGGAATTAACTACATGTCGTTTGGATTAATCACCGCAATGCGATTTGCGTGTTAATGTCTAAAATGTAGATCCGAAACAAAAATATCTTCGGTCAACAGCATCATGTATGAGCAAAATTCGTCTTTACTTATGGGAGAAGAATTAAAGTTGCTTGTAAAATTAAACTGCAGGTTTCCACAACATAAATAATTAAGAAATAAATCATCTTAGCTAATTCTAAGCCTCTTGATAATTAACAATTATAATTGTACATTCGTTCCAGGTGCCGATCTTCCAGCCCCGAAGTGACGGCAACAACAATTTCCTCTGCGCGCTGCTGATCGCCGCCACTCAGTATATTCCTGAAGTCACTGTGTTCTTCGGTGCTAAACTATTCAGGGGGACGAGGTTAGTTTACTGTTCTATACTAACGGGTAATTAAGCTGTAAGTGCCTTAACTGTATACCTCCTATGTCTCCTCCTCCTTTGACTAGCTCGGTAGAACAGTGGTTAGTGACCCTGCCTGGCGGTTCTGAGTCGTGGGTTCGATTCCCACTCGGGACAAATTTGTGTTTATATTTTTTATTTTTTATTTATTTATTTCATACACACAACACATTACAATCACAGAAAGACAAAGTACAAAGATATACAGTTCGGAGCAAGATTGCAATACAGAAACAATGTGTACATAAAAAAAATAAGTTGAAATTAAGTTATATAACACATTATTATATAAACAGAAATTGGAAAAAAAAAGAACAAAAAATAGGTATTATTTTAACACATATATAACATTGTATCTAATTATTAGGTAGGTTTACATATGTAGCTTAGCAGCAATATTAGCTTCGATGCTGATCAGATCCAGCATCGTCACCCAGTTTATACGGTGTTGAATAGAGGATATCTTTTAATTTTTTGATATATTGAGACAAATTTGGTGAAAAAATATCAATGTCCACATTAGATCTCACTGTTTCGTTGTACTGTCGAGCCATTCTGACCAGGGGGCTGTAATATGAAGTATTATTTTTGTGGGTCCGCAAGGCAAATACATTAGTTTTTGTGGATCTTCGCGCGCTAAATTTGGTGTTAAAAGACATTTCGGAAAGCAAAGCAGGTGTATCAATACGAGAGTGTATCAATTTATAAAGATATATGAAATCAAAATATTTGCGACGAGTTTCAAGTTTCTCTACATTGAATTTTGATAGCCTAGATTCGTAGTCGAGACCAATACGTCCAAGTTGTTGGCGGAAGCACAACATGCGCAAACACTTCTTCTGCACTCTTTCCAAATTATCGATATGAACTTTGTAATAAGGTGACCACACGGGACTGCCATACTCCAAGACACTTTTGACTAGAGTAAAGAATAAATATATTAAAGATCTAGGATTCCTAAAACCTTTTGAAGATCTAAATACGAAACCGAGAAGTTGATTAGCTTTGGTGGTTATGTGATGAACATCGGTGATTGTTCCGTGTCTGGGTGTGACATATATATTTATAAATACATACTTAAATACATAATCACACCCATATATGTTTGTATATCAATCTCTGACGCCCATAGTACAACCTTTGCTTAGTTTGGGGTCAGATGAACGTGTGTGGAAATGTCCCAGATATTTATTTATTTTATGTATGACTAGCTCCTCTACGCGTAGAATTGTTATTTACGCGATTTAGATCTTTTAAATACAAAATTTAAGTCCCGCTAACTCCCGCTCCCACGGGAATTTGGCATTATTCTGTTGCAACTAAGCTCGTAGTTTACTAAGGTACATGCATGCCAAATTTCAAGCGTCTAACTCAATCGGTTCAGATTTTTCATACAAAAGGATTTTTCTTCCAAATTTCAAGTGCCTACGTTTAGCCGTTTAGGCTGTGCATTTATATGTCAGTCAGTCAGTCAGTCAGTCAGTTTTTCCTTTTATATATTAAAGGTGGAAATGAAAGAAAGAAAACATTTATTGATTACACATTCACAATTACATAATTAAACAAACATATACAGGTCGAGTGATCAATAGGATCTGCCTCAGCATGTGAATAACAGCGCTGTAGCGACCTTTTCTCATTCTTCTGCCCTAGTCCCAGGCTAGGTAGGATTTCTTCTAATTCATACAACGTTACCACTGTTTTCGTCCAAGGAACCCCCAAAGCAAAAAAGCGGAAAAATGTTAATTGTGTGTCATAAATCAAATTCGATTGATGTTGTTTCTGTGCTTCAGTTTTAAAAAAGTAAAAATCCGTTCAAGACTAACTCACGCCATCTACATTGCAGAGTAAAGAAAGTCTCCAACACTCGCATCTACGCGTTCGACTCGCCCAACTACCCCCCACTTATAGAAGCAAAGACGACCCTGGAAGTGGACCCAAAGATGCTGCTACACCCCCTCGGCAGCGTGCCCGATGAGTGCCGCATCCACGACCAGGTGTCTCGGAAGGTCTACGTGCTGAAGGTAGTGCCCACCATCACGGCTGAGGTTATCAGAGCCGCTGTGCAGGGGATGGAAGGTTAGTGGCTATATCTGTTGAATAACTGTCTCGTCACTGAGATCCTTATTACATAATTAGTTTTACAACTCTGTGCCTCGACACTTAAAGAAAAGCACTATGAGTTATTGGTGGCAAGTGTAAGGAACTGTCGCCGCCCGTTTTCGCCTGCCGTAGCGGACCTGGTGCCGTAGACAAAGTAACAATATCGAAAAGAATAAAATGTATAGGAAAGAGATTAGACGCGATAAATCACGTGGTCAATCCCATACGTTTTGTTCTTTTTCGAACTTCATTATCGTTGCGATATTCAAATCCACCCCCGAACCAGCAATAATGTCATTTGTACAATTAGGTACATTAGTGTCGGACAAATTGTGGGTATAAGCTGTACTAATCTAGCAATTAACCACAGTCGAAACGTCCGGCAGTAGGTAGCTATGTGCTAATCCTTTCATCGCTGGTAGATCCATATTCGTTTTAATTAGTTAACTATATACCGCAGGTATCGTGCTACGAACTCTCAACCAATATAACAAACTTCCTTTTTCTCTCCCCAGGCATAGTCCTAGAGACATACGGCAACGGCAACATCCCGATCAAACGGAAGGAGATCTACCGGGAGATAGAGCGCGCTGTACGAGACCAGGTGCTAGTAGTCAACGTGACGCAGTGCATCAACGGGACCGTGCTGGGAAAGCCGCTGTACGAGACTGGACTGGTGAGGACTTACCCTTAAACGCAAATGACCTTCCAAGCTGGTATTGAACCTTAATCGGTTGTAATAAGGGTGCACAGCTTGCTCACCCTGATTAGGCATCTGCGGAAGACCAGTGTCGCGATTTCTCCCCGACTCCGCGACACGTCATGCTGAGCAAATGCCTTTTTAGTTACCAGTGGGGCTACCATGAGTTTAAAACTTCCGCGCTCGATCTCGCCTACGTAAATATGCCTATGAAAAACATGTACAGCGCCGCCTGGTGGTCACGCGAAGAACTACAATCGGCCATATGAAAAACACAACTCGATAGGTTTTTAACGTACGTAAGTTTACGATAGCCAACTCATGGTAGGCCGTCAGTTCATCAATGTTATTTGTTTATTTTTTTAAATAATTGTGTGCTTATGCAATTTGTGTTGGTAACTAAATACAATATTTTTCTTTCTTCCTTTGAAAGTGTTGATGGCTTAGGGTTGTTGCCATGCAAGAGGTAGCCAGATCAAACTCAGCTACGTACCAATGTGTCTTGTGTGAGCCTAATATGGTTGACTAAGGCTTGTTCGCCCTAGATTAGGGTAGGCTCGAGCCTTTCGGTGGGGACCTACATAGGTTGACGAAAGAAGGCGAAATAGACAAAAAATAAAGTTGCCCTTTATAAATATTTGGCAGCCAGGAAAATACCATACCTATTGGTTTTTTTTCCTAACTGGCATACGATGAAAGCTTGGAGTAGTCTCGTCATCATCACTTGGACTTGCGGAAAGAGGGTGGCTATCACCCCTTTTTAGTAACAGAGCCCACGACCAAAACCATGTCTCATAGCAATACGGCAAAAACCCTATAAAATCGTTAGATTGTATGATTCTGAACCCGACTAGGTATATAGTAACGGTCGAAAGTGTAGCAACTGCGTGGGAGGCCATTTCTGCTGTGTCAAAAAAAAGGCAGTCGGTATTATAGCAATACGTCTGATAGTGAAAATGTACTTAGATTTTATAATTGTATTACGAAAAGTTTGTTTTCAGACATTTTGCGCGTAGCACATAGCCTGAGCGCATTTTTGAAAATGTCAACAAATTGAGCCGACCTGTATCATAGCAATACGGATAATTTTTTTTAACTTTTCGTATTGCTGCGATGATTACCAAAATCCTGTTTTCAGACAATTTGAGTGTAGCATATGGAGTATATGCTAAAACGAAAATAACAAGTGTGCTTTAAATAAAACCAAAACTATCAAATCAATCAGTATTTAATTTCAACAGCCTCATCGCTTGATACGCCCGTGCCCGTTTCTTACTATTATTCATTGGTTTGTAACAGAGAATTCAAGGTGCCTCAATACGATTCTTAAATGATATCTGAGTATCGAAAAATTGTCTGATAGAGAAGATGCTACACTTAATTTGTCTGATATAATTTTTTTGCACATGTGGACAACTTATTCTATCATGTCTAACAATTTTCAGGCGTATTGATATGAGACCGATCGGTAAAATTAGTTTACATTCACAGAACGTTCTCAAGATTTTAAGCGCCCACATTTCCGTCTGGAAACTGGTTTGTTCGCATCAAATAACCAAAATTTACTAATAAAAAAGTTTTTCAGACGTATTGCTATGAGACATTTTTTTTGTCTCATTTTTAATCTTTTTAAATGATTTTGCGGGTTTGCGCTACACCACTAACGTCTGAAAAATATGTTTCCGGTATCTCAGAACCATTATTCAACTACAGTCTGCAAATCAGACATATTGCTATGATGCAGTCCGGTAAAATTCTTTGAAAATTTTGAAAATTCGGTCAGATCAAACGCTACGCGGAAAATGTCTGATATTGGTATTTTCGAGTTCAGAATAATCTTATCTATCGATTTGATGCGGTTTTGGCTGTATTGCTATGAGACAAAAATTTAGATCGTGGGCTCTGTAACTATTTTGTAAATGGTAGGTTACGTTTACTTCAATATTACGTTACGTTTCTTTTTCAGTTGCTCCTAGAATGCGGGGTGGTGCCTGCCTTCGACATGACGTCAGAGGCTGCGCTGGCTAAACTATCCTACGTACTCACTAAGACAGAACTTAATTATCAACAGAAAGTAGAGGTAAGGGAATCGGATGTTTAATAAAAAATTACAAATAAGATGATGATGATAATGACACTAATGAACAAAATATGGATGTTGTTCACACAAATACATGCAAACTTAATGCGAACATATTTATCAATGCTATTAATAAACAATCCATTTTGCACTTTGTGGTCCGATGCGTAGCTTAATTTTAAATATTTTTCCTTAGTTTACCAGTTTTTCGTAGATTATATTATATTTTACAACGTTCTATTTTCAATTTACAGCTCATGAAGACGAATATACGCGGAGAGCTACAAAACCCCAATCATGCAACGAAATGAACATTTTCCGTCATTTAAGTGTGATCGTTAACTTATTTAATTTAAGTAGACAAATAAAATAAACTAGCATTATTCAAAAATAAACATTTATTTCCATTACGCACACGTATAAAATAAGAAATAATATAAGGAAATTTGAATTACATTATAATCAGGCGTAAATTATTCAACTAAAGTCAATTCAATCCACAGACAAAAAAAAATCAATTCATAAGAAAAAAATGTTCATTAAATTTTAATAAGGGTCTTTGGAAATTTTGGCAAACAACTACACAATGAACACTTTACGTAACTTAGTACAATCGCAGTCAACAGTGTAAGAGAAACATTTTGAATGACAACATTTGTTTTTGTATAATTTAGAAAAGAGCAAGTTTCTACTTCAAGTCTAACTTTTCGACTGGATTGTACAACACACACAATTAATATAATAAACAATCTACTCCAAAAAGGCAGTGCCTCGACAAAGAACACGTTAAAGTTGTCTCTACGTAAAGATAGATCTAAACACTTGTACAAAATCTAACTTACGCTAGCACATTTGTGTTGTACTTTAATACATTTACTGAAAAATATCGATACACATTCTAATGTTGTATAGAGAATAGATAATTTCATTATCACTATTATAATAGTTGCAATTTTTCAAATTCATTTCCAAGGATAAATTTGGAGTAAACATTCCGTAATCTTATGTAATACAAATATGGAAATCAAATGGATAGTAGAGGAATAATAAATATTAAGTTTATCTATTGATTAAATGGTTGACTCGAGGACTATATTAATACGTTTTTCTAAATAGGTACATTAAGACAAATCATTTAAAAAATGTATTACGTTAAGACATTACATTTATTATCACGTTGGAAATATTTACTACTTAATTCATAAATTATCATAAATAATTATAATTCATTTGTAAAATGCAAAATAATTGCTATAGGCGCTATTTTGTACTGAAATAAAACGTATAGTTGTGCTATGCTGAATATTTGGGTCGGTGGCATCTGTGCTATTATTAACAATACTAAAATTGGAATAACGAGGTAAGTTTGTGTATTTAGTAAAGTAAAAATAAAAACCCATCTTTATCCTTTAAAAACAAACATAGGTAACTAATTTGTTCGGTATGTGCTGACTTTATCACAAGCAGTAAAGATTCATATTTTCGAGTATAAAGTCAGGAGAAAAGAAGAATAATATAAAAGCACATATAAATATAAACTAGTAAGATTCGCCTGCAGTTTATAAAACAATAATATTTGTTTATTATTATTAAATGATAGTAGTATTTTGTCAATCACAGTTAAGAATATGACACAAGATTTTTGTATGCGTAAGTGGCGCCCTCTAGAAGTTTATACTTTTATGTCTTTTGAAGTAAGACGAGCCAGCACGATAAACCAATACCATTTTTAACTATACGGTTGTTCAGTGTGGAAATTATTAATATGCCTACAATGAATTTACATGTTTCATTGTATTGTGTCTATTAAGTTTATGAACAAATATTTGAGAATAATCAAAAAACCCCAAAATAAGTCAAAGCAATTTGTCCAATCGAAAAACCACTTGACACTATAATGTGGAATTCAGAAGTATACTGCTTATAAAAAAAATAAACTACGTAATAAACAAAGTAAGTACCTAATTGAATTACGTAACGTAGGTATATGGTAATACATACCACTTGTTTAGTGTTGGTACATATTTACATTGATAAAAAAAAAATATTTGACATCCATTTGATTTTACACACTGAACCACCATATAGTCTTCTAAGAAAGTCAAGCAAAAGGTATCATCCACTGGTACTTCGTTGAGAAACAGCGTGGAGACGTGAAAGTGAGGTATGGCACGGGGCGGGTGTGCGCGTGCGCTTAGCAGGCCGTCACTTCCTTCTTCTTGGCTGTAGTCGCTGCCAGGGTCGATTCTTCTGGGAACAAATAATAGACATTTGTCAAGAATTGGTATACAATATATCGGTGAAGAATACGGCATATCACAGAGTCGTCCAAAAGGACTATCGATGACATTGCCAAATGGTCAAATTAGATTAGCTCAGTGCCGAATAGCCATATAGCAAGAGTAGCAAATGCTACGCGCCCCGCGCTCCAATAGCTGTTAGTTTTTTAGATAAGAACGTAAAAAATATCTACATAAAAATATCTACATCTACAAAATTATTTGACTTAATTTGCTACGGGCCCGCGCTAGCATAATCCAGCACTGGGTTGGCTCCCGTTTAATTTTGTACGCGGCTAAAAAACTATGAAGATGGATCACCAATAGTCTGGATAAGTCCGTATTCCAGGCTCCTACTGACCAAAACACCCAGGATGTTCTCCTACGTCGCTATTGAGAGCTTATATGCCATGATATGACACACCAACCAATGGCTTATAGCTAACTACCATGATACCTGGAACATCATAGTCGCAAATTTGGTGTGGACCCAGCCTTAAAGAAATGGTATCCTTCAATGGCTACTCTATGTTAAACAAACGTCATTGTGGTATTTCCTTTTAAAAGTGTGATTCCAGCATTAAAAGGACAGGTCCTATTTCCGCTCTCTTCCCCTAGTTCCAGCCCAGGGCCGTCTATAAGGATGACTTCTCTTATCATCGTGGTATTTCCTTATAAAAGTGTGATTCCAGCATAGATAGGGCAGTTTCTATTTCTGCTTTTTCCCCTAGTTACAGCCCAGGGCCGTCTATAAGGATGGCTTCTCTTATCATCGTGGTATTTCCTTATAAAAGTGTGATTCTAGCATAGATAGGGCAGTTTCTATTTCTGCTTTTTTCCCCTAGTTACAGCCCAGGGCCGTCTATAAGGATGGCTTCTCTTATCATCGTGGTATTTTCTTATAAAAGTGTGATTCCAGCATAGATAGGGCAGTTTCCATTTCTCCCCTAGTTACAGCCCAGGGCCGTCTCCAAGGATGGCTTATCTAGTCATCCCTCACCTGCGGGGTGCAGTCTCTTGAGCACGGCACTCAGGTCGAGCCCGGTGAGCGTCTTGAGCGCGGGCGGGATCCCGCTCGCGAGCCGCGCCACCTCGCCCGTCGCGCCCGAGTCGCCCACCAGAACGATCTCGTCGGTACGAGCGAGCGGCGCCGATACTTCTGCTGCGATCTGGAAAGAGACAATTAATCTTTGTTACAAAACTAAAGAAAGAAAGAAGAAGAAAGAAAGAAAAACATTTATTGACCACAACATAGAAATAACAAATACAATGGGTGCGTTTAGCCGACACACAATCTTGGCAGCACAGAAAGAAAAATGGCGATTGCTGAGTAGCATAGGCTGACGCGGCTGAGGAATGCTAAGTGGCGATATTCAGATTGATTGATTGATTCGTCATATGGCGGAATATTCAAACGTTAACAGCTAACTTCACTTCTCTCATTTCCACTCAGCATGGTTCTGGCCGATACTGTAGTCAGAATTGTCGAATGCTGTTCAGCACTCTCAGATTCTGACCAGTCTGTCTGTCGGCTAAACGCACCCAATGATACATAAATACACAAGACAGAAAAACTCAAACAAAGAAATAACACATAGACAAGGACTATAAAGTGGTCAACGAGTTACGGGCCTCAGCATATGCCACATTAGCCCGAAAGCCACTGCAGCGCTGCAACTACTCGATAAGATGTTGTTAAGAAACAGTGAACATGCTTAAAGGAAATACTAAAGGTGATAGGTGTCTTTTGAGCAGTTTTCGATTTAACCATAGGCTCTTAGTGACGGGATCTGCAACTTGCCTGTGAAATCTGGCTTTATTCAAAAAATTTTAGACGTCACCCGTTCATTTCCTGTCCCAAACCGGATCTCAAAGAAGGCTCTCTTTGAAGAGGCTAAGAGCTTTGTTTTGGCCCTCATGTTTCGGACGTCACTATTTGCATTTAGGGTTTTCGCGTATGAAAAATTCCTTAGATGACAAGACGTAGATATGAGGTCTGTTACTGCTAGGTGATTGATGAATATTGACATGTCTGTCAAGGTCCAACTGCAACATGATTATGCTGCTGTTGGACTTTAGGAGAAGTAAATTTCTCATACGCAAAAACCCTGATTACAGGTCCTTTCCCACTGTCTCATCCCTGGCATCCTTACCTTGGGCAGCGCCTCTAGCACGAGGGCCATGATGGCCGCGTCCCCGTACTGCTTGTAGACCTTGGCTTTGGCCAGCATGCGCTCGGCATCAGCTTTGCCCACGTCTCCAATCGCCGTCGCCTCGGCCAGACCGAGAACCTTGATCCGTTCGGCGTCCGCTTTGGCGCCTTCCACTGTTTGGGTTCTGTCGACAAACAAATAGTTGAAAACTTAGTAGTTTAGTCGAGTTAGCTATCGAAAACTTACGTACGTTAAAAACCTATCAAATTGTTTTTTTCATACCACCGATTTTAGTTCTTAGCGTTACCCCCCCTAGCACTGTACATTTTTTCATAGACATTTTATATATCGAGTCTGTTACTTTTAAACTAATGGTAGCGCTACTGAACTAGGATCTAGACTACGTGTTAGTCAGGATTACCTGACTACGCAAAACGTGGTCAGGAAAAACGAAACAAGTTTTATTTAGACAGAAACCCTTAAATGCACAAAAATAGACATGGTTGCCACTGGTACCCACTGTAATGATGTGGGTTTGTCTATAAATCTAAACGTATAAAAGATTTTTTGTAACCTACGAATTAGGGGTGAGAGCCATTCGCTCCCCCGCAAATCTGGTCATGATGACGAGGCTACTCCAAGCCATCATCGTATGACAGTTAGGAAAAAAAATAGCCAACGAATAATTTTTTTTAGAATATATCATTGTACGCTTATTATGATTTGGAATTGGCTTGTCATAAGCAACTGATTTCCAAGGGAGCGGAGGCTCTTACTCCTAAAAATTGCTGTGTACAATCAGCCAAAAATGTGGTCTACCACCCTACGGTTGAGATTCGTTTGAACGTTATGCAACAACAAGGTCAATTCTCCCTGGTAATAAGATTTTGTCAGAGAAAAGTCAACCTTAGCGATCGTTATATCTCGCAGAAACTTTTGTGGTAGACCACTTTCTTGGCTGACCGTACATACCAAGGGTCATAAAAGTAAGTGTGATTAAGAGACTGCACTGACATTTTTAGGCAACCCACTCGGCTGGTGTTTAAAACTGTCATTCTCTACTCTCTTCTGTATCATGTACTGACCGTTTTCCTTCGGCGATGGTCTGCAGACGGTAGGCTTCGGCCTCCGCGGGCAGGCGCACCGTCGCCGCCAGCTCCTCCTCGCGACGCATGATCTCTTGTTGCTCCACCTAGATATATTTTTATTTGTTGTTTTAGTGCTCTAAATCTCTAATGTACATGACCGTCTTCAGATAGCGTCTGACGCTCTAACCTCTCAGACTCAACACCTGGGTCAGTGGATAGACTGTCATCTGAAGGCCGGTGGAAAAATTAAAGCTCCCAAGGCTCATATCTGAATAATGCGTGAATACGAGCTTACTAAGTTAATAGTTAGCTAGGGATATTGCGTTAAATCTCAATAAAAAAAATTTGAGTATATTGTCAAATTCATGACAATAAAAAGAAAGAAGAATTTAAAGAAAGAAAACAGAACAATAATGCCAAAGATCGATAAACAGTAAAATACTATGAACAAGAGAACTACAAGAAACTTCTGGCGAAAAATGCTTCCAGTAGCAGATATAAATTCAACTACAAACTCAACTCCTTTACGAAGCTCGACACCGCAAAGAGTATTTATTCATTGAGCCACAGATTGGCTTATTGAGCTCTCACTGAGCCTCAGTACCCAGATTAAGTTTAGTTTCTCACCTCGATTTGCTTGCGTCTCTCCACCACTTCGATTTGTATTTCTTCGTTTCGTATTTTCTGTTTAATCTTCGCTGCCTGAAGCTCGTAAGCTAGAGCCGCCTCGGCTTTCTGAGAACGAACACAAAGGATTTACGAAGTATCCTACAAAGGAACATGTTTCTGATGTCTTTGTTATTTTTGTTTGACACTTTTGTGAGCAAAACTTAACTACGACTTTGGGGAACAATATTTGGAACATAAAGTTGGGAAATATTGACTTCAAGATTTGTTAACGTCTCTGTTTACTCCTGCTAATATTTTAGTTTCATTGTCCATTTTCTTTTACAC
The DNA here is from genome assembly GCA_039566165.1 of Maruca vitrata. Classification (NCBI taxonomy): domain Eukaryota; kingdom Metazoa; phylum Arthropoda; class Insecta; order Lepidoptera; family Crambidae; genus Maruca; species Maruca vitrata. Next base: position 4,988,766 of record CM076933.1, read on the forward strand.
TTCCGTTCGCAAAACTTAACAATAAGTTTGTGCAACATTTGGGAAAATATACTTAGAGACCTCATTTTGTCTTTGTTAACAAACTTAATAAGATAAAACTGACTTTGAAATCATATCTTTACTAGCAAGAAATAAGAGGGTAAGGTTATTATTTCATCGCCGTTATGATCTATACATTTCGCCAAGCACCTAAGTCTAAGTATGTTGAGAATATAAGACGTACTTGGCTCTGCCGATAGCCATTTAACCATTTGAAATAAAAAAAAAGTTACGGAGAGCAAACATTTTACACACCCAACGTAAAAAGCTCTTATGTAGTGTTCTCGCATTGACAATAGAGAAATATTTAAATATTGTTTTTTTAGGAAACTTAAGGCTGCAACCCAGAATTTGCTTAAAAACTGCCAAACACGGATATTGATGAGTGTTGACACAGCCCATGCGAGCTCGCACGAGTTGAATTCTTCATGACGTATCTGAGGTTTGTTTGTTTGGGCTGTACGCATAAATGTTTGCAAAAGCAGATACGAAATTAAACTAGTGAAAGCGGATATTCATATTGCAGTTCAGGGCTTTTAAGTGATTACGTTTTATTTCTAAATTAATAGTAATCAGCAAGAGTAGGCATATCCTTAATTAATAGTAAGTAATCGTTTTTTGTTGCAATTTTTGAGTGATTTTCAATTTATACAAATATCTTTCAAGCCTTTAGCTCCATATTTGCTTCCAGTCTTACTGACTTACAAATTTGTAAACAGTTTCCTTTTTAAAAATATGCTGTCAACTATGCTCTATAGCAATCATAACCGCAATATGATTGAAAAAGAACAAAGGTTTTGAAATCGAATGAGTTCTCGCGTGAATGGTCATCCATAATCCATCGATGATCCATGATTGGTCATCGCGTGGATGCCAGATCATTCTGGCATCCATCCATAAAAGCCCGTGATACTCACAGCCGTGTTGACTTCCTGGTCGAATTGCGCCTTCTGCAGCTTGTACAGCCTCGTGTTGTCCTCGATCCTCGTGTCCATGGAGTACTTCACATCCATCGCGCTCTTCTCGCATTCGGCTTCCTGAAACAATATAAATATAGTCCGGTCAATTTAGACATTCGAAGTTACATAAATTCCCACCAAGCTGAAAATCGGTAAGATTGCTTAAAATATCATTATAAACAAAATTTGAAAGTTCCCCATCTTTCCCCTGTAAGGAAAAAATGTTATTCAAGGTCAAAGGTAAAAAAAATGAGTTTTTCGCGATTTTTAGCAAAACGGTAAGTTTTATCATAAAAATATGTATGACAAAATTACTTATCATCTAATTATCTATAAAAATTGTCTTTACACTTTGTTCCTAAGATTCACCATTTCAGAGATACAGCGATGCACAAAGTTGAAATGTTGTATTTTCAAATGCTTCCAGGCCCCCGTGCTATTATGCTAGAAAGATATTTTTTTTACGAATGATTGATTTCAGTTGCCTCTATTATCGCTAATACTAAATACAACATAAAACCATCACTTAAGGTGGGCTCTCATACTAACGCTTTTTTTTATTTGCTCGCACTTGGACGGTTTTTATCGTGGTTACCCTAGTAAACCTATTCCACATTAACGTGGTGACCATGGCTTAACGTGGTTACCACGTTAAAAACCGGCAAAGTGCGAGCAAATAAAAAAAAGCTTTCGTAGAGAAAAGAAAAAGAGCCCACCTTGAGTGATAGTTTAATGTTGTATTTAGTATTAGATGTTATAGAGCCAACTGAAATACATCATTCGTGAAAATTTTAACTGTCTAGCACAATCGCACGGGGGCCTGGCAGCATTTGAAAATACAACTTTTTCAACTTTGTGCATCGCTTTATCTCTGAAATGGTGAATCTTAGGAATAAAGTGTAAGACAATTTTTATAGATAATTAGGTGATAAGTAATTTTGTCATACATACTTTTATGATAAAACTTACCGTTTCGCTCAAAAGTGCATAAAACTGATATTTGTGACATTTGACCATGAATATTTTTTTGCACACGTCGGATCGATGGGGACTTTTGACATATCATTTGTAATGACGTATTCAAGGCCTGCACAAAAATCCAGCTTGGTGGGAATTAATGCAACCTTACCCATAATTTAGATGCTAATTTGACTGGACTAATAGTGGATCGAGTCAGAAATGCAAAAAAAGGGAAATGCCATGGTGAATTATAACTATGACCGCTTTCTTCAAAATTTTGAATGTAAAGATTCCAGGAACACTCTAAGCATGCAGTTACACCAAACTTCTCAACTTTGAACGAAACATTATGAACAAACCTACGCATATGTAGGTGACCTGAACGTCCTGCGCAGAACAGATTCTATTGTATATTCAATTTGTTAATACTCTCTCATCATTTCACCCTGATCCCAACGGCTATATTAGCCAGCGCCACACCAATATCAGCATCACTCTTCCCTTGTTGAGAGTCATCCGCTCCCCCGCAAAGTTCCGAGATAATGACGAGGTTACTCCAAGCCATCATCGTATGTCAGTTAGGAAAAAATAAAAGTCTTCTCTTGATCGAGAATGAGAGGATCTCGATGCCCATTCAGCCGACGTATGTAGGACGTTACAGTCATTTATCATCCTATAAAAGTATCTCACCCTAATCCCAGCGTCTCTGTTAGCCTGCGCCACACCAATATCAGCGTCCCTCTTCACCACCGCCGTCTGCGCCTTCCCCAGGCTGGCCAGGTACTGCACCTCATCGTACACGTCCTTGATCGTGAACGATAGGATCTCGATGCCCATCCGGCCGACGTCGGGTGCTGCCACCTCGCGGACCAGCCCCGCGAACTGGTCTCTGTCCTTGTAGACCTCTTCTACTGTAAGCGTTCCTGTAAGCAAAGAAATGAAGAGGTGAGAAGTCGTATTACTGGACGAAAGAAAGACTAGAGTGTAAACCAGCGGAAATCTTAACAGAGTTAGAAGTCAACAGACTTTTTTTTTTAAAGTAGGCTATAGGATGACCTCACTCCACCTGATGGTAAGCGGTAGTGAGATCCGTTCTCTCTGGTCACCACCTCAAGAATTTTAATCTTAACAGACTTTGAAATCAACATACTTAAGGTCTAAAACCAATAAGTCCAGTCAAGTTTAAAGCAAAGTTATCAAATGGTCAATCTGGTGGTCTTTCTCCTGATCACGAATCGGTCAAGTAGGATTTCCGTCTTATCGAACTATCTGAGCATACAGCGAGCGCACTATAATATGAACTGTGCACTTGGCTGATCTCTCTGATAATCAGTCGGTAGATCATTGGGAGTTAAGAATGGATTTAACACCATATAACGTCACAGCAAGGGTTTATTTTGTACAAACCACATCAAAATATTACACAAGAGCCCTATGAAGAACCATTAGATAGCGGTATACAAATCCAATAAGCTAATCTAATGCAGTACTACAATACGCACATAAATCATAAGATATCGCTTCTACGAATATTGGCTTATCCCAAAACCCAATAACCAGGTGTCCAATATCCACAGTATCTATCGAGTGTTTGTTACTATTATTATCCGACCCAAGAGATGCCCGGAATCCATACAGACTTCCCTATTTATTACATTAAGGTAATACGTATTGGGTAATGGGATAAGAGAAATACTAAGAAATTACAAGTTCTTGGGAAGGTAATAGCTACACAATAAGGTAAGCTTTATGTTAGTAAGAGTAGCATTGTGTATATCCTGTAGGAATATTATTTGATGCTGAAATTGTAAGCTGGGAAAAAAGTGTACTTCATAGTTTTTGCTTACTTTCGTAACTCAATTTTCACAATTGTACAGGAATTGCTTTATGAAAGTAAACAAAAAACAACGAAACCAACTCTTTTTGTGACTTAAATCCTTGATGGATGCTGGATCACACAACAGATTTTGGATAAACAACTTTTTTGCAGATATATTATCTACAAATATAAGTATAACCACTATGTTGACGATTGTTTATAGCAATGGTAGCTTTGCGAATATGCTGTGGTAATATTTAAAGCTGAATATTATTTATTAGCCGGACAGAAAGAAAGTTTGTTCCATTGTTTTTTGTTCCTTAAACTAATTTTTGTACATGAATATTGCAAAAAAATCCCCTTTTTTCCTGGCTAAATATCATTGATGGAAACATTGTTTATCTAAGTTAAGTAAGACACTCAAAATATTTTGGATAGTAGGTACATAGGTACCTACAATGTATATTATTATAACCACAATGATATCCTTTATTAACACTTACTTTTTAACGTTCAGACAGGTCAGCCCTATGGTCAATGATATAGGCACCAACGCTAGTTTTACTATATCCATGTTGGCACTTGTTCCTTCGAACTATGTTCTAAAACCACTTTACTATATGCATTTCACTGGAACACTATTATGTACTAGGGACCACTGGTTTGACTATCACACTTTGTTAATACTAAAGCTTGGAAGACTATGATGATATGGGAACTACTAAATATTGTCAACTTGTATATTAGATATCTACACTTGCTTCACTTATAATATTTCTTTCACGTTCAGTTCACAGGCCCACTCACGTATAAAGACTTTTTCACTTTGGTCTCCTGAATAAGGAATTGGTCACAATATCTAGAATGTCCCTTATGAATTTCAAAGTAGGATTGTTATTCATTGCAAATCTAGGGCAAAGATTTAGGACTACATGATAACAACGCTACTATTCTGTTTGTTCTCCATCAAGCTTCCTTATATTATAATTCAAAAGTAACTCTGTCTGTCTGTTCGGTTTTTAAGCTAAAAGTACTTAACCTTTGTATGTGAACTAATAAGTCTTAAGTCTGATACTTTTTAACCGACTTCGCTATGAAGTAGTAATGTTTCACGCGATAAATGACTTCAAGTGGAAGGAGTTGCCAGCGGTAAGCCTAATATAATACTCGTATACGGTAAAGTTATACATTTCCAATACGGTATTTTGAATTAGTTTCACATCCACATAGATAGCACTCAAGTAGTCACAAAGGTATTTAATTCCGTTACACTTGACAGATGCAGTCTGCTCTATTCAACTGGTTACTGCAGTTTGCAAAGAAACGGAGTGTTTAAGGAAACTTGTCCGGTAACTGATCTATTCGGTATGTATCATTGTCGGATTAGACGTAATTACACGTAAAATCCGGTACTATGATACAGTTCAATATCAATCGGTTTTCTATTTCACCAAATGCCCTGTACCCTCCAAAGTAAAACGAGCTTTTATTAACAGTTGAAAAGAAAAAAAATAACAATCACGAAATTACCATATTTATGAAAGATTTATAATTTAATGAACTGTACTGTATTTTCAATGAAATCTTCACGTAATAAACAAAATTATATGAAAAATATGAAGCATTTGAACGCGCTAGGAACAACTCCGTTTATATGACGTTTTGCACTGATTTATTTATTAATGATCTTTATTTCCTGAAAAAATAATAACTTTTTAATTTAATAAATGGTTTAATTTATTATAATGATGATCATTATACATTGTATGAATTTGGAAGAGCTCGTTTAATTGATGTTAATTGGTAGGAAGTCAAAACGTTCTTAACATTTAAAAAAATAGTTGAAATATTTAACAAAAAATCATTAAATTAACTGAAAGTAAGTATTACTTTGAAGTTACATTACCTAGGTACGAACTTACGAAGCCATGTATGTGTAACATACTTATTTTGTTTATGTATCACCGACAAGGTAAAAGAAAAACCGCAATTAATAAAATGGAATAATACATCGCGTCATATTTATGAATGAGTTTACTAAGTAATAAGTAAGTACACCTATTTGCGTCGTACGTAAGCGATACACTTGCAAATGTATGTAGTTAACCAAGTATGCAATATATAATTGGATTCACAGTTACATGATATGCATATCAAATGGACAATTCGCATAAACAAATACGCAGATGAACTAATCTCCAGGTACCGTATAAAAAAAACTCTAAAATAAAAATGATTTAGCTTAAGATTTGTGCACTTCCATATTTTTTTGAAAGCTAGATCGATCTGAAGTTTAAAAAAAGCGCCGATAACTATTAAGAATATCAGAAAAAGACCAACCGCTCTATGCTTTTTTTTTAAATATATGTATAAAAGAGTGCACTAAAGAACAGAAAATAAAAAAAATCGTCGGTTACCTATTTTTTTACTTTCAGTTCTAGAAATAATTTAGTATATTTTTATTAAAATGGGTGAAACGATTTAAAAAAAAAAAATTAAATCTGTGTGAGATCGTTCGAGAGATCGAGATCTTTCCGACACTCGCGCGCTAGTAAATATTTATATGAGCATTCAAAGTAGTTTGAATTCCAAGACAAAAATATTCGCGCAAATATAACAAACAGTACACATAGTCAAAACAATATTTTGTAACAACACAGGTAAGCTTCATTCACTGAGTAGCAGCTTCGCTATTGTTAGTCCGATTAATTTTTCACTGAGTCGGCAAGACGTTGCATACAACGTACATGCGGCCGTATACTGCAAATATGAGTACTAACGACTATTCCTCATAGTTATGATACGTACTTCTTTATTATTCCTTATTCCCAGGTACCAAGGACCATAATTGCGTGCAGGTAGGGGAGATATTTATCATTATTTACAAAGCGAGTGATATAAATATGATAATGATAAGAATGCGGCGATTACGTCTTGCTATCAATACGGGTTGACATTTGCGTAAACGAAGACTGTCGCAGTGGGTTACTTAGATTTCCTGGATGATAGTGATTTCTTTGAAACTTTAAACATATTTTAATATTTAGTCTACATTTTTGTAAATACATTTAAAGACATGGTAGAGATGGTCCAACTGAAAAACTAGTCATATGAACTTACTACACTCATCAGCCTATTTACGTTCCCACCGAGTGGCACGAGCCTACCCTAAACTAGGGCGTTGAGGCCTTAGTCAACCACGCTGGCCAATTGCGGGTTGGTCGGTTTAACACCAACTTAGAATTTCTTTGTAGGTGGGTTGTGTGTTCCTTCACTGTCAGGTATAATCTGGTAGTAAAACCAAAATCATAACTTTATATTCTATACCTATCTATTTATTTATTTATTAAAATATCAAAGAAATACTACATTAATAGCACCACCAAAAATGCTTCGTAATAAATTAGGTGAGCCTAAACGAAGTAGGACAGTCAAAATTAATAGATTCGCTCTTGACATTTCGGTAATGTCTGGAATTATTTGGGTTACGAGACACTTTGACGGGCCGGGAGCGGCATTCGGGATTAAAATGAATTATTACACGAAGAATTGAATCTTCGGATTGCTAATGATGATTGAAACGGCTTATGTAACCTTTTTGTTTTTTAAAGAGTCTATAAATCGGTTTACGATTTTTTTTATATTTAGTTATTACATATGTCGTGGCCAAATCGATGAATTGATCATTTCATGAAATGGTTGGCCATTTCATGAAGTGTTCACGTTTCATGAAGTGGCCAATCAATGGTGACCAAATCATTAAACCATAAACGTTTAACGATTTGGCCACCCACGTTTGACCATATCGTAAAAAGAGGGCGACTATAAAATATTTAATGAAAACCAGGATCAATTTTGATACGTATTTGTTTATTTTTAGTTGTTACATACTTTCAAAATAAAAAGGTTTAAAATTTGAAATTGAATTTGAGGTTCAAAAAAAATGTACATTTAGTGAAATTTGCAAGTATTTTAGTACAAGCAGTATAAAAGTCACGTAAACAATAAAAAAATTAAACAAGGTAACAGTCACTTGCTAGCGCAAGACAAATTTATTAATAATAAGGTGCATTAAGGCGATTAAAACACGGCACCGCGCACAAAGTCACATGAACAACAAAAATCATAGGATAGTCGGCGCTTTTTCCTTGAATATAAGATATTCCTCCCTCTTCGACAGTTTCCATAATATCATATTTCGATAACCAGTAGTAGTCCATGGATTTCTTTTTCGTGTCACCCTACTCTCCTTTATTTGCTGTATAACCTGAAAAAGAAATTAAATTAGCTATCAGTCTTTTGACAATCAATATAATAACAGATAAATAAAAAAATATTTTGATAAAACACGTTATTTAGTTAGGTGCATAAAATTATAATATGAAGTAAGTAAAATATTACTAACCTTAGAAATACATTCCAAACTCCACGGTTATTTCACATTTTGCTCGGAACCTTGCATGACTTGCATACTCTAATACGTTTTCATCGAATTATTTAACGAATAATTTAACTTTCTTCCGTGTTTAATAAAGAATTATTCGCATTTTTTCTGAGAGAAAATTCGTCTTTGTTTACAAGGGCCGCCATTTTTACACAAACTGCACAAAAACAACCAGTGTTGCCAAATTTAATGTATCTACTTTAAAAATAACATTAATTTTATTACAAAAAATGTTTTGCTAAAAATATGCTATTCTAAAATAAAAGATAAAATAATATGCTAAACAGGAAGAAAATTTAGCACATTGTGCAAATTTAGCATATTTGCACAAAGTGCTTAATTGGTATGGCAACTCTGGCACTCTACCCGTAAAGTCAACGAAACAATTCCACGATATGATCGATTGAGATTGATCGTTTCATGAAATGGCAGTGCATCTAGTTGGCCCAATCGTCAAACGATTTCTTATCATTGATCTGACCTGGCCACATCATGATATGGCCAATGTGTGATTGGCCATTTCATGAAATGCAACCATTTCATGAAATGGCCAATCATTTCATGAAATGGCCAATTCTACGATGTGGCCACGACACATACATACATGAAATCACGCCTTTTAGTTATTAATTAATTTATTTATTTGACACAACTTACAGAATCCAATCTCAAAAATTTAATGGCACCCTGGTATCATACTAAAATTGTGCACAACAATCACAAATTATATGCATTTATCCTGCGCTATAGATGTGAGTATTAATGAATTCGATTAATGAAGAATTACAATGGCATAATATCTTAAACCGTTTAAATTTTCTATTTTGTGCCAAGTATATAATTTTAATTGTTCACGTAAATATAGACACAATTTGATGTGAACCTGACATTACTCTAAGGTCCATTTGATATACTAGAACTAAGAGATATGACCGCTACATAATATTGATTCTATAGGTAAAGTACCTTCTTTGACCACCTTTGTATTATCTTATATATGCCTTAGTAAAGATCACTCTAAATAATAGCTTCTATACTTAGCGTATTACTTTCTAACAAATCCATCAAAAAGGTTACCCTGAAAGAAAAGTTGGAATAAAACAGCCGTGAAAGTATAGTTTGTCAGAAGTAGATGCCATTCGGATTTTCTGAAGCTGAAAAGTACTTTAGTTAAGGGCCTCTGACCGCGAGGGTTTGAATTAAGAGGATGGGTCGAGTGACTGATGCCCTAAAACATTCCTGGGACAGAGAGAAATGATTCAAGGAGGCTAAGGACATGTTCCACAGACCAAGACGTGCTAAAATGTTTTATTAACTATATGAGAAACATCTATAAAAATAAAAAAATATTGTTGTTCGTTAGTCTCTCTTTTAGAGAGAACGGCTGGGCTAATTTAGCTAATTTTGGGTTTTAGTTGTTCAACATAGTGTAGAATAGGTTTAAACAGTTCGAAAACATGGAAAAATGCGTGGAGGCGCTATGAGGTTCGCCGGGACCACTAGTCTTCTTCTTCTTATAAATAAAAATGAATTGCTGTTCGTTAGTCTGACTAAAACTCGAGAACGCCCGGACCGATTTAGGTAATTTTGGTTTTAAAATGTTCGTCGTAGTCCAGGGAAGGAGAAAATATAGAAATAGAATCAGTATTGGCGGTATGAAATTCGCCGGGACCACTAGTTTGAAATAAAACTAATTTGACTTTGGATTAAATCGCATGTATTGTAATTTTAAACATTTATTAAGAGACCCGACGTTTCGAACTCTCTACAGCGCTCGTGGTCACGAGCACGACTACAGAGAAATACAAAAAAAGCAAAATAAAACAACTACAGTTGACCCTATTTTCAGTGACCCAAATTAGGCTTAGCCAAAATACACTTAGGAAACCGCCTGTATAAAATCAATTTGCGAGTTTCTACCACTTTATTAAATCAGTTCCAATAGAACAGAAAACTCTGAGGACTAAAATCGATTTTAATAAATAATAAATAAATAAATAATAATAAATATTGCACAACATCACATACATTGATCTATCCCGTGGTAAGTAGCTTAAGCAATTGTATTACGTACATCAGAATCAACAGTGGAGACACAAATAAACATAAATATTATCTAATAATACACCCAGACACGATTTTGCATCACGCAATTAGTTTACTGTTTTCTTGCCTTTGCTTTAATGGATGACAGCCCTAAATAAAACGGAGTATTGTGTGTTTCAGGCATTAACGCACAAACTATTTAGAAATTACAATAAGATTTGGGTTCGTCTTAGGGATGAGAGCAACCCGCAAGTCCGGTGATGATGACGAGGCTACTCCAAGCTATCATCGTATGTCAGTTAGAAAAAAAATAGGGTCGACTTTCTTAATCGAACTTCAAATTAACTACTCTCTTTATAAAGTAATTTTCTAATAAAGAAAAAGAAAGCACGGTTTCATTAAGTTATTATAAAACGGCAATAAATATCTTGGTATTAATATTGTCATGTAATAAAAGTAACAAATCGATATCTTATGCGGTCAGGTTCCCACGATGGTTACACGTTTTTAACGACATAAAGCAATAAATATATATTACGCGTATTGAAACCGTTGTTATTCTGAATAGAGTATTTTATTCTGATTAATATCGTTGTTTTACGACTGCATACAGCACACTGTTACCAGCAGCTGTTGCACTTTAGTTTTCAAAGGATTCCATGCAGAGCGTAACTATACCCGTTGAAGCCCGTGGCAAAATTCACCGGATGAGGCCCGTGCTTCTCCCGCCCCCCACCGTTCTTTTTTTTAACTTAATGAGTATGAATGTTGGGAGTTAAGATTATCCTGTGACCGGGGGCCCCTTCATCGATTGCCGAGAGGTTAAGAAAAAGCGTCGTGTTTAAGGTCGTTGCTTGCCATGCGAGAGGTCGCCGTACCACTGTGTTTTTCAAATTTCAAATTCGTGAAGAAACCTACACATCTACGAAGTTATTCTTAGGTTGTGTAGTCAACCAACCGGCACTTGGAGAGCGTGGTTGACTAAGGCCTTATCGCCATAATTTAGAGTAGGCCCGTGCCCCAGCAGTAGGGACGTATATGGACTGATAATGATGATGGGGGTCCTTTTCGGCTAGGGGCCCGTGGCATTTTGCCGCCTTGCCATTGATTCCAAGCCAATTTAACAAATACCTGCAGCCGACCTACCAACTAATAGTATTAACACAGTTGAGTAATTTGGTATGTGACATTGATCTTGTTAAGGCATTACCGAGTGTGATATTAGATGCGATTATAATTACGCATACTTGTGTTCACGAGTCCTTGACAAACTGTCTTCCTAGCAATCTAGTACTATACAGATATTTTCTACCCACACAAATATGTCGCACTTTGAACTCTATCGACCTAGTAATAAGAGCAATCAGCATTCATTACATCTTTACGACAATCATTTGTAATGGTGCTATGCTGTTTAGCTGTTTATGGTACTGTAGGCGTCCATTTTCAAATCGCGAAAATACCTGTCCTGCATGTTATTCACAACGTCTTGGAAACTTATTCAAATTCGGAAAATATGCTCCTCTTTCATTACTTAATTGATTTTATCGAGGAATAGAGCATAGATTTTCTGAATGCGAACAACAGAAAGTCTTTATTTCAGGGTCTATCTTCAGGGGGTCAGGTTTTGCCTTTAGGGGACAGGTCTGAAAAATCCCTACTGATGTGATCGATAAGCTAGGTATCCAATTTACAACTTAACAGCCTATTAATTGACTACATATTAAGGTGTTATGTGAATGTTTCCAGTCTATAAGCGACGATGAATGCGAGATAAAGAAGACGATGCAATACTCGTATTCGCACATAAACAACTTGTGAGTTTCCTTAAGAACAATACGGACGAAAAATGCTTGAGTAGGCCCTCATTTATCCGGGCATACAATATGCAATTTATCAAAGGACACAAAAGCGTTCTTTTCCAAAAAATCACTTTATAATCCTCTGTAATATTTTCCGGAAAAGTTTAACAGTAGGTAACTGCCACTCAACAATTTGTCACTTGAATGAAATACGCGACGTAAAATATTTCCCCTCCGGTATTCGGACGTGCAGGTGGTTTTAATATTTGTGAAATTTGTTACGAACTCATAATATAAAAATGTTACGAACGATACTAGAAGGGCGAGGGAATTTTGTGCGGTTTATTTTGGAAATTATTTTTTTGCGACCGAACTCTGTTTATTATTGATTATTACTACCAACCAAGTAAACCCACCAATATAGCTAGCCTTAGGTATTTTAGCTACCAATAGGTATATCGTTAATGTCATTGGAAGTTTTTGTTGTGGTTAGTTGTATTGTATGAATTGATTTCGTTTACTCATTTTAGCACTGTTAAGTTTATAACTTCGGTAAAACTTCGGTAGGATGAGTTCTTATTACTTTTGCGTCTACAATAATATATAGAGATGAATAGCGCTACCATGAGTTTAAAAGTGACATACTCGATATCTCCTATGTAAATATGTCTATGAAAAACTTGTACATCGCCCCAAGCGGTTACGCTAAGAACTAAAACCGGTATTATGAAAAAAAACAATTCGATAGGTTTTTAACGTACGTAAGTTTTCGATAGCTAACTCATGGTACCGCTACTGTGGTGATTGCACCAATAATACATTGGCAAGATAAAGGTTTTCTCCTTTATCTAGATACTAGCTGTGCCAGCAACTTCGTTCGCGTTTCCCCCGTTTTTTACACATTTTCCATTGTATCATTGCTCCTATTGGTCGCAGCGTGATGTTATATAGCCTATAGCCTTCCTCGATAAATGGTCTATACAACACAAAAAGATTTTTCAAATCGAACCGGTAGTTCCTGAGTTTAGCGCGTTCAAACAAACAAACAAACTCTTTAGCTTTATAATATTAGTATAGATACATAGCCTCAGTGCTTTTCCGCTTACTTAGCGCAAGCTCGGTTTCACCCTTCCCTCCATCAATTTCAGCTGTAAACTTCATTATAAACTTGTATTAGTTCACGTGGGCTGGCCCGTGCAGTCATTTATCATTACATGTACTCGTAACATGTGAACTTTTGCTAACTTCATTATATCGGTGATTTGATAAAGTTTAGTCAGGGTAGGATGGTAGCAAACTTGATATGAGGATTTTGACTGTTTATCTATTCTAATTTGATTTGCAAATAATTTAACAGTTTTTGAAAATACAAAAGCTAAGCTACAGTAGTGTACAATCATGTTAACATAGATAGAATTATTTTTTGTTCTCCCCTATAATGCCAAGTAAAGAAGCGCAAAATTCCCTTAAGCCTTTCGCCTAAAGGCTACATTAATTTTAAATTAGACGTCTATCAATGGCTATGAATAATAAATCCAAAACCCATCGATGTTGTGGTCAGCGCATCCACTGTTTTATCCTAATAGTCAAGCAAAATGAATAACTAATGAATGATTATGGATGTTTAATATTGATTTTGTGATGGAAATCATAATAATTAATAAAAATAAAAAAAACTGGTCACGTACACAAAGTGCATTTTTATGCACAGAAGAAAAGTATTTGTTTTTTTTATTTTCATACACAAACATTTCATACACCGGTAATCAAAAGGTTCTGCTATCTCTGCTCTGGCCCGGTAGCGACAACAATATAGCTATATCCTATCATACAATTATGTCTTTCTAAACCGACTTCAAAAAAGAAGGTTCTCAGTTAGATTTTTATACAGCTTCTGTATATCACATGAACCGATTTTCATGCGGTTTTGCGTTAACTATTCGTAAGATACTTACTGGAAAATGTTGAAGGATTTTTTTTTAATTCGAAAGCAAGTAGAGTGTTCTACTTTAAACTAAATACAATTTCACATGTGATGCTGTTCTGTTATAAAACTTACACTTTAGACGTTTGAATTTTTATTGTTTATCTTTTTTATTGGCCGCGAGTACCTACAAGATCGAAACGTACCATTCCCTTAAAATAAAGTATTAAATGTCAAACAGCCAGACTTGCAATAAATTCAATGGGGAATGAAATCTCATTGTTAGTAACCCTGGACCTTTTACGGGCCATAAAGTTTTTGTTCTTGCTCTCTGGCCGTGATGACCTATAAATTGTGTTCGAGCATTTATTTTCACCCCACAGCAGATAACCGGTTATATGTCAAATTATGTAAATATTACTGGCAACACTCAAAAAGTTTGGGATTAAATGAGCGTCAATTATGAGATTCCTATCGAGTTTCATTAATCAGTTTAGCAAAATTATATTGGATCTCAGGGAGCGCTGTAGAGAAGCAAATGAGTTCTATTAACTTAATTAATTACGTTTAGGTGTTAGAATTTCAATAGACTTTCCAAGCGCTTTGTCTTTGCAAGCTACGTTTAGTTAATTAAAGGATTTTTAATGTAAACAAAACTAGACATTTATCGATCGCGTTTTCATCGACTATAATTATATTAGGTATGGGATATTCTGTGTTATCATATCAACAAGAACAGTTTCGTATTATTATTTGTCGTTAACAAAACGTAACCACATACGCAAAACATAAGCATACTAATTCACAACTATTCGATTTAAAGTAAATATGCACCAAAAAGTATTCATTCATTTTCCCTTTCAGTACTGACTGAACGACTTCTTATTTTTTTAAAACAAACATGGCGTCCGTCACACTTGTGCATTCGCGCCTAAAATAGTGTTGTCCCGGTGACGTACATCGGTCCATGCCACGTTCGGTCCGTGATTTGGCGCGCGAAGACCCGCCGCTCGCGACGGCCGCGGCGGGACTGGGATCCTTGTGGCGGGAATAGTGTTGCCAACTTAAAAGAATGAAGGGAAATCAAGGCTTTCTTTGTAGAGTAGAATATGAAATAAGTGAAAGCTGTAAAATCGAACGGGTATAAATGGAGCGGGCGTCAATGTGTCCAGTTTAAATGCATTTATTGAAGCGATTACACCTAGTTGTCGGCACTTTTCCTAATTAAAAACTGATAAACTTATTGAAATAAAATTTTACGGATTACACCCGCGTGTAATATTATTTCAGGAAACAATATTATTCATTAGAAAACTGAAACTGTCCGGGATATTTACCATGTTGATGATGAACAGTTCACCCGTGATCATGGCGCTTGCAACAGTGCCGAAATATCGAGAGCTCATTAAGACAAAACAACATGGTAAATATCCCGGACAGTTTCAGTTTTCTAATGTGTGTAACCATGACAGTTTAAAATTAAATATCATTTATGGACACAATTTGAATTAGTTATGAAATAGGGTAGATTACTTTGTATTATACAAACTTGGTCAAATTATACGATATTTTTTTCTTTGAATTTGTTTTTATGTACTGTGTGTACTGTATAAAGTACGTAGTTACAACGCTTCTTATTGCTTTCAATAAAGTTTCTTATCATGTCTCTACATCTTGTCATTTGCTATTTTTTAATTTCAAGGGGTTGGCAACACAGCCCGTAATAACAACGATTTATACCTCGTTCGTATCGTTAATGCCACGGACTCGCCGTTACGCGCAGAAATCCACGGCTTATTGCATCCGCGGACGTTTTCCCAAGGAGCTTCCACACTTCGGTTGCCAGTTTATATTTCTTTCCGCTAACGCTATTTCCCGTGTCCACAGGGTACGCTTGGCTTTCGTGATTGGTTTTTGTTTTTGTCCGTCTACATCACTACATAGTATAAAGCGAAGTTGCTATTTCTGTCCATATATCCCTATGTATGCTTAAATCTTTTAAACTACGCAACGGATTTGGATGCGGTTTTTTTTTATAGATTCAAGAGGAACATTTTTAAGTATGTAAAATTCACCCAAAGCGAAGGGAGGGCGGGTTACTAGTTGAGAATAAAGGTATTTTTCTTATGGACATGATTTGGCGAGTGTTTTGAACATTGGTCAGGCGGTTGCTTTGTTACCTAGATGAGATTATTTTGTCTGATCACCACGTGGAAATATGGAGACTCTCAAAATGTCAACTACGAAGGCTTTTTTTTGCAGGGACTATAATCTAACCTAGTCATAAGTTTGAGTAAGCACATATTAATATTGCAAACGATAGAAGGCTATTCTTTTTTGAAAGTTGATTTAAAAAGTTAGGCATTTGATTTGATTGAAGTCTTTAGTCTACCATAATTAAAGTTTTGTAGGTCAAAAATATGTTAATTTAGTAAAATAAATAAATGTTGAAAAAAATGTTGAAATATATAAATAAATAATTTTTGAATATTTCGAATAAAGCTATTAGGATACCTGATATAGTCAGCAAAATGTAGGTATATCATTTGACTTTTTAACGTCACTTATACACCTACGTGGGTAGACGTGCGTTCAATAACATTTGGGAGTCTTAGCTTTGCTATTGAAATGAGATTGAAATGCTAACAAAGGTGCTCTCCTCGGCGCTTTGTTGGTATTGCTACGAAATAGTTTATTTCCATAACTCACCTTTTCGCAATATTTAAGAAAAAGTCGGAATAAAATACACTCTACACAAAATAATGTAATGAAACTCGTAATTATTTCGCCCACACAACAATATTGTGTTATAATAATATAATACACTTACTAATCATTAATAGCACATAAGTGTTACAATGATTAATTATTGATTAGTAAGTTCAAATTTATGTGATTTTTATAAACATCAGCGAATAAAATAAGAGCGTTTTAGAGCAAGTAAAAACTAGCGAATATATAACAGATAAATATAGACAAAATATAATCATCATTATGCGAATCAATATCATATTATAAGAGCAGACATTTGTTTCATAAGCTTTGATTGAAGTCAATCGCAGGCCAAAGACTCAATCGATGTTTCATTACGATTGCACATTACAATCTAACCACATTGAAATATACATAAAAATGCACGTTTCGTTTGTCGTGTAAAGCATCACACTCTAAGGTATGTATATGGAAGTCAATTAAAAGATAGCCTACGTCTTATGAATCAAACTATATCTTTATAAAAGTTTACTATCGGATCAGACGTTCAAACGAGTAAAAGTATCAGTCAAACGCACAGATCATAAGAATATTAGTAGAGATAAAAAGGCATCACTTTCATTTATAAATTACATTTTGGTAACTCCAAATGGATCGTATAATTCGGCAATGTAGTGATAATTGTATTCGAAACTGGCCGGTCATCAAAACTTTCGTCGTAACTTCAATCTGTTTAGTTCCCAGGACTACGAAAATTGATGCTTATAATTTGGGAGCCCGACCGAACATTGAGCTTTTACCCCACACCACTAAACAATGTTTGAAAACTTAGCGCATGCAATGGTTTACATAAAGCAAGCAATTTATTTGTTTACTAGCTCTACCAGCGACGTTGTCCGCGTTTCTCTCTGTTTTTGTACACATTTTCCATTGTTTCTTTGCTCCTAGTGGTCGCAGCGTGACGTTATATAGTCTAAAGCCTTCCTTGATAAATGGTTTATCGATCAAAAAATTATTTTTAATTTCGAACTAGTACTTCTGTCCTGAGATAAGCGTGTTCAAATAAAAAAGTAAACTCTTCAGCTTTATGATATTAGTATAGATCACTAGCTTATTGCTCTTGACTCCATCTGTGCATCTAGTATAATACTCGTAGGTGTTCCTAATAGCTTGAGTGGAGCCCATGGAGGCTGACCGCCGGCGGTGTTGTGAGTGGAGTCTATGCCAGGTACCACGACACCGCCAATAGGCGACGAGGTACACCCGGTGTTTTAGTCGGTATACCCCTGGGCCTTGCAGTCCTTCCAGGAGTCGCGGCTGACAATTACCATCACTTCGCCAGTCGCTGGGCAGTCCGACACAACACCGGGAGAGAACCCCCTTTCAGGGAGAAGAAGCGTTATGCATTTCACCGGATTAAAAAAAATGGTGTTCCTAATTTCATTTTCATCAGTTTATTAATACATATATTAGTTTCGGCTTGAACGCGCGACAATATGCGAATTTATAAAATTAGTAAGTTTTGTACAATTTCACACAGACATCACAGAATTGTGAAAAAAGTCCTAAGATACCTCATGAATTTATTTATTCTAAATTATATTTTCGTCTAAGGACTAAAATAGCTGAATTAATTACCGTATGTCGTCTGAACCTATAACTCAGTAAGTACCCACACACAACATAACTGATATAAGCTGTGGGCAAGTACTCACGAAGTCACATAAGGAAGGCATACTATATCTCTCTTACTAGACGCAAACTGGAGTACAATGGATTATTATAATTTAGTCAAGGAGTTAGTCATACTTATCTAACGGTGTAATTTACGTTTAATCGCTTCTCATTGCACTGAGAGTTTGCGATAGTTGGAACGTAGTGTCTCTAACTTCTAAATCAGATTGTTAGAATAATATATTAGTTAAAAGATAAGAGAATTGAATTCGCTCAAGTAAAACATTAATACATTTGTAGAATTTTAAGATTATTATGTTATCTCAAAGCTTATACTTTACTTTACTACATAGCATAAAGACTACCCGCGTCTGTCTATATGTATTACTAGCTTTCCGCCCGCGATTTCGTCCGCGTGGAGACCTTTAACGGGTAAAACATTACTTCTTTATAGAGCAGTCGGTTAAAAAGTAGGCTTTAGACTATATCTGTACCAAATTTCGTTTTAATCGGTTCAGTACTCTATGCGTGAAAGCGTAACGCGACAGACAGACAGACAGGGTTACTTTCGCATTTATAATATTAGTAAGGATTTATGTGTATTTATGTATGCTTAAATCTTTCAATCTACGCAACAGTGTTTGATTGTTTTTTTTCAATAGAAGGTTTTTATGTTTTATGTAAAATTATAATTTAACTGCTGAAACGTAGAATGTAGGTAGGGGAGGAAATTAAAAGATTATTAAACTACGTTAAATGGCTGCATTTGTAAAAAACGGGACAAAATAAAGAAAACCGTTGAAATAACCAAACCAAATGGTATCCCTTAACTTAAAGTATTAGAATACGATTTATTTCCTTTGCCCTTAATGCGAGAACGCTGTCGAGGTAAAGAATAATCAATTATACATTTATTCCATTTTCACCAAATTCAAAAGTGAAAACAATCTAAGTTTTGTTTGAAGTTTAAAATTCTTTGGATTACTTCAATCTACCTTTAAAGCTTAGTCTGAACGTTTCTCGACATAAAATATCTATAGTATTTATTCTTCTATTCACTTTAGGAAATCTTTTATCTGTACGCCTCCGTTAATTTCACTGAAATCTTCCTTATTGGATCCGATAACGGTAAAGGTATTTTTTTATTTGGGGTATCCGCATATAAACTCTATATAACGAGCACTAAGACCGTCAAATCGCTCTTAATAAAATAACATTGAAATGGGGGTAGAGTTTCTTTGTAAGACAAACCATCATCTGACTTCGTCCATAGATAAAGTTCCACCAGCAAAGCCGAAACCATCAACAAAGTTAAAAAATTTAATAACGTAGAAGAGAGCAAACCGTGTATTTTAGATGCGAAGATTTTAATTTCATGTACTTATAAACAAACATGTACAGCATGATGTGAAAATTTAAACTAAGATGTATTGTTACATTTTAAAGAAAGAGTAGAGGATTATTATTAGGAGTTTTAAGGACATTGCAATGGAAAAATACACCTTCTTATGGTTTATATTTGGCTAAATGTATGAAATTGTAAAATCTCAAAAAACCACGTCTAAAACACAACGTCGAACTTTTGAAAAATATTTTTTGTGTCTACTTATTAAAGGATTTTCTACTACATGAAGATAAAGAGGGATGTTCCCTTTACTAGAAAGAAAGGTTATCATTTCCACCACATGACTTATTAGGGTTACCATGTTCTCGACTGCCGTCCAAGATAAGGGACAACCCCAGGCCTATGGATGAGTTATATATTATATATGTAAAGGAATGATACGCTTGTGTCTTGGGTCATCAGGACACCTACAGATATGTATGATTTTAGACTTTCGCGTTCCATTACACTAAATATTTGTCTTTATGGGTCTACACGCGTTATTAGGAGTAGCAAATACATTTACTGCCCGACGATTTTACACCTACAGACAGATATGTCTAGTAGTCATATAATCAAAAGTGTGAATTGTGGCTAAAACGCATTACTAAATTGACAATTTGTAAGTGCATGTAAATTACCCATATAGAGGAATATTGATTTTGATTTATAAACTTTCAAGATGAACTCAGAACGGTTACAATGCCATGTTACCATTCGAAATCAAGAAATTGACAAAATGAACAAAATCGGTAAGTACGCACTTCGACAGATTGGTTGAACATATGCCCAGCGCTTTTTAACCGCGTCTCATATCCACAAAGAGGTTACAATAACTTATCCTAAGCATACGCAAGTTCTGGGAAGTAATCTTGTAAACGACTATCGACATCTTGGGTCCTGGCAGACCCCTCAAAGGACGTGACCTTACATTTTTTCAACGTCATTTCCCATGAATAAGATGGGTGGAAATAGGCAGATATATTTTTGTCTACAGCCTTTACGTGACTTTTATACACAGCAAACTTTCGGCTTAATCAGTATAACACTACACAATTTTACATAGTGTTGTTGCATTTGTGATTTTAGCTAACAATTTTGAATTTAAAACATAACATTGTTGTAAGTTTTAAGCAACATTTTGCAAATAATTATAAAATCACTTATCAATAACAATATAATTGTGTAAGTTTGATGTGTCTAAAAATATAGCGTTCCAATTTACATTTTTATTATTTCCCTAAATACCTAAATGCACAGCTTAAGTACCAGGTAGTTCACGAAATCGTACAATTCCCGCCAGAATTCGTACTTTGAATTAAATAAACTTAAGGGTTAAACTATTTCCCGTTCTGAACTTACAACCCAATTAGACGTTCAGAATGAGAAGTTATTTAACTAGAATTAAATTCCACGCTTTGTTAGAGGCAGATAGAACCTGATATAAGGGATAGTGGAGTCTAACTGGAAATAAACTTATTGAAATGAAGCTAGCAGAACACGAAATAATAAAACAAAAAAAACGCCTTCAACAACATATAAAATTCATACCCAGATGATATAAATGTTCGTATTATATTATTTTGTAGTTTTTAGTGAGTCGGGTTTTTGAAGGCGGTTTTTTTTTGTTTACAATTTTTTTAATACTTTTTAGTGTTAAATTTTTTTTTCACCCTATTAGTTCAGCTCACCTGTAATACTTCTGATATTATAACTAGTAGTCTTAATATGTATACAGTATTGAAATAATTATCCTTTTACTCCAAACAATTAAGCAGTTGACCTTCCATCATCAGCTCAGCATCATAAGATTATGATAGCCAGAAGCAGTGCCAATATAACTTCAGAAAATATGTAAAACGCGGTACATGTGCCTATAAAATTTGAGGGTTGCCCTCGATTTCTCCTGGATCCCATCATCAGATCCTAGACTGGTCACCCTAATAGTTTAGCTCACCTTTAATACTACTGATATTATAACTAGTAGTCTTAATATGTATACAGTATTGAAAGAATTATCCTTTTACTCCTAAGTATTAAGGAGTTGACCTTCCATCAACAGCTCAGCATCATAACATTATGATTGCACGAAGCAAATGCCAATATTACTTCAGAAAATATGTGAAACGTGGTACATGTGCCTATAAAATTTGAGGGTTGCCCTCGATTTCTCCTGGATCCCATAATCAGATCCTAGACTGGACCCTATTAGTTCAGCTCACCTATAATTCTACTGATATTATAACTAGTAGTATTAATATATACACAGATTTGAAAGAAATATCCCTTTACCCCCAACTATTAAGGAGTTGACCTTCCATCATCAGCTCAGCATCATAACATTATGATTGCCAGAAGCAAATGCCAATATAACTTTAGAAAATATGTAAAACGCGGTACATGTGCCTATAAAATTTGAGGGTTGCCCTCGATTTCTCCTGGATCCCATAATCAGATCCTAGACTGGACGCTATTAGTTCAGCTCACCTAAAATTCTACTGATATTATAACTAGTACTATTAATATGTACACAGATTTGAAAGAAATATCCCTTTACTTCCAACTATTAAGGAGTTGACCTTCCATCATCAGCTCAGCATCATTACATTATGATTGCCAGAAGCAAATGCAAATATTACTCCAGAAAATATGTAAAACGCGGTACATGTGCCTATAAAATTTAAGGGTTGCCCTCGATTTCTCCTGGATCCCATCATCAGATCCTAGACTGGTGAAAATGGGACCACCTCGGAAGTGAACTGTATCCAACAAAAAAATATTTTTTGAAATCCGTCTATAATTGACGAAAATATCGGTGAACATACATAAAAAAAAAAAAAAACCATTATACATACAGACGAATTGAGAACCTCCTCCTTTTTTGAAGTCGGTTAAAAAACTGGCTCGGTGGACCAGTGGTTAGTGACCCAGGTTCACTACCTACGGTTCCAAGAGTCGTGGGTTTGATTCCCACTCGGGACAAATATTTGTGTGACGAACATCGGTGTTTGTTCCGTGTCTGGGTGTGTTATTAAATATATTTAAGTATATTTGTGTATCCACTGTCGTTTCTGACTGGCTTGATGGCACATTAGATAGCGTCAGTCTCTAGAGCCAAGTCATGGGTTCGATTTCCATTCGGGACAAATATTTGTGTGTTTTCAACACACAACATCTGTGTTTGTTCCATGTCTGAGAGTCAAAGTAACACATATTAATATTAGTGTATATCTACCACTGTTTTTGAGTGATATCCATAATACAAGTACTTAAGCAACTTACTTACTTTGAAATCGGAACTTTATATGATGAACCTATTTTTGTATTTAAGTACAGTAAAACCCGCTTAAGACGATTTCTCAGGGACCCTATCAAAAACGCGTCTTAAGCGAGAAAGCGTATTAAGCGGGATAGGGAAAATAACACGAACTATATATATAATTATGTATTATTTTAAAATTTCGGTATAATAGGCATTAAATTGTACGTATAAATTACATTCACATTATATAATTTTAAACTGTCATGGTTACACACATTAGAAAACTGAAACTGTCCGGGATATTTACCATGTTGTTTTGTTTTAATGAGCTCCCGATTTCGGCACTATTGCAAGCGCCATGATCACGGGTGAACTGTAGGACTGTGAGAATCACAGTAGGTCTAATGGCAGACATATCGGTCTACCCTCTTTCTCAGTCTTTTATTACGCACGACACCACTACCATCGTTCACATTATTGTCACTACATTCACATTGGTTGATAAATCAGTCATACCTAAGCCCGAATTAGTGGACTTCCCTCAGTCGAAAGGCATTCGGGGACTCCTTCCCATACATAACACCTCAGTCATTAGACCCTACGGCATGTGTTACAGAAAGTTTCTACGATGCGGGCCCTGTTGTATGCATTTCAAATATAAAATAGTGTGTTTAGAGAGCTCGATCTGTCGGGTTTTGGCGTATTAAACAGGATGACAATTGTATTAAGCGTTAAGAAATGTATGAAAATATATCTTAAGTTGCTGGGACTGGCATAATGTGGCGTATTATGCGGGAAATCGTATTAAGCGTGATCGTTTTAAACAGGTTCTACTGTATATTAACTGCCTCGTTGGTCTATTGGTAGCAAGCGCTGCGTAAGTACCGAGAGGTCCCCGGATTGAGTCCGGGATTGGGCAAAATTTGTGTGAGTTTTTCTGTAACGAAATTACTCAGCCCGGAGTTGGGAAGTTGGCGGTTGAACGCCCGTGCCTCGGAAAGCACGTAAAGCCGGTGGACCTGCGCTCGATCATGACGGATTGCCGTCTCACCGAATCATGAGAGTAAAGGAAAAGAGAGTGCACTTGTGTTTGCGCGCTTACTGTGCACTATAATATGTCCTGCGCACTTGGTTGATCTCAATTGAGATCGGCCGCCATGGCTGAAATCGGTCGGTCGCCTTAATTAGAAATGACATTAAAAAACTTATCGATCCCCGTGTTGTGTGATATTAATTTAATACCGTATTTTCAAACATATTCTGTCAAACGTATTTCATAAAGATACAAAGAAAGACACTATAAGTTTAGATCGCTACAATTTTTTTTATTATTATTTTAATTTTAATTTGGACAAAAATAAACTTATCAAATTTCACGGCAAAGCAAGCATGTCGAAATTGCCGGGAGTGCTGAAATGAGGTTTTTCAGTTTTTTCTCATTTTGTATGTTATCCACGAAAATTCCCCGGACTAATTCGCCTTTGCAAGCAGACGAGGCAATCAGACCGTCCGTCACAATATATTTTAGTATTCACTGGGTACAAAAATGTACTGCCCGTTGTAGGTATTTCTGATTCACAAAGTTGGATATTGAGAGTAGTTCGAAACAGCTGGCGTGCCGACAGACGAACTGTAAAACGGAATAATGTACGAGTTTTATCGATTAGGTTAATAAAAAGACGTGTGGCACTCGGGGATTGCCGCGGTATAGCTATTGCATAGCATCGTCCAATTTCGGAGCAGCTCGTCTCGATTCGTGCGAGTTTCAGTCGTGCAATACGTCTAACCGCACGCACACAAACACCGTGCCGAAGTCTACCGAATTGAAACGACGTTAAACGATTATGAGGTTTTTTTCGTTACGGAATTTCTTGGTTCGGTCGCCGCGCTCAAAGCCCACGATAAAAGCTATGCAATAGCTTAATAATACCCGGTATTGGTTAAGGTGGCTTAGTGGAAACCGATTGTTTTTTTTTAGGATATTTCCCTTCCCTGGAAGAATTTGGAATATTGTAAAAGTATCCATTTAAAGTGGCTAAATGTTACAAAGAAATTAGTAAAATGTGAAATCTAACTAGTAAAGAACTGTGTACTTACGAGGATTGACTTACCATTATAAATGTACTTTGAACAACATCAAGAAGTATTGAATGAATTAATCAGATTTGAACCTTAATTATACATATATAAACGAACATCTCTTTAAAAAAACTGATCAATTCAGTTTTTAAAACAGTAACTTTAAACGTTTCGTTGACCAAAGTTGCCATAAACTGGAAACGTTGAAGTGAAAAGGAAGAGTTTAATAAAGATAATCAACCTGCTCTTAAGAAAACTTACCATTAACTATGTTTAATCAATCTAGGCGACCCATCACAGCTTATTTCATTACGTCACTCGAAAAATAAAAAAGTATTGGACCTCAAAGCTCGCGCCGCCATCGACCTCCCACAAACTAGGTCACTTGTAAGTTGTAAGTCTCGTAACTGGTCGGTATGTAGCTTAAAGTAAGATAACTTTTCCATCGTGGTTTGAGTGCTCTTGACATTGGCCGGAGTGTGCACAACTCGTGGTAAAACCTTGGATGAAGGTTTCCAGTCAAGTTCACGGACTGAACTTTGATTCATTGTGTGTGTCACCGTAAAATTGTCAATGATGTAATATAAGGTTATAATCTACCTATGGTTTTGATTGCAATCAAGTTTAGATCGCCAGATTTCGAAATATTATGGATCATATTAGGGGTTGATGGTAAGAAAAGTCTATTAACAGCATCCGGCGACATGTATAAACATACATCGTTATGTAATTATTTACACATTTTTGGTACCGAGTATGAACAACTTGGGTAATGCGAAGATTCAGACCAAGGTTGCGACCCAAGTTCAAGGTCTGATCTTGGTAATTATTACTATGTAATATAGTAATATTTCGTGTGAGATCATGGTAAATAGACAGCTATTTATTATTATTATATAATATACATTATTGATTTATGTACGCACAGGCGTATATCAATCCACTCCTAAATATATTTTACAATGCCAATGATTTTTCAGTCAAGTTGCAATATTATATCGAAAACTTTCGAAATCAATAAAATAATAACGACTTCTCTCGATGGCCGTTAAGAATGTTATGGTCAAGAATTGTATGCCCTTATGGATGTTCTTATCGCTGTGCTAAACGCTATTTTTATAATATTCACTTTTATGAGTTTGGTATTTTTATTTCATAACTAGTGACCCGCCCTCGCTTCACTTCGGGTGAATTTAACATCAAAACCTGCCTCTTGAATCGGTCTTTCAATAAAAAAAAATCCGCATCGAAGCCGTTGCGTAGTTTTAAAGCTTAAGCTTTAATATTTAAGCATACATAGGGATAAAGGGACAGAGAAAGTGACTTTATTTTTTATACAATAGCCGACCCGACAGACTTCGTCCTGTTCAAAAATGTGAAATGGAAAAGGGCTGTTTTTAGGGGTTTCCCGGCAATTATTAGATTTTTTCTGCCGCAAGATCCATCCTTGGACTGCAACGAACATTTTAAAAAAATAATTGGCCAAATTGGTTCAGGCGTTGTTGAGTTATGCGCTTACCAACACATTTTGTGATTCATTTTTATATTATAGATTATAGATTTTGGTTTAGATTAATTCTGAGATCGGCTTAAACTTATGAGTTCATGAGTTTAAGCCGATTGCATATTTAACTTAACCATATAGGTAAGGTAGCTTGTAATTAACGTGAAATCAGCCTAGCTTAAGTAATCTGAGTAAATAATACATATCCACAATTAATAACTTCATAATTCTATCCCATTCTCTGCCGATGTTAACGATTGCCTATCTCATTTCGTTACTTTTTCTCGATGACAGCTTAACGAAAGTACCCAACTAACTTCTAGTTTGAACAACTTTGGCTCTTACAAAAGTCAAACAGACGAAATGTTGCCAGTAATTTTTCCTCTGAACAACGGCATGTTCCATCGAACACCGTACGTCAAACTATTTTATTATTGCGAACGCAACTTCAAAGCAAACAATAGCTATGAAGTAGGCCGAGAATAGTTCTCATTTCCACAACAGAGGAATCTATTGCTAATACAAAAACAATACGCTGGTATGTTCATGGATTTTTATGTTTTATTGACAGGTTATTTCCTGCTGTTCCCAGGGTAAGTAACAATTTGAGTTTAGTATAATAGTAATAACATATTTAAATAAAATAGCTGTATTCAAAATTAAATAGTAATATATCTACACTGAAACATGACGTTGTAATGAAATATTATTAAGTACATAAGTGAAGTGCCCTTAAGCTATTCAATAGATGTATTTGAATAAAAAAATCCAAAAGTTATGTATGACGAGTCTGTCTATCTGTTTGATAATAAAAGGGAAATAAAGAAAAATAACATCCATCGCATAACATATATTATTGTCGCATGTACGTACAAGTCATAAGAAGAGCAGGTATGATTGAATGCTACCTACAATGTCATTAACTCTCGTGTAACTCTAAGTAATTTAGTAATCTTCAAAGCCTCGTTGGCAAAAACTATCACTAAAAACTGGATTAGCAATTTATTTCAATGATACCTAAGTACATGTTATTACAAAAATTTGGGTCCAATTTCCTGACAAAGTGTCTTTATTCGTTTTTCTATAATCATTTTGATGAAAATTAATCTCAAACTATAGCTAAAGCGCGGAAATTTCCGTATTGAAATTACGATTCAGTAAATTTGGATAAAATACAACGTACCTAATTTTGTCTGATCTGGGTGTCCCCGAGGATACCCACCATATACGTATTCTATCTACAATACTAAGCTATGATAAGAGTTCAATCAGCCTCTATTAAATATGTTTCGAGTTCTATTCGTTCACATAAAGGCTATAATATATTTTTTAACTAGTTACCCGCCCTCGCTTCGCTTCGGGTACCTATATTATACTCGTACATAATAATACACGGAATGTGTATTATTATGTACGAGTATGAATCCCTCTATCTATTAAAAAAATTGTTGCGTACATAGTTTGAAAGAATTAAGCATACATACATACAGACAGACGCAGGAAGTGACTTTGCTTTTTTTGTAACTTGATTCTTTTTTTTATATACCATATACATATTTTTTTTTTTTCATTTCATCTCAAGTTCATAATATGTAGTAATATACGTCTTCCTATTTATGAATGTATTGGTAACAGGTCCTTAACATGTTGATACAGACAATCACATTTAGAATACTACCTAGTATCCTACCATTGTTTGTACTTAGTAAAACTCGTATGCCATTGCGAGTTTTACTTTGGACATATTTTGCAATACTTTGTTGTCAGGTAATTACACCGATGACGTAAATTGTATTGACATAGAGTTTTATATTCAACCTAACATGATAATATTTGCAATGTAATCATGATAGGTATAGAACATTCCAATTTAGTGCGCAAAATATATTTCTATTATATCTATATACCTAGTATATACGTTATTAACGATGCATTGATGTGGTCTGTTCAAATGTATATGTGCAACATACACAATACTCTCCTTATATACGATGGGTTATTTGTTGCCAAATTAAGCAAATAAATAAATTTAAAAAAATCTATTTATTGCTCCTGACATTACAAATTACAAAACAAGTGAAAAATACAAATTAAAAACAAGTGAAAAGGACAAATTAAAAAACAAAATAATTTACAAACAATAAAAAAAGAGTTGAGCAAAAGAATATGACTCAGCTTGTGCTCACGTGGGACAGAGATCCTACGAAGTGCTGATATTCAGTCGTACTTTAATCTCTCTATGTGTTAGGTGAGAGGCTACTAATAATAATAATAATAATTTGTACAAACGGATCATTTCTTCAAAATTGAACGTCACTTTATTATTTAATTTTTTTTTATAGTTAAGTAATATAAAAAAAAATTGTCACATTTGCACACGTAGCATTAACAAGTCAGTCATTTTATTACTCTGACGTAATTTATGTTGACAACTGCAATAACGAAACTGACTATAACTGAAGCGTTGTCTTATTACATTTGTAACTACCCCCTGTAGATGTTTTAAACAAATGAGTAAGTAAACAAACGACAGTCAATATAATTTGGGCAATTTAGACATGACACATTATCTGTGTTTGCGAATATGACCATTAAAGGTCAAAGGTCCTTCCCCGCGGTGCTTATTGAACTCCCATCGCGTGCTTTAATTGTCCACACGACCTTACAGTTTGAACTTTACAGAAGGGGTTGATATAGCTTCACTACAAATTAGTGAAAAACTTCGGCAGCCCGTTGGGAATACACTTCACGCGAAATGTTCATCAGCAAATATGAATTTTTAATTTAATACACCTTGTAGTTAAGGGGTTTGATGTATAAGTATATGTGTAAGGAATGTTAGCCATCAATTTGCAATTTAAAAGTACTTAGTGTGGCAAAACTTATAGATAGTTATATGGCTGTATTAATGGGGTAAGAATTCCATTAGGAACCTTCGTATCAAATCTTAAAAAAAAACGGAAGATATTTACGTAAAATATGTTGCGGACATAAATTGCGCAAAATTCTGTACACTGGGTTTGTTAGGTTCGGTTACTGATATTACTTATTTCATTTTATGTTGCATTGGACCTGGATACGAAGTGTTGTTCTTTATTTAACTAACTCCAACTTCCAAAAAATACATAAGGTATCCTTAAAATGCTACATACTTCCTAATACCTTATGTGTTAGGTTAGAGTCGATAAAGGGATTCCTATGAGCAGAATTATTATGGTCACGACTAGGTAAAAAGAGCCATCCGCTTCCCCGCAAGTGCGGTAATGATACGAGGCTACTCCAAGCCATCGTATGTCAGTTAGGAAAAAAATTCAAAACTCCCAGTTCTAAGAAGCTTCAGTAGCGGTACCATGAGTTGCCTATCGAAAACTTACG
Source organism: Maruca vitrata (assembly GCA_039566165.1). NCBI lineage: Eukaryota > Metazoa > Arthropoda > Insecta > Lepidoptera > Crambidae > Maruca > Maruca vitrata. Next base: position 5,018,749 of record CM076933.1, read on the forward strand.
AACGTTAAAAACCTATCGAGTTGTTTTTTTCATACGACCGATTTTAGTTCTTAGCGTAACCACCAGGGGCGCTGCACAAGTTTTTCATAGACTTATTTACGTAGGCGATATCGAGTCCGTAACTTTTAAACTCATGGTAGCGCTACAGAGCAAAGCAGCTCCCGCTACGAATAGTAGCAATTTATCCCCGGCTTACATAGATCCGTGTCCCCCAATCCCTGGCTAATAACCCGTCTGTCTAACAAAGTGTCGATCAAAGGTACGATGCACTTACAAATGAAGGTTCTAGCTAAAAATGCACTGACGCGAAAGTCTAGCTTTTTCAGACACAGACGTAGGTATACTAAGTTCGTGAAATCTTAGGACTTTGATTTTTTTCATACTGTTCAAAAGCAGGGAGTGTAATATGGCTAAAAAAAACACAATGTTTTTAAGCAAAGGAATAATACTATGACCATAATAAATATTTTTTCTTTTCTTAATACTTTCGATAGCACAATATCGAGGCTTGATTAATATAAGCTGATACAAGTTTTTACATATCCAATTGTAATCGTCCTGCTTAATTATGGTGGATATACGTCAGTACTATCTGACTTTTCAGTGAAAATTATTTATAAATTTTTACATATTAAAGTTATAATAATACGTGATGTTAAATAACATGTGGGTCTACTGAAACTATTAACGAACAATGTACAAATCAGTATATGAACACCGATAATGCGAGTATCTGATTGTATGGCGCTTACTTCGTGATAATAAAAATTATGAACGAATAATTAGATACAATTAAGGGTCTCAGTATTAAGAAAGATCCTGCTGTACACTATTCGTAACGTTACATTCTAATTTCAACACAAGGTTAGTGCTCAAAACTTACCTCTTAACCACAGCATATGTAGCACCAACTGTTAACCCTAGATTGAAAGCACTCATCCACAGCAAAGACATGGCTACAGAGTCCAGGGATCCACTTCGGCGAAACTAAACGTCAGAGGGCACTGCACTGCACTAGGGAAGCGTGTTCATACCGTTATCTTGATCACAAAAAAAAAACGCTTGCTGAACAAACTAAACGCACTAATTCGAAACAAAAAGCGCGCGCTTTTGTTTTTTCAGTTCTAAATTTGAATTCACCGAGTTGATGAAAAAAGTTAGACGAATTTTTGGCACTATTGTTTGACGGTTATTTTTTAATTTCAACTTTTTTTATTAACACAGCCACAGGTGTTTGGAGATCACTAAACGAAAAATCGATTGTACAGTTGCGAGTGTGAATGTTAACGCACGAATGACGGGGCCGCGCTGTCCTTTTACAATATAAACTGGAAGTTGCCCCCCGCTCCGCACTGTCGTAAAGCCGAGGTGCTATTTTTTCTCGCTTTAATGATGCAATTTCGTTGCAATCGGGAATAGCCATTGTTATAATTGGAGCCACTTTCAGCAGGTTCGCCTTGGCTGTAATATCCTTGCCATAAGGTACGCTACTAGTAAAGTTCAGTGTTTTCTAGGTAGTTATATCGATTAAATTTGACCGTTTCGGCTGCTTGTTATCTTTAATTATCAGTCATTAAAATTAAGTTACACATGGTATGTTATTGTTATTATTCGATCCCCAAAATTGACAAACGTCTGGCGCTATTTTTTTAAATAACTTTGTAGTTTTTGGATTTCGTAATGTTATGAAACCAACCTGATTTAGAATCAATAATGATGTTTAGGTAATAATGATATTTACATTGGGACTGGTCTTCTGAACTGAACTGGTAAGACTAAAAGCTTTAAAGAATGTCATCTTATTCTGAACATCTTGAAGTAGTGAAAGAAAAACATGTGGACAACATTTAAGGTAAATTTATACGCCATTTACCTAAGTAGGTATACATTGAACACAATTCACAAGACTGCTACTTATCTGGTACATATTGTTGTATAAGGTAAAACCTCGGGTTTAGCAACTCTTTCCTGATTCCGTCGATGGTCTCGAAATTAACAGTTCATTTTTATTTGACAAAGGAAAACTCGGCTCTTGGTCAATTCCTTTCCTCATTGGTATTGGTGGTCGCAGAAGTAAGACAAAACGGAAAGGATAGGCACGTAGACTTCAAACAAAAATATAATTTGAACTAGAAAACTTTAGTATCCCTAAAATGATAGAAAAACAAAAATAATTTTAATAAATATATATTTTGTGTTAAGATTTCATTGTATGTACCGGCTAGGTCTAACTAAATTACGTAGAAATATTTTGACTTAATGATTATAATAACGTTCTTTTGATTTTATTGTTAAAGACTCAGTCATCCCACCACCCCAAGCACACCACTACACTTTTAAAACTTCATAAGATTGGAATACTTTGTAAAATTAATCAATGCAACTAAGTAATGCGCTTTGACGTAATTTAAGTATCAATCTTTCTCGAATGTTCAAATAAAGGTGCAGTAAAACCTTCCTCAGACTGACATGCTGCCGATGCTATCATAGCAGTTCAATAGAAAATGTCTAGTAGGTATCTTTCGAGATGGACAGAACACATTGGATTTATTTGTGATAAATAATAACTAAATAAATTATATTTTATAACATACCATTGATCTGATCCCGTGGCAAGTAGCACTTGTGTTACGGATATCCGAATCAACAGTGGGTACACAAATATTCCTAAATATTCATAATACTCGTAATAACATACCCAGATATTCGTCCCGGGTGGGAATCGACTCTTGGAGCCGTAGTGAACGTAAAATGTAGGTTAGCCTACATAGTAACTTTATTCCCTTTTATGCAGGAAACAAGAACCTACTGAATTGTCTCCATCTCCAAAAACTCCGAACATTGAATAAATAAACAAATAATAAATAAATAAAACAGTTTTTAAATGTTTCGTTCTATCGACTGGCTCGGTGGAACTGTGGTTAGTAACCAGAGGTTTACCCTAAGGTAATGGACTGCGTAATTCAGGATTACGTTGATATGAAATGTGATGAAATTATCAATAAAGCATTTTGATTTAATAGATTTGATCTAGAAGATTGATTTTGACTACATGGGGCCACAGACATACGTATTTGATTTGAGCTTTCTCTTTGAGACCTCCAAAAGCTCTCTACAAAAAAGAGTGATCCCATAGGGGTATCTATATTTATCTAAGTATGTAGCTGACAAATTAATAGCCTCAGCTGGGAAACGCTTAAAAGGCACCTTCACGTTTCCCCTTAGGTACGCCAAACACCTTAATTGTTTTCCGCCACATTTTCCTCAAACGTCTACTTAGTAAAACTGTTTCATACTTACAACACACTCCTAGATTTACCTTTTACTTTACGAAATACGAATGAATAATTCGATTATGCATTAAAATCAGGAAAAAACCGAATGGGCGGCAGTCCCAACCCTTTTGTTTAAACTGAAGTCAGTTCAGACTTCAGTTATGGAAAACAAAACTGAAGTATCGTAAGTACGACGATCATCATTTGGGGGAGCGGATGTCTCTCACCTCTAAAGTCCCCACAGTGTTTTAAAGGTTTTGATGGAACTATGGGATAGCAGCCTACGCAGGCGCTGGATCGCTACCCTGATAAACCCTAACGCTAACCCTAATTAATATAATATAAATAACTTAATAAAAAACACATTTATTGTATTAGTAGTAATAAGACTATATAAGAACCTACTTTGCAACTAACGATGGACTGATTTGTCTGAATAAATGAAATTAATGCTGGCCGAAACATGACAAATAATAATTCGTATTTACCAGTGTATGTCATTGAACTCGTAAATGGCTCGGTTGAACTTATTGTTTTTTTTTGTGTGGTCTCTAGTGGGTTGGAGCTTTAACTTAGTGTTGAATGAGTAATTTAAATATTATTCAATTTTGGATTAATTTATCTCCAATGTAGTTTTATTTATTTTCTGGTTATGGTTTCTAGCAGCCAGTACTATAGTAACTACTTTAGCGGTTTTAGTTTCTTATTCATGTTTCTTTTGTTTTTTAACTTAAATGTGCTATTGTACAAAAACAATATTTACCTAAGCGATATTACGTTGTATTTCTAAGGTAGGTAAGCCTTGAATATTTAGAATTTGACTATTTGTATTGACGTAATCAATAAAATATCTCAGCTACCCACTAATTGGATCAGAAATGATTTAATAATTGCACATAAATTTGAATATGCAGAATAATTAGTACAATTATCCCAATCCAGTTTAACCGCAACAGAAATAATGAATAAGCCCGTATGCTATTTTCACCGAACTAATCAGTCGTATATCCCATATGCGTGTGCTATTTTGATTAATCAATAACTAAATGAATTGACGAGGAAAACCATTTGACGTTTTTGGTGTTATCAGCGGAGTTATCCTAGTTATGCCCTTTAAAAAAACTAATGAATTTAAATTGGAAAACAGATAATGTGAAATAATAAAAGGTTGTTTTTTCTAATGACTGGCTGGAAAAGTGGCAGTTTGAAAACCTTATTTTCTTGTCTGAGACAGAATAAAAAAATAAGGTTTCCGAACTCAAAAATGATATGACGGCCCGTGTCGGTCCGTGGTGATTCGGCTGACGACATAGGTTATACAAATGTCAATCAACCGTTAAAGCCTTTCAAAGTGAGGTTGTAGTCTTGCAATATCTAAGGTTCACCTTTGTAGGCACAAAGATCGTACAACAAAAAGTAATAAAAGTTAGTACATGAAAAGTAATGCAAAGCAAATAATAAGACCATTAAGCAGGTGTAGATAATATTCTTGCATGGATTTGCACAAGGCATAGGTGGGCACCGAACTGCACAGTGCACTGATGCACGTGTCGATGAAACGTAATAAAAAAAATTGCAGTTTTATAAAGTTGCTTTTGAAGGAAGAGTTACATACATTTTTAAGTTGTACACAAAGACTGACTCGTATTTTGATTTGATATTTTTCAGAAATAAAACTGAATCGTTTAATGTGTAGTTAGTACTTATGACAAAAAGACAATGAAATTTCGCAGAATAGTACAAACATATGTAAGCATGAAGTATGCCAGGACCAATAAGTTTTATAAGAAGTGTTCTCTAAATCATATTGAAGATCATGTTGACGTCAACACCTAAGCATCGCAACTGAGGTCATCTCAGCGAAAGATGTCAGGAAATAGCCATAACAGCTATATACTGTACACTTGACCCATTTCATTGAGTAAGCATCACTGTTTGAAGGCAGAAAAATATTTGCTTTGAACACAGGTGCGCTCTCAATACGTCTTTTGAATTTTGACTAAATACCTTCAATACATACGGTAAGTCAAAATTCCTGCTACATAATTTGATTTTCGATTATTTCTCTTACAATGCGGAGTTTTAAGATGATGACTTTACAATATCATTGTTTCGTTCAGAATCTGATTATAAACTTTTACCTTACTTTGCCAAAAAGAAAGTGTTTTAAGATAAACAACTTTACGCGAACGAAGTCGCATGATAAAGTTGATTACGTTAAGTTGTGAAACCATAAAAAATCCGCGATTATTAGACCCAGAGCTGTTTTATTGCCTCGATAACAAGTGTTCAAATTCTGCGATCCAAAAATAAACGAAACCCAAACAATAATTTTACGTTAGACTCAGGTATGTTTTTTTTTCGGACATCTGCAATAAAGTTAAGAGTAAACGAACAGGTATTTTTACCACTTTATGGCCCAACAAGGCAACCATTTTATTGATTTATTGTTTCTGATTGCTAATTGGTGAATTTGCGATAGCTACAAGGTCGTGGGATCGAGTCCCTGTTTGGCGTGCAGTCGAAAAATTTTTTTTTACTATTTTATGTTGAAGTTTTGTTTTTATATTGTATAGGTTTTTGATCCACATTATGTTCCGTTGTGACCCACTGGGCCTGTGGCCTACGTGACTGTCTGCACGTTGCAGCGAGAGTACTATCAGCAAAAAAAAAAAACGTTTTTGCAGAAACAGGTTTTTCATTTACATCATTGGAAAATAATAAAATTCAGAGTGTAATACACTCTGAATTTTTTAGGTGTAAATACATTTAGAGTGAATTCTTTTTTAACATATTAAGATACCTTCTTTTGTTAATATCAAAATTGCTATTCTATTAATTGCTTGCGTTATAGTCCTTTTTTTTGGCACGTGAGAACACGTGGTCTATGATTGTAACTACATAGATTAAGGCATACCTGCTCACATATTTCTGGATACAATAAATATTTTGAGAGCTTTTTAGATTTGTATTTAATCTTCTAACAAAAAAGCTCAATTGGTAATTACTAAAAGCCTCCACCGTTTCTGTGGACGTTACATCATTTGCTACACTACTGAGTGTGTGGCATGTTTGAAAACAAGCAATGCGAGCTGGACGGCGGAACCCCGGTGACTCACGGATGCATCAGCTGATGGCTTGGGGGAAACGGGTTGATAACAGGAATTAAACGGACGCGGACGGCACGTGGTCGGCGACGCCATTTTGATTTTGCAATAAGTTTTTTTTGGCGATCACGGTACGTAGCTGTGTTAGTACCTTAGAGGTATACATACTTTTTTTTCCTAACTGACTAGCGATGATGGCTTGGAGTAGCCTTGCGCGCGAGTAGCGGATGGCTTTCACCCCTAAAGTTTACATACTTAGATGGTACAAACATACATACTATGACGTCCTGTTAGGTTTTACGTGGGTAAGTAAAGTTCATTAAGCAGTAAAGTCTTTGATCATTACTTAGCCGAAAATAAAACTGAGTTTGTTTGTGATTATAGTTTTTCCTCTGTCGCGTATACAATCACACACTTAGATCATGAGGACATGAATTTCAGTATTTATTTATGGACAATGCTGCTAATATCAAATAATAAAAATTCATTAGCTATGACGCGACGAGCCAGTACAGATATAAATTTAAAGGCTATGACGAGAATCGACAAAAAACCTTAACTATTCAACTCCATGCTTTCCAATGACGCCACAAGAAAGCGTCAACAACATTGGGCAACCGGCCTTAACAACAATTACATGGAATAAGGGCGCACGTCACTACCGAGACCTTTGAGTACAAGTCCTTATCTATGGTCTACGACGTGCTGTGACAGCGCTGCCCTGCCCTCGATTGTTTTTTTTCTTATTGACTACGATGATGGCTTGGAGCAGCCTTGTTATCATCACCGGACTTGCGGGCGAGCGGATGGCTCTCACCCCTACGACACGTCATCCAATAGTAAGGGCTGACCAACGCGATGGCGCGTTGGATAGTGCCCCTGTCCCATGCGCCATGAGTCGCGGGTTCGATTCCCACTCGGTACAAATATTTTTTGTGATTTTTTGTGATAAATATCGATCTTTGTTCCACGTCACGGGTACACACCGAGTTATTTATATATTTATTTAAGCGTATTTGTTTAAACAATTGTTGTTTCTGATAACCGTAACACAAATGATAAAGGAAGTTACTTCGGAATTGGAGTAATGAATGTGATGTCCGGTGATATTTATTTCATTTTATTTTAACGTTGCGTTTCGCGGACCCGGGAGTGCCGGTTCATATACGTACAAAGCTCTCCGCGACGGATCAATTTTGTAGCCCCGCATCTGAATGACTTATACTGGCCCTTAGAATGTAGGAATGTCATGGACAAGAAACAGTATTGCAAGCCTTTGTTCTACCGCATGTTCTTATCTATCAAACTTGTAGACACGGAGAGAATACTACGTGCAGTGCCTGTTGCAATCGAATCTTAATAGGGAGGGAAACTGTATTGGGAAATTGGCGTAATAAATACCTATTGAAGGTATGCATTGTTAGCCTTAAGTACTCGTCCTTTTATCGGGCAGTGAAGACGAAGTCTATTTTATTATATTCTAAAAGGGTATTGTAAGCGCGCTACGATTGACAAATCTTAATAAGGAGAGAAATGATAATTTGACGCGTAATGACGTAAAAAGTATCTTCTTATAAATAAAAATGAATTGCTGTTCGTTAGTCTGACTAAAACTCGAGAACGCCCGGACCCGATTTAGGTAATTTTGGTTTTAAAATGTTCGTCGTAGTATAGGGAAGGTTTCAATGAGAAAATATAGAAAAAGAATCAGTATAGGTGGTATGAAATTCGCCGGGACCACTAGTAAGAGTATAAAAGTAAATTCATTAGGACACATAATTACTCCCTGAAGAAATTCAATAATAATCAAAAACAAAAATATTCGGCATTCCACCTGGGAGAGATAGAAATAAGGTATTTTCGTAGTTTTCTGGACTAGTTTTTCCATAAGGATAGGTCAGTCCAGTCCACGAAGCACTAAGTGTGGGTCGGTAAAAACGTATAGTTGAAAACGGTTGATTAAAGAAGAGTCTGTGTCAAAAATAAATAAAGTAGGACAAGCACTAATTATATTATTTAAAGAGCACAAGGTGATATAAATCCCATTAGGTGATTCATGCCACGGTAAAACCGGTCATCTCAATAATGTCTGATAAACAGTGGGATCACAACATTTTAAGCAATAGTATGAGTCACCATACGGGGTTTTACGGTCTCCTTCGTATTATGTAACTTACCGTGAACTTGCAACGTCAGAGGGTGTCGCAAGACATACAACATATGTATAAACATACAATTTGTATGACGTAGACGTTCCATTCAAATTAAGTTGGTTTTAAACGATGCATCGAAATCGAAATGTTAAAGATAGTAGGTATACGAATACACCGTGAAATTTAAGTGGTTGTTTTCCCGTAGCCGAACGACTTGCCTTTAGTATCGAATCATGCTATTATTCATGTAAAAAAAAACAATATTTTTTTTTAAATTAAAAAAAAATCCAACTCGGAAGCGTGACAAATTATCGTTATTTTAAAAGATTTCACGTAATCAGGAATTGTTTGCCACATGCAATTGATGATTAAAGCTAAAGAATCCCTTTCGTAAAACCGGTATTTATTGATTTCAATTAAAAAAAACTGCACGAATTTATTTTACTACTAAGATAGAACCATTTTACTGCGGGAAAACAACCACTGAAATTTCACGGTGTATTTAGAATAGAGTACAAAATGTATTACGGTTCTTACTTATTAGTTCTTACTTATTTAATAACGCGTTAAGTCACATTTGTAATTAAATAACGAGAGCTATAAAATTACTTCACACTAATATATTTGTATGTTTTGTGTTAGTTTTGTATTATTATGTTTTTTTAATTTATGATCAATAAATGTTTTCTTTCTTTCTTTCTTTCTTTCTAATATTAATGTAGGAGGAGGTGGTAAGTAGTTTATGCACTTTGTATTACGTGTAGCAATACCAACAGTGGAATACGCCTATAGAAATTAGGTACATACATAAAAAAACACAATTAACGTGCAAATGCAACCAGCCAGTCAAATATAGTTTAACTTAGTATTTAATTTAATTTAACTAAAAGTAGCGTAACGAAACCCTCTAAAGTTCCTAAACAGCATAGTGCCATCACGTACATAGTTCATATAAATATCTCTCAAAAAGCTTTTCCACCACTAAACGATGCAAATCAGGGCTCTTACGAGGACATTACCGACCATGCGAACATTTTCCGAGCTTCCGCATTCTTGCTGACAAATAGCTGGTCATTATACCCGTAGAATGGACGAGAGTTAATTTCAGAGTCATTAATGCTGTTGTGGAACACTGACAATGCATTTATTTATTGGTCAACACATAAATGTACTGAATCGTATTAAGTAACGGTCAGATTTTCCTGAACACGACTAAAAAAAACAACTTTTTTAAATGATGGTTCATCTGACTTAGTTTACTTCTCTCATTGTGGAGTTAGTTTAGGAGTGAGAGCCATCCGCTCCCCCGCAAATCCGGTGATGATGACGAGGCTACTCCAAGCCAACATCGTATGTCAGTAAGGAAGAAAATGTGGAGTTAGTGTTCATGAAACATTTCTGGATTCAACCTGAAGGCTGTCTGTCCCCCGGTACGCGACTCGGAGAGCTGAGAAAGAAAAAAATAACCAACAAGTATTCGCATCTCCGATTCTTGTATATTTCTTAGTCTGCTTTGCAGTTACGATCCTCTCTTATTAGGCAGCTTAAAAGTAAATAAAACTGACCCAAAAAAACTATTTCTATTATGTCCGGCGACTTGCCTAAAATAGTACTGGATTGTGTCCCACTAGTAGTGTATTAATACGTAGGGGAGACTGGGGAGACTTGATCCCTGGGGAGACTTGATCACCCAGTGACAAATCAAAAACTATACGCCTTTTCTAGTTTTTATATTGGCAACATTAATCTTTGTTGTCTATGGTGAACAAAAAACGTCATTTTGACATCTTTATGTAGGCAACTTCAGAGCAGTGCAGCCATTTTTATTTTCCTGTGCCAGAATTTCTTTCGGAAAGTTTTTCATTTGTGTTTTCTAAATAATTGAATGAATAATAACCTGAGTATGTGTCAAAATCAATGAAAGCAGGTTATTAAAATTTGCATTTACATGTATTTAATTTAATTAACGTTTTCTCTTGACATGAAAAATCATTTTTTTTATAAGAGCACTCCCGGGTACACTTGATCCCGGTAAGATAATTTGCCAATTTTGTTTTTTCTTTTGTTTTAAATTAATTATAAAGTATAAAAGAAAAAAGAGGGTGCAAAACCGCGTATTGGAAGGTAACACGATCAAAGAGTTTCGACCAGCTTCAACAAACATAAAATTAGCTGTTTCTTTGAAAATTTACAAAAGCTATTGGTTAAGCATCATTTTGGAGCGCAAGCTATCTGGAATATTGACGAGACGGGGCTGCCCTGTACATAAACCTAAGAAAATCCCCTATGATCAAGTCTACCCGTTACTGGGATCAAGTCTCCCTGAATATGTTAACTTCTTCCTTTTGGAAAGCTTTCAGAAAATGCAATAAAAATAAATGTAGCACTCAGAAATATAATAATCAAATAATGGGGAACAATAATAAACAATATTTACTAACTATATATGTATGTATTATTTTCATAGAACTAAATTTGATAAAAATATAAGCATGAAACCAAAATGGGGATCAAGTGTCCCCAGTTTCCCTTACGATTATTTAATATGCATGTACGTCATATTTACAAGAAATTTTAAGCTTTTTACTTCAGTAAGGCAGCTTAATGGAAAAACTGTATGACATCCTTAGAAAACTGAAAATGGGTCAGGATATTTACCATGTTGTTTTGTTTTAATGAGCTCCCGATATTTCGGCACTGTTGCAAGCGCCATGATCACGGGTGAACTGTAGGACTGCGAGGATGACAACAAAACAACATGGTAAATATCCCGGACACTTTCAGTTTTCTAATGTGTGTAACCATGACAGTTTAAAATTATTTAATTATGACATCTTTTCTAATACCAAAATTTTTATAGTCGTTATTCGTATGCGTAGAACAGGTGGTATTTTTTGGTATTGGTAATAGATCGATATTAGAATCCTATAAGGTGATAAAGTAAAATGTATGCATGTTTTTGCACGGCATAATGTTCAGAGTCTACATAACAGTAACGCTACAAAAATTGTATTATATTGCTACATCAGTTGAATATTGCATAGTTTCTTATATGTCAATAATATATAGGAATCAACTTAACTTGTTATTAAGTACGAGTTAGTATATAATAGTAAAAATAAATAAATCACATTGTGCATAACAAAAAACACCATTATCCAGAAAATATATTTTCACATAGAAAATCTAGTAATACCAAATCGCGACCGTCATTTCTTTGTTATATTGAAAAGCTCACATTGTTGCTGTAAGCTTCATATTTCCGATATTATGCTTTGAAATTGGCACCGTGCCAAATGTTTCAATCGAGTTCCATTAGACCCTGTTGACCTACTGCAATAACCATTAGGGTCAAAAAGGCTGTAGATATGTGTTTGTTAACTGAAAGTTAGTCTAATTAAGAAGCATTGTAATTAAGATATAAAATAAATAAAGAAATAAAAAATATTACACATCACATCATTGATCTGATCCCGTGGTAAGTAGCTTAAGCACTTGTGTTTCGGATATCACAATCAACAGTAGATAAGAATATTTGTGTTCTTATATTAATATATTTATGAAAACACCTAGACACGGAAAAAATACCGATGTTGGTAACACAAATAATTGTCCTGGGTGGGAACCGAACCCAGACCCAGAACCTCACTAAGAACTATATAGGTAGTGAACCTAGGTCACTAACCACTAATCCTCCGAGCCAATCAAAGGTCAGTAATTCAGTGGTCAGTGATGAGTGATTATAGTGTAGTGAATAGTCGTATTTGTCAAAACGGAAGCTTATCGTTCTGTCTTCGGTCGTTCTTAGATATCGAGACGTTAAAAGATGAACTGCAGAAAGCTTACCTATAATGTGTCATGAACTTTAAAGTAAAATGTTGAACCCCTTGCAATATTTAACTAAATGATTTGGGGTTGTTTGGATATAGGGTCACAGCTAAGCATGATTTATACGACATTTGTATTGGAATGTAACTCTACACAAGATCATTTTGAATCCTGTATTTCAGTCGTCGGCCGCTACAGTCAAGCGTAATGTATTGGAAATAATTGATGAAACGAAATATCATCAATCACTGACTAACGTTGAATGAAGGAGCTTGAAAGATAGTGGTACAACACGAAAACATTATGGCAAGGATATTGATATAATGAGATGATTTGTTGAGATTAACCAAATGTAGATGTAGAAAGTTATGATTAAACATTTAATACATCTCTTACAGTAAATTATGGCAGGTGTTCCTTTTATAATGTAAGGAAGCACTTTTATTTTATTAGAAGCAACTTTGCCGATTTCTAATTATTGAAATAAGAACCCAGTATAGAGCTTCATCATTGAAGGTCATGAAACACGTGTATATTTAAATATTTTTCGAAAATCATCGCGTTAATTAATAAATAAAGTTTTATCAATCGAGGACTTCTCGCACATGGAGTTGCGTTTAAATTAAGACTAATTTTACGGATAACACTCGCGAATGATATTATTCTCATTATCGGCTGATGATCAGCCTATAGCAGTCCACTGCCTCTCCAAATGCTCGTCACTCCCGTCTATTTCCGGCTACTCGCATCCAACCAGTCGTCCTGCGCAAATCACCACTCCGCCTAGCCTGAGGGCGACCCACACTATATTTGCCGAGACACGAAAAATGGTATCGTCCCGTCAAGCTCTTTGGGCTCCTGGTCAGGCGAAACCGAGTCTGACTGGGAGTATATAAACCAACTATTTTACTACAGTTTTCAATTTCAAAATTGTTCGGAAGTTAGAAATAATGAGATGTGTTTCAAAGCTGGCCTTCGTCGCTTAAGGCGAAGTCGACTGAAGCTAACTAACGGTGTTTGCTTGCATTAAAATGCTAATTTAATGTCTGTACACAGATTCAGGTAATGATGTAAAAAGTACAAGTCTTATAAAGTCTAGTCAAAGACTCGAGTTTTCTTTGAAACCTTTTGGAATTTTGCGAATAAACTTGATGAAGAATTGCTTTCCTTAGCTTTCCACACACGTCTTCGTCTCAATGAGGTCGTTTATCGCCTAAAACATTACCAACTCCCATGTATCACAGTCGGTTAAAAGTTTACCTATGTCCTTTCTCAGGTTCTAAACTATCTGTGAACCAAATTTTATTTAAATTGGTTTAGTAGTTTTGGCACGAAAATTCGACCGACAGACCGTGTTCGGTAGATCTTTCGCTATTATATATATAGGCCTTTACATCTAAATAGATGATTTATGTAGCATCTCGCGGTCTATCACGGCAGCTGCGCTCGTGGCTGTACAAGCCGATGCGAGACTGGATCTTACGTCCGCATTTGCAGCAGGAGATCTGAGCGCTGCTAGGGTTCGGGTTTTTGAAGTGACGGTTGACACGTTTCACTGCAAGTTTGTGTAACCAGGCTTCGTCGTGCTTTTTGACGCCTTCCCATACGGTTCCACGCCAACTCAAACGATCCGAGGCGAGTTCCTCCCAACTGGCTGTCGGAATGTGAAAGGTGTTCATGTCACGCTTTGTGCAGTCTTTCCAACGTAACATGGGTCTACCTATAGGTCTTTTGGCGTTTGCGATTTCTCCCAGGAGGGTACGTCTAGGCAAGCGTGTGTCGTTCATTCGGTGCACGTGCCCCAGCCAACGCAGCCTTCTCTGCTTAAGCAGAGCGGTGATGCTGGGAAGCTTTGCAGACTGCAACACGGACGCATTTGTCACTCGATCCCTCCAAGAAATGCCTAAAATGCTGCGAAGACAGCGCATGTGGAAACTGTTTAGTCTGCGCTCCTGTTTGGCATACGACGTCCAGGTTTCCGCTCCGTACAAAAGAGTGCTTAAGATGCAAGCCTGGTAGACAAGCATCTTAGTTCTTACAGTCAAGTGTCTATTGTACCAAACTCTCGTACAGAGCTTACCGAAAGCCGTAGATGCTTTGCCAATTCGCTGGCCAATTTCCACGTCTAGCGAAAGGTTATTTGATACTTGCGACCCCAAGTAGCAGAATTTATCAACTACTTGTAGTGGAACTCCATCAAGTGTGATAACCACATTTTGTGAGCACCCCTGCACCATTACCACCGTCTTTCTTGCATTTACTGACATGGAGAAAAGTCTACATGCTGCCGAAAATTTGTCAATAAGACTTTGGAGGTCCTCCTCGGTGTGTGCTAGGAAAGCCGCGTCATCAGCGAATAAGAGACTATCCAATATGACTTGCTCCCGATTTCGTCTGGATTTGAGAAGGGATAAGTTGAAAAGTTTTCCGTCAGCCCGTGTGTGTAGGTGAATACCTTGTTCAGCTTCACCGAAGGCAACCTTTAAGAGCAGTGAAAAGAATATGCCGAACAGGGTAGGGGCCAGGACGCAGCCTTGACGGACACCCCTTTTGACTTCAAATGGAGCAGAAGATTTTCCGTCATATTTGACAGTCCCTTTCATGTCCTCGTGAAAAGACATGATCAGCCGAAGCAATTTCGGTGGACATCCTATTTTTGCCAATGCGGCACAAAGACCCTCTCTGCTAACTGAGTCGAAAGCTTTGTTAAGGTCGACAAAAGCGATGAGTAGAGGGGTCTGCTGCTCCCTGCACTTCTCCTGAACTTGACGCAAAGTGAAGATCATGTCCGTAGTCGAACGTTGCGAGCGAAAACCACATTGAGCCTCAGGGTACACGCGTTCGGCTAGTAATTGTAGCCTGCCCAGGATGACACGGGCATAGACTTTACCGACTATGCTAAGGAGCGCTATGCCGCGGTAATTATTGCAGTCTCCGCGATCCCCCTTTCCCTTATACAAAGTGACAATATTGGCATCGCGCATGTCCTGAGGTACTCTTTCGTCATCCCAACACTTTAGCAGGTGACTGAATAAAATAGGTTGGATGAACTCAATTTTTAAAAGTTCTGTGTGAATGCCGTCTTTTCCGGGGCTCTTTCCATTTTTGAGCTGGTTAACGGCTTCGCGAAGTTCCGTTTCAGTGGGATGGTTGTCTAGCTCATGCCAAGTTGCCAGTTGTTCGATATAAATAATAATAATAATAAATAATAAATTCTTTATTTCAATTTGGTTACATTAACAATAACAGTGGCTGATACCTCCTTTTAAGCATATAATTGCCTGTGTCAGGAGGCACCGCTCTTCGATATATATTGCAAAATAACATAAGGGAAACAGATATGAACATTACATTTTATAAAAGTTGAAATTGAACATTAGAAATACAAAATTAATGTTATGACAGCGCATTTGAAAGTGACAGCTAGTGCATGTGGTGTGGTGTGTATATTTGTGTGCGCGCGTGTGTATGTGTGTGCGTGTGCGTATGTGTGTGTGTGTGTGTGTGTGTGTGTGTGTGTGTGTGTGTGTGTGTGTGTGTGTGTGTGTGTGTGTGTGTGTGTGTGTGTGTTTGAAAGAATGCATTGTGTGAATAAATTAAGATAATGTTTCAAGTATTCTCTCAGTCTCGTCATAATTTTTAAGCTGAATCCATTTCGTTAATACTTCCTTACACTCATGATAACACTTGCTATAGATGCCTAGTTCTTTATTAACTGAGTTATAGAGAAAGGCCGCTCGATAATCATATTGTCTTTTGGCAAATAGAGATTTAGTTTTAGGCAGTTTTATGACTTTATCCTTTCTTCTTTTACCCAATATGTTTGGATCGTAGGTGACTGACTTATGCTTCTTTAATATTAATTGAGTTATGTATAACTGACGAACTGTGAGAAGGGAAGATTCTTTATATAGTGATTCAGTTGGGAATCTCATATTCTTAAAATACATAACCTTGATAAGTCGGCGCTGGGCACGCTCCACTTCGAGAAAACGAGACTTCGCTGCACCTCCCCAGATAGAAATGCAGTATACCAATATCGACTGAGCTAGTGACATGTAAATCTCATTTAGTAAATTTCTATGTGGAAGTTGCCCCCCAGCCACCACTCTTGGCACTACATGTCTGAGTGTTTTGAAGATCCATGTTAATTTTCTAACTCTATTTACCACCGACTCAAGATGCAGGTACCAAGACAGTCGCTGGTCCACAACAACCCCTAGATATTTAGTGTGCGACACCTTTAACAGATTTGGACAGCTACATTTCACATCCGACAATACTGTCAAGTCTTCATCGCAATTGTGTAATTTTATAGAAAAATCCTTACTTGGTTGTGAATCATTATATATGCTAAAACATATGAAGTTGGTCTTGGTCGTATTAAGAGTTAGAATATTACTTTGTAACCATTCATTAATATCCTTCAGTCCACGCTCCGCACAAATCCTAGCATCACTCCAAGACTCGCCAGAGAAAACCACTGCGGTATCATCAGCATACGAAACGATTTTAGCTCCATTTATCAGCATACCACAGAGATCATTTATATAAATGAGGAAGAGTGTGGGACCAAGGACACTGCCCTGTGGGACGCCGAATAAGACCTCTGCCTCCTCACTCAAACAATCCCCAAGTTTGACTTGCTGCTTTCTATCGGATAAATAGCTAGTAAATAGGGCAAGTGGAGTTCCTCTAATACCAATTTTCTGTAATTTGTGAACAAGTATGGGGACAGAAACGGTGTCAAATGCCTTCTTTAGATCTAAAAATACAGAGATGCATTTCCTTTTATTTTGCAACTGTTCTATGACAAATGAGCTGAGTTCTGAAATAGCATCTTCCGTAGATCTACTTTGCCGAAATCCAAATTGGTATGGTGATAATATATCAAACTTATCTAGGTAGTTTAAGAGTCTTACATTGAGAAGTTTTTCAATAATTTTGGATATCACAGGCAACACCGAAATAGGCCTGTAGTTACTGATATCGTCCCTGTCCCCACTCTTGTACACCGGTGTAATGATGGCACGTTTCAAAGCTGATGGAAAAACTCCAGTGGCAAAGCAGAGGTTTGCAAGATGCGTGATAGCTGGAGTTACGTCAGTACTGGCCAATTTTAAGAAAGCAGTTGGAATGCCGTCCCAACCCGGAGCACTCTCTGTTTTTAGGTTCATAAGAATGTTATACACCTCTTCATGATTAGTATCGAGCAGGACAAAGCTCTTTAATTGAGTCTGAGACCTGAATACACTATACAGTATGGATGTAACTGGTAAGTTTAACTGATTATGTAGTATATTTTCAGCTAGTTGTTTACCAATGTTTGCAAAGTAATTATTTGAAAAATTGGCTGATTCTGTTGGAGTTGATTTTATGTAAAGCAACTCGGCATTTGTACTATTATTATTATTGGTATATGTGATAGATTTTATATTTTTCCATAATAATTTAGTATTTTTTACACTATTTGTTATTAATTGTCTTTCGTAATCTCTTTTCAATTTTTTTATAATTTTATTACAATAATTCCGATATCTAATATATGAAATCTTTAATATTTCATTAAAAGGTTCACTACGAGCCTTTTTTTGGAGTTGATTGCGGTTCCTTATGCAGCGCAAGATTCCTGGAGTGATCCACGGTTTGATGATACGTAGTTTTCTGGGAGTGGTGCTTCGGGTAGTGTGCAATTTTATTGACTCCGTTAATTTATGAACCAAACCATCAATTACTGCGGTTGGATCATCACAGTATAGTAATTCAGCAATATTGGATTGTTTCAAATATTCTAGTGCCTTGTCAAAGTCGATCTTATTCTTAGTTTTAAGTTTGTTAGGTTTAACTTTTATTTTTGATAGACATAATAGTGTAGTAAAATGATCTGTTATTGTTGTATGGAGAACTGCTATCGTAGCTAACAATTTCGTTCTCTTAATTTTGAGCATAATATGATCCAAACAATGTTTCTCTCGTGTAGGAATATAATGACCTGCTAATATACCATGCGCAGCTAAAGTGTTTAAATAATTTGTTCTATTTCTTTGTTCATACATGTTGTACGTACATGATATGGTCTAAAGCATCTGGCTTTATTTCGACTGGACATGAGAAAAGACTGGAGTAATGTTCAGCCCAACGTATCAGCTGACGGTTGCTGTCAGTAATAACAGTTCCGTCAGTTTCCTTTAACGGCGCCGTTTTTTTTGGTATGGGACCCATAGCTCTTCTGATTCCAGCGTAGACGCCACCAATATCACGCTTATTTGCACACTCCTGAATGAGTTTACACATTTCTGTCCAGTACGCATTAGCACAATGCCGTATATTGCGTTGTAAGGTAGCCTTGGCAGCCTTTAGGTCTTTTTGCGTGGCAGCACATGGATTCATCCGGTAATTTAGAGCAGCAATTCGTTTTGAGTCCAAGAGTGGTGTAAGCTTATCCAGATTATTGTTGAACCAGTCTGAAAATTTTGATTTCTGATAGCCAAAAGCTTTGCTTGCTGTGTCGTTTAATAGAGTTTTGATATCAACCCACTGGACTTCGCTCGAGGCGCTTGGGTTCCAAGTGGCGGTTTCTTTTCGCATCAGTTCCTCGAAGTTCTTGAACGCTTCCAGATTTTTAATTTTTTGGAGATTGATTCTTTTTTGTCCTGGTGTTTTGGATGAATGAATCTTTTTGGGGACTAATCGCACACTCGTTGCCACCAGAGAGTGGTCAGTATCGCAGTCAGCACTATGGAACGATCTGGTATGAAGTACATCACGGAAATCTTTCCTTTTTGTGAGGATGAGATCCAACTGGTGCCAGTGTTTTGAACGAGGATGCATCCAGGATACTCTACGCATAAATTTGCCCTTGAAAAATGTATTTGTAATACATAGTTGAAACTTGGAGCAGAACTCAAGCAATCTTTGTCCATTTTCATTCTGCTTACCAACACCATGTTTACCTAAGCAAATGGGCCAGGCT
Organism: Maruca vitrata; assembly: GCA_039566165.1. NCBI lineage: Eukaryota > Metazoa > Arthropoda > Insecta > Lepidoptera > Crambidae > Maruca > Maruca vitrata. The sequence goes on from CM076933.1 coordinate 5,038,085, forward strand.
GATGAGTTCTGACCTACTCTTGCGTTGAAATCGCCAAGGATGTGCAGACGATTTCCTTGTGGTACCCCGCGCAATATCTCACTGAGTTGATCATAGAATTGATCTTTGACTTCCGAAGCTGAGGTAAGCGTTGGAGCGTATGCGGAGATAAGAGTAACTTTTCCGCTATCAGTTGTTAAGTGCAAAACCATCAGACGCTCGGAGATCCCGATCGGGTGTTCAGTTGCATTTAGCAAATCGTTCCGAATCGCAAAACCAACACCATGCTCGCGCTTTTCTTGGGAATCTTTACCTTTCCAAAAGAACGTGTAGTTGGTTTCACGTAGGGAGCCTTCATCAGCGAGCCTGGTTTCTTGAAGGGCAGCTATGGAAATATTTAATTTAGATAACTCTGCATCAATGATAGCCGTTTTTCTAAGGTCATCTGAGGCTCCACAGTTGTTTGGGAAGCCTGTTCGCATTGTACGAACATTCCATGTCGCAAAACGCATGTATGAAAGTTTGACTTGTTTCTGTTTGCTTTTAGTTTTCGCAGGTGCTACTCATTTACAGCATCATTTGCCAGCTAGAGCCAGTGTTCTGCACACCCATTCAGAACAAGTGACGCTGAGGCGGACCAGTACCTAACTGACTGGGGGCTGCCCAGCTTGAAGCGGGCGATAACTGGTCAGTGGGCCTACGATGGACCCTCCCACTGTCGAAAGCGACCCCTGGCGCCCGCACTTACGCCTATCCGTGCAGGCTTATAACCGGTGACTGCCACTTCCCGTGTTGTTTCCCACCGCAAAGGCAGACGAAGTGTCCTCTCCGCGGATGCTACTATGCCTGGGACATAGTTAAGGAAACATATGCTTGCCCATCACATATGCCACCCTCTCGGCCTCGCTGGCTGGGTCCACAGGAACGACGAGTCGCTACGTGTGGAGTCAGGTTGGCTGCAGGCGCTTGGCGTTAGGTTTTATTTTGCCTGGCGGAAGCGCCGGTTCCGGGTCGAACAGTTTAGGGTGACCGTCCCTTAGAAGTACAACTAAAAGGTGGTAATGCACATCTATTTTATTACCTTAGTCGCCTTTTACGACACCTCGGTAAGAAAGAGGTTGGAGCTATTCTAAAGCCGGCAACCACACGGCAATCGCTATTAAGGATTGATTTATTTTTAAGTGGCATTAAAGCTAAATCTCGATGTACAATAAAGTCGAAATATAAAGCTTTTAAATAAACCAAAATATGTTTCATAAGACTCGTACTCTTGACTTAAAATGTAAACCCTCACATCTCTCACAACACTAGTTTCAGTTTGCTTTATGTTGCAAGCAACAAGCAATGTTATACATTAATGAATTATTGTGTACTTCAAGCAATACTTATAATAATGTTCGCTTACTTACAGGAAATAGTCGCTCAGTATGATACGAAGCTAGATTGTATATGTTGTAGTTCCTGCTTAGAGAACCAATAGGTTATAGGTGTGCAGGCTCTTCACGATGTTTTTCTTAACCGCGTCAAATAATCGGATATATTAATTTCATTTTGTAAACATAGTAGTGAGGTTTGAACGAGTGACCTTTCGCATGGAAAGCAACGACCTTAACCACTCGGTCATCGAAGCTTTTCCTGACTGATCTCTTAAATGGCTTGACCGATTGTGATGGGACTTTTATGAACAGGTAGCTGATGGAATAAGGAGTAAGTTAAGCTTTTTTTGATGTTACAAAATATATTCAAAATCCTGTAATCCACGCGAACAAAGCCGCGGGCACAGCTAATAGTTTATAAAGATAGGTTTTACATAAATATTAATCATTCACTTTTCATCATTAGGCATTAGGAACCAAACCCGTTTATGTGGTTGACATTTAAATGCAAGTACAATGGAAGTATCAATTATTTTTACATCTTGAAAATAATATTGTTTGAGATGATCCAGACTTATAACTTTTAAAGCAATGTAAGCTACGTATTTGTAAAAGTAAGTTTATTAAAATTGCTTCAAAAAATAAATTTAAAACGCAGTCAAGTCAGAGCGTGACTGAAAATATTAGCACGTTTCTTAGAAACTTCGTAAATTAGGTTACAGGTAATGGCAGTCAAATTGCGACCTATGGCGAAAACATTGTTTTTTATAATCGCCCGCGAATCAGTCCGCGTCAAATGATTCTTCGAACTATTACCCTTGTGCATCGAATTAGACTATTATAACACTGCCGGTTGAAAAATGGCGTATATGTCCATTTATCAGGCTATGTGTTTACTAAATGTAATTTAACTGGCTTTTTGGACTGGCTCGGTGGAACAGTGGTTAGTGACCCAGGTTTACTACCTACGGTTCCAAGAGTCGTGGGTTCGATTCCCACTCGGGACAAATATTTGTGTGACGAACATCGGTGTTTGTTCCGTGTCTGGGTGTATTATTAAATATATTTAAGTATATTTGTGTATCCACTGTTGATTCTGATACCCGTAACACAAGTGCTTAAGCTACTTACCTCGGGATCAGATCAATGTGTGTGAAGTTGTGCAATATTTATTATTTATTTATTTAAATCTCTGTATTCTTGGCGAAACAGACAAACACTGACAGAGTTACTTTTCATTTATAATATTGAAATCACAATATAATATGGCCAGCCTGTTAGTATTATATGGAGGAGGTAGTAATTCCAAACCGGAACAATATTGTCAATATCGACCTTTCCGGGTGGGATATGAATGATGTAGCACTTGTATGATGTTTACACAGTATGGCGCGAGTCATGTCGATCGATAGTTGCTACTTCTACAGAGTCGATATAATAAATATGTATTAGAGATTTTAGTATACATTACTAACAAACTGTTGGTTCTTTTATATTTCAAAATTTGCTTAGCCCAAATTTTGAAACATAAAAGAACCAACAGTTTGTTAGTAATGTATACTAAAATCTCTAATACATATTTCAAGCTAACTAAGTAAGTACTGTATTTACCTTAGATGAAAAAAAATTTAGACCAAGTCAGCTCGTTAAAAAAAACACTGTACAAAACTTGTATTTTTTTTCAAGCCTTTTGTTTTCCTCCCCTAATGGCATTAGGCATCGATGACTAACCAAACTGCCTGTAACAGACGCCGTCTGTCGCCTGCACGCGGCGACACAGGCCGCACTTGACCCCGGCAGTCGCTGCGCGCGCGCACGGCCTTGGTCCGGTATGCGATCGAGATCGTACGTCATACGGTGTCCCTATGTGAGAGAAGTGACGTGGAAGTGTAGTTCCGGTTTATTGACACGATGTACTACTTTGGAGTGAGCTGTCAAGTGGGGGGGGGGGGGGGGTTTCCACTAAGGTTTTACTTTATTAGCATTTGTATCTCCATATTTTCATTTGTATCTCAGCAGTCAGGCAAAAACGTGAGTGTTCAGATGGAAGCTCTAAAAGTTCTAACGAAAACCTTTGAAGGTATGTGAGGGTTTTATGTCTTTCGGCCAACCCTCGTCCAACATTTTGTAGGACCGATAGTCGGGCCGATTTTTCTTCCGATGATTTTCTGTATGATGTGTGCGTTGCTCCAGTTCAATCAGTACGTTCCATTTGTTTGGGCGAACAGCCTAACAGACTTATAATGGCGAAAAGGGTTCCGGGATGAAAAAAATTGTTGTCTTAGCAATTAAGTTGGTAAATATCTTTTTCTTCACGGCTTAAAATAATAAGGAACCCGCATCGTGAGGCAAAAGACGTGATAAAACGCCAAGTAATTCGTTCGCGAATTATAAATAGAATTAAGGAAGTCGATCTTCTAGCGTTTTAATGTTATCAGCAATTCGTATAGGTCTCATTTCGAGACTACTTCCTTTGCACTTACATTGTGAAGGTCAAACGTAGATTACTTCCCGTAATACTTCTTAATGATCCAGAAATAGGATATCCCCACATAGCTAATGTCCAACATGCTTGTTTCCTATGTATTCTGAAATAGCCACTCGATGGGCGAATCAATAAGTCAGCCTTTTCTGACGATATGAGTGAGTCCCTAAAAACGACAAAGACTACTGACCCGCCCTACTAAGACTATTTTTATTTTTTAACCTCTCTGTGAGCTAGAACTATGTGAAGAAATTGCGTAGTTTTAAAGATTAAAGCATACACAGCGATATAGGGACAGAGGAAGCGACTTTGTTTTATACTACACTTATGTAGTGAAGTAATATTTGGACTATAATGAAGTCAATTGTTACATGTTTAATGTCGTAGCATTGTCAGCTATATAACAAGTGTCTAATATAACCCATACAAGAACAAACATGTCGTTAAGATACAGAGGACTGACACATCGGAACTCGGAAGGATATTGAGGGCTGATGCCTCTTCGAAGGGCGTTTTTTATCAAACGAAACACGACAGTTCCGGGTTGAGTAGCCGTACCGGAAGTGACGTGACAATGTATTTGAGAAGGTGATTATAGAAATACTTCTTCAGTGTTTCCTGCCAGTATCTATCAATTCTTTTGTTAAGGGGATCGCGGAAGACAAAACATCAAGGGGTCACCATGTTCTTAGTATGATTTTAGACTTATACACTTTTAGGTTAATCGTGGTCGCCAGTTCGCTCGCGACCACGATTGGTGTAACCCAGTCGAAACGTCGGGCAGTAAGTAGCTATGTATTTGCTACTCCTAATAACGCGTGTAGACCCATAAAGACAAATATTTAATGTTCTTAGTAATAAATCAGCCCATATATTTCCCCCACTGCTGAGCTATAGGTCTAGCCTAGTCCCTAAACTAGGGCGATCAGACCTTAGTTAACGTCGTTGGCCAAGTGCGGGGTCGACTACACAACCTTAGAATTTCTTCATTCTTTTCTTACGCTCTCTCTGATGTTTGTTTTTAAGGAGGCAGCTAAATTAATTTGCAATTATCTATACTAATATTATAAAGCTGAAGAGTTTGTTTGTTTGTTTGTTTGTTTGTTTGTTTGAACGCGCTAATCTCAGGAACCGCTGATCAGATTTAAAAAATTCTTTCACTGTTGGATAGTCCATTTATCGAGGAAGGTTATAGGCTATATTACATTTTTAAATATGTAACAACGAGTGTTTTAATCTATAATATAAAAATGAAACGCAAAATGTGTTGGTAAGCGTATAACTCAACAACGCCTGAACCAATTTGGCCAATTCTTTTTTTTAAATTTTCGTTGAAGTCCAAGGATGGTTCTTACGTTGAGAAAAAATCAAATAATTGCCGGGAAAACCCTAAAAACAGCCCTTTTCTTTTTCACATACAAACGTTTTCTAACTAAAACGTAGAATCAATTTGAGCTTTATTGCTATTATATAAAGGTCATATTAAATTACAAGCACTCACTTTTATCTGGGTGTTCCTAACGTCAAAAATTTTTACAATTTGTTTTGACAGGACGAAGTCTGTTGGGTCAGCTATTGTTCATAAAATTACTCATAGATGGCATCGTGCTTTGTATAGCATGCCATAAATGCTGTCAAGTTTAATAGGTATAACATGAGTACCTACGTGATAAGTTTTTTGGTAGTTCAAAAGATGGCACTGTGCTCTACGTATTACTTCGATATTATATTGTGGAAAAGTTTGTATGTAGGTATACCATACGTCAAATATGTGAAGTTTGTCTTTTGGAATTGATAAATTTCGAGTGCGATTAAATTACGTAAATTACTAGAAGGGATCTGAATCGACAACATATATCGAAAATATTCTAATTGTTGCCTTTTTTCTATTTTAATTCAACAAAATATTGTCATCTAATTGACATATTTTTAAGCTGTCAATATTAACGAGAGCATTCAAATTTCCATAATTGCCGAATTGAAGAAGGTTGGTTGTCAAAAAATTCATTGATATTAATACTCAAGGGTTTGGTATCAGAAAAAAGGATGAGATGATCACAATGCGATTAATACATTGTATGCACCAACCGGGTATTAAATATTCAATCAAATTGAACAAATTCAATATTGAGTTCAAAAAATAATATGAAAATCAATATAAAAGTATAGTATCAGCATATTTTATTTGGTAAAGCATAAAATTCGAGAAGAGAAAATGAGGGGTTTGCCGGGAAAGAACATGATTCAAGCACACAGTAAAAGCGTCGAATAATCGTACATAGGTATGAATTTAAAATTTGAAAAACACAGTGGTACGTGGCAGGGTTTAAACTGGCGACCTCTTGCATAGCAAGCAAATACCTAAACCACTCGGCCATGGACGCTTTTTTCCTCTCTAACTATAAACTGCTACCTGGCTTTGGAATAGGACGTCCTTTATTTCACTTTGATCGATGAACAATTAGGATTACTTGAAGATGATCTATTCAATATGAGGAAGCTGTTTACTATAAACATAGATTTTAGGATTTCGTACGTCGAAAAGAATAACCGAACCCCTATATAGGATCCGTTTATCATCAATTTTTGTCAAGGAGAAAATATCAAACTGAAAGTTACATCAAATACTCAGGTCTACTGTCCCTTCATCTGAGCCAACACAATCAAAAGAAACATTCATTTATGCTGCCAATTTTTGTCTGCGAAGAACTCAGATTCTCAAAATTTAGAATAGAGCAACGTCAAGTACAGAGAATTGCGTAAACTTTAAAAATAAATTGCATTGTGCGAGTCCGTCTTGCACTTGGCCTTATTATGCCAATTCACAGACCACATAAAGAGCTGTGGGTTCTATTCCCACTTAGCACAAATATTTCTGTGATATATTTCGATGTTTGTACCATGTCTGGTTATGCTATTTAAATATTTAAATGTATACCACTGTTCTGATAAAAATAAGTGCTAAAGCTTCTTACCACAGGATCAGATCAATTAATGTGATGTTGTGTAATATACTTATTTATTACACGATAAACAACAGATGATGATAATGATATAAACCAAAATGATTTTGTTTTAAATGTTTCTTCCGGTTGACTAACTTCTTAAGTGGCAGAAAAGATTTTGACGGGACTACGACTACTTTTAAGTTAAAAAAAATTCAAAATCCTGTAGTTCACGCGAACGAAGTCGCGGGCACAGCTAACTAGCTGTGACGTTGAAATTGAAAGATTCGGGGGATTTTGTGGGTGGCCACATCATACTCCAAAAGTAAAATTTTTAGTAATTTCTTAATATATGAAGTTTCATATATTAAGAAATTACTAAAAATTTTACTTTCATTTTCAACGTGTCATCATTGTAGGTAGATGCTTTTACAAGATTATCTTCTCTGACCAATGAAACTAATAAATAAATCAATGGTCTAAGAAATCTTCGTCCCGCATTAAAGGTTCAAACAGATTCTAAGGGTATAAAGATTCCAAGATAAGTAAAGAGTTAATTTGTTAATGCCGACGAATGATTCGGCCCATGACAGTTGACAAGGGTTAGGAACATGACTGGCTTTATTGCACGAGGTCGGGAAGTTACGTAATTGCTCCCAGTACTAATTACAGGACGGACGTTTGTTAATCACAATACCCTAAGCGGGTAGGAAAATCAGCTGTTCATTAGTATTATAGAGTAGTTACCTACTACTTTGCTTTATATACTAAGTAGTGACCCGCTCTCTCTTCGCTTCGGGTAAATTTTACATAAAAAGGTTTCTTGAAGGTAACTTGAAAGAAAGTCTCTTTAAAAAAAACTCTATTGTTTTATAGATTTAAGTATACGAAGGGTAGTGTAAAAGTAAGTTATACGTAGTGATGTTTAACGTGTAAAACATTGCTTATTTTTAGCGCAGTCGGTTAAAAAGTAGCAAATTTAATTTAAATAGGTTCAGTACTCTATGCGTGAAAGCGTAACAGACTGACAGATAGACAGAGTTTCTTTCGCATTTATAATTTTAGTAAGGATATAGGGACAGAAAAAGTGACTTGGTAGTGATGTAATGCTCAATATTAAATTATTTTTCAATTGAATGCATATAAATTAGGTTTAATAGATTTAAAAGATGTATTCAATTGGGTATTTGAACTGTAATCCTCAAGATTGCAATTAGCCCGCTGATAGCTTTTGTAAGTGTAACTTATATAGGAACCTAACCTATCACGAATTAAGATATATAAAACCCTATGTCAAAAACTCTGTCCCATAATATCTTATGTTAGAATTTAATGTACGAATTAATAAGCAAAATCATCAAGAGTGACAGAACAACACTCACTATAACGTATAAATATTATATTTTTTTATTATTACTTATTAGGCAAGGATAAATAATTCTATTGTAACGACTCTAAAGGCACGCTAAAATCTAGTCCGACTGTCGGACTAGATTTTAGTCGTGGTCCCGAGGCAGCGAACCCTGCAAAGAAACGAGGAAATGCGAAATGAGAAAAAATCGCCTGAAAAAAGCTGGCATTGAACATGACATTTTTCATTCTTAGATTTTTCCGTGTTCCAGCTAAAGAAAGGAGTGTCGTGTTTCTATAGATCCTTTGGTTTGTTAGGCATGGGGTGGGCAAAATGGCGGATTCGGTGTCAGAAGGCATCCTGACATGGGTCGTGTTGGAGTAGAATTACTGGCTTTCATGTTTAACATTAAAAAGAATAAAAAATGTTCATAGCTAAAAAACGTAACAGCACTTATAGGGGCGGGTACGATAAATTGTAAGTACCTTAAACATAAATTAAATTGAAGTATATACGTTTAATTTTTTATATATTTACGGAAATTGATTTAGGTGTTAAGTGGGTAATTCATAATTAATTTTTAAATGACACAGGTATAAAAGATAAAAAAATATACTTTCTCAGTAATATTTTACCTTATGAGACACTTATTTTTCCTCAAGGGATATTCTATTAAACACAATTTTCGTAGTTGCGATGATGTTGGTTACATTAGTAATTTACCTTCTGCGGAAAATACAGTGCCTACTCGAAACATATTAGCGCAATTAAGTCGTCTTACAAAGGTTTTACTGTAATTCAATAAATGACTCAGACGGTCAATTACAGATAATGACTTGTCCTAAACCTTGAACGTTGATACTGAAACAATATTTACCGGCACGAGGGCGATCCGAAACTTAGTAAATACATAATACCATTACATACTTAATTTTGTGTAACAGCGCCATCTTTCCTTTGACGTCGAAACTACAATGAATATGAGTAAATGGTTAGAACAGAAAGTTAATTAAAATACAAGTTAGATGTCGCTCTAGATGTAACATCATTATTTAAAGTACAAAAGTAATATTGTTTATTTAATAAAGAATGCTGTTTTTAAATGACTTTAAAAAGGAGGAGGTTTAAAATAAAGTGTTTGGTTTGATGCCATACTTGTTCGCCATAGCCAAACCACTCTAAGGCGGCTAATCAGAGCGAGCACAGCATTTACCTATTACAGAGCGTAAATATAAGTAAGTATCAGGATAATACACCGAAATATAAGAAAAGAGTTATAACAGATAGAATTAAGCTATCGGTCACATGAAAATTGGTCTTTATGCTGCTCTTGTCACCAATAGACCAACAAGGCAATACTTACACCAGCGGTCCGAAAAATCCGCGGGCCAAATCCGGACCGCAAGGGGTCGAAATCTGGACCGCGTAGGATCTGATTTCGGATCGCGAAATATTGTAATGCATAACAAATGTCAATTAAGCCATTAATCCTACCTTTTACTAAGGGGCGGAAGGGGGACGCTATATGGAAGTCGTTCAGATTTTACCACAGTATCCGAACAACACCTCAAACTTACTTGCCGAACCCTGACCTACACAACGTTTTTCTTTTTCGATGATGGCTTGGAGTAGCCTCGTCATCGTCACTGGAGCGGATGGCTCTACGTAGGATTAAACTGCACTCACCAAGTATCGCCCTCAGATGCCCCTCCAGGGTCTGCAGTATGGTCATCTTGATCTCCTTGACCGTCTTGCCAAGGAACTGTTCGCAGGCGGTGGTGAGGAGCTCGTCCTCGTTCATGATCTTGCACTGGGCGACCCCTGTCACGGTCAAGGGGACCCCCTGGGCTGTCTCCACGTTCTCACACATCGGGTTGAGGGTCATGACCTGAGGGCGTTGAAGGATTGGTTTTTGATCAGCGTATTCTAATTGTTAGGTCGGTAACGGCTACCTATCAAAACCATAAAATGTGAAGTGCTGTGTGAATTTTGATGGGCGATTGCATATTTGACGTGACATGCATTTACATCCCATATTATCCGCCCGAAAACAGGTGGGGCTGGGATGGTCATGTTTCGTGGAATGAACCCCGGGAGATTGGCAAAATTGGTCACCCAGTGGCAGCCGAGCGGTCGACGGCCATATGGCACAACCAAAAGAGTGTGACGATTTCGATGCCCAACAACCAAACTGGCCATCTCTTGTTACTGATCGATATGTTACGGTCAATGTGAGCAATCGGTATTTATCTATAATCACCGGTAATTATAGATAATTACCAACGCACATGGTAAATGTAGTGAATTATTCAAATTTACCGGTAATTATATAAAACTCCCGCGCGACAGAGGTAAATGTTAACATTGCTGACAAAGATCACAAGTACTCTGCAATTCCAAATGACACAAATCTCAAACCTGCAAAAATATATTAACATGAAAGAATTTTAAGACTTCCACTGATATTTGCCTACCAATTTGTTAATTTTATTTAACTTAATTTTTATGAGATTATATATTTTTAAAAACCACACATGAAGATTGGTTTCTAGATACTTGACTTGTTTATTTTATAACTTGTTGTGCCCGCCCTCGTTCGCGTGGACTACAGGATTTTACATATAAAGTTTTTTCCCAGTAACTACCGATCCCGTAAGAATTTTGCAATAATGCGTTGCAAGTGAGCTTTACGTCTATTAGGGTACCTGCATGCCAAATTTCAATCATCTATCTTACGCGGTTTAGATGTTTTCATACAAAAGTTTTTTCCAGCAAACTCCCGTTCCCGTGGAAATTTTGCAATATCATGTTGCAATGAAGCATTAAGTTAAATAAGGTACCAGCATGCCGAATTTCGAGCATCTAATAAGCAGTTTTAATATTTTCCCGCTAATTCCGGTTACCTAGAATTTCGGGATTTCTTTTCTTAGTGCACCTTTACGGTATCTAATCTACGTTCCTTCCAAATCTACGTGCCAACGTTAAAAATTTACGAAGTTTCATACAAACTTACCCCCATATTTAATGTGTTAATTTAATGATAATATATTTTATGTTTTGCTTAACTGAACAGAAGGTTTGATCTCTTGATATTTGAGGAATATTTTTGTTTGTCCGATGTTTGTAAACAAATTTTATTATAATTAGGGCTAGAATTGTTTTTATTCTAATAAACATTTGATTCAGATGTTTAAATAAATAAATAAATATTTGGGACAATTCCACACACTAAGCACAGCTTGTACTACTGGCAACATACATTTATATATTTATAAATACATTTAGACACGGAACAAACACCGACGTTCATCACACAAATATATTACTGTCCTAAGTGGGAATCGAACCCAGGACTCTTGGAACCGCCAGCCAGGGTCACTAACAAAACCATTGTTTCACCGATCCAGTCAAATCAGTTTGATTTTATTATTTACCACATTTACACAAAGGGTATGTTAACTTTATATAATTACCGGTAAATGTGATTAATTCGATAGATTTTACCACCTTTACCACGACGAGCACTGATAATTATGCATAGTTACTGGTAATTATACATAATAACCGCTCTATCCACATTAACCGTAACAGATACATATGGAGTGAATTCGGGGAGGCCTTTGTCCAGCAGTGGGACTACGGAACTACGTACTAGTCTTTACATATTGCCTACCCATCACTCGACAAGCAAGGTATAACCCATACCACACCACTAATATGAACAAAGTTTTTAAATAAGTCACTGGGAATAGAACACTGTACCTCAAGTGAGATCCGCTGGACGTCCGTGACGAGCCACCAAGCCCACGCCCACCCTCCGACGATGGTCCGCTTCTGTGTGGACCCGAAGCATCCTCCTGCAAGAAACAAAATTAATGTTTAATACTAGTCTATTTCAAAAAAAGCAAGCCGGTTAAACCGGTGGTCCTGCGCCCGATCCCTCATCGGTCATGTCGGATTGCCGTCTCACCGAACTATGAGAGTAAGAGAACAGAGAGTGCACTTATGTTTATTTATTTATTTATTTGGTACACCAACGACTAATACAACAATACTTAAAATAAATACAAGCAAGGATACTCAAGCTGATTGCTTAATCACTTGAAGGTATACACCGCATGCAAATAAGTTTAAAAATGTCTAACCTAGTGTCTTAATCTAAGTTTACATAATGAAAGAAAAATGAAGAACAAAAATTTACGCACACTTGTGCACTATTATATGTCCTGCGCACTTGTCTTAATTGAGATCGGCCACCATGGTGGAAATCGGTTGGACGCCTTATACTTCAAAGAATGGTCTTAAGGTACATCCAAAAAAGTGTCAACAATTTTATCATGCTAGCCAAGTGCCTATTGGTCGACAGCGAAAGCTTATAATTTCAAGTTATCTGCTGTAATAGAATAAAACATGAGTATGTAGTCTAATTGAATGTAAGTACATAACATTGCCCAAGTAAAATTTATATACCTATCCTTGCTACTCGTGGGAACGCAATGATCTTGTTAAAACAATGCACAAAGCAGAATGGCGGCGACGTGGTCCACAACCCGTCACGTCACGTCTCCCACAGAGGTGAAAAGTGGATCGCTGGAAGTGATCTCTGCCTACCCCTCTGGGAAAAAGGCGTGATTTTATGTATGTATGTAGGTAGTAAATTTTAGGAGAATCTGTTGGCCGCTTAACTGTTAAAGGAATATTCGTTTATGTGTGACAAACTCAATGTTATGTTTTCAAAATGTCATTAAGATAATGTTTTATAAATGCAATAATTAATTCAAAGTTCCTCATAAAAGAGTTCCATACTTTTTACCTCAAGTCTTTCGGACGTTGAAACGCTAATTTTGATCTCCCCGTGTTCAAAGGACCTAACAAACTTCAAAATGGTTACATAAAACAGTTATCCGGTTAAGGAAAGTTGTCTAAACGGTACGTTCTAAGCTCCTTCTAAGGGCACTCACCTTAGGGTGCCAGTCTAAACGGGTTCCGAATGTACCAGAGACAGTTACGTGAACACCCACTCTCGATCCTGTCACTTTCTATGGAGGAAGTCTGTCGGCGGAAGGTTGGCCATAGAGTAGACAAAGAGTGCAGAACTTTGACAGAGAATCATAAAAAAAAACCGGCCAATTGCGAGTCGGACTCGCGCATGTATGATACTTACCGAACGGATATTGTAAAAAGAAAAAAATATATATTATTTTGGTTTAAAAATTAAATTATAAAAGATTCTTACAGCGACAATAGAAATATTTAAATCATTTGTGAAAAATTTCAACTGACTAGCGGTTCTTAAGATACAGCTTGGTGACATAGGGGTGAGAGCCATCCGCTCCCCCGCAAGTCCGGTGATGATGACGAGGTCGTAAGACAGTTAGAAAAAAAAAAAGCCTGGTGACAAACGTGACGGACGGACGAGCGGACAGCGAAGACTCAGCAATAGAGTCCCGTTTGGTTTGCAATTTGGGTACGGTGTTATTATGATATGAAGGCAAATGAAATGCAACTTCGTATTATTGCAGAGGTGATGTCTGCCATTTAGTGTTGACTTGTGCGGTTTTGGCACTTTCTACAATTTTATTCAATTATAAGCATAGTTTAGTTTTACATCAGTGATGGTAGACCACAAAACAAATTTTTAGGCCGTAAAAGTAAGAACGAAACTCGATTTTAAGCGTTGTCAGTCTGACTGTCTTGTGCCTTTTTGTAGGAGACGTTTAGAATACTAGAATTAAGCGCGTTCGCGCATCCTATCATCCAACAATTTCCTAGGTGGAAACTGAATTATGGAATACGGAGACCAATTAACTGGTAACACTAATGTTTCACCCACGACCCCCTGCCAATGTCATACACGCGCCAAAATACCCTTGTCGCGAAATAGCGAATCAGTCCGGATAATCTCGTCTTAGTCCTAACATATGGCATTGTTAATGTTTGTTGTTCGTTTAATGCTCTTTCAGGGTCCACGACCGCGGTGTCACGCGCCGCAAAATTACGTAGAAAGTTGTGTTTATGCTCTTATAACGTAATACTGCAGAACTGACAGATGACAATAAAGATTTGACAATGAAGGTTCGACTTTCTACGGGCAACGAGGAAAGTGGAACATTCCGGGTAGGTGGACTGTTGTGGTAGGTTCTCGATCAGGCATACTATTGAGAACAGTGTCGATATTTACTTATATATTTCAGGTACTCGTATATATCTAAAACATGTATTTTGTGGGTAATCTCCAAATTATATACCCAAGACCTTTTACGCATTTTAATTTTGCTAACAATTTCGCGTCTATGGGAACTGTAAACTATTACCAAAACCCACTATTTATCTTGGAAATATAACTCTATAATATAATAGGAGTTTATTCAATGTAGTATTCATGTAATGGTTGCAGGTTTCTTCACGATTTTTTCTTAATCAGTGAGTTAAGTATAAATATTTTTATATTTATAAAAAACAGTAGATCTCAGCGTAAACAGATGAGTCAGAGGCTAAGAAATGTATACGATTACTAAGGAAAAACCTCAGAACTCAGATTTCTTTACAAGAAACATTAAAGTGAAACGCACAAAATTATTGAAAGATGAATCAGACTTGAAGAAAATAACAAAGTAGCACACATTCTACCGCATGTCCCGTGCGACCGGCTAATAATAAAGTATTAACGTTAACGTTAACGGGGTTAATAAAATAGAGCTTTTGGAAACCAGATTTTTTAATTTCCAATAATGTCTATTAAATGGACTAGTTTCCCATTTTAAACAAGCAATAATGATATTTTAACTAGATAGGTGTTTAATAAGTGTATTGATAACAGCAAATTATTCATTTGCATGCAATTTTTGGTAAAGTGTGTTCATCTTATATTTATATAAAATACTTACTTTTGAACTTAAAAATATTCGAAATACATAAGTAAAATAATGACAAGACCAAAAAAAATTTTCCAACGATCATAACAAACAATATTTTAACTATCGCCGCCGACTTTTAAGGTCGAAAGTTTAAACGCACCTGACAGAAAGCACGTTTGCCTTAAAAAAAAGCAAATCAGGACGATCGATAGGCCACACGCCCCTCCCACCATTTCTCCGTCTATATGCGCAGGAGTCGTCGGCAGACATTGGTCGATAGCGCCCGTTACCTCTGGTGGTAACGCCGAATATATCGCTCGACAAGTTGTGATAGCTTTCAAAGTTTTCACTTGGAGCTTAAAGACAATGTTCAAGGTTAAATGTGGCTTAACTTGTGCGTCAAGTTATTTGTGACAGTGAAATTGTGCTCTCAATGTTTGTGCATGTGAAATTACTTTAAGGTAAGTTTTGGCTGTGGTTTAGGCGTTCAGTCTTAGTCATAGCGGCATTATGTATGAAAGAAACATTTTGCAAGTCACATTTTATGTTAAAAGCTGCATGTTTGAAAGTTTTGAAGTTGCCCGGCGCGCAATCCGGTTCGAACATTCGTTGAGACAATTTAGAAAACGAATTCCTATATCGCCTCTAGTTATGATTCTGAAGCAGTTCCCGTACCTAACTAATATTGTGGTTCTGTAGACATAAATTTATCAAATTCTTTTCAATTAAATTTCTACAAAGTTTTTAATTTACTTTACCCCATGATGATAATATTTAACAAATGTCTTTTCTACTCGTAAATCACTCTACGTACAAAGTTGCAGAAGCTGCAAACTACAACTTACATTCCATTTTATCTTGATAAGGCTGTCTGGGGTAATTATACGCGACTAGCGATTTCGTCCGCGTGGAAATAGTCTTGGCAGCATTGATTTATTAAAATTACCTATAATATACCTTGTAAAAATAACTATATATTAGTGAAAGTCCCGTCAAAGTTGGTGCGGTGCAGCCGTTTCAGAGATTAGCGAAAATAAACAGACAGACACTCGATAAAGATTCATACATATTTATTAAAAAGTCGTTATTTTAATATTGCAAACAGACACCTCAATTTTATTTACTTCTACACATAATAATTATAGCTCTGTAAAGAGTATCACATGTCGTATTATGCCATCACAATTAGTTAACATACATCAACACACATGACAACTAATCATTAACATAGAGTCTTATGTCAGGTTCATAAAGTTCAAAATCTATTTTAACCATAAATGAGCTTAAAGTATTACTGGTAAAGTATTTTCAACTTCTTTTTGATCGCCTCTTGGGATCGGTCAATAAATCATATATCAATACTCATAAACTGTGGAACATACTTAATATAGGTAATATAGTGTTATGTAATTTGTAGTTCATTAAATCAGAAGTTACTGAATTTCAAAAAGTGTCGGTAACAGATTCAAATACGCTACTATACTCTCCCTTTTAACCAAATCGATTGGCAGTGACAAAGCCGTTTTCTAACCTATCCGCATAAGAGCAACTTACCTTATTCATATATTCGGGTAAAAGCTAAAGCCGCCAGGAGAATTCACATACAATATTTAGAGCGGCATTTGTGATCACAAGTTGTTGCAAATATTGCATTACTACTGCAGAAACAACGCGAATTACAGTTACCAACGTCACTTCCTCGTTAATGTAACATAATATAACGTCTTATTCTAAAGAGATTCTGAAGAGATAAATCTCATGTCACATTCGTTTGTAGCTTCTATACTCTATTCATTTTGGCGAGCGACAAAATGTAAACAATGAATCTACGGCTCTCAAACTTTTAAATAATGAAACGAGTATACTCTATTCCATTTATGAAGTCCTTTTTGACATTTCGAAGAACGTAACTCTGCACGTTTCAAATAAATCCAATTTAATATCACTTTTTGTGTTTAGTAGGAAATCGTTATTTAAAAAATATACAATTATGCAAAAACACTCTACAATTAATTTACAAGCAAAATTAACTTATTGTTTTTGATCTAACTATTGTTTCTATATCTGAACTTCAAAATAAAATAATATTTTTTTGCGCGTATGCAGTTACGTACTATGGTTTATGTTTTACTTTTAAACGTAGTGACGTGCCTCAAGTATTCGGTTAGTTAAACCGATCATTCGCGAATGAAAATAAATCTAGCGGCAATGGGACTGCTTATAACTTTAATGCATTTTACAATAAAACGTTATAATTAGTGCAGTCCTTTGCAGGTAATATGTAAACTGATTAAATAACAAAATAAATTAATAAATCAAGCAGTGATGATTAATAACTAAAAATCAAATATAAAAACTTAAATGAATTGTTTGTTTTTATTTTAATCTGATGCTCATAGTAACTGTTGAGTTACTCCATTACGCGATACAATTCGTATAATTAATTTAGTGTTGCAACTATAGGTACTCGGTGCAAATACTCCTGGTAGCAAACGGAGTCAAACATTCGGTGCCATTAATTAACGAGTCTTTGACACGAGTCTATAACTGTTATGATCCTTTAAACTCAGTATAAATTTTAAATAACTTAACGATCATTATTCATTATTAATATACTAAACATCCAATCATGTATTTCTTTTTTCGACAAAAAATAAGTTTGGAAGTTTTGCATGTCTAAAATTGTTCTTTCGATATTTTTTATTAACCTTAGTTTTTGAAAGTTAGTCCGATTTAAATTTGTTACAAATCGAGAATCGATGCCGCTGAATATCGATTTCTAAGGGTACTTCCCTAGTACTGAACTATTGACATCTGTCAAAAAGGACTTCATAATTGGAATAGAGTATAGATACCTACAATACAAAAAAACCACAACACATTTTAGCCACGAATAACAATTCCACAACAAAAGAAAACAATTAAAGTACTACTTTTAACTATGTAACAATTAAAACAAGGAGTCTGAATAAGAAATTAACAAAATCAGGTAAATGCACACTCGCGTCAACAGCTTTATCGGCTGAGTAAAAATGGCCGCCTGAAGTTTGAGAATTGTTTTTTATTTAGGTCTTTTTTTATGTCAACTTACAATGTCGAAATACTTTTGACAGAAAAAAACGAAAATATACAAAAAATTATCATATAAATTGAGCAATAAAATATAAGATTTAATTTTCTTATTAGTACATACAAGCTTGGTATTTTAAATATTTTTTACATAATGGTTCATGGCTATTCATAAAAAAAAATTGATTATTTATACTCTTTCCAAAGACGACCTATAAAAATATCATTTTTTGATTTGTTTACATTTTGTCGCTCGCCAAAGTGAATGGAGTATAGTACAGTGTAGTCTGTAGCCAACTGCCTCGTTGGTCTATTGGTAGCAAGTGCTGCGTTAGGACCAAGAGGTCCCCGGTTCGAGTCCGGGGTCGGGCAAAATTTGTGTGAGTTTTTCTGTAATGAAATTACTCAGCCCGGAGTTAGGAAGTTGGCGGTTGAACGCCCGTGCCTCGGAAAGCACGTTAAGCCGGTGGTCCTGCGCCCGATCTCTCATCGGTCATGTCGGATTGCCGTCTCACCGTTATGAGAGTAAGGGAATAGAGAGTGCACTTGTGTTTGCGCGTACACTTGTGCACTATAATATGTCCTGCGCACTTGGCTGATCTCAATTGAGATCGGCCGCCATGGCCGAAATCGGTCGGACACTTTATATTATAGTCTGTAGCAGTCTAGCAGTGTAGTATGAACTATACATGTGCGTGTTTATATATTTACACTTTACATACATACATAGAATCATTCTCCGTAGAGCGGCTTTCAAACAGAGAAAAACCACGGCTAAAACATAACCCTTCCCTTTAGTTTTCCGTTGTCGGGTAAAGAGTAAGTAATGGAAAACGAGACAATGAACCGTCAAATGCGGAATGGTACAGCCTCTGAATGAATGCCCACTGTGATCGAGGAAAACGTTTTTGCGTCCCGATGTTTCTGCTATTGTATGACTTACACTTTCCCGTTATTGCTAATAGAATCGTCTACGGTATTTTAGTGAATAGAATTAAGGTCGTTAACTGTGCTCTAAGAGATTTGTTAAGTTCTCAGAATAACAAAAAAAGTTTTTTGGGATTTAATCTAACAAATACTTTTTTATATTTATTATATAACTAGTGATCCGCCCTCGCTTCTCTTCGGGTGAATTTTACATAAAGGTTTTTATCCTCTTGAATCCTTCTATCTATTATAAAAACCGCACCAAAATCCCAGGCGTGGTTTCTTTAAGCATACATAGGGTGACAGAGAAAACTACTTTATTTTATACTATGTAGAGATGATATCAAATTTTTTGTTATACGGAATAAAAAATAAAGTCCAAGGCAATATTTATATAATTCTCCACAATATTAAAAGATTATCACTAAAGAATCCTCTAGTTTTCATTGAATAACAAAAGAAACCCTATTAGAAAAGGGCCTGTATCTGCAAAATAGTAAAGCGTATGAACCTCCCGATATACACTAGCAAATGGACTCAATTAGCTACAGTTCCAGCCACATAGAAACAATACTAGTAAACAAATTACACAACCGAACTAATACAAGCAAAACACGTACTTTCTACCAAAATGAATCGTCCGATCGCGATACCACGCCGGCTTCTAATTACGATCTTACATAACACTATTTATTTTCACCGGAACCGCTTAGCATTCTGGATAAAGAGTATTGTACAATACACGTGTATGTTCGTCTTGACGATACGATGCGCCTGAGTGGACGCGACATCACTTTCTAGTCTTCTGTTTGGTCCGATCGCACGGCATCCTAATTCTAATCTTGGAGGTATGTGAGCATTCATGTCTCAATTAAACACGTACACCGAATAATTAATAGTTTGCGGTGATGGAGACGGTGTTAATGCTTGAGTTGATGGAAGCCGATATCAGCGGTAGGTTAGACACATACATAAATGTCCATACATACATAAAAACGTGTTCGCTCGCGACTATGATTGTTGTAACCCAGTCGGAACGTCGGACAGTAAGTAGCTACGTATTTGCTACTCCTAATATCGCGATAGACCCATAAAGTAATAATATTAGTGTGCTGGAACGCAAAAGTCTAAAATCTTACATACATACATAAATGTCAGTAAGTTATAGTGAAATCAAATGCTGACATCTAGCTATGTGATGTATGTTAATGAAAACAATATAATACTGGTTTCACACTATGTTCGGCTCTTTTTTAATTCGGATACCTTATGCTGCTAGTCCCTCTGTAAAAAAGCTATAGAGTGCTTTTATATAAAGCCCAGTTGCCTCAGAAACCCCAACCCAGGTATCGCTCCGTTCCCCAGCTGTACATGCGGACGTAATAAATAAAGAAATAAATATCTGGGACATTTCCACACACGGTCATCTGACCCCAAACTAAGCAGAGCTTGAACTATGGGCGTCAGAGACTGATATACATACATATATATTTATAAATACATACTTAAATACATAATCACACCCAGACACGGAACAAACACCGATGTTCATCACACAAATATTTGTCCCGAGTGGGAATCGAACCCACGACTCTCGGTACCGCCAGCCAGGGTCACTAACCACTGTTCCACCGAGTCAGTCTAATATCCATAGTCTCCCTCCTATGATCCAGGGCTCTTCAGACGGGGCGTGAAACGGCATTTAAGCAGGCCTTCAGGGTGAGTGCGACAGGCTCAATATGGTCTATTTTGCCTGTCGACCTCATATGTGGATCTCACTACCGCTTACCATCAGGTGGAGTGAGGTCATCTTGGTAGCCTTTTATCATACAAAAAAATGTCTCGTTTCGGCTTTACAGCCACGAACGTAGCTGCTATGCTAGAGCGCAAGTTGCTACATGGATCATAAATAAATAATTATAAATGTAAAGGCTGTTGCCTGACTTGCCTGATCGAATAAAGTCGACGATATAAATCAATTATCTTTCAACAGAATTTTAGTTCACGCACAATTTCAGACCAATGCATTCCGTTATGATTAATTACAGTTTTAAATCAAGTAAAACATAAAATAGAATCATTTTATTAAAAATCAAATAGCATCATCATCATCGCAGTAGCAGCAGTTCGTTAGAAACTGACTCTACAGTTGGCAAAATTGTTCGTATGATTTGCAGTATAACTGCTTTTTGCAATATAACTTAATGAAAGAAAAGAAGATTAAAGAATAGTAAAATCGTATATTAAGTGACACATACTGTAGAATAGTTGTATAACGCAAGTGTATCAAGTTTTAATATCATTTCCGTGTCGCGCAGTAATAAGGAAGTATCAGAATACTAAAAGAAATCTTTCACGGTGAAATGGAAACCATTCACCGCTCTCATAGATTATTACAAATCGAGTTCTTAAATAATGCATAACTTGCATTTTTTTGCATCGCACTTTTTATGTATCTGCGTAAAAAAGGCTCGGGAAGGGATAGTTTGTAAATATGCATATATTCTCTTATACCTTATTAAAAGCTTTTATAAGGTACTAGCTGTGCCCGCGACTTCGTTCGCGTGGACTACAGGATTTTACATATAAAAGTTTTTCCTGCTAACTCCCGTTCCCGTAAGAATTTCGGGAATTCCTTTCTTAGTGCACCTCTACGGTACCTAAGCTACGTTATTTCCAATTTCAAGTGCCTACGTTTAGCCGTTTAGGCTGTGGGTTGATATGTCAGTCAGTCAGTCAGTCAGTTTCTCCTTTAACATATTTAGATTTTAGCCCGCGACTTCGTTCGCGTGGACTACTGGATTTCACGAACAAAAGTTTTTTCCAATATGTAACTCCCGTTCCTGTAGGAATTTTGCAATATCGCGTTGCAAGTTGGCTTTACTTCATGGGTACCGGCATGCCAAATTTCAATCATCTATTTACCGCGGTTTACTTTTTTTCATACAAAAGTTTTTACCCGCATACTCCCGTTTCCGTAGGAATTTTGCAATATTCTGTTGCAATTTACCTGCAAGCCAAATTTCAAGCGTCTAACTTAAGACGTTTATATTTTTCATACAAAAAGATTTTCCCGTTAATTCCCGTTCCAGAAGGAATTTTTGGAATTCCTTTCTTGGTGCAGCTTTATGGTACCTAAGCTACTTCCCTTCCAAATTTCAAGAAATACAAATGTTTTTTCCTAGTTACTCCCGTTCCCGTAAGAATTTTTCAATTTCGCGTTGCAAGTAAGTACGTTCATTAGGGTACCTGCATGCCAAATTTTAATATAAACCGCTTAAGTTAGACAAACTTTATATTTTTCATACAAAAAGATTTTCCCGTTACCGAAGGAATTTTGGGAATTCCTTTCATAGTGCACCATTACGGTACCTAAGCTACGTCCCATCCAAATTTCATTACATACTTAAGTTTTTTCCCAGTTACTCCTGTCCCCGCGGGAATTTTGCAATATCGCGTTGCAAGTAATCTGTGCGTATAAGGTACCAGCATGCCAAATTTCAATCATATATCTTACGCAGCTTAGATTTATTCATAAAACAGTTTTTCCCCGCTCACTCCTGTTCCCGTAGGAATTTTGCAATATCCTGTTACAACTTAGCTGAAAGTTTACTAATGTACCTGCATGCCAAATTTCAAGCGTCTTACTCAAGCGGTTTAAATTTTTCATACAAAAGGATTTTCCCGATTATTCCCGTTCCCGTAAGAATTTCGGGAATTCCTTTCTTAGTGCACCTCTACGATACCTAACCTACATCACTTCCAAATTTCAAGTGCCTAAGTTTAGCCATTTAGGCTGTGCGTCGATATGTCAGTCAGTGAATCAGTCAGTCAGTCAGTCAGTCAGTTTCTCCTTTTATATATTTAGATACGAGAATACATGCATATTTACTTATTAAAGAAAAAATAACAAATCTGAGGGATACATACGTCACATTGGCGTAGCATAAGATGGATGTTTCACAGGTAGATATCTGATTTTAGCCTTTTTTATATTTAAGAAGGCGATTTATATTATTAGGTAATATAGCTCGTCAACAATATAATAGTGTTATTCTGAATATTTCGAGTGTTTTATTTTTTTTTATTAATTTTAGAGGCATATAAAAACCACTACCATGACTCTTGTATGATAAATAGATGACGATGCTGTAATAGACTATGCATGCACTATAGATAGTGTGAGTTTTATGGCTATGTGTTAATCAATATCCAATTTCCAAAATATTGCGCATTTCTTCTCCTAAAATCGAAAGTGTCGGAACTATAATACTTAGCACGGGGAAGTCTGGTGCGACACCGGCCGTAAGTGTGTCACTAAAGAGACCGTTATCGATGTGACTAGGGTTGCCAATTATAAAAAACAGGCGAAATATAGTATTTTTTAAATAAGTTACAAAAAATAAAGTGTACTTCTAAATATAGTATTTAATGAAAGAAAAAAATAGACAATGATATTTTTTTTCTTATTTATTAATACAAAAACTGTATATACTTTAAACTCAAATGTTAATCAAATAGCACGGTCGTATAATTTAAAAATATACATAGATTTGTTACATTTCTGTCTTTAAAATATAGTAGTAGTACATACTGCATATTACATAACAATATATAGTACGTACGTAAATCCGAAATATAGTACATTACTATTCATAATACGGTTGGCAACCCTAAAGTGACGCGCTTGCGCTTGCCGCTAACCGTGCCGCACGCGCCTTGAATATTGCTAAGCTGTTAAGGCGAAGCGATAGAGACTAACTACTCAACGTTGTGTCGAGGGTCCTGAGGTCGAACCTCCTAATTTCCAATGGTTACCCTTATAGGTAGGCTACAGCGACGGGCCACCATTGACAATCAGGGACTCACTGAGCAGGATAGAGTGGAGTAGTAGCACGAATATTCGTCTTTGACCGTTAATGTAGCCGTAGCATAAAGGTGACGGTCGCGCCGTGACAGAGAGACAAGTAGCCGAGACACGAGATGCTCTATACATATTATGGGCATTTTATGTGTACTTATAAATTTTCAGTTATGTGTGTGTGTGATAGTGTGTGTGTGTGTGTAAGTATATGTGTGTGGTGGTATATGTAGTAAAGATGTAGACAAAGCTTTTCTCTATCAGCTCAAATTTTTGAGAAAGCCTAAAATTCGACAAAACACGTTTTTGTGTAACATTTTGGGACATGTTGCAAATTTAATATACCTCTTGACAAACATTTACAAACATGTCCATTGAATATAACTCTTGCCCCGTTTTATCATTTATATCGTTAGGTTTGCTCAGGCCAGGAAGGAAGGAAGCAAGATGAATATAATTTTTCTACTTCAACATATACAACTTGAATGTCATCCCATACATTTTTAATCCTACTGTTTGTATGGGTCAAAATTTAAGATGTCTTCCTTTTATGTTTCAGGTGGCAGGATGAGCTCAATAGTGACAGCGGCTGCGGATGTGATATCGGGCGGTGCCATCGCAGCCGCCAGCACTCAGGTATAAACTCTACTCTTTTCTCAGTTAGATTAACAAGACCTCTATTAATAAACCCGAATATCGGGAGCTCATTAAAACAAAACAACATGGTAATTTTCTAGATTAACAAAGCTTAGATTAGCAAAGCAAACATATTCCTTAACTCAGTTATAAGTGCCCCTTATATTCTTTTTCGTAACTGACATGTGATGATGGCATGGGTCAGCCTCGTCGTCATCTCTCACCCTAAAGCTCCTTGATTTTGTACACTTAGTAAGCAAATAAATGATTTGGTTTAAAGGTAACGTTAATTAGTTGGTACATTATGCTGTTAATTGGTGCAAAACGGGTAACACGAGAATATAAGCCTGTTGGTAGGGCAAATTCCTGTGTTAGGTATACGTTTTTGCTCTGCGTTTTCTGTAGGCATTCTTGGCATCTATCGTATCTTCACAAGTATAAACTTAATGAAATACTCGAAAACAAACAAAATAGTAACTTAAAGGAATAAGTCTTTTAAATACACAATATTTTATATCTCTAACTAACTGAACATCTGGGCAGCTCAGTAGGTTAGAGCAGTAGACGCGATTTCTAAAGACCTGTGGTTCAAGTCCCCGTCCAAGCGGGGTCATGAGAGCTTTAAGTAGCACTAAAACAACAAATAAACATCTAATATCTTGTCTTCATCTATTCCAGGTGACCTGGTTCATCCCGATGCTGGTGGCAGCCATAGCATACTACCAGTTCGACCAGACAGACCCGGAGGGGCGGCCGGGCGACGTGCCCGATACGACCATGCTGCCTGAATACGACTTCATCGTGGTCGGGGCTGGTTCCGCCGGTCAGTGAGTACCTCTTTACTCAAAGAGATAGCTGTAGAAACTCATTCATAGGGACATTTAGAGCTTTTTGACGTGACAACGTCTTATAATTCGATGGAGCCAACTGCACGCACGAAAAAACATGACTTATGCGGCGTTACCTCGCTCTGAGGCGTTCCATTAAGGCTTGAAGTGCAACCAAGACCGGCAGCGTTCGACATCTATCTCTTGGTTTTGTATATCCATACAAAATATCTATCAAACAAATATAATCAAATTTTTCTTCCGAAACATGAGACCACTCCATCAGGGTTTTCTTATGACGTTGTCACGTTCATCTATCTGCAGTAAACCAACTTTAAAGACAACCAATTTTTAGTGTTATACATCAGATACCTAATGTAAGACCAAAATGTAGTCCATCAAATATGCGACTTGACATGACTTATATTGACATCTCGAGCATTTCACCAGCATATTAATCTAATTTTGATTAGTTTATAAGTTTATTTACCGTTCTATTGTGTGACTACAATAATGGTTTATAATTTATTTATATTTATACCCATCTATAGATTTTATTTATCTTTCAATTTATGCAACGCCTACAAGAGTATGAACCGCAAAAGTTTACTATTGTGCACAATCACTCTCAGTTCGTACTATACTATTTTTTCACCTAAGATGATCCCTGTGACACTTCATTGTGTTCTGAATCACGCATCTTACGATTGACAAACGAAAATAATATTATTGCACACTTTTTCATTTTATTGCGGCGTCATTAGGAAAAATATCAAAATAAATATTTTTATACTTTTAAATGACAAACAGTATCGTTTAGTTTAATTTAATGTAATAGAACATTTTAAAAAAATATTAATTTAATATTTTTTCCTAATGAAAACCGCAATAAAATTAAATAAGTGTGCAATAAAATTATTTTCGTTTGTCAATCGTAAAATGCGTGATCCAGTGGGGCTACCATGAGTTTAAAACTTACGCGCTCGATATCGACTACGTAAATATGTCTATGAAAAACATGTACAGCGCCGGCTGGTGGTTACGCGAAGAACTACAATCGGCCATATGAAAAAAACAACTCGATAGGTTTTTAACGTACGTAAGTTTACGATAGCCAACTCATGGTAGGCCCTCAGAACACAATGAAATGTCACAGGGATCATCTTAGCTGAAAAAGAGTATAGCACTGTTGATTATAACGAAATAACATAATGTGTACGTATATAAGACTTCAAACATAACGAGCCCTTTTTTACAAAACTGTAAGTCAGTATGTCATTTGAAAGATAGACCAATAAGATCACATTGACCTTATTGGTACAAAATTCAAATGAATTTATTATTAAAAATTTCTTTATATACAATTTCAGGAGCAGTAGTAGCGAATCGTCTGTCCGAAGTTGGACACTGGAAAGTACTCCTACTGGAGGCAGGTGGGGATGAGACGGAGATATCGGACGTCCCGCTCCTGGCGGGCTACCTCCAGCTAAGCAAGTTGGACTGGAAGTACAAGACTGAGCCTCAGGGCACCAGCTGTTTAGGTAAGGCCAACTGTGTTTTTAGGTTTCTATGACCAAATGGTAAAAACGGACCCCTATTACCAGGACATCGCTTTAGGAAAATATTTAAAATCAGTCAAAGAGTGTTTTTACTCTTAAATAAGTGTTATTTTTTTACATTCCAGCAATGGAAGGCAGTCGCTGCAACTGGCCTCGAGGAAAGGTTCTCGGCGGCAGTTCAGTCCTCAACTACATGCTGTATCTTCGAGGAAACAGGAAAGACTACGACACCTGGGAAGCCCTGGGAAACAAAGGATGGGGGTACAACGACATATTGTACTACTTCAAGAAATCCGAAGACAACCAGAACCCTTACTTGGCACAAACTCCATACCATAGCAAAGGCGGATACCTCACTATTGAAGAAGCGCCGTATCATACTCCATTGGTTTCGAGCTTCATTGAAGCCGGTATGGAGATGGGATACATGAATAGAGATATTAATGGCGAAAATCAAACAGGCTTCATGGTTGCACAAGGTACATTGAGACGTGGCAGCCGCTGTTCAACCTCTAAAGCTTTCCTAAGACCTGCCAAGGATCGAAGCAACCTACACATCGCCATGCACTCCCATGTAACCAAGGTCATGATAGATCCACGAACAAAGATTGCCTTTGGAGTAGAATTTGTACGGAACAAAATGATATATCGCATCAGAGCTCGAAAGGAGGTGATCTTATCAGCCGGAACTATAAACTCTGCACAGCTACTTATGCTGTCAGGTATTGGTCCGACTGAGGAGTTGACTAAACATCGGATACCAGTCATACAGAACCTAAGAGTAGGAAGAAATCTACAGGACCATATCGGTTTGGGAGGACTAGCTTTTATGGTCAACCAGAAAGTGTCAATAGTTGAACATCGACTTCACACTGTTTCCACACTAATGGAGTATGCAGTATTAGGCGAAGGACCTCTCACCATCATGGGTGGAGTAGAAGGCTTAGCTTTTGTCAACACAAAATACGTCAACGCATCTGATGATTTCCCAGACATAGAATTCCATTTCATATCTGGCTCTACCAACTCAGACGGAGGGGAACAATTACGGAAAGTGCACGGATTGACGGAGAGTTTCTATAATTCTGTATTCAGACCGATAAATAATATGGACGTTTGGAGCATAATTCCTATGTTGCTTCGCCCGAAAAGCAAAGGCTTCATACAATTGCGTAGCGCAAATCCATACGATTACCCTTACATTTATCCAAACTATTTAACTGATGAAATGGACGTCAAAACTCTAATTGAAGGCGTTAAGATTGCTGTAGCTGTCTCCAGAACAAAGGCCTTTCAAAGATACGGTTCGTTATTGAACAAGCACGTATTCCCAGCTTGTGCCAATATACAAAGGTACACAGATGCGTACTGGGAGTGTATGATTAGGCAGTATACATGCACGATCTACCATCCAGTTGGTACTGCCAAAATGGGTCCTTACTGGGACCCGGAAGCTGTGGTAGACGACGAATTGAGAGTGTATGGTGTGAAAGGTCTAAGGGTCATTGATGGGAGTATCATGCCCAACCTCGTCAGTGGAAACACAAATGCACCAATCATAATGATTGGAGAGAAAGGCAGTGATATGATCAAGGAGTTTTGGCTCAAGAGAAGAGTGTCCAGATACTACGCCTGATGACGACGTACAAATTCAGTATTTATCAGTATTAACGGTTAATGTTTTGTAAATAATCTCATAATTTATTTATTTATTTTAGATTAAGTACAGAGACCGTATTTTAGTTCACTTTGATAAACTGACAGTTACATCTAAGCTTCTGTACGGCCTCATTTTAAGCAATAAAAAATTTGATTAAGTAAATATTGTTGTATTATTATTTGCTAATATAATTACGATTAAATTTATTATTGTGTTTGAATTGATAAAAGAAAATATTAAGTTCGTGTGAGTTTATAGCACAAAGTATTTAGTTTAGATTAGTAGTAACTACACACTAACTAAACTAATGTAACTATACACAAGAAAAAACTTCAAGATTCATCTTTTTTTTCCAACGAAAAAGTTATTGAAAATGTTAATTAGTCTGGAGAAAAAACAAAACATAGATTTTTGTATGAAATAAACAAAAGTAAGATGCGTTATGTACGTCATATACATATCAGATAACACTATCACTGATGAATTGATTGAGGTCACAGGTAAGTAACAAGTAATGAAACATAATGAACAAAAGTTAAATTTGCTGACAGATGCAAGTTTGGACATAATACACAATATGTACAGAGTAGTGTGGGTTGTTGACCATCAGAAACTCGAAAATAAATTGTTAAACAAAACCAGATTATCGATATTTTAAGTATGAAATATTATTTCAAATTTTTTGAGAAATTCACTAGAACACCTGTTCAAAAAGATATGTGAAACTATTTTATTGTATTTCAAAGACAATGAATATTAAAAACTAGAAAATAATTGTCCTTAATAACGCAAGTAACTGATTTGAACCGAAGACCTTTAAACAATGACATTTTTTCTGAATTCTATATTAAAAATGCAAGTGCA
The DNA here is from genome assembly GCA_039566165.1 of Maruca vitrata. Lineage (NCBI taxonomy): Eukaryota > Metazoa > Arthropoda > Insecta > Lepidoptera > Crambidae > Maruca > Maruca vitrata. The sequence goes on from CM076933.1 coordinate 5,067,481, forward strand.
TCATAAATACGTAATACTCACATCACAAAATGATATTTTAACTTCACTTAAGAGATACGGAGAGTTTTTATGATAAATAATCGATATATTTTTTATAAAGAAATTTGCAAAAAATATATTCCAAACACATTTAATGAAAAGCATAATGTAGTTGCAATTTATGTCGATAGGGTTTAATAATTAAATCAGGACAACATGAATTTAATTACTCTGTACAGCGAAGCAATACACAATACATTGCACCGAGTTTCCGCTGACGCAGTAGTCATTCAACTCCATCTCACATCAGTAGTGCACTTTCTTGGAATGGAAACACATCGATACAATGTCTTCCTCCAGTCACGCGTCGCTTAGACCAATATTCTCCAATTCAAGAATCTTGTTCGGCCTTCTACCTGGACTCGGGACTCTCATTGTACTCCGGATGGCCATACATCTATACAGACCAGATATAGAAGACGCTGAAAACAGAGTCAGGGATCATCCTTTTGAACACCTCTACGATTGCTACGACTTCATCATCGTCGGTGGCGGCTCAGCAGGATCTGTTCTAGCTAACAGGCTATCGGAAAATCCTGAATGGAATGTGTTGTTACTAGAAGCAGGACAAGACGAAAATGTCCTCTCCGAAGTGCCTGTGGTCTTCCCTATCCTCCAAACGTCTTCTATTGATTGGCAGTTCGTAACGGAGCCTAGTGACGCTTACTGTTTGAGCATGATCGATAAAAGATGCAAGTGGCCTCGAGGTAAAGTCCTTGGCGGATCGAGTGTTTTGAATGCTATGCTGTACATACGGGGTAACAAACGAGACTACGATAATTGGGCCCAAATGGGTAACACTGGTTGGTCGTACGGAGAAGTGTTAAAGTACTTTTTGAAAGCGGAGGACATGAGGATACCGCATTATCAGAACGATCCCTACCATTCTACGGGAGGCCCTTTAACGGTTGAGTATTTCCGGTTTGAGCAACCTATTACGAAAAAAATTTTGGAGGCGGGTGTGCAGCTTGGTTATGAACTGAGAGATGTGAATGGACAATATCAAACTGGTTTTACGCGTTCTCATGCTACAGTAAGAGAGGGGCTGAGATGTAGTGCAGCTAAGGCATACTTGAGGCCCGCTTCAAAGAGACCTAACCTTCATGTCAGTGTGCACTCGTTGGTCGAGAAAATACTCATAGACGAGCATCGTATGGCTTACGGTGTGAAGTTCATGAAACACGGTCAACAACGTATCATAAAAGCTAGCAAAGAAGTGATATTATCGGCCGGTGCTATTCAGTCGCCCCAACTGCTCATGTTATCTGGCATAGGCGAAGCAGCACATTTAAAGGAAGTGGGAATTAATCCTATAGTAGATCTACATGGCGTTGGCAAAAATTTACAAGACCACATAGCGATGGGAGGCCATTCCTTTTTATTTGATAACCCTTACAAAAACGGAACGGATTACTGCTTCAACCTGTTTTCAGCGATGACAGTTGAGACTTTGATAGACTTCTCGATTTACAAGAAAGGTTATTTGTACAGTATGATGGAAGCAGAGGCGATGGCTTTCATCAACACGAAGTATCAGGATCCTGCTGAAGATTATCCTGATATTCAGCTGTTTATAGCTCCAACAGCTGACAACATGGATGGTGGTTTGTTCGGCAAAAGAGCGAATGGGTTGACAGACGAAACATACGCAGAATTGTATGAGGATATACTTTACGACTCGTCATTTTCAGTGGTGCCTTTGCTTCTGAGGCCCAAGAGCCGAGGGTTCTTGAAACTCCGCGACTCGAACCCGTATTCCCCGCCACATATTTATCCAAATTATTATTCCGATCCTCAAGATATGGCAGTCATGGTGAGTGTTGTTGATTTTTATATTAAATAAAGCAAAATTTTTTTAAAGATCTTTAAACATTTTTATGCAACATGCACATAATGAATCTTATATGTCAATTCCAGTTAGTTTAATACTTCCGCTAGCTTTTGTGGGTATAAAGAAAAAAAAACATTTAACTTTTTCACACGTAATTTTACAAGTGAAAACTTAAAAATACAAGAATGAAGTATTGCACTTCATTCTGTGCAGGAAAGAACAGAATTTTATTTATTATAGTGAATACGTTTTCAATATTTAGTTCTTTTCTGCTATCATTCCACTCAACTAATTGATTAACAACATGTCAAAAGTCAGCTGTGTTAGTGAAGTTAAAGATATAGTTAATATAGTCCTTGAGGTATAAAACCAAGATAACATTTATAGCTAAGCAAACAACACCGCAATCTAGTGATTAAAATAGTGTCGTAATTATTATTATTTAAATTGCTTTACAATATACGTATATAATAAGTAAAATGTGTTTGAATCACACTTTGATAACTGTAATTATGAAGTATTTATTAAAGGGAATAAGTTACTAAGTTATTTATCGGTTACAAACACTTTCTTGACTATATAATGTATTTATTGTTTAGTGTAGTTTACAAAAAAGATAATTTTTACATTATTACGATCTATTCATATACAACACACTAATGGCACGGATCCATATTTATCTACCACTTACTTCTTACAAAACACAAGCGAATTGAGAACCTCCTCCTTTTTTTGAAGTCGGTTAAAACATGAAAAATTTGGGCATATGTTTGTCAAATTCATAATATTGATAAAAACTCACGCTAAGCAACATACAATGTATGTATACAACAAAAAAGATAAAAACCTGACAATTTATTTTTATTTTAACCTTTTTTTTGTTTTGATATGACGACCTTAATTGTGTTTTAGGTTGTCTGAATGTTATTGCCAAAGTGATAAAACCTAATCGTACCAAAAATGAAACAAATTAGGCGCATGTTGCACCCACGCTCTGAATGCACTGGACGATTTGATTTAAAATTATGAACAATAAATAGAAAATCGATAAAAAAACATTTTTATTTTTGCATAAAACACATTTGATTAAATACATTTTTTTTATTTTATTTCATAGAAACAAAATTGTTTGGATATTGCATATTTCATAAAAAATATCTCGACACATAAAATGATTCTGTGTCTACCATATCACTTCCCATTGCATCAATATGTAATAACTTATCATATTGCAATATATTGTTTGACTTATCTTTTGTGTATAGCTTGTAATTTTAATCGTTTGTTTTATTGAGATATCTTTATATATCGCTATTCTAATTCTTCTCCTTTTCTTCAATGGCAAAACACGTTAAATAAGTGCGGCCCAGAATTGTTAATAATTCTATATTCTTAACCACTTCAGATAGAAGGCGCCAGAATAGTTCAAGACCTGGTCAACCAGCCGGCACTTCAAGAACTCAACGCGCGGCCCAACCCAGCCAGGAACCCTGGCTGCAGGCACCATGAGCTGATGTCCAGGGAACACCTAGAGTGCCAGGCACGGCACCACTCCCTCACCATCTACCATCCTGTCGGGACCTGTGCGATGGGCACCGTGAATGACCCTAAGGCTGTGGTTGACCCGAGATTGAGGGTAAGCCTCTAACTTTAACCCTTCAGGGTCATAGTGTTTTAACTTAAAAGTTCCCGCAACGGGTCTGTTTGGATTAGCCCGTTTTGCATCCGCGTTACGCAGAATTCGACACATATTTTGACCGAAATTAAAACATTAGCTACTTAACATAAGGTCTAAATCAATAAAAAGAGTCAAAAAATACTGTAACCTTAAGAGCGTTAAGAATAAGATAATATTTACTGTCCGATAAAAAGTACACATTTAAACGACATTATGTAATCATAATTACAAAATAATCAATACAATAAAACACAATATTATTCACAAGAGAAAGAGGTAAGACTGGCAACTGAGCTGATTGAACAGTTAATTGAATGAATTGAATTGAATTCGCACCAGTGGCTTAGGGTATGGCAATTATGAAAAGGCGATTGACATCCAAGCGGTTCAAAGCCCGCCCCGTTCCGATGTGTTTATCAACCATTTGTTCCAATGTATTTCTGGAATTCGTATGTACAGTCATCGTCGAACATATGATAGCATTCTAAGTAGCCTAAATGATTTGAGGAACATTTTTAGTGTTTTGATTCATATCTAACGTTAACTGTACGTTCATTCTTACGGTGAAGGAAAACTTTGTGAGTGTACCTGCACTGAGTGAGAGCGCTTGACAAAGACTTAATCGCCCTAGTTTAGGATAGACGTGAGACCATTTCTACAAGCGTTATTGATGATGACTTTTCATAATTTCAGGTGTATGGCGTCAAAAGGCTTAGAGTGGTTGACAGCAGCGTGATGCCGACAATCGTGAATGGCAACACCAACGCACCCACCATAATGATAGCAGAGAAAGCAGCTGACATGATCAAGGAGGATTGGAACGAAGTGTACGAAGAAAACACCACTTGTCCACAAATCACAACGCCCTATCCCAAATCAAAGAGTTCTGAATATAGTTCATATGAAAACTTAGATAATCTACAAGAGTCTCCAAGCCGAGCACTCAATCCAGATCTTTTTAATGAGACCACTGATCTTTTCCCAAATCTCCCAGTAGACGAAGTACGTACACATCCTAAGAAGGTAAAGCATAATAAAGAAAATGAAACAATGAAGCCTGAAGCTAGAACTAACGAAGACGATGATATCCTCAAAGAATCATTACAAATACCCAACGCAGAAGACGTACCGTACGCGATAGATGTGAATCAAACACCAGATGAGAAGGCCTATGGGAATTTCTTTCAAATAATAAATCCGCAACTAGTGAGTTACGTTCCTCCAAATTACGTACCTCCATATCCGTACTTAGCACAAGATCGCTACAATGTACAAGCGCCTAGAACCCAAAGGCCAATGTCGTATTTCCAAAATCCATTCCAAAGAACGAGTGGTCTCAACAATTTATTCAACAACAACTTATTTAACTCGGGCAAGCAAAAACAGTGGAATTCTAATCCATTTTTCAGTGCACGCACTCCAAATGCTGGTTACTTAGGTTCTCCATATGGTTTACAAGAAGAAAAGCCTTTGTATTATGAAACTAATGAAGTAATGACGCCTCAGGGAGAAAGGAAGTGCAGGATTTGGCTCTACTACGACGGGATGAAATATGAAGTGGTACTGTAGTAACAATAAGGCCTGCAAACTTATTTATAAGACACACTATCAGTGAAGTAATTTATATATCTACATAAGAATAAGAAGTAAAAGTTATTTCTTATATTTAGTATAAAAGATAAAATATGTAACAAGAAGAACACATTCTGAGGACTTAATAAGTCGAGCATACATCATGGGTGTCAAGTTAAGATCAGCAAGGTTTTTGTAACCGTAAATTATAATTTCTATTAATATACGTCAACAGTATTGTTTAAAATTAGTAATACAGTATTCACCTCTTTACAACTTAACAATGTTACACTATGAATATATTAACTTATGTTACGAGTAAGTTAGAAAACTATAATGTATTTTAAGTTCACCTATGTTTTAATTAAATTATGATATTTTTACAAAAGAGTTATTTGTTTAAATTCAACAATGTGAAATCTTGAGTTAAAAAATTAAAAAAATAATCATTTGAAAACGTAGTTGCTAAAAATGTAAATAAATTGTTTTCCACAGATACAAATAAATATCGTCAAAAAATTTCCTTTCTCAGACATTTCAAAGTTACATTTGAAACAATTGAAAAAAAAAGAACAACAAATTGTTATTTTTAAAACAGCTGATTGTTTTGTTCGGTGTTTTAACTGCTGGCCGAAAGGTCGACCGGGTTTTTAGTGATGGTCTCAGAGTGATATAGTAAGTGTGGTTGGAGTGACCCAAGCGTCAGCAGTGAGTAATAAACTATTAGTCGTAGGGTAAAAAACACGCGAGTATTCCCTTCGGTTTGCTAAGAGAGCATAATAATTGTAAAAGAGTTCGTAAATTAAATTGATGTAAAATAAAATAAATTAATAACATAACCCACTTTTATAAACTTAACTATGTAAACTTAGTGTCGTTCATAAAATTAATCGTAGATTTTTTTAAAAAAAATATCAAATTAGCACGTTAAGACGTTATTAAAAAAAATACGAACGTTTATTGAAACAATAATTTTTAAAAAATTGTAAACAAAAAAAAAACCGCCTTCAAAAACACGACTCACTAAAAATCACAAAATAATATAATACGAACATTAATCTGGGTATGAATTTGATATGTTGTTGAAGGCGGTGCCAATTAAATTTTTGAGGAAAACTGCGTGAAATATAAACGGCACCGCCTTCAACAACATATCAAATTCATACCCAGATTAATGTTCGTATTATATTATTTTGTGATTTTTAGTGAGTGGCGTTTTTGAAGGCGGGTTTTTTTTTGTTTACAATTTTTTTCATCCTTTTTAGTGTTAATTTTTTTACACCCTATTAGTTAAGCTCACCTATAATTCTACTGATATTATAACCAGTAGTATCAATATGTACACAGATTTGAAAGAATAATCCCTTTACTCCCAACTATTAAGGAGTTGACCTTCCATAATCAGCTCAGCATCATAACATTATGATTGCCAGAAGCAAATGCCAATATAACTTCAGAAAATATGTAAAACGCGGTACATGTGCCTATAAAATTTGAGGGTTGCCCTCGATTTCTCCTGGATCCCATCATCAGATCCTAGACTGGTCAACCTAATAGTTCAGCTCACCTGTAATGCTACTGATATTATAACTAGTAGTCTTAATATGTATACAGTATTAAAATAATTATTCTTTTACTCATAACTATTAAGGAGTTGACCTTCCATCATCAGCTCAGCATCATAAAATTATGATAGCCAGAAGCAAATGCCAATATGACTTCAGATAATATGCAAAACGCGGTACATGTCCCTATAAAATTTGAAGGTTGCCCTCGATTTCTCCAGGATCCCATCATCAGATCCAAGACTGGTGAAAATGGGACCACCTCGGAAGTGAACTCTATCCAACCAAAAAAAAATTTTTGAAATCCGTCTATAATTGACGAAAATATCGGTGAACATACATAAAAAAAAAAAAAAAAATATTATACATACAGACGAATTGAGAACCTCCTCCTTTTTTTGAAGTCGGTTAAAGAGTCATAATTCGAAAATGATATCTTCAAAATCGCGACCGGGGGCGAATAGTGGCAACCCCACAAACTCGGTTTTAACCTGACACAATATTTTTTTGTTGTACAGGCGTAGTCCCTTAACAATAAAAATAAAATAGCGTCTTGAAAAAACGCAACCCAAAATGTAACATTTATAAACGAAATTATCTTTTCAGTATTCTAAGTTCTTTACAGTGAAAAACTTATAAGATTGACAGTTTGATCGCGTATAGCGGTGCATACCTACTTACTTCGCTCGTTGATAGTCATAAGTACACTGAGAGCGTTGGCCGACACTCAGTGCAGTGGCAGAACGGGTTAGATGCAGTTAATGCATCAGAGAGATAAGTGCAACTCGAAACACGCGGACGTAAAAGGTAAGTTGTGACAGTGATCGCAATTAACTGTAATAATCAATAATATATATGTTTATATTCATGGTGTGCAGATTTTTCAAATTGAAAGTGATTGTAGGAAAATAATACTAATACTTTTAACCGGTTTTCAAGTAAACGTCTTACGCCAAGTGATTAGAATGTTTGATATTTACGATTTTATTAACGCGTGTAGACCCATAAGACAAATATTTATGTTTGATATTGTTTTGTACCCTCTTATCTGTTATGACAACCTGTACAAACATAGAAGAGGGATAAATATGGAAATGTATTTAATAGCGTTAAAATTAACATACCGAAGCATTATAACGTTTGACTTACAAAATTTGACATAGAGTATATGCATTATTTATTAATAATTATCATTAATAGTCTTTCGAGTTTATTTTTAAATTTCCTAAGTCTTTTCAGTGGGTTTAAATATTATTATGATACTATATTACACGGGTAATGGTTCATATTCACCAAAAAATTTAATACGCAAGGTAATTTTTCAAGTAATTATAATGTACCTTCTATGCAAAGTATGGTCCTTGGCATACTGATTCCTAAGTCCTATCCATTCTACATAATTCAACAAGCATTCTGTACCACGAGATGTTCGATTACTTTACTGTGTCACTCCATACTTACTTATTTATTTGATTAATTATTTATTTATTTATTTACTGATCAGATTCAACACAAATTTTTATACTTTTCCTAACTGTCACACGATGATGGCTTGGAGTAGCCTCGTCATCATCACCGGACTTGCGGATAGCTCTCACCCCTACACACGTTTATTAGAATCTGATCTGTATGGTGTCTGAATGACATCAAATTTAACGTCACAGCTACACTGATCAATAACGTGTTACTCTATACGTACTAATATGAAGCAGGTAAATACATATTAAAGTAACATTGTAGTTTCTTAGAGATGCATGAACCATCTGCGTGCGTTAGGCGTTTATAACTTTCTCAGAGTTCAGTCGACTTTTTTACAATTCGTTTCGTCTTTGGTAGTTTGGTGAACCCTGAAAGTTATAGTCCCTTTAGAAGCTATGCAACCTTAGGCCTTCTACTGGACTAAATTATTTAATACTAGCTTGCCGCCCGCGACTTCGTCCGCGTAGATATGTTTAACGGTAGGGCTACCATGAGTTTAAAACTTACGCACTCGATATCGCCTACGTAAATATGTCTATGAAAAACTTGTATAGCGCCGCTGGTGGTTACGCGAAGAACTAAAATCAGCCATATGAAAAAAACAACTCGATAGGTTTTTAACGTACGTAAGTTTTCGATAGCCAACTCATGGTAGGCCCTCTGGTAAAACATTACTTCTTTATAGCGCAGCCGGATAAAAAGTAGCCTATATCCTTTCCTAGGCTCTGGACTATATCTGTACCAAATTTCATTTAAATCAGTTCAGTACACTATGTGTGAAAGCGTAACAGACAGACAGACAGACAAACAGACAGAACTACTTTCGCTAATATTAGTGAGGATAATTGTACTAAACATTTCAATGTAAAAATATTATGTTATTTACATTAAAACGTTTATTACATTATACTTCAAATGCTGATTATAAAACGCATTGTCGGTCTTCTTTGATGCTTTTTATTAATCATTTTAAGTGCGTGCAATTTTCATTATTAATCGATTGATACTCCCGACAAGTGATAAGATAAAGAAATTAAGTGCATCGTCTTATCCCATATTGAGCTGTATATTTGATTTTTTAACTCTGGGAAAACCCTTATAGGAGTCAAAGCCCTCAGAAACGGTGAAAATTCTTAAGATCTTGTGATAGTTGCTAAAATGATCATTCACAAGAAATGGAATTCGGAAATAATGTTGTCTCTCTGTCATGTAGTTCAGTACTAGATCGATTGACCATTGTTTTAACGGTTTAAACAAGACATCGGTTTTACGATGAATTTTTGTGTCCGAGAAAGTTCTGGATCGTAGGATTGCCTGGTGGTACAGCGGTAGGGTGGATTTTCATCCGTTCCCGCGGCTCCACCAATGGCAGAGGTCAGAGGTACATCCCTGAGACACGTTCTCAAGAGCAGCTTGTCGGAATTCCCAGTCTCCAGCAAGCCGGAAAGTCCGTCACACCGCTTCGGGCAAACCCCTGTCCGGAGCGGCGGCTCATCAAGAGTTTCTCCGCAAAAAAACAAAAAAAAAAGGGATTGACTAACCCGATGGCGCGTTTATCGGAGCTGCGGTGGTATCGAATTTCCGGAAATCGTTCGTCTCTCAAAGTATCGAGAACTCACCTAAAACCACTTGCCTTAAAGGGCTCGCCTTTAACCTTTATCAATCTCAGTTCCAGGTGAAGTGTAACCATGTGGGCGTGCGACCCAGCCCTGACGGGGGCGGTGGTGGGCAGCGTCCAGGCGGCTGGCCCACTCTTCCTGCAGAGCCTGAACACCATCCTCGCTGCTCAGTGCGCTCTAGCTGGGGACCATTTGTGGCCTGCTGATGCCACTGAGGCTGTTCTTGCTGGTAAGTTGGTGACGTTAGATATATAAAGCAGTGGTCGTCACATTGCGGCCGATGCCAAATAAAATTTTTACGATAGTAAATCTGCATTACATCATCATCAGCCCGTATACGTCCCCACTATAGAGGCAGCTTACTCTAAACTAGGTCGAACAGGCCCTATAGCCACCACGCTGGCGAAGTGCAGGTTGGTCCACACGTCCACAGAATTTCTTCCTAGGTGTGGTGCAGATTTACTCACGATGTTTTTTCTTCATATAAAAGCGTCGAATAATCGTATGTTCAAATTTTAAATTTGAAAACACATTAGTACGTCGCGGTGTTTGAAGTGGCTACCTCTCGAATGGAAAACGACGGCATTAAACACTCGGCCATCGGCGCTCTCTATACACGTCAAGTGCCAAAGACTGTTAGAGCGCCTAACTCTGTGATATCCGTAATACATTTCTAAGTAGAATATAATAATCTTCATTAGGTCAACACCAAACCTCAAATATTACACTACATCATTTCATAATTTATAAGATAAACATATTAGTAAATCTGATCTGGTACACGAAAAGAAAACGGCGCGTCTTTTTTCCATAAATGTATATAGTTACATAAAAGATTTCCATTTCAGATCCGAACTACGACTTCATAGTAGTCGGGGCGGGTTCCGCCGGCTCTGTTGTAGCGAACCGTCTGAGTGCAGTCCCTCATTGGAAGGTGCTCCTCATCGAGGCAGGAGGAAACCCCACTATTACTAATGAGGTAAAGAGTAAACCATCAACCACCCCTTCTGGTTGCTCCAAAGATTTTTTGTGGACATGTCTTTGTTGAACGCAGTATATCTATTGTATGGCTACATGATGCATATTTACATTGCATTCAAAGTGAAAAACATCACTTTGGATTTTTTAGGCACTTAGTAAAAAATAAAATAAAAATAATTAATAACCGTGTACCTAATACTTAGTCGTGGAAACTTTTTTGGCAAGTGTGTTACACATGAGTGTTAATTTTAAGTGAATTGTAAAAAATACTGTTTATTTACTTTAAATAAAGAAAATAAATAAAAATAAAAAAGTACCTTAAAAAATCCTCATCATTAATATAATCGAAATCTACATTTAAATTTCAGATCCCGCAAATATTCTACAACAACATGAACACAGCAGGCGATTGGCAATACAGACCAGAGCCACAGAAAGGCTTCTGCAGAGCATATAAAGAGAACCGATGCGCCTGGCCTCGAGGGAAGACCCTAGGAGGCTGCAGCAGCATCAACGGCATGTTCTACGTGAGAGGAAACAAGCTGGACTACGACGAATGGGCAGCACTCGGCAACTACGGCTGGTCTTACGAAGACGTACTACCATACTTCAAGAAAAGCGAAACATTTTCCGGACCTCCAACAAAAACATCCAATTACTATCACGGCAAAGACGGCTACCTAAATGTCGGATCCGATCACGATACGCATGACTTAGAAAAAGTATTAATTCAAAGTATCACAGAACTAGGCATAAAACCGCTAACTGATATTAATGTTGAAACACAAATGGGCGTTGCAAAAGCGCATACCACAATAAAAGATGGCGTCCGACACAGCACGGCTAGGGCGTTCTTGAGTCCAATCAAAGATAGGGAAAATTTCCATGTAATGAAAAACGCTTACGTCACCAAAATTTTGTTCAAAAATAACTCAACTTTAGTTGATGGGGTAGTTGTGCGAAAAAATGGGAAAGATATAACAGTAAAAGCACACAAAGAGGTAATCGTTTCTGGTGGATCTGTAAATACTCCACAACTTTTGCTTTTATCTGGAATAGGGCCTTCCGAGCATTTGAAATCTTTGAATATTGACGTTAAAGCCGATTTACCAGTAGGTGAAAACTTACAAGACCATGTGTTTGTGCCATTTTTTTATTCAATGCCAGGTGATAAAAGTTTCACTACTCTTGACAACATAGTCAAGGAATTTGTTAATTATTTGAATACTCGAAAAGGACCATATTCAGATATCAGCCCACACAGGGTTTTTACTTTCTATAACACTTCAGATCCAAATGCAGTAAGTCCAGATATACAATTTCACTATCTAGGGTTCCCTCCTAATATTCACAATCTCATTGATATGTTCAAATTGCATAATTTTAACGATAAAGTTCAAAAGGGATTCCGTGCTTTGAACGAAAACAAAACTATTATTTTAATTTACACAGTATTATTACGTCCAAAATCAAAAGGGAAGATAATTCTTAAAAGCAAAAATCCCAACGATCACCCACGTATATTTGCTAATTATTTTGATGATCCAAGTGATTTAAAAGTTATGGTTAAAGGTACTAAACAGCACGTAATAAGATTGGGCGAAACGAAAACGTTTAAGAAGTTAGGAATGCAGATAGAGTGGTTAGACTTCGACGAATGTAAAAAACATGAAAAAGGTAGCGATGATTTCATAGAATGTTATTCACGAGAAATTACTATGTCGTTATACCATCCAGTAGGCTCGGCTAAAATGGGTCCTATCTCCGACAAGTCTGCAGTGGTTAATCCCGAACTTAAAGTTAGAAATATTGATAATTTACGCGTTATAGACGCGAGTATAATGCCAGATATCGTGAGGGGTAACACGAATGCCCCGACCATAATGATAGCAGAAAGAGGAGCTGATCTTATTATAAAAACTTGGAAAAATAAACATGAAGAGCTTTAAAAGTGTACAGGAACAATGTTTTTTTCTTATAATATCGTATTAGCTATTGTTTAAGTATTGAGTATTTGAGGATGCTTTGTAAGCTTTATCTTGATTTTTGTACATAATGTATTTGAGGTTTGAATTATAAGCCGTGAAAATAAAGGTACATGATAATATTTCGTGCTATCTTATTATTTTATCTCAAAACATTAATTCATGTTTCAGTACTTCCATAAATTAGGTATAAATAAAAACTCGTGACTCGACAGATATGGTACCTATAACATTTTTTATTCCAAAGTATACAATATTGATGTGGAAATATAAGTTTTTACTGGTGTAGAAAATAAACTTACATAGGTGTAGTTAGTTATTGGTACATAACAGATCAAAATCATAGAAAACACCTAACACGGAATAACGAATTCATATTTATCCCACGAACTCTGGAAATCTTCAGAAATGCAAGATCTAGCATTTCATTATTATTATAAACGTAATAAAATTATGCGTAAGTAACGCTTTTCTATATGTCGCTGTTTCAAATCAAAACTATTCTACTGATTTAATTTCATTTGGTAAAGGGACTGCAGAGCCTGAACGGACATAGACTATTTTTTGAGCGACTCCTCACAACATCAAAATGTCTTTATTTATGTAGACAATTTACATGCACTTATTAATCGTCACATTAGTAATAATAAGATTCTACCACCGGTTCGGATCGCCGATTCTACTGAGACAACTCCGACAAGAAACTAGATAGATATACTGTCTTTTATTTGCGTCAAAACTACCCATTCCTAAGAAACTAATTTTACGGATTAAACTCGCGTGTATTGTTGTTCTGTAGCATGAGTTAGCTATCGAAAACTTACGTACGTTAAAAATCTATCGAATTGTTAGTTCACACTACCGTTTTTAGTTCTTAGGGGCGCTGTACATTTTTTCAGAGACATTTTTTACATATAGGCGATATCGAGTCTGTCACTTCAAAACTCATGGTAGCACTACTGGTTATGGATAAGACTATGAGACGTGTGATCACAAGCGCTGTAAAGAGCTCGAAACGTCGGGTCTCTAAATAAAATGTTTAGAACAAGCTAACCTAACAATACAAGTTTAATCCGCAAAATTAGTTTTATTTAAAAACGATAGTTACTTTTTTTAAGCTACAATAACGTTACAAATTGGGACTACGGCTAAAGAAGCAATTTTTTCGCATTGATCTGGTAGTCACGGGCGGAAATCTAGCAAGTCTATATAGCAACCCATCAAGTAAGATGACAACCAGTTTCTACCTCAAATGATCAGTAGTTCCAATACCTAATAAGGGCCAAGAGCCGTCATGGACAGTGGACTTTACTTATATAGTGGTTAGCTATTTGCAGGGCCATTGCGTTAGAACAGAGGTCCTTGGCCGACATACTTTACTATCATATCTTGGAAAACGATGCAAATTAAGTATTTTCACATATTGGTAGACACTATAAGTGTCTACCAGCGACTTCGTTCGCATCGAATAGTTACTTTTTGCAGCAATTATTTATTTAAATAGCCTACAGCTATACCTAGTAAAATTATATATTTATTAGTAAAAGTCCCGTCGAAATTGGTTCAGCCGTTTCGGATAGGTATTAGCGAGAATAAACAGACAGACGATTTTTTATGATTTGTATCCGATATGGATTCTTATTTCATACCCATTTAGTAAAAAGTCTAACTATTTTAATTTTACAAACAGACAGAAGCAGACACTTAAAATTAATTTTGTTGTGTAGAGTATAGATTTAAAGGTAAAATATTCGTAATTAATATTCTGAGTATTTAAATCCTTACAAAATTGGTGAATGTAATGCAACATTATAAATGCGAATGTCAGTGTCTTTCTTTCTCTCGTTTTCACCCCAAAACCACTAGACCGATATAAATGAAATTTGGTACATAGTTTGGGGGTGGAAAACTAGCAATATATCACTACATAGTATAAAACAAAATTGCTTTATCTGTATATACCCCTATGCATGCTTAAATATTAAAAACTACGCAACGGATTTTGACACGGATTGCGAGGGCGGGTCTCTAGTAATTAATATACTGTACCGGTTTTTCGTTTGACGAGGAAAAATACATCATCATCATCATCATCAGCCCACTTTCAGGCTACTCGCATCCAGCTCCTACAAGCTGTCCCACGCACAAGAAAGATACACTTATGTATATTTATATCGATCAGAACTTAATTAGGAGTAGCAAATTACATAGCTACTTACTGCCCGACGTTTCGACTGGGTTGCACCAATCATGGTCGCGAGCGAACTGGCGCCGCCCGTCTTCGTCTACCACAACGGTTGTGAATTTCTAGATCCACCCCCGAACTAGCACTAATGTCAACAGCTACCCACATTTATCCGACACACAACACTCACTGAACCCGGGTGCAACCCAGTTGAAACGTCGGGCAGTAAGTAGCTATGTAATTTGCTACTCCTAATAACGCGTGTAAACCCATAAAGATTAATATTTAGTGTAATGGAACGCGAAAGTCTAAAATCTTACAGAATTTAATTGATTCCAACTAAGTAAGTTAATTGATGTATATGTCTATTCTGAAAAGGCGTCGCATTTATGTGTCTCGTTTCCTGTCTGTGACTTGATTCTAATGTATCATGTTCTTGTCATCTTATTGTTATCCCAACAATACAACGAATGCTCTGAAGCATTGCATAAGTGAGAACGCAACCTAGGACGAAGGACGTCCGGGAAGGGAGGAGACAATGTAAGTACTCTTGAGTTGATAGTGGGAATTTAATATGTACTCAAAACAAGGAATTTTTATACTCTAAAGTAATTCTTATACACTAAAAAAAATAAAGAACAGTAAAAAAACTTATAAAGAATAGAATAAAAAACAAAAACGGAAGAATTTACGGTTGTGTGCAGTTTTAAATTAGAAAATTTCTATGATTTGAATTAATAATTCTCGCGTTATTTTTTATGAAAAAGCTTAGTCATAATATAATTGTAATTATAAACTGTAATGCACAAACATAAAATATAACGTCATGCATTACATTATGTAGCAAGCAATCAAAAAATTTATCCAAGTAAATCACTTTTAAATATCAGATTAGTTGCCCAGTATTGGGAAGTAATTAATCAGTATTTGCGCGAACACTACACATCGTATGTGAAAATAAAGAAGACTAAGATGTTACACATATTATTTAGAAACCCGGTTTAAGATTGGTCAAGGGGCCTGAAAACGACATGAAATTATTTAATATGATGTTGTAGAAAAGATAAAAACCAATAGATGCAGTGCCTCATTTCTGCCCCTTGTCATGGAATCCCCATTAAACTCATATGTCTCTCCTATAACCCCGGGCTTTTTCGACGGAGCTAGAACAGGGTGAGGAAGAGGCAGTAGATAATGCAATCTCGGCCCCTATTTTCAATCCCGGGATTACGGGATTGAACAAAGACAAACCCGGGATTTCGTTTTTAATTTCGTTAATCTTGAATTTCCCGGGATTGGACAAATCTAATCCCGGGATTTACACGACTGAAATAAGGGCGGGATCCCGGGATCTCGAGTCCGGGATCCCGGGACAGCATTCCCTAGGGTGAGTGACTTAATAGGCTCCATTGTCCCTCACTCCATCATCAAGTAGAGTGAGGTTATTCGATCGATTCGATCAATCGATAGACTACTTAATTAAATAGTGTTTTCAGACACCAATGGAGGCTTTACAAGCTAACATAACCGCGACATGTCCACTGCCGTTCCATGGTGCAATGGGGCAGTTGCTAGCGAGTGCAATAGCGGCAGTGGTGGCTGCACATTGCACTATTCTCGACGACTACCAATGGCCTAAAGATAACACTGCAGAGATTAAAGAAGGTACGTTTATTTGAAAAACAAAATGAACGAATTGAACATATTATTTAGAGACCGGACGGGATGTCTTGCTTACGGGCAAGATTTAAAATAAATAGTCAAATGGGAAGTGCCCTGAACAAGCAAATTTATCCAGTACTGAAAATAAACAAACAATCAAAATCTTTCCTCTTTATAATACATGTATAGATGAACACTTATTTCTAATTGCAGTTTGATTTATACACGGAGTAGCAATAAATTAAGCTGGAATTTTATCATAGTTATAACCAAGCTGTTTTACCAGCTAATTGGATATTTTTTGTAATTTATGAATTGTAAATGTCCAGATCAATAACATGAAATGGGTAAGTGTCGTTAATGATTGAAAGGACTTATTATCATGAATCGTAAATGCATATGGGCGACGTATATGGGATGATGATGTTGATTAACAACAAGTATACTTACTACACTATAGAATCTACCTGGTCTCTTTTATCTCCATTACAAAGTACCTATATAATGATGAGCCTAATTCGTTCTCAGGTTCTCTAGAATTCGACTTCATCGTAGTCGGCGCTGGCACTGGTGGGTCGGCCATAGCAGGGCTTTTGGCTGAGTACAACCCTTCATGGACTGTGCTGCTGGTTGAAGCTGGTGACAACCCTGATATCACTAGTGAGGTAAGTTCAAAACAAACCCATTATGAAACACAGGAACTAAAAATCACAAATAATTATATATGTATGTATATCAGTCTCTGGCGCCCAGTACATGCTTTGCTTAGTTTGGGGTCAGATGACCGTGTGTGGAAATGTCCCAGATATTTATTATATTTATTATTATTTATTATTTGCAAAATTTACAATTTCGTACAAACGATTTTTTAATGATTTCAGATAATTACTTGTCCAAATGTCAGATATATAATAAAACACTGTACGATTATAATCAAACAAATTAAATAATCGCTTTTACAGGTGCCGGCATTTCTAATTCATAATGTCCACAATGATTGGAAATACGAAACAAAACCGGACAACAAAAGTTGCTTGGCCTTCACCGGTGACCGATGTATTTGGCGAAAAGGGAAAGCTATGGGTGGGTCAAGTGCCATCAACGCCATGCTCTACGTCAGAGGCCACCCAAAAGACTACCAAATGTGGAAGGAATTAGGAAACTACGGCTGGGGATACGAAGATTTGATACCACACTTTGAAACAATAGAAAATAAATACAATTTCCAATCGTATAAATATCAAGACTACCCGTGGTATAGTATTTTAGATGCATCGTATGAAGAACTTGGTCTATCCAAAGATACAACTGACAATAACGAAGGTCTCACTGGCACAAAAATAGTTAAACTTGCCATTCAGGACGGCAAACGGTTAAATTCAGCCAAATTGTATTTGAAAGAACGTGACAACTTCTTCGTAATGAAAAATAGTTATGTTAAAAAGGTTATTGTTGATAATGTTACACTCACAGCTCACGGCATTGAACTAAAAGATAAAGATGGGGTTACAATTCAAATTCGAGCAAAGAAAGAAATTATCTTGTCGGCTGGATCGGTCGCGACGCCACACATTCTGATGCTATCAGGTATTGGACCAAAAACACATTTGAATGACAAAGGTATTGAATGTTTACTTGACCTACCGGTAGGCAAAAATTTACAAGATCATATTATACTACCCTTACTTTTCAAAGCTAACATGCAGCATGAGGTGAGCCCTAAACAATCCGCGTTATTTTTACTCGAATACATGCTGCATAGAACTGGACCATTAAGCAACATCGGTTTGACTGATTACATGTCTTTCATAAACACTAAAAATGACGGACACTATCCAAACATTCAGTTACATCATGCATATTTCGCTAAGAACGATCATGTCACGCTAAGATCATACTTCGGACGATTTGGATATAAAAAAGAGATTGTCGATGCAGTTGTTGAAATGAACAGACATAACGATTTTCTTGGTATCTATCCAACACTGTTACATCCGAGGTCAAGAGGTGAGATCAAACTCAGAGATTCAAGATTTGAATCTTCTCCTGAAATCGTATCAAATTATTACGATGATGCTTATGACATTGAAACATTGAAAGAAGGGATTAAATATGTATTACAGTTGCAACACACTGAAACATTCCAAACTCTTGGCATAGAGATGTTGCAAGTGGAATTACCTGGCTGTAAAGAGTTTTCATTTGGGACTGATGAGTACTGGGAATGTTACATTCGCAATTTGGGACTGACAATTTATCATCCAATCGGAACAACCAAGATGGGCCCAAAGGATGATCCCACAGCGGTAGTGAATCAAGATTTATTAGTACATGGATTGCGTAATCTTAGAGTGGTAGACGCAAGTATAATGCCTACAATACCTGGTGGTAACACCATGTCACCTACTTTAGTTATTGCTGAGAAAGCCTTTGATATAATAAGAAAGAATTACATGTTGAGAGATGAATTGTAATATATTTTTACAGTATTCGGATTGCACATTTACTTTGTCATTTAGGAATCCATAAGCTCTCGGCAAAGAAAAAAAAATGTAATTAGGTATAAGGATATCGCCTTATAAAAATATTGATAGTAAAATAAAGCGATTTAATATCTTTTGGTTTTATTACATGACCCTAAATAACACACCTTTATCTTATTAAACCATTTCAAATTGTTGTGAAGACAATTAAAATCCCAACAAATGCTGTCGTATTTCTTAAATTTACTCAATTATGTTAATTTCTTTCGAAAGTACAAAAACGAATGATAACTGTTATTCTCAAAGTCTTTGATGACACTAATAAGGTACAACACAAAATGTGCAGCCATAATTAATGAACATACCTATACACTTATGCAGTTTAATTGTGTCATGGGAATTTTTCTCTCGATTAATAAAGTGCATTGTCTCAATTTGTTTCTGGGTTCTAATGAATGACAAAAGTATGCAGGTTATGTTTGGTTTCTCTCTAGAGTTAAACGAAAAATCTATTCGTGTCTGTATTTCAATTATATATTAAACAAAACTAACTACTTGACTAAGGCTTTATCGCCCTGGTTTAGGGTAGGCCCGTGCAGTGGGGACGCATATGGGCTGATGATGATGATGATGATGATGATGATTAAACAAAAAGGCTCTTCTTAAAGTTCCATGTCACATGGAAGAAGAAAGTTCTAGTGGAATCCTTAATCAATAAGGGAAATAAAAATAAATGTACCTATATAACGGGGTTCCATAACCTTCATGATTTAATAATCCGCGTAGTAGTTGGTAGCTAGGGTCGGTGAAAGACCAATAGGTCCCAGTTTCGTATTAGGGGCAAACCAAATTTGTGAGCGAAAAACTGATTTAAGCAAATTTAAATAGAGATTATTCATTACATTTATTGTGACTGTTGACAAAAAATACATACATAGCATGTAATACATAGTATAATATTCATTGGATGACGTAATAAGCTATTTAGTTAGTGTCATAACTATTATTTATATGAAAATATTACTGCATCCTCTACCATACATCAAATAATTGCCTAATTGAATACATGGCGTGACCATCGTGTATGACTATAGGTAATTACTTTAACAGCAATTAGAATAGGCACAATGAAATATTAATAAAACTGATGACTATTATTGGCGATGTTAATTACTGAATAAGTAATTTGTTAATGAGCTGTGTTCCGTTGAAGATATCACTTTACATTAAATATAATAAATAAGGCGTCCGACCGATTTCGGCTATGGC
Organism: Maruca vitrata; assembly: GCA_039566165.1. Taxonomy (NCBI): domain Eukaryota; kingdom Metazoa; phylum Arthropoda; class Insecta; order Lepidoptera; family Crambidae; genus Maruca; species Maruca vitrata. The sequence goes on from CM076933.1 coordinate 5,087,829, forward strand.
GACCGATCTCAATGGAGATCAGCCAACTGTACTGGACATATTATAGTGCACAAGTGTACGCGCAAACACAAGTGCACTCTCTATTCCCTTACCTACATAGTTCGGTGAGACAGCAATCCGCCATGACCGATGAAAGATCAGGCGCAGGACCACCGGTTTAACGTGCTTGCAACCGCCAACTTCCTGACTCCGGGCTGAGTAATTTCTTAACAGAAAAACTCACACTAATTTTGCCCGTTCCCGGATTCGAACCGGGGACCTCTCGGTGCTATCGCAGCACTGGCTACCAACAGACCAACAAAGCAGTCAACTTTACTCTACACTGTGCATAGAGGTTGAGTGCCATATTGGAAAATGAGATAGGAGGTCATACGTATTTTCAATAATAAAAGAGCCACCCGCTGCCTACATTATTATGTAAGTGACTTTTAAGAATCAATGGGCTTGTGTAATAATTACCATACGGGTATTTTCTGCATAATACAGGTCTCTGAAGAGTCGTAGCACAGTATACTTGATAAGCAGTAACGTAACAATTAAAATTACATTCTCAAAGGTGATTCTATTTTATTCCATTCTATTACCTAATACATTCATGTAATAAGTACTTATTTATTTATATCTTTTTAAAATAATGCCTGTTGTTTGAGTTGACTCATTAGTGAAAAAGAATCGAAATAGAAAAACTATTTGGTTAAAAAAAAGTTTATTGTGTAACTTACTCGAATTTCCTACGACAGCAAAGTTCATAAGACATAAGCATATAGATACAACGATTTGAAGAGTAACTGTAAACCCAAAATCCATAACTGTAGAGTTAAACCGCCAAAATTAACATTAACAAGCAGGAAACATATAAAGCCATTCATAGTGGACCGACATGCGGTTACGTTTTGTAACCGTTTCGCAAACCGTTCCTCCGAAAACGGATTGCATGCGCCCGCGCACGTACATACGCGGCCTTGTCGTTTCGCTAGGACATTACACAGATTGCGCACAATGCGATTATCTTAATTAATTATATCAGGAATTACTCATTTCGCTAATTGCACTTCCATTTATGAGTAATGAGTTTAACGCGTGAAATGAAGAGCAAGACGATTCTCATATAACGGGTCGAAATTTTGAAGTTATCCACAAAATAATGACAAAGAATTCGAATTCTATATAATTATTAAAACACTATCTCAAAAATTGGTCATTTTCCAAAATATATCGCAATTAAATAATTTCCATAACAAATTGCTTTTTTAGGACAAATCATTAAATAATTCACTGGCAATGATACGACATCAGACTGTTAAACTTCCAATCTTATCAAAATCACAGGGACAAGTTGAATGATGTTCTGAATGACAGATGATGGTGTGACCTGTGATGATCATTGAAAAATACTTTTATACACAGTTAAGGGCCTGAGACATTACAAGAGAGTTATGTTTTACGCGATATACGGCATCACGCGGACGAAGTTACGGGCGAAAAGTATCTACTAGTGGGCTAATGTACAACCAAACCGGCACCGTTGTGGTGCCTTATCGGATGAACATTATTGATGCAACACTAACCAAGGTTAGGACCGGCATGAGTTGAAATTAGATTACTTTCAAACTTAGCATTCGATGTTCACCAACATAATCCATTTTCCTTAATACCTATGTTACATTGTATGTTGCGCATCGTTAACTAGCTAAGAAGCGGACGCCATCGTTGTTATTAAATTCGTTGTTACGAAAGACAGGACCCGACGCGAATCTAATTGCGATCAAAATTAACAAACATCAGGAAACTGGAAATGGACCGTTAGTTAGCTGCTAGTTTGTACACCAGTTACTAATTTATTTTAGTTCTTATATGTTTTTTTTGATTTGTTATTTTTAATGCTTTTTAAAGCTTAATGAACATTTAAAATTTGAAAAAATTCGCATTCATGACCCCGCCTGAACGGGGAGTTATTTGTTGTTTAATACTATTTCAAGGTCTAATGTAAATTTTAACAAAAAAAAATCACGTTCATAAACCCGCCGCGATCATCCAATATCCGTAACACAAATGCTTACGACACTTTATTGTCTATTGTAGAGGCATTTCAAAATATAGGTGTGAAATATAAATCGACAAGACGGCAGGGTTATTTTCTTCCGAGATTCTGATTTTTTTTAGCAGTACATAATTCAAAGTGACACTTATGAGATACAAATAATTTTTTTTCGAAGGAAATCTCGGAAATATATCAATCCTATATTATAGGATTTGTAACACATAATTGCCGACTAATAAATTAATCAGTCGACCTCTACCAATTGATTTATAGGAATTTAACAAGAAATTATTGAAATTCGTAGCTCTACCATTTTCTATTAAACACAGCTGGTCAACTATATTTAAAATCAACAAAAGCACACTAAAACTTAAATATATACATATAAAAATGAGGTCGTTATGAGTGGAAATTCTTTATAAAGCCTTACACATAAAGAGGTGTATGTCATAGCGGCATCACTAAAGACGAAACTTATGTAATCAAGTGGAACAAGCAAGAGGCGTGATGCAACCAGCCTGTATGGGTTTGCCCTTCGGTTCTTGCATTGCCGACGTGCACCAAGGGCCTTTAAGGGTTACCTGGCAAGAACCATCAAAAATCCTCTTCTTCTTATCGTATGGTTGATGAACAACCTGGTGTCAGAGTTTTTAAACCACCCGTAGGCCTCTAACATGGCTTCACACACCGTAGAAAAATCTCTCAGGTGTGCTGATTTCCTCACGATGTTTTCCTTCAACGTTAAAGCGTCGGATGATGGTACATATGAATTTCAAATTTGAAAAACACATTTGTACCTGGCGGGGTTTGAACTGGCGACCTCTCGCATGGCAAGCAACGACCTTAACCACTCGGCCATCGACGCTTTTTACGACGGCAAAAATAGAAATATATATTAGAGAATTAGCTTATATGAATTTCGGCAATAGGTGCTAAACCAGTAAAACTTTTTGGTCGAACTTATTGTTGGAAGTATAAGCAAGTATGTAGCTGACTGCTCAATCTGTATAAAGTGTAAATGTTTTCTAACTGACAAACGATGATGGCTTGGCGTAACCTCGTCCATCATCACCGGGGGAGCGGATGGCTGTCACCCCTAATCTACTTACTACATATGGTGATAAATGTCATATTTAACTAACTCGACTAGACTGATAATAAAAACAGGATAATATCAATATATGTAACAAATAAACAATGTTGTAACAGTACTCTACATCAATTCTAGTTAGACCTTGGTAGATTGGTCGGTTGAACCAGTGAACCGTGGCAGGTGCAACAAAATGCAAATGGAAACATATCATTAAATAATAGTTCAATTACGGAATACAGTGTAACCTCACTAGTTATACAATTTTAAATAAATAAAGAAAGAAAGAAGAATATACAAATTTAAATCTATTGTTGTCTAAATAATTTAATGAAAAAGCATATTGTAAAGAAGAAGACTACTTAATGATAAAAATCCATGGAAATGATGAGCTGCTCGCTCGGACATCAATAAATTTTGTAACTTGTTAAATTTTTATTTAATTTGTGATTAATTTATTGATAAATTGACGTGCAAAAGTATTTCATGAAAATCTATTTGAAGAATAAATAATTTTATTTCATTTCATGTAAAATTACTATTAGCCCCTACAATTCTTCTTAAATTAAAATAAATTGATAACTTTAATACTGAGTAGAACATTGTATAATAATATTAATAATTATAACAATCCTGCTTATTTTGCAAAGAGTAAGTCGATATCATGTATTAATTATAAATAATAAATAAAATAAATATTGCACAACTTCACATACATTGATCTGTTCCCGAGGTAAGTAGCTTAAGCACTTGTGTTACGGGTATCAGAATCAACAGTGGATACACAAATATACTTAAATATATTTAATAATACACCCAGACACGGAACAAACACCGATGTTCGTCACACAAATATTTGTCCCGAGTGGGAATCGAACCCACGACTCTTGGAACCGTAGGTAGTAAACCTGGGTCACTAACCACTGTTCCACCGAGCCAGTCATATGATCGAGCAGTATATTTTTCAAATGCTTAAACATACATACATACATAAAATCCCCAGAGGGGTAGGCTTAAACTATTGCTTAAGTTATTTAATACCAATATACATCAAATTCTTTGTTATTTTTGCATACATATCACAAGAGTATGGGAATGCACAAACCAAAAGTGTGTCGACTTCGAAACTATTTACGAAATATGTACCTACTTGTATTTACTTGTGACTTAGGAAGTTTACACAAATATTACAAGTGACCATTTTAGTATATTTACTGTGAAATAATGTAAACACCGGTCTCTCTATCAGTTATTTTTATGCAAGATCTGACACAAAAGCTTTTCATTGTACCACTATATTTTAATAACACTAGATGTATCATTAAATGTAAGAGTCTTCTGTATGTAAAAAAATTAATAGGTGCTATAGAAATGAATTTAATAAAAATATTGCAATATTATAAATCTACTCGTAGCATATTATGCGACCACGTCTCTAGCGTTCATATACCTAACAAAACTTTTTAATATAAAAACATTCGTACATTTTAAAAGTTTGTAGACTGCGGAGCTTATCTAACTTCTATTTATTTTCACTTTCACTCACTAGTGAAGCAAAATATGACGTACGTTGTGAAACTACGTCATCAAAATCACGCCTCAACAAATCATAATTCATTATCAAAGGTCAGTTAAGAAACCGCCCATTTCCTAATAATTATTCATCAGGACTTGTCCCCAATAGGATCTGGAAGCCTAACATTGACCGCATAGCGTTGTGCAAGGGACTGGCCCTTAGTGACGTGATTTGTAGTTCACAGCTTTGACAGTTCACTTCTTTCTGTCAAAGGGCAGATAGCGTTCACAACCCATGCGTATGCATAAGTTCGATTACTATGATGTATAAATGAGCTGTTTATAATAGTAATTAATAACAACGAATTAGCACGTCATAAAGATTAAAAATTAATATTTATTACAGGATATATAGTAAATTTATGATCAGGATGTATTTATTAAAGAACTATAAATAAAATATTTTTTTGTTAATTTACGCCGCTTTTATAAATTAGCAATTGATTTTATATTTAAACGAGAAATAGCAAGCTAAACGCCCTTTCAAATACGCATCAATGAGCACATATTTTAAGTACTCACACATTATGAGGACATTAAACCAAACGATTGAAGAGCCCCAAATAGTTCATTGCAATTCAGACCTACCAAACGAACTAAAGAACGAAAGACTAAGACCTACGAACTAAAAAGCGGACCTCAAGGATCTAGTACGCGTTCCGACACACTCACACCCGTTCCCTTCGCGTACTACGCAAGACGCATTCTCTCCGCAGTGCAGGTTGCGCGCGCGCGCCCGCGGACGAATGTCGCCGGTGCAGTGATAACAGTGATTGTTTACCTGTTACTTCATACCTGATACTGATACCTGTTACTTTTACTAGTTAACTGTGATTTGTGATTTTTTTTGAGTTGGAAGTGACCGAATTGACTTTCGTTTTGCTGAAACGAAAGTTTAAATTCCGAAAAGATATTGCTGCAAGCCTTATCTATGTATACTTAAAGGTAAATAAACCTAGTTACGATATCCATATGAAATAAATTATGTTCGTAAAAGCTCTGCGATTGTGTTTATCGGTGATATCTCATGGCAGGAAAAGTTTGTTTTCAAATATAAGCTTAAATATTTCGTTTCATATCAAAAGCATATCAAGAAGAATGCATATCATTCCAAATCAATCGTTTACCAGATTCATTGGTTTGCAGGAAAAATCCGCGTAGTATAACACAGACCAAGTGTAATCGGTCAGAGTGTATGAAATATGTATGTGAAAAGGTTGACCTCTGACCTCGTTTCCAAAATCCAGGGTATTTGCGGTAACAATCTTAAATCTATAGGTATACATATTACGCAGAAGCTCTTTACTTTATTGGCTTTTTAACAATCGTTAAGGTTGAACAATTGCAAATGTCACATAGAATAAGAATGGTTCAATACTACCTTGATAGTAGCAGCTGCATAGAAAATGTCATTTTGAATTTCGGTACTCTCATAGAACCAGAGTATGTTAGTTGGTACAACCTTATTAATTTTCTTGACGAATACCTGATTAGTTCTAATCAATCGACGTCTAGAAAAGTTAGCGGTTTAAAAAGTGAAAGTACATACTTATGGTCTAACCTATTAAGTTATGATGTCACTAGGTACATAATTATGACATAGGTCATTTGTTCAATTGCTATTAATTTATTAACCAACCATTTGAAGTACGCAAAGCATACTTGGCCGGTCTAAAGTAGCCACACAGAAACTTATAATTTAAATAAGTTAGCCTTCTATGAAATTAAATATTTTTTACTACACTTACTTAAACTTAATCTCGATATCTTACGTTTAATTTATAAACTAATTAGCTTTCAGCCCGCGACTTCGTCCGCGTAGATATGTTAAACGGGTAAAACATTACTTCTTTATAGCGCAGTCGGTTAAAAAGTAGCCTATGTCCTTTCTCAAGCTCTGGACTTTTTCAGTACTAAATTTCATTTAAATCGGTACAGTACTCTTTGCGTGAAAGCGTAATAGACAGACAAACAGACAGATAGAGTTACTTTCGAATTTATAATATCAGTAAGGAAGTAAGGATTAACATGTGTACACTTACAAATAAAACCTACTTACAAAAAAACATGTTATCGTGAAATCCTATATCCACGACATACCGGACGAAAATATCATAATATAAAAGGGTCAGATTTTTTCCTCAGGGAATAAAAACGAACAAGAAGGTCCCTAACTTCCTGTGGACTAAGGATTGATAAAGTTTTATCTGGTGAATTGTATTGGACGGACAGTAAGAGAAAGGGAATTTTTGGATAAATTCTGTAAGTTAGTTTGAGGAACAGAATTTAGATGAGCTTTTACTTCCTCCTTGTCCAAAAACACTTCAACTACTTTGTTTTCGCTCATATGTATGTGCCCACCGGGGGTCTAACCTTAAACTAGAGCGATCATATATTTAGGATATAGTCAACCACGCCGGCCCAGTGTGGGTTGGTAGACATCACAACACCTTACAATATCTTCATGAGCCATAATATTTCCTCACGATGATTTACTCCACTGTTGAACAAACGTACGTTTGTTGACATAAATTTTAAATTCGAAAACACTTTGGTCGTTGCTTGGCGTGATTTAACCTTAAATACTTCTAGCTCCAAAAAAAACAATTACTGATTAGAATGGGGCACGAATTAGTAAGCTAAATATACAAAAAATGCGAATACAATAGTTCGTACGGGCTAAATTGCAAGTGAAGTGCCCACACGTAATAAATATTAATCTAATAGTCTTGCACACCAGTACTTCTCTGTCGAAACGATAGCTAGCTGTGAATAGCTTGACCCACGAACTTTTGCGCAAATTGCTTCGTATGCAGCCATAGACTTACAATGAGGAAGGCAATCTGTTCTTCACTGCCGTGCCATTTAAAGTAGTAGATTAGGAGCAATTATCAAAGTTTTTATCGAGTATTAAGAACCTTTAAACTGCCATAAGTTACACACATTAGCCACATGGTTACACTGAGTTGACCCGTGAGCATGGCGATTTCAACAGTCCTGAAATATGGGGAACTCGATAAAATTCCAGGATCCAGGATTCCAGGATGTTTTAAGGAAATATGGTAAACATCCTGAACATTTTCATTTTTCTAAAGTAAATACATAATATAAACATATTACGCAAATGCTGAATGTGATTTTAGTATCATCCCGAATTCTTTTTGATAAAACGCAACTGAGTTTTTTTTAGTGCAATATTGCTTAATTGTACATCGGTCACTCACACAACGTCTAAAAGTTCATTATACATACAGACAATCAGCGTTATTTTGCTTTCCGTAAGCTTCACAAGTGGCGGTATGGAGTCTAAAGGAAGTTGTCTCTACGAAAGAAAATATAATTTTTCTATAATTAGTTTTAAAATCTAGGTAAAAAACCTTAGGTAGGTACCGGACCCTTTACCTCAATTAAGCATTGCCTTCCCATTTGACTAAGTCTTTCATCTCACTATCAATGCCTCACTATTAATGCGAGTAACATACACTAAATTTACACACGATTACATTAAAAGATAAAAATGCGCTAAAAAGAAAAAAATAAACTTTTACACTATAACTTTACTGTCAACTTATAACATTTCAAATTCAACATATTTGACACAATTTATATGTTTTAAAAGCTTGTCGCGAGATTTAAGTACTCGTATTTACTTTCTTAGTTTAAAATTTTTAATAGGCAGGTATTTTAAAACTTGCTTTTAAAATTACGAGTAGGTACTTAAATCTCGCGACAAGCTTTTAAAACATATAAATTGTGTCAAATATGTTGAATTTGAAATGTTATAAGTTGACAGTAAAGTTATAGTGTAAAAGTTTATTTTTTTCTTTTTAGCGCATTTAAATAAAAGCTTGTTTTTAAAGATTTTTTTACCTTAATTTATTTTATATTTTTTAGTTCGTTTGGCTGTCTTCCGGCTCCATCATCAGACCCTGGTTACCATCTAGATCCAAAGTACTCATCTAGGCGAATCAAACGAGCCCAAACTCGATGGGGTTGTGTCGTTTAAGTACTGAGTTCGTTTGGCTATCTTCCGGCTCCACCATCGAACCCTGGTTACCATCTAGCTCCAAAGTACTCATCTAGGCGAATCAAACGAGCCCAAACTCGATGGGGTTGTGTCGTTTAAGTACTGAGTTCCTTTGGCTGTCTTCTGGCTCCATCATCAGACCCTGGTTACCATCTAGCATCTAAGTACTCATCTAGGCGAATCAAACGAGCCCAAACTCGATGGGGTTGTGTCGTTTAAGTACTGAGTTCCTTTGGCTGTCTTCCGGCTCCATCATCAGACCCTGGTTACCATCTAGCATCTAAGTACTCATCTAGGCGAATCAAACGAGCCCAAACTCGATTTGGTTGTGTCGTTTAAGTACTGAGTTCCTTTGGCTGTCTTCCGGCTTCATCATCAGACCTTGGTTACTATCTAGCACCAAAGTACTCATCTAGTCGAATGAAATGAGCCCAAACTCGATGTGGTTATGTTATTTAATAACTGAGTTGCTATGGCTATCTTCCGACTTCATCATCAGATCAGCTCCATGTCATAATAATATTGCATTGTCATCGGATATACACGTGCATGCAAAATTTCAGCTCAATCGGTTGAGGGCAAGTGCCTTAAAATTGAGTTATAAAATTCCACCCGAACACACAAACATACATACATACATACATACATACATTGCAAGTTAAATAAAAGCTTGTAATAACATTACGTATTAGAACAGGTCGATCGTTCGCAAAACCAGTCTTTCGTCTTTCGAATCCTTTCCCAGTTAATCAATGCATCTTATCAGATCTGGGCCAATGTCAACGTCAAAGTTCGTTAACTCTAGTATTTTTAAGGTCGCTACACTATGTTTATTATCATTAAGAATAACTACATCTTCGCACATTAGGAAAAAGTTACATGAAACAATTCTATTGTGACTTCGTTTTGTCATTCATTCAATTGGTTGCCGAGCATTGTGGACATTGTTACATTCGTTCGAATTTACTAACGTATAGGACAATTAAGTAAAGCAATAACATACGTTACATATAGTATATCATATACATTACAATACAAAAACAATTGTGATATTAAATAAGTCCTAAGGCTTTAAAATCAATGCTTTCGCTTCGCTTTTGAAACTCGCGTGTTTTTAAGACTAAATTCGAAATTATAGAGCAGTTGGGTGTTCAAAATTTAATTTATATTCATGGTTTAGGAATTAGGAAAGAAAATTTTTAATGATAATGTTGTTACTACGTTTTGAAAGCATAGGTTTTGGCCATGTGTCCGGAAACCTTTTCCTATCCGATTCCACACAGTTCTTCAAACGAAACTGAAATTTCCTAATTTCATCTCGTACCTCCTCAGTCAGCTAGTGGTCGACAGCTGTCATATTTGTACTTTTCATTTCGAAAATAAAAAAAAACATTTAAATTAATTTTCTTTTAATTTGAAGTGCACATATGTGACATTTGAAGTAAAATAAAAGAAGATCGCTCGAACCAGAAAAGAAAAATATATTAATACGTAATTTCCTTTCGTGTTATACCGTTATTTCTGGTAGTCACACCTATGGACCGATGACAAAAACACTGTGTGTGTCAACATAAATTATATCCGACAACGGTGTGGTGTGGTAACTGTGACCTTCAGCTTTTTGCCACTATCTCTTTCCTTGGTCTAGCTTGTACAAAATATATTTAGAATCTAGAAATTTTGCAGTCTATAAATAATATTTTCGACATTTTTATAGTTCATACAACATCGTTAGAATTTATAAATAAACTGAAGAACAGATTTTGAATTAATGAGATTGCGCATCACTATTGGCTTAGTGTTCAGATATGGTATTTGACTATTTTTTTATTTTGATATAGTTGGATGGACCACTTGAACACAAACACATTGTTGAAAGTGTCACTTTAATATCTCGATAGCTTGACGAGATATTACAATTTTAATTGCACATTATTTGGGCGAGCTCAAAAACGCTCCATACAAACGGCCCCTGGCGTGTGACGTCACACGCAAGTTCTTTGTATGCAGCGCCTAGAAAGTTTGTTCGGCAGGGTCATCAAAAGTTGCGTTTATGGATATGTTTCCATAATGAAAGATGTTACTAATTCTGTTATTTATGAGATGACAACGAAATTTTATATGATTTTTGCAATTTTGAAATGGACTTGCCCACCGAACTTTAAATGTCTTTTGCTGTCTCATTTCGCCAAAAATTTAAGTTTCGATTTCATTAATAACATTTTTTTACTTAAATCTTACTGATTATCATAAAAATGGCAAACATAACAACCATAGTCAAATACCCTATTCCATCAACTCATTCAATAATAAGACTTGGCTCCGGCCTCAATGCCTATGAAATTACCAAATGGGATAAAATGTACAAAAAAAAAAACTAATCCTAGGGCAAAATCCATCTGTCACTTTGACAGAAGCATTTTCCCGCGCTTTTCACTTCCAGAGATGGTTGTCATAATCGCAACTTTTCATCAGTCAGCGCGTCAACTTGGACAACATCTTCGAAAAACAAATGTATTAAATTACAGTGTAACATTTTATTGTTACTCTCTAAAATGGAGACACATATTGTAAAATTCCGGTCTTGCTGGTGCCGAACACCCAAATTAAAATGTATGTTCCTACCCGCGATTTGTATAAAGGACTCTCCATTATGTATCTAGCACCTAACCTAAGATAAGTATGGTGTTCTGAGTGTAGGACAATCGTAACAGTAGGGATCGAAGACAAACAAAAAGTCAAGGCAATGACGACCCTATTCCCATGCCCCGAGAGAACATGGGAATTGCTGTGCATTATAGAAGCATAGTTATGCAGGCATCGTGGAATTTCGTAATATTTTTCTGAATGAATATTAGTAGGTACATATTGTAGGCCTGAAGTTGGAAGACATGACTTTTTTTTTGGTTGTGTAATAAGACAATGAGAGGTCAAGTACTGTATGTACGCAGTCGGACAGAAGTTCACATAACCTAGCTCGTTGAAATTTTCGTCACTGTCCATGAGCTAGGTAATGTTTGTTTTAAATAATCTGCAAAGTTTAAGTTTAAGCTGAATTATTTTAAGAAGGAACACCGGAAATTTCATTCAGCAAGACCCAATAACTTTTGATTTTACTGAAAATGTAATAAATGTAAATAAATAAATAAATATTTCAAAACATCACATACATCGATCTGATCCCCTGGTAAGTAGCTTGAGCACTTGTGTTACGGAAATCAGAAATCCCTCCCTCTTGAATCCCTGTATCTATTAAAAGGAACCGCATCAAAATCCGTTGCGTAGTTTTAAAGGTCTAAGCGTACATAGAGATATAGGAACCCTATAACTATTGTTTTATACTAATTAGTAAAGGAAAAATAAATACTAAGATTTGCCACAAAAGTCCGATGACGTCTCGACTTAAACATAATTACAAACAAAACACTGTAGCAAGTGAACTCCAGTGTTTTATTTTAGGGTTTGTCTTGTATGCCGACACTATTTCCGTTGTGTCACCATCACTGAATGAAGGTGTCGCGTCAAAATTTACTACCGTTAAAGTACGAACACATCATTTCGCTAACAAAGAGGAGTACTGCGCCCGCGCAGTCATAAGGACCCTTGCGCAACGGTTACGTATTGGGTATGTGACACAGCTCACCCGCGCTGCCTGTCAACCGACTTGTAGCTTGCGTTTACTCAGAATCTAGAGACGAACATTCATTTGTTCTGTTTTTTTAAACATAGAATGTTTTTTAAACTATTTAATACACTATAGATACCTTCATAAAAAATAATCAGTACCGTGCAATTTTTTGACGTAGTGTCATAATAAATTTAGTCTCGTATTAAAATTATTTATATCGCTACATAGTTCCTCGCTCTCTGTCCCTATATCCCTATGTATGCTTAAATCTTTAAAACTACGGAACGGATTTTAAGCCGGTTTGTTTAATAGATGGAGGGATTCAGGAGGATGGTTTTTATGTAAAATTCACCCAAAGCGAGGGTGGGTAACTAATTTGTTTATAAAACAAAAGATTTAAAAAGCACGAAAATGAAAGATCACCTTCGTGCCTCTTGCTTATTATAATATCATTGCATAGAACTTACATAAAGACAAATCTTCATTTGTTTCATCTTTAAGGCATCATTTTCACCACGTCTTTAAGGTACCATTTCAAACATAGCACGGGTATGGAGACGAACCATTATTTGTTTTATTTTTAAAACCCGTATGGACAGTCATTTGTCAAGTTTGAACAAGTTTTAGGACGTAGAACCATGTAGGTTTGACTTGAAAAATGAATCCGCGTCATGAGTGCATGCCAAGATGAGGTAAAAGGTGACTGATGACTTGTGACGAAGGCTGTCTGTATGCGCGGGCACTTAAGTGTTATTACCAAATTCGCTGTAACTTATGTCTATTCTGTTCGTTAAGTGTACATAAAGTCTCTTAAATACTGTATTTCCTCATCATTATCGATGTTTCGAAAAGCTAGTATCTAAATGATTACGTGTTTAAGGAAGTTCATATCAAACCTTTCTCTCAGATCCCTTATTACCGATCAGAGCAATGAGTAACAAGTAAGATAATAACGACTTTATCGATTTCTTTTGTTAGAGATAGTAAAGAAAAAGGTGCGAATTATTTGAATTGGCCCGATGCTCGCTGACTGAGACGAGGGGACGACGAGGAGGGAGGACGAGGTAAGGCCCGAGGGCCTACCATGATTTGGCTATCGAAAACTTACGTACGTTAAAAATATGTAGTTACAGAGCCCACGACCAAAATTTTTGTCTCATAGCAATACGGCCAAAACCGCATCAAATCGATAGATAAGATTATTCTGAACTCGAAAATACTAATATCAGACATTTTCCGCGTAGCGTTTGATCTGACCGAATTTTCAAAATTGTCAAAGAATTTTACCGAACTGCATCATAGCAATATGTCTGATTTGCAGACTGTAGTTGAATGATGGTTCTGAGATACCGGAAACATATTTTTCAGACGTTAGTGGTGTAGCGCAAACCCGTAAAATCACTTAAAAAGATTAAAAATGAGACAAAAAAATGTCTCATAGCAATACGTCTGAAAATCTGTTTTTATTAGTAAATTTTGGTTATTTGATGCGAACAAAACTATTTTCAGACGGAAATGTGGACGCATAAAATTTTGAGACCGTTTTGAAAATGTAAACTAATTTTACCGATCGGTATCATAGCAATATGTCTGAAAATTGTTAGACATGATAGAATAAGTTGTCCACATGTGCAAAAAAATTATATCAGACAAATGAAGTGTAGCATCTTCTCTATCAGACAACTTTTCGATACTCAGATAATATCATTTAAGAATCGTATTGAGGCATCTTGAATTCTCTGTTACAAACCAATGAATAATAGTAAGAAAGGGGCAGGGGCGTAACAAGCGCTGAGGCAGTTGAAATTAAATACTTATTGATTTGATAGTTTTGGTTTTATTTAAAGCACACTTGTTATTTTCGTTTTAGCATATACTCCATATGCTACACTTAAAGTGTCTGAAAACAGGTTTTTGGTAATGATGGCAGCAATACGAAAAGTTAAAAAAAAAATTATCCGTATTGCTATGATACAGGTCGGCTAAATTTGTTGACATTTTCAAAAATGCGCTCAGGCTATGTGCTACGCACAAAATGTCTGAAAACAAACTTTTTCGTAATACAATTATAAAATCTATGTACATTTTCACTATCAGACGTATTGCTATAATACCGACTGCCTTTTTTTTTTGACAAAACAGAAATGGCCTCCCACGCAGTTGCTACACTTTCGACCGTTACTATATACCTAGTCGGGTTCAGAATCATACAATCTAACGATTTTATAGGGTTTTTGCCGTATTGCTATGAGACATGGTTTTGGTCGTGGGCTCTGTAACTAAAACCTATCGAGTTGTATTTTTCATACGGCCGATTTTAATTCTTCGCGTAACCACCAGCGGCGCTGTACAAGTTTTTCATAGACATTTACGTAGGCGATATCGAGTGCGTAAGTTTTAATTAAATGGTAACCCTATTGATTGCCCCAGTTTAGAGTAGGCTCGTGCCCCAGAAGAGGGGACGAAAATGGGCTGAAGATGATGATGATGATTTGAATAATACAAGGCCCTGAGGTAATAAAACAAAATATGTTATTTGCACATAATTAGTGGTTTCCAACGAGCATAGGACGTAACGTACATGCAAAAACCATACTTATGTAATTCGCGAAGTCATCGCGGTAACGATTTCAAAATAAGTGTTCAGACGGAGCACTGACTTCAATCGAGAAAATGTGCTACTTTCACCAGATTACGAACAAGAATAAAGAATTATTTACAAAACGCTTGTGGCGCCTTGCTTTAAACATTAAACATCGCCCGAGAGTTTGTAATCAATAAAAAAAAGCGTCGAGGTTTTAAGATCGTTCCATGCCATGCAAGAGGTCGTCAGTTCAAACCCGTGCACGTACCAATGTATTTTTCAAAATTGAAATTCATATGTACGATTATTCGACGCTTTCACGGTGAAGGAAAACATCGTGAGGAAACCAGCACAACCCATGAAGAATTTCTAAGGTTGTGTTGTCAACCAACCAGCAATTGGTCAGCGTGGTTGACTAAGGCCGATCGCCCTAGTTTGGGATAGGATCGTGCCCCAGCAATGGGGACATCAATGGGCTGATGATGATGATGATGAACTATTACTCTACATCACATACATTGTTCCAATTCCGAAGTAAGTTGATTAGGCACTTATTTTACGGATATCAGAAACAACATTTTCGTAAAATAATAAATAACACAGGGAACAAAACATGATATAAAATAATAATGCAAAGTGGGAATCAAACCCAACTCTTGGCGAATGAGACAGGGGGAGTTCCACTGCGACATCGACAGCCAATCAGGAGTACATAAATACGTAATAAAGGCATTTTTGTGCTTGACCTACAGAGCCAAAGTTATTCAAGAAGCACATGTTCGAATCGAATTTCACTAACGTGTTTATTTTCATTCATTGGTCTAGAGTGAGCTAAGTCATACAATACAAATTCTTCACGCTTTGGTAAAAACCGTGAAGATTTATTCGCTATGTGCGCGATGATAGCGCCCCTAGTGGCGACAACTATTCTGGACTTGAGATCTGTCATATCATAGCAACCAGATGTTTTGATATGTCATATCATAGCAACTAGATGTTTTGATAAAGATTTTCGACAAAAGTTTTTCAACACAAAATAAATAAAAATTGTATAAAGTGAGTGTGTATATTATACCAAGTGATTTTCTTACTTCACAAAAATATGAATGTTATTATAAGTATTGAATTTGCATCGTTTACGTTACGTACGTAACGTTTTTACTTACAAATACAAGGGAATTTTTTAAAATTAAAGCAATTTGACACATGAAAGCTCAGAATTATATCACATTTCTGTCACATCGTGCGCTTCAATCGATTTGCCGTCCCCCACCACCGACTCCGCACATAGCGAATAGCAAACAAAAGACTTCGTGCATAGAATTTCAATCTACATCATTTCTTAGGTCCTTAATTCAGTAAATATCTAAGATTTTAGACTTTCGCGTTCCATTACACTAAAATTAGTCTTTATGGAGTTACAGTAAATATCTGTTAAGAAAACCACCCAACCCTTTGCTACATAGTTCCTATGCGGTGTCTTGGAAACGCTTGTTAAGCCGTTGCTTCAACACCTCTCATTGGTCAATTCCTTCTTCCCGACCTATAATATATTATGAACATAAAAAGCACATCGTAAAAAAGCGTCGATGGCCGAGTGGTTAAGGTCGTTGCTTGCCATGCGAGAGGTCGCCAGTTCAAACCCCGCCAAGTACCAATGTGTTTTTCAAATTTAAAATTCATATGTACCTTCATTCGACGCTTTAACGGTGAAGGAAAACATCGAAGGAAACCAGCACACCTGAGAAATTTTTCACGGTGTGTGAAGTCATGTCAGAGGCCTACGGGCGGCTTAAAAACTCTGACACCAGGTTGTTCATCAACCATACGATAAGAAGAAGAAGAAGAAGACATCGTACCCCGGCAAGAAACGTGTCACAATGCAAAAAAGTGTTTTCACTTTTCTAAAAACACCTATTACTTTACTTACCGTGGTGCGACGTGTGTTTACGCATACTTGTCTTACGTCGGCTGTTCAAAATTTAAATTATGACCGAAATAAATTAAAATTGGCTATCGTAGTCGGAATTAGCTTTTTTCTCTCTAACTGTCATGATGATGGCTTGGTGTAGCCTTGTCATCATCAACGGACTTGCGGGGGAGCGGACGGATGGCTCTCACCCCTAAAGAAGAATTAGTTGCACGTCTATATTATTTACGGTCACAATCTGCCCAGGATAGGAATGACAGCAGTTTTGATAGTTTTATTCCGGCCATTTTCGGTTGACCATGCAAAGCACGGGTCCTCATGGCATCATCATCAGGCCCTTCTGTGTACCTTGGAAAGCAAGTTAAACTGTTGATCCAATATCTTTCTTGGATTATAATCTCACTAAAGCTAAAATATGAGAGCGAAGGAAAGGAGCCTTTTGTTACACTGTTGTGTTCCATATATCTTTTGCAATTGCATTAAGCAATTGTCCATTGACATGGCCATCATCATAACTGACACGGATTTCAGCTTACAACTTTTTTTTAATATACATAATTTACTTATTTTTTATTAGCATACGATTTGCCGCACTTTCTATATTCACATTCCTGGCATTTTCACTTCCAGTGGAAGATGCAAAGCTGAACCATCATGGGTGTGTTCACCGTGGCCGCGGCGGCCGCCAAGTCCGCCCTTACCATCGCTGGGATCGGCAAGCTGACCTTCATACCCCTCATGCTAGCAGCCATGGCCTACTTCAACTACGATCTACTGGATCCGGAGAATAGACCCTTCAATCAACAGGTGACAGGATGAAAAAAAAAACTCAACACATTTAAATGCTAGTATGTTTGGATGTATGGAATGGATGAAAAAAATGTTAGTATGATTTCGATAAGAATACGTCCCGTTGTTGCACATTTGCGTTTAACCCTTGTTTCAAGGGGATTTAACTCTATATAGTATTGTCTATTATTTGCGCGTACACTACACATTTGAAATAAAACAATTTTACGGATTAAACTCGCGTGTATTGTTATTCTAAACATATTATTTAGAGACTAGCCGTTTCGAGCTCTTTACAGCGCTCGTGGTCACGGGCAAGACTCTCGGAAAGGAGATGTAACCCTGGTGAATACCATATTATAGCCTATATACTCTATAGTAGGTAGCAGCCTACTATATTTGACTGGCTCGGTGGAACAGTGGTTAGTGACCCTGGCTGGCGGTTCCAAGAGTCGTGGGTTCGATTCCCACTCGGGACAAATATTTGTGTGATGAACGTCGGTGTTTGTTCCGTGTCTGGGTGTGATTATGTATTTAAGTATGTATTTATAAATATATATTTATGTATATCAGTCTCTGACGCCCATAGTACAAGCTCTGCTTAGTTTGGGGTCAGATGACCGTGGGTGGAAATGTTCCAGATATTTATTATTTATTACTATATACGTATATAGTGTATACTTCTACTTATTAAAGAGATAAAAAACACATCTTTATTCGGAAATCTCAATTTGAGATGTAACCTTAAAAGCTGAAAAGATTTTAAATGAAATGTTTTTTTTTAATATTTACTTACCTTTAAATCACATCTTTAATAAAGAGTTATAATAGGAGGTTTGTAATTCAATGTCATTTTAATTGAGACATCGTCTAAACTATTATGGGACGCATAGTCGCACGTATAGTTTGGCAAGACTCAAGAAGAGTTTATAGTGCTCTTGCAATATACATTTCAAATCTTAACACGTTTCGGTCGTTTGCCTCTCAAACGGTTTCTAAGACACTGACTCTTTACTACATACATAAAATTTACGACATCGGCAACTAGGCATTATTATAGTGCTCGATATAAATAAATAAATAAATATCTGGGACATTTTCACACACGGTCATCTGACCCCAAACTAAGCAGAGCTTGTACTATGGGCGTCAGAGACTGATAAACATACATATATATTTATAAATAAATACTTAAATACATAATCACACCCAGACACGGAACAAACACCGATGTTCATCACACAAATATTTGTCCCGAGTGGGAATCGAACCCACGACTCTCGGAACCGCCAGCCAGGGTCACTAACCACTGTTCCACCGAGCCAGTCAAATATAATTAGTTCAGATATAATTGTTAATAACTAACACAAATTTGAAATCTAACTATTTAAAGTAAATTCACGACAATGAATTAAAGGCTAACAGGATGGACTCACTCCACCTGATAGTAAGCAGTAGTGGGATACACATATTATGAGGTCGACAGGCACAATAATCCTTATTGAGTCTGTCATACTCAGCCTGAAGGCCTACATAAATTTCGTTTCACACCCAGTCTGAAGAGCCCGGGATCATAGGAGGAATTGATCAAATCATTTCGACTACTTACAAGAATCCAAATTTTGGAATTTAACAGGAATTACATAATATAACCTAATTTATAAGTCCTATTAATCATTATAACACCATTGATTTATTAAGCACAAATTACAAAACCACTTACCAAGAAAAGTTTACAGCTTTTGTTACAACATGCCACGAAATGTTAGCAAGTGACATTTGCTTTCAAAAGACTCAATATTGACTAAATCCTTTCTCAATTTTAGCTGCTGAGAGAGAAATACGACTTCATAGTGGTCGGAGGGGGATCAGCTGGGTCGGTCATGGCGAACAGACTGTCCGAGGTGGACGGGTGGAACGTCCTCCTGTTGGAGGCTGGTGGACACGAGACAGACATTAGTGATGTGCCGTTGTTGTCTTTGTATCTGCATAAGAGCAAATTGGATTGGAAATATCGGTAAGTTGCAAGTGCCGTGCAAATGGTGAATGATTGAAGGTTTTTTTTCTTAACTGGCTACAATGATGGCTTGGTTGACTTGTGTGATGTGTCTTCATGGGAAGCGGATGACTCTCATACTTAAAGCCTGTGTCAGTGTGAATAAAGTCAATATAAATATTTGGTCGAAGCTCAATAAATATTTTCTGGAGTGGAAGTGGAAGTCGAAATATTCTTAGTGATAAAAGATTTATATATTCATACCAATGTGTTATGTAACATAATGCCATATTATGTTCTTTGACTATGAGATTACAAAAAAAATAAACCACACATATCAAGCGCCTATTAGAGAAATACACTCAATAGTGGTTCGTACTTTAAGTTTGCGCTTACAAAACAATAGTAATATTTAGAGCACTTGAGTATATAATTTACTACCTTTACCTTACTATTAATTTTATTTTTAATACCTTTACATTGTTTTTAAGGATAAATAAAAATATTTATTGTTGATTTAACAGAAAGTTTTTTAACAGAAAAGTATATAAGGTTCAAATATTGTAATTTTTTACTTAGTAAAAAAACTGTTATTTAGCAAAAAAAATTTTTTACTTTTTTTCTAAAAATTCGTAATCAAGCATAACCAATAAGAAATCGATATAAAATTATTATTTAATGTACTAACTATCGGCAGACCGATTATTTACACATAAATTATACTTAAAAAACCAATCTATATCTCTTTCAGGACACAACCACAAGACACAGCCTGCCAAGCCATGATAGACAAGCGCTGCAGCTGGACCAAAGGCAAGGTCCTCGGCGGGTCCTCAGTCCTCAACACCATGCTGTACATCAGAGGGAACAAGAGGGACTTCGACCAGTGGGAGTCCCTCGGGAACCCTGGATGGGGGTACGAAGATGTGCTGCCTTACTTCAAGAAGAGCGAGGACCAAAGGAACCCTTACCTGGCGAGGGATACTAGACATCATGCAACAGGTAATGAGTCTCAGAATATCTGGACCATCATCACGATGTTTTGTGTGACTGATTATTTGAGTCGATCTAATTCGACGGTCCCTACGTATAATCACGCAAGTGGCACTTGAGGGATTTGCATGTTTTTATTGCAAAACCTCGAAATCAACACAGACTTTCATTTAGTTAACACAGAATGTCGAAAATGTGCCTAAAACATCCTTATATCGATGCACGACAAATTACTTAACTACACTACCACCGACGTAAAAATACTTAAATGGTAGTTAGGGTGTATTACTTCGGAACATCGCCGCTATACCCGCCCCCGCTGCCCCCGCAACTGCCAGTTAAGCGCTTTTGCGCCCGAGACGGCCTAGGCATATATTTTTCTGCCTTAAGATTGTTTTTTAAATGATATTTCGTAAAATTGCTTGTATTTTTATGAAATCAAACAAACTTTGAACATTCCAAAGCCTTTATCACGATGTGGTAGTTACGTTATTTTACGTAGGAAATTTAAAAATCATTATGACTTATGTGGTAGTTGTGTAGTTTTACACCGGAGAGCCAAAATCGATGTTTTTACTATCTACCAGATGGAATGTTTTTCGATGGAAAGTATTATTTTAGTCTTGCTAGTAACTACCAATTACGTTATTTTACGTCGGATATAGATTTAGTGACTGGGTGTGATTAAAGTGTTTGGGGTATATATTTTGTTTAATAAATTGCTGTGCTCAGCAAAAACATATTAATTGTTTGATAACCATTAATTTTGATACTTATAGCTTTACTTGACACGGTTGTTTTATAATGAATTTTATTTTCTGACATTGAAGATGATTTAACCGACTGTGAGGCCATATTTTGTGTAGGAAAACTAATTTCGCAAATTGATTAAGGTTTTAAAAGCTTTCTAATCTGGGATAGTTATAGTTAAATAACCACTACCACAATCATGAAAATTCTTCATTTAACAGCTCAACTGAATAAAATTTGTTCAGTTGCGCTGTTGGTCATCAAATATTTAGTTGTATTAGGTAACAGTTTGATTGTGGTGATATATACAGGGTGTAACAGGGGGGGTGGATCATCGTAAGTCAATCGATGGGGGACTTCAATACCTATCGATATAACCCCCATGTATGTTCAGCGATTTTCAATAGTTCCAAAGTTATTGAGCTTTTTGTGAAATTTTTGTAAGAAGCCGGAATTCAGTATAAAAGTCTTCACTGTAGCTTAACTACTGGACCTGCTTGCATGATTTTTTTTCTAGAAATAGTTCAATAGTGGGTCTTTATAATTACGATACCGATTTGAGTCATAACCCTATCATATTGGAGCAAAAAAATAATTCTTCACAAAAGTTTCACGAATCGAATTGTGTCTACCAACTTTCAAAGCCTCCAGTGAAAAAAAAGTGCCTGTGTTTTTTTTCTAGAACTTATTTTAAAAACTACCTACATTTATGGATAGTATACCCTGAAAATTTCATACCGCTACTGCCAGAGCATCATAACGAAAATTGAACGCGAATGGCACAGGTGCCATAAATCAGTGTTTTTATTTTTCATGAAAAACTTTAATTTAAAAAATAAATCGATATGTTTCGGCCATTTTATGCTAACTAACATTAGTAGCAGTAATTTTACAGAATTGCAAATTGAAGGGGTGAAAATCAAACAAAGAATTTACATAATTTTTGTTAATTATTTTTTTTTACATTAAAAAATGTTCATAATGGGCTCCATTATTGGCTATGCATAAACGAGTACGACATCTTTTTACAAAGGTTTTTCGGATGTTGCAAAATGCTACTACTACATTTTGCCTTGTCACAATTTGGGCCCCTGAAAAATTTTACAAAAAAGAAGCATTCCACAACCTCCAAAAAAGCTTTTTAAGAAGGTCTAAGCTATGCATAGCCAATAATAATGCCCATTATGAACACTTACTATAAAAAAAATATTAGCAAAAATTATGTAAATTTTCTTTGTTTGATTTTCACCCCTTCAATTTGCAATTCTGTAAAATTACTGCTACTAATGTTACTAACATAGCATAAATTTGCTGAAACATATCGATTTATTTTTTAAATTAAAGTTTTACATGAAAAATAAAATCACTGATTTATGGCACCTGTGCCATTCGCGTTCATTTTTCTTTTTGATGCTCTGGCAGTAGCGGTATGAAATTTTCAGGGTATACTATCCATGAATGTAGGTAGTTTTTAAAATAAGTTCTAGAAAAAAAACACAGGCACTTTTTTTTCACTGGAGGCTTTGAAAGTTGGTAGACACAATTCGATTCGTGCAACTTTTGTGAAGAATTATTTTTTTGCTCCAATATGATAGGGTTATGACTCAAATCGGTATCGTTATTATAAAGACCCACTATTGAACTACTTCTAGAAAAAAAATCATACAATCAGGTCCAGTAGTTAAGCTGCAGTGAAGACTTTTATACTGAATTCCGGCTTCTTACAAAAATTTCACAAAAAGCTCAATAACTTTGGAACTATTGAAAATCGCTGAACATACATGGGGGTTATATCGATAGGTATTGAAGTCCCCCATCGATTGACTTACGATGATCCACCCCTCCTGTTACACCCTGTATAACTGCATACGTCATTTGCAACAGACCTCAGATTAAATTACTCGACCCTCCTCCGGGCAACTTCAAAAAGGAGACAACCCAAGCACTGTTATTCTCAACTAGGTCCTGATGACATCACGTCAAGATTGTTAGTAGACGTAGCCAATTTTATCGTACTACATTCAATAAAATAAATATTAACCAAACACAAGAGTAAACGAGTTTCTGGAGTGTAGACCGCGTCTCGGCAAACACAGTGTGGGACGCCGTCAGGCCAGGTGAAGTGACGATTTGCCCAGGACGGCTGGTGGGAGTTGGATGCGACTGGCCGAAAATAGGCGGGAGAGGCAAGCATATGGGGAAGCTTATGGTTAACAGAAGACTAAATTATAAGCTGATGACGACTAAGAACCCCACACCCTTCTAACTCCTACAGTCAATTCTGTAAGCTAAAGACGTCTACGTCTTGAGTAGGCGGTGCCAATGTTACGGTAGGAGAGAGTTAGGCCAATAAGAGTCCCACATATTAATAATGTGCTGAACATACATCCAGAGAGACATTTAGAGGACAGAGACATATTTGCATCGAAATGTCTCTCCCAGGCATTCTTACAATGCCTTCTGAAAAAGCAAGATTAAGCAGATTTTTAAAAATTGCGTCAATATGGCATTTTTTCAAGAAAAGACTTCTTATCGAATTCAATTTGTACATATTTTGGAACATAACTGGACAATTTCACTCCTCACAACCTTAGAAGTAGTTCATTAGAGTTATAATGGCAACGTAGTTCATCCAATCGAAACTTTATTCGACAACAGCGGCTGGGAGGAAAATGGTTTTGAAATAATTGGTTTTGGACTCTGTGGTTGCTGATCTCAATGTTGGTCATGCAACTGCACACAAAGTCCTAACATTTATTGTAGTACACAGTTCTATTTTCTATTCTCGGTTAATCAGCATTCATATACCACCCTTATAGACCAGACCATACCATAGACCACTGCCTTATCATGTTTTCCAATGCATGCTCGGCTTGTGTCTCAGCCAACTCCCTGACTCCAGGCCGAGAAATTATTAACACAATAACGCTCAAGATTTCTCAAAATTTGGCCAGGACCCGATAACTCTCGGTCCTTACTCGGCGCTTGCTACTAATACACCAACGTGGCAGTCGAGGAGGTACTGTCTCAACTTTTGGTTAACTTATTTATTCTTAAGAACAAAATTGGCAAGATAGCATATTCTAATATGCTTCTTAAATCATCTAGACTTAACAGACGAGGGTCATATACCGTTAACAATGGTTTTATATTTTAAATATATTTTTGCCATTAAGGCGTTTTTTATTATTTCTATACATCGTGAAATTTTAGTGGTTGTTTTCCCGTAGAAGAACGATTTGACTTTAGTAGTACCTACTATCGAATCATGCGAGTTATTTCTTGAAAAAGTTTTTTTTTTCAAATTTTCTAAAAATATTTTTTTTATTTCCGAAGCGTGAGAAGATTTCGTACTTATAAGAGGTGTGACGTAATCAGGTACTGATTGCCGATTGAAAATTATGATTAAAGCTAAAAAAGATCTACCCCCTAAGTAATAAAGCGTTTCGAGCGTGATTTCTGGTTTCGTTAAACTCCCAGATAGCTAAAAATCCCAGAATCCCGTATGTGTATATTATATTCGGCGTAAAACTACCTATTGGGCAGTTACAGTTATGGTCGATGTCTAAAATCCCCTGTAAACAATAGGAAGTACCAGTTACGTCGTTTGTAGTGTGAGTAATTCCAACGTAAAAGTTGGTAAGTGATAAATAGTATATAAATAATAATTCTATTAAACTTATTTTTAGCTTTTTACGCAAAAGAGCTCTTATTTATTCAGTGTTCCAAATTTCATAGCTGTAGGAATATTAGAACACGAGTAACACATGTTTGAAACTTCAAAGCGCTCTCCTGTAAAATTTAGGTTTTGTAGATACGGTGTTATACGTTGGGACCGTCGCTATCATCTATTGACAAAAAGATGCCAATAAAACTTGAAAGTATCACTCAGCAACTTACAATTTTAATCCATTTTAAGGTACTAGACCAGGTAGTGTAGTGCATTCTTTCTTCTTATTTTAGATTCAGTTTACGCGATGATTATTTTATATGCAATTTTTATTGCATTCCATCATCATCACAATTCAAATAAATAAAATTTCAGAATAATACAAGACTAGGAATAACAGTGGTTTGTTGTAATTTTCAGGCGGTTACCTGACTGTTCAAGATTCTCCGTTCAATACGCCAATCGGGGCGGCGTTCCTCCAAGCCGGCCAGGAGATGGGCTACGAAATATTGGACGTCAACGGAGCGCAGCAAACCGGATTCGGCTGGTACCAGTTCACCATACGACGAGGAACCCGATGCTCTGCAGCAAAAGCCTTCCTAAGACCAGTCAGACTAAGACGGAACCTACACATAGCTCTCTTCTCTCATGTCACCAAAGTCCTAATAGACAAAGAAACCAAAAGAGCGTATGGCGTCGAATTCATCAGAAACGGTGACCACCAAGTAGTTTACGCTGATAAAGAAGTCATCTTATCTGCTGGAGCTATTGCTTCTCCACACTTGCTGCTTCTATCAGGTGTCGGTCCAGAAGAACACCTCAAGGAAGTCGGAGTTGACGTCATCCACAATTCTCCCGGTGTTGGCAAAAACTTACAAGATCACATCGCTGTCGGAGGTCTTGTGTTCCAAATAGATTTTCCCATCAGTTTGGTGATGAACAGACTTGTTAACATAAATTCAGCTTTGAGATATGCTGTATCTGAAGACGGTCCACTGACATCAAGTATTGGATTAGAAGTAGTAGGCTTCATAAACACAAAATACGCAAACGCATCAGACGATTGGCCTGACATTGAATTTATGATGACGTCGTGCTCAACGCCGTCTGATGGAGGAACGCAGGTGAAAAGAGCACACAGTCTAACAGATGACTTCTACAATGACATGTTTGCTGAGATTAACAACAAAGATGTGTTCGGTATATTCCCTATGATGCTGAGACCAAAGAGTCGAGGTTTCATTAAGTTACGCTCGAACAATGCTTTGGACTACCCAATTATGGTCCACAACTACCTTACGCATCCAGATGACGTTGGAGTTTTAAGAGAAGGTGTGAAGGCTGCCGTCGCGGTAGGGGAGACTCAGGCAATGAAGCGATTTGGTGCAAGATTCCACAACAAACCGCCTCCTAACTGCAAACACCTCCCACAATACACTGATGAGTATTGGGAATGTTTGATTCGTCAATACACAATGACAATTTACCATATATCTGGAACAACCAAGATGGGCCCGGCCACAGACCCTATGGCTGTCCTGGATCCTCAATTGAGGGTGTATGGCATTGAAGGGCTAAGGGTAATAGATGCAAGTATGATGCCAACTATTACCAATGGAAATATCAACGCTCCAGTTATGATGGTTGCAGAAAAAGGCGCAGACTTGATCAAAGAGACTTGGTTACCTAAAAGACGACGTAGAGCCTTAAGATGTTCCAGGCTAGAACAGTTAGGCATAATTAGAAAACACGACTACCTTTGTAGGATAACGAGATGACGAACAAAAATAAGTAGATAGATAGACCAATCTTTATAGGCCATATCATCGACATAGGTAAAATGACGAGAATAGTCAAAAGGAACTCTTAAACTTTAAAATGAATTTGTTTTGGCCGTACTCAAGGAAGTTAAAATTGTAGTAGTTCAGTATTAATTATACGTATAATAATTTTGATGAACTTTAAGCATTATTGTTACAAATTGGTTCCTATTATTATTACCTAGTAACAAATCTTACGGCGGCAAATAAGTTTTTGGTTCTAAAATAACAATATATATGTAATTTGAATATAGCGCGAATATAAATATAATTATAGTAAATAAATACAATTTAGTAGCACCTAGATGTGATTGCAAATTACCGGGTATCCAAACATATCAAATATTATATTATGTACTTAAAAGTTACCAATCTAGTCGATGTTTTCACAAATAATCTTATAAACCTATATTTAAGTTTCAGAAACGCTTGGGAAATGAATGATGTCAGATTTTGCTTTTATTTTATTATGTTCTACTTGTGAATGACTAAAATAAATTAAAATAATATTAGAACAATGTATAAAATAGATTATGCTAGGTATATGATTTGATGTTGCTAAATCAAAAATATTTTTGGATAGTTTTATTTCTCTTTTCTAATTTTGCAATTTAGATTGACTTTTTTAACATTTACAAGTCAGTAAATTCGTTCACTAAGCTAGTTATACTAACTGAAAATTATGTCTTACTTTTTTTCTATTATGTTATACAACCTGTATTATATTATAAGTTTAACATCACTAATCGTAAATACTTCTTAGTTAAGGGCAAAGCCAAAATAACTAATTATAATTTGTAAATTGATTAAAATAAGGGTGCTTCACAAAGATAGTTCATAGGGTACTTTTACAAAGTTATAAGACACGACGTTGTTAATGTTTATGAAAAAAGGCTTTATACTTTAATGTACAGTGAACAGAACGATAGGCTTAACACTGACAGTTCGATGTTACGCTCATTCCAACCACATGAGGGTGAAAGATCAAAGTGTTACGTCTGGCGAGCCGTTGACTGTAATTAGGTCCAACATAAAAGATATAAAGTAAAAAAGTCCTTGAAAATAAATATTTTTTTATACAATAAAGCTTGTTATTGCTGTTTACGCATTTATCCCACAAAGCTAAATCCTTGATTGAATTAGACATTTCGTGATGACATCGCTAAAACGCCTGATCCAATAATGTGCTGTTATCTATTAGATAGTATAGTTTGCTGGTGTGGTTTGCTTGGTATAATGAATGTAAGGTACACTATTTCGTTTGAAATAAAAAGTAAATAAAATATTTTAAAAGTATCGAGCAAAATTTTGAAGTGAATACTTAACATTTTAAAATCAGTATGTGAAATTCTACGTTTCTTTACTATTTAACTATAGGCTCTGCCAATGTAGAGCAAGTATTCGCGCATAGTTATTTACGTAAACAAGTCGTATTCAGTCACTTTTAATGATGGATTATCGATAATACAAGTTGTAAAGCGATTTTAGAAGAATTACTGATGATGAATTTGCAGGGATAAAAAAAGTGGACGCAATATACTTAATGCCAAGTGTTAGAAGATTCTGATCGGCGGCACCAGAGGGCCTACCATGAGCTGGCTATCGAAAACTTACGTACGTTAAAAACCTATCGAGTTGTTTTTTTTCATACGGACGATTTTAGTTCCTCGCGTAACCACCAGCGGCGCTGCACATGTTTTTCATAGACATATTTACGTAGGCGATATCGAGTGCGTAAGTTTTAAACTCATGGTAGCCCTACAGTTGGCAGCACAATCGGTGTGCAGGTTTCCGATGTATTGCAAAAAGTACATTGAAGACTGAGCTCGCAGAATTCGAAATGAAGAGACAAGTGCCTTAAAGAAAAAGAATGTGTATAAATGTTGTATTAGATTAGTTTAGATAAACTTTAACCCACTTGTAATTGAACTTTTTGTCTATTTTTGAGGTGGGCCCTAACATATACTACTACGACACAGTTCCAGACTAATGCATGTGTTTACAGGAGGGGTAGGCAGAGATCATATCCTGCCTTGTGCTACGGTCCTGGTACATGACTTCCGCTTCATCCATATCTATCAACCTATTCATGCATGCTCGTCGATTACGGGTACTTTTGATACCGTTATAAAAAAATACTAGATAACAAAATAGGATTCACTGATATTACAGGACCGGTAGTAGTGGAATCTTTGAGGCAGGACTCTATGTATATTTGCTTTGTTTATAATTACATATTATATAAAACTGCATCCCTATTTCCCTTAGTCACGACAACACGCGTGCACGGCTGGACCGATTTCGCTAAACTTTTTTGCTGCGTTTATTATTATCAGGAACATAGCGCGGAAGGTTAGTTAGAATATTTATGTTAGAAAGAAAAAAAAAGCGTCTGTCGAGTTGGATGGTTAGCTACATATATGGCTTTCAACGGATATGAAGATGATAAAATAGTGGTTTGTTTGTGTTAATTTTATATTTAAAGTTCTAGTCCTTGCGTAAGCTATTTTTATTAATATTTCTTAAAACGGACATAAGTCAACAACCCACGAGCCCAGTGTCAGACTTATTAAATTTTGTATATATTCATATTCGTACATTTTGATTCCCGTGCCACAAAACTATACAGCTATGCGTTAAGTATTTCGATAAAGTTGCCGTGGCGACCTAAAGATTAGGTCCCAGGGAAGCCTTAAAAATGAGGTCGCTAAGAGTTAATCAGTTGACAATCTACGTTGATCTTTGACCTAAAAGTGTTACTTGTCAGAGCTAAAATACCAAAGAGGTTTGTTACTCAACTGTGAACACAATGAGGCGTTTGTGCGGAGTCACCGCTGTACTAAGAGATGTGGCTTATGCAACTAATTGTGCTTGTACTTTAAATAGGTGGAAAATAATTAGCCAATCACGTTCCACGTTTAGAAAAAGCGCCGATGGCCGAGTGGTTACGGTCGTTGCTTGCCTTGAGAGAGGTCGTCAGTTCAAACCCCATCATCATCATTCTCCTGCCCTTGTCCCACGCTAAGTGGAGTCGGCGCAATATGTGTACTTCTTCCACTCGGGCCTATCATTCGACAGCTCTGTGTCTACTCCTTTCACTCCCATATCATCTCTCATGCAATCCATCCATGTCTTCTTCGGCCTTCCTCTACCATTACGTCCATTGACATTCATACTCATCACTCTTCGCTATGCAAAAATAAAACTCATTTTTCATTTTGTTTAAATTTTTATAAAAGATTAGTGGTCCCGGCGACCTTCCCTGGAGTATCACGAATATTTCAAGACTAAGAGTACCCTAATCGGTTTAGCCGTTCTCGAGTTTTAGTGAGACTAACGAACAGCATTTATTTTTTATATATATTGATAAACAACGCAATTATTCATATCTACACAATTATTTACATAGACTATGCCTCAGTTATGGATATTGTAATACAAAACGTTCACTACATTATACAATACAATATGATTGATAGCTGTCAAAAACAATGTTGTAGTCAGCTTCTTTGTGTATTTAATTACCACGTGTCAAGTTATCTTCTCGTCGACTTAACATCCATTAACTAAACCCGGCAAATAGCCGACAATTATTTAAAGATACTGTCATGTTACCGCTAAACATTCATAAATTAACCTATGATTAAGTATCGGTGTAGTTTGTTGATTAGTGCTCAGTATTTGAACATTACTGGCAGGTTTGATGGAGCGTTTGGGAGTGTCGTTGTCTTTTGCGAAAGGGTGGGGCTTCGACTCTCAGTCTCAATATAATTTGTATATAATTATGATGCGTGTTTAGGATATGTTCTCTGAATAGAAATGTATATTTAGTTATATGGACTGCCGTGGTTTAATATCCATAACATAGGAGAAACTCACACAATTTCAGCTGTACACCTACAATTTGAACCCTGAAGTTTTTGGTCTTTAGACACCGTTTGCAATTAATAAAAGGCCATTAAGGCAATCAATGCAGTACAATTTACATATTATAGAAGAAAATTGTTAGTTACACTATTTATAACTCAAAAGTAGCTTGAACGATTCAACCAATCAACTTTAAAATATTTAACCAACTTCATTATAAATCAGTAATGTTTACAAGGACGGAGTTTGCAAGCTAGCATATTATAATTACAATAGACTGAAATAATACAGCATTTATACAAAAATAACTGTTTACGACACATTGTGGCCATGTCAGCGCACGTAACATTACCATAATAGACCCCGTCGCAGAATTAACTTATACGTAACTTAGCGCTGGCAACGCTCGACCCGTTTCTTCGCATAGATTATGTGATCTGACAATCGATTACAGTTAGTACTGATCGTCTGAGACTAGTAGACTATGAAGCGATTATCTTCAGGAATAAGTTAGTGGTTATATTGAAATATTTTATTATAATGTTGGTAGTTAAGGTGAATATTGGTAAGATATTTCGACTGTTCGTTTCTATATATGGTAAGATTTTAGACTTTCGCGTTCCATTACACTAAAATTAGTCTTTATGTTCATACGCGATATTAGGAGTAGCAAATTACATAGCTACTTACTGCCCGACGTTTGGACTGAGTTACACCAATCGTGGTCGGGCAGTAAGTAGCTATGTAATTTGCTACTCCTAATATCGCGTGTAGACCCATAAAGACTAATTTTAGTCTTTATATGGTGTTTGTGGGATACATACTATAATGAGAACCTCATTAAACTACATCCAATGGGTTATCTGAAATAGGTTACTTAGTTGCGATTGTACAATTTTTTTTATTGTAATGTTATCAATGTAGCAGGTTTTGTTTTCTGTGCAATACAGAATAACTTTTATCTTAGGGGGGGTTAGACCATAGGGTCTAAGTCTGAGTATAGAGGTCTGAGTATAGACTCAAAATAACGATTCAAATGGCTTTATCTCAAAATTGCGTTGATTCAAAAGCTTCATATTTTTACAGCTACAAGGGCTTGCTTATACAAATCATAATTGTAGATAAAAAATTTATACCTTCACGCGATCCCACGAAAATAGTTTATCAAGACATTTGTTTT
Source organism: Maruca vitrata (assembly GCA_039566165.1). Taxonomy (NCBI): domain Eukaryota; kingdom Metazoa; phylum Arthropoda; class Insecta; order Lepidoptera; family Crambidae; genus Maruca; species Maruca vitrata. Next base: position 5,119,769 of record CM076933.1, read on the forward strand.
TCCCAACTGACACACGATGATGGCTTGTAGTAGCCTCGTCATCATCACCGGACATGCGAATGGAACAAATAGGCACCTAACAAATTGATTATTTAAGGTCTGGAAACCTAAACAAATCCTTTCCGGGTCAGGGTGAACAGACTACAATGTTGGCACATGTGAAATCTAATAACGGCCTCAGATCACGGGAAGCAATAAACGGACGGTGATCTCTCCGCGCGGGCAGACGCGTCACTTCTTCAAACGGTGACCATGTTTGTTTTAAATGAGGGAAGTTTCTTCCTTCATTAAATAATTATCACACAACCCAAATACGTATATTAGTAACTTAGTTAGGAGTCGTTTCTCTCCCCAAACTTACGTCCGCATTAGGGACCGTCCCAGCAACGCTCTGAGCCAAGGTCCCCGTTAGGGGGCGCCCTCAGGCAAACGTTGCTCAAAAGTATTAGGAATGTGAGCCTGCCGCTCCCCGCAGTCCAGATAAGCTGCAGAAGCCGTCTAAGGCTAACAACAGCTAAATACTCCCAAAAAAAAATGTTACTTAGGCATTTTGTTACGGACATAAGAAGCGGGGCCCTCAACCATTGCAAGGCCAAAGTGCGGGGCAAGTCTTTGTGAGGCCTTTTGTCTTATGTGGAAAGTTTTTTGGCAACAGTAGGTCTGGTCGAACGGGTAAGTACTTACAGAAATATAGCTAAGAATATCAATATTTTTGCTTAGCGCGAGGCCTCTGCCAGAGAGAGGCCCTGGACGATTGTCGATTCTCTATATTCCCACCTCACTGATGACGGGAAAAGCTTCACAAATGTGAACAAAAAAGGGTAAATAATTACTAAATACCCTATTTTGTCACCTAGGTACTATTTCCCATTCAATACCTTTTCCTTCGTTATCATATTTTATGAAAATCCTTAAGACATCAGACACCTGGCAACCTCACTTTTAGTTTTAGTTTAATGCGTAAAGTTGCGGTTATGGTGACAGCGTCTCTAGGTAATGCTGAATTATTTTCATGATTTCTTTAGTTAATAATAGCAATCGTAAAGTTGCCTTCTATTTGGTCAAACACTACATTTGAAATAAAACAAATTTTAAGGTTCAAACACGCTGTTTAAAATGATTTGACATAATTATTTATAGACGTTTTCATATCCATATCCCCATGACTTCTTCAAGTCTCTAGACTATCTGTGAAGCAAATTTCATTCAAATAGGTTAAGTTGTTTTGACGTTAAAGTGTGACAGAGTGACTTTTGCATTCATAAAATCAGTAAGACCATACCAAACAAATTTACTAGAGATTGAGTTTAATCCCGAGATATTTGCGTATCAGAGACAGGTTTCAGTGAATTGTAACGATAAAATGTTAAGCACTATCGCTTAACATACATCCACGTAAGTAAACTATAGCGGAATGATGGTTGGTATGAAATGCTGGTACTATACAATCCATACTAACAAATAATAGTTTGTCTTCTATACAATTTAAGGTTGTAGGACACATATCAACTCGGAAAGGGATTGTCACTGAAATCGACTCTCATCCCGAGGCGAGGCGATTACGTTACGATACCGATTAATAGTAGTAGCGTTGCAGCAGAGACTAGTAGTTGGCTGTTGGCGCGACTGGCTCGGTGGAACAGTGGTTTCGATTCCCACTCGGGACAAATATTTGTGTGACGAACATCGGTGTTTGTTCCGTGTCTGGGTGTATTGTTAAATATACTTAAGTTTATCTGTGTATCCACTGTTGATCCTGATTTCCGTAACACAAGTGCTTAAGCTACTTACCACGGGATCAGATCAATGTATGTGATGTTGTGTAATATTTAAGTAGTAGTTTCATACGAAGAATACTGAAAGCCAGAGTTAATACATTCGTTGATATGTGTTTTTTTTTCCAACTGGAGTAGCCTTGTCATCATCACCGGACTAGCGGGGGAGTGGATGGCTCTCACCCCCAAATTGATATGTGAGTTGCGCTACGGCCATAAGATACTCGTAATATCCGCTCGCGGTGAAGACGCGCCCAAACCGCCAGTCTAAGTGAATTACTATTGGAACAAGTAAACGCCCGAGTTTTACTTTCACTCGCCGACTCCAGATCTGCTCTTGCGCATGTAGGTGCGATCCGGCAACGACGAACTTGTAATCGTTACTTAGTTAAGTTAAACTTACTTTCAAACACAATTGAAAACAATTCGAATATGAACGCATAATAGTGTTGTTTTTTAACATACAAAGTGGTATATACGACATCTATATTACATATAAATATAAACGAGGCCGTTGAGGTAGTCTTTCTTCTCTCTGTCACTCTAGAAATGTTCTAGAGTGACGACCAAAGAGACGCAGCATCAAAAACACTCTGTGACAATTTGAGCAAAACCGCGGGGCACACTGAATGTTAGAACCGATCGACCATTTGTGGTCTTCACATATCATTATTTTATTATTATGAACAATGGAATTAGTGTAAGCATTAGCTAATATTAGACGACCTTATATTACAGGTGATGTTCAACGTAAATACTCACAGCGTCATATGCAAGAATTGATTATAGTAGTCACAACGACGTTACCTGAAAATAAATTAAAATAGATTAATTATTAACGGACACAATACGTTTTTTACAGTAGAGCAAGTGTATGTACCTACTCAATTTATCGACAAGTGCCAAGAATACATTGTCTAATAGATTTAAACACAAATTTTAAATCGATCAAAAAAGGTTTTTTATTGGTTAATCAAATTCATCGTTACAGACCCGCACGTGGCATGCGTTCGTCACAATTAAGCATCCACATATTAAATAACTCATCCGCAGTAGATGTACACAGATTGTACACTAGTTAGTTTGTTATGGTCTATTTTGATGACGTAACAATCACACAGCGTATGGCTGACCTTAATATTAGCTTAGATTAGCTCATGGCATGTCTAAATATATTGAGTTTAAAATCATTGAACTTTAACTTGCTGTCAATTAGCTTTATTATTTTATGAAATTGTTAATTTTTTGTAGCTTTATAAATATATCATCATCAGCCTATATACGTCCCCACTGCTGAGGCACGAGCAAGTCAACCACCCTGGCCATGTGCGGGTTGGTCTACTACACAACCTAATTTTTTTTTCATAGGTAGATGAAAAATTACAATTGAGGATGTTCATGATTTTAGGTAATTAAGCTTTGAAGTCTTTGATAAACCGAATCGATATGTGTAATTCGTAAAGTTATACGTGTTTAAAGTTCTGACCGTTTGCACTTTTCATACAAAATCAACATAGCGCTATGACGTCACACCGCAACATGCAGTACATTTTTTATACTTTTACTTGTTCTAAAATGTAAATTCGTTTTACAAATACATATATTAATCATGCCAATACATAATGTACCATTGTAAACTATCGACCTAATACTGAAGATGATGTATTTGTATGGGAGTTGTAAATCGAATTGGGATCTTACTTCAAACCAAAAATTGGCGCTCAAATGTCTAATTATCGTTGGTCGTATTTGATATACGCGACAACATCTATCAACTTAATAGATTCGGTAAAAGTTGAATAATAGCTCTTTGCTTGCAGTTAATTGGCCAAATTATTACAACGCTTTAGGCTTCGTTGTTTCAATGTTATACAAATATACGTATATCTTGGATTTATTGCACTGTTTGATGTTCAATTTATTAATGAGATAAAAACGTGTCAATGAGCGATTTGCTTTCACTAGTTTTCACGTATAAAATTAATAAATAAATATGAACATTATGAATCGGGGGCGCGATCCGAGAAAAGCTAAATGAACGATTTTAGTCATTAACATTAACTCGGCGTCATTAAATTTTAATCTTAATGAACGGATTTTATCAATACTCTTTTTGAAACTAATTTATATGTGGGTGGAGTAGGTACGAGGGCGATATAAGCGATAGTGCTAGTGATAGGCAACTTCCATACAATTTTTATGATTCTGAAAAATCCCTCTTACTTTCTTTCATACTTTTTATTTTACCATCCTTCGAAATTATTTATTTATCCATAAACATTGGGAGTTGAGTTGGTCGGGCCACGTCTGCCGGATGTATCCGGAAAAGTGGGCTAAAAGGGTCATACAATGGCAACCGCCCGATGGGCCTCTCCAAAGAGGAAGGTCAAAAAAGAGATGGCGAGATGACCTGGATGCCCATGACAGGAACTGGCCGGCCTTGTCCGCAGATCGACAGCTCTTGAGTAAAATGGGGGATGCCTTTGCCCAGCAGTGTGACAGTATAGGCTAAATAAAAAAAAACATTACGTGTCTTCTTTTTATTTACGTGTGTCCATTTCCCAACGTTCTCGATTTAAGTCAACTACTATTACTTTATTAGGTCCTATAACACTTTAACTTTCGTATTCTTGAATAGAAGAACATCTTCAGGATTGTAAACTGTCATCTTAGCAAAACATACCTACTCTTAAAAATGAAAACGAAAGAAACTCTTTAGCTTGTTAGACAAGCAACCTATTAATATTTATTGACAAAATAGCGATTTAGGTGGCTCATTTCTTCAGAACAATTGAGATTATTTTGAAATTCATCTAAACCCGTTTCTAATCTGCAGAGGAAAGCGTAAAATTAACAAAAACATGTATCTACGGAATACATATAACCATGTTCTGTCTTCTGTGTGATTTATGTGCTGAGTTTAATGTGTTAACTATATAACAAATGCGTGAATTGATTTAATGTAATGCTGACAAATGAGTCTAATAAATCGTGGTTACTGTTCATTCTCTGCTCGGCCTATCTACTTGAAGCGGACTTAATTCCACAATATCTATACAAATCTATAATTAAAATGTCCGTCTGTACATAGATGTAATTTAGTATTAAGTTTGACACAATACTGGCGCTTTGGGAAACTGTAAGCCAGTATGTGATAAATAAATATTATAATTAAATATATGTATATGTAAATGTCTGTCTGTACATGGATTATATGTGATAAATAAATATTATAGGAGACCTTTATCTAAGCAAATTCCAAATTCCAAAACAATCATTGTACGCTAATATTAGAAATAAATTATCCGATCTAGATGGGGTTTTCAGCAATATATTGCTGTAAAATGAAATGAAAAAAAGGTAACACCTTAAGTGAAGCTTACCGCAATACATTACTTTTTGGTGTTTGGTTCATATCAATCAGTTCATAAACAAAAGAGTTATGCTAATTTAAAAAATCACGTCGGATTTTCCGGGCGTTTTTATACGCGGGAAAAGCTACGCTCCCTCGCCAATAGATTGTTTAGGTGTTTGAGGTTAACCAGGGGGTTAACCATGATCGAGGATGATTAGGTCCGCGTTTAGATGTGGCATAAAAGCATACATACATAGAATCACGCCTTTTCCTAGAGGGGTAGGCAGAGATCGCTTCCTGGCATAATATCATAGCACATCATCATCATCATCATCATCATCATCATCATCTTCGCGTTTTCCCGGTTGCATCCTTGCGGAGCCCGGGGTCCGCTTTCCTACTCCTAACTCTCCACTTCGCACGGTCTTCGGTATCCTTTACGGAGAGTTTGTTAGCACGCATGTCATCCACTACGACGTCAAGCCAGGCCTTCTTGGGCCTTTTCCTTCTGCCGGGACCCGGCGGTAGTGACATGGCTAGACACTTGTTCCCTACGTAGTTTGCCGGTTTCCGTAAAACATGACCGTACCAACGTAGGCGGCACTCTTGCAGTTTATCAGCGATGTCTCGGACATGAAGGCTGCCGCGAATACGGGAGTTCTTTACGCGATCTGCTCGCGTAACTCCCGACATCCAGCGCAGCATCTTCAATAATATCATAGCACATATAATTCATTAAAAATGAAGTAAGTCTGTAAATATTTTGCACTATATACTATTATACTTATAGTATAAGGTTTAACATGTTTTCAACGATACAAAAATGAACACTGGTAAGTACTAATATTGTCAAACGTTTGTTTTACTTATTCGACATTGAACGGTTAAACATATTAAAATATCGCTTACCATATTACCGGGTAGCAATCTTATATAGGAAGCTTTAACAAATTAACATGAGATATAATATGTAAACTTATATTTGGCCCAAAAATATGTCGCGCGGCCGCTATAAAAGTGGGTTATGCAATATTTATATCGTAACACTGTGTTAATTTATAATTTATTGGTATTTTATTAATGTCTGCAGTGTTATTAGGTCTCTAAGACGCGGTAATATGAATAATGAGTGCGGACTACTTAACAAGTAAACCTACAAGAGTTTTATGATTTCCGTAGCAATTTAATAGAGGTAGTTTAGGGCGAGATTGTAAGTAAGGAAATGGGAGATGCTTCGTTATTTATTGTTTGTCTAATAAACTAGTATTATACATAGATATATTTACATAAACAAAATTCTATGTATGTAATGTAATTTCTGACTGTATTTCTTAAAACGAAATATGTATTTTCTTTTTTCACAAGAAATATACGTAAAGGTATGTTTAAGCATTATAATCCCTTTTTAAAGTACAATTTGAAGTAATTTACTTTGACGGTAAATGGATAAATAAAAAATACAACTATCGTACGATATAGAGCGGAAGATTAAATATAGTTTTTTACAGTTACAATAACCTTATGAACCAATTATGTACCAAAATGTTCCTGGTTTCTTCCAAAACACTCTTCATCAAGTCTTGAACGTCCAAGAACATGCCTTTACATGTTTCAGCCCGTTTACGAGGCTAGACACGTCAGAGGCCTATTCTCACGCAACAGGCCGATACAAATCTAATGTACACGATGTATATGATCAAGATCAACACGCTTTCTATCTTCGGGCAGGAAGCGTCCGGGAAATTACGAGTCCGATGTAATGAGGAAAATGTTCTACACAATGTGACACATTGTCTATGCTCGATGGCGCGAAAGGTAGTTTTAGTTTTAAAGATTCCACGGCATTGGCATCTAGGACGTACAGCCAAATCTTGACCCTTTAAATGCTTTAGGTGATTTCGAGATGTTTGTGTAGGGACTAGGGATATTCACAAACGTCTTGGATTCGGAGAGTTAGCGAAAAGCTTTGAAAATAAACGCTACTGTCAATCCTGTGGAGGTTCTAAAAGAATCGGAATAAGTAAAGTTTCCAAATCAAAATTTTATTACCTTCTCGACGCTTACTTTGCCAATAAAGTGGCTGGAGACGTGGATCCAATCTAAACCCCCGGGACATGTGGAGGATCATTGCATGGTTATTTATCTATCAAAGTATACAAATGCTTAAACAACCGTATAAGCTTTAATAACTGTTACAATGGGTCACGATAAAGGAGTAGCAGTAAGTTGCTATACTTTCTGCCTGACGTTTATGCCAATTATTAATGTAATGGAACGCGAAAGTCTAAAATCTGTTAAAGCTGTTTTGACTAACCCGACCAGTAATAGACAGCCTAGCCTACCAAAAAGATGATCGACTGACACAAAAAAAACAACAACCATTAACAAGTTATACATTATGAAACCTTCTTCTTTACTCCACATTACCGAAACGTCTAATCTAAACATCATCTAAGTTTGCATACTCGTATCAAGTACACGCGTACTAACGTAATCCGTTCATAACACAACAATCAGCATAGAGGTTGTTACTCATTCAATAATAGCTCTTATGGTGAGGTAATAAGGGTGAATGGCCGTGGAAAGTGCAAGGAGTTTGTGAGGAGTAGTCGGAAAGGTGCGCGCGCGCAGTCAGTGCCGGGCTAAGAGTCGGAGTCGGCTCTCGCGCCGCGGACCGTACCAATATGTGGATTGATCTGTAGTCAGTGTTATAAGCGGGATTTGGAGGATACATCTTACTCCCCTTTTTCATTGGTAAGTGTTTTGTTGATGTGTCGTTTTAAGGGGTAGTTGGAAGCTGGTAATATCGTTAATGTGTTAGATTTAAGTATTTTTTTGTTATGATAGTGTAAATTAATTTAGAAAGGACAATTACAATTTTCATGTAAATACTAATACCGTATGTAAGTGGTATAATTCAGTGTTATTTTTCAAGGGATGATTCGAAACTGATAAACTCTACAATTAGTATTTCGTGTTGTTCTTGTTATGCGAATGCAAAGCTTTTATTTCTATTTAGACAGAACAATAACAATTTTATTGTAATATAGATAATAGGACGGATATATTATATCGAAAACGTAAATAGGAATGTTGGCATCGACAATAGTTTATGCTAAAATTTTGTACATCGTTTAGTTAAACGATAAAATGTTTCACGCATATTAGGAAGACTCTATATCGTACTTAATATAATATCGAAAACGTAAATTAAAAAGTTCCCATCAAGAGTACTTTACTCTCGGATTTGGTTAACCGATTTAGTAAAAGATAACATGCACGATACATCCACGCCTATTAAAAATACTCTCTAATAAAAGCTAGATACTTTTTAAAGAGATGAAAATAAGATTACATTGTACGTTAGATGTTCTTCAGCTCCTTTTTTAACCGACTGCGCGACACAAACGAGTGGTAATGTGTTCGAATTAAAAACTTTACAGTGTCTAACCTAAATGATTGATGACTGAATACTGAAGCGGTAATAATTAGATAATTGAGCGCTGATTTGCCCATTTATGAGAAAGCATAAATTTTCCGAATCCGGAAAACGTTACAAAAACGTGTTAATAAAGGGGAAGTCTCCTAAATCATGTTATAGTGAGCTAATTTCTTAATGATTTTGGTTCTTCAAATCACCACTACATAATACAAAACAAAGTCGCTTCCGATGTCTGTCCGTCCCTATGCTTAGATCTTTAAAACTACGTAACATATTTTAATGCGGTTATTTTTAATAGGGCCATCGCTTATAGAGTTCTAGTTACCCTAGTTTAGGGTAGACCCGTGCCTCAGTAGTGAGGACGATAATGGGCTGATGATGATAATGATGATGATTTTTAAAAGAAGGACTAAGAAGAAGTTTTAAATGTGTAATAGCTAGCTATTAGCTAGTAAGTGTGAGTGTTTTGAGTCAAAACTCACACTTACGATTAACGCACTCAAAACTTATGAGGAAATGTTACACCGGCCGTGTCCCCAATACTCGCACGATGACAATTGTTTTCTTCAGACTGATATGTTGGTTCAGAGCCTTCCGCTAAGCGATACTTCGGTGTTGTTTATTTTGACGGTGTATTTCCGCTGTTAAATGTCTACAAATGTATTACGTGGTATAGTCTGGTTTAAAATCTAGACATAGTGATGTCAGAATGGTAAAGGCGCACTAATATGAATTGACTATGTCTGTACAGTGATTAATAGACAAATTAAACAAAGTGTATTGTGATTGCCCAAAGTAAATTTTTGGTTTATTTATATCGATTTCTGCGAATTACAGTTACTTTACTACATACTACTACTACATCTTTCTTCAGGCGGTTTGTTTAGTTTTGAATTCATTAAGTTTGTGAAATATTATATATATGTAAAGAAAGTAATTATATTTATGTAAAGAAAATTCAACCCCACTAAATAGTAGAATTTTCTCAGTCCAAGGTCACCTAAACTTATACCTTTATTAAAAATTATTGACTGGCTGGGCTGGACTGGCTTTACTTCAATCGACGATTATCGGATTTTGCACAGGTTGCTATTATTGACATATCAAAATTGCAGGACTTGATAAGTTGGTAAATTAGAATAAAGATGATACTCCATCCGAATTTACCAGCTGGCATAATTATTTATTAGCATAACGATTATCTTCTCATTCAAATTCAAACTTAGCCTAGATTCGATGCAATCTACATAAGTACATATATACCCTTCGTAATTATTTATTACGCTAAATAGGCATTTTGCAACTTTTGCAAGCCGCTTAAATTCAGCGCATTGAGTAACATAAGCACAAAACTGTACTCAACACAACTGACACGAATAAAAATTGGATTGCCCCCAATCCAAGATATAGATTATGTCTGAGAACACGCGCCATAAATAAGACAAGGATCGCATAATATGCCCCAATACGTACATTCAATAACCCGATAAGGTGGTTGTGTAATGGTTGTGTTATATTGAAGATTATGCGAATCAGACGAGATGGTTTTAAACGTTGTTTCGTTGTTGTTTAAGGTTTCTTCAGGTGATAATGTAACAATTTTGTTGTTAATTATAATTTTTCCTGGCCAGGTGTTAAATAGCCAACATGGTTAATAATATTACAATCTTGACAATGAACATATTAACTTGATATACTCATTGTCAATTTAAGTGAAGACTGGCTCGGTGGAACAGTGGTTAGCGACCCAGGTTCATTACCTACAGTTCCAAGAGTCGTGGGTTCGATTCCCACTCGGGACAAATATTTGTGTGACGGACATCGGGGTGTTTGTTCCGTGTCTGGGTGTGTATTAAGTATATTTAAGTATATTTGTGTATCCACTGTTGATTCTGATATCTGTAACACAAGTGCTCAAGCTACTTACCACGGGATCAGATCAATGTATGTGGTGTTGTGTAAAATTTATTTATTTATTTAAGTCGAAACTGAAAGGATATTTGACATCTTTTCTGTCCGAATTGTTTTCGATGAAATTATCAACTTATGCGTAAAATATTTACTTATTGATCTGATTTAGGTACGAATAAGACTGCATGGATAATAATGTTACGGATAACAGAACGAACAAAAGAATAAACAAATAATCTGCTGCGTTGAATTCTCGATAATAAAAAAATAACACATCCCTATACGGAACGTTTTCTGTTTGTTCCGGTCTTAACACAATTTTTGTACTGGATAGGAATCGAACCCCTGACCCGCAGGCGAGACAGCGGTCCTATCAAATGCGCCTTCAAGCCAAGTTTATCTGTATCATCATCAACCCAGATAAGTCCCCACCGAAGGGAACGACCCTACCCTAAACTAGGGCGATCAAGCCTTAGGCATTTAACAGTATACTAGTGACCCACGCTCGTTTTGCTTCCGGTAAATCTATACTAATAATAAATCTGTAAGGGTCGGTCATGGAGTAAGTTAGTTTGTTTTCAGAGATATTGTGTTTATAGACTCAATTTATGATACTGATACTAATTTCACGATTTTTAGATTTTTTTTCTGTATGTGTGTATGTATGTATGATCCTCCATAACTCTTAAACCAATTATCCGAAATTCATGAAATTTGGATAATTGGTAAATAAAAACACATAGACATCTGGGACACAGGACAGACTATTTAAATTCTAGCTCCAGTTATGATAAAACGTGGCCCCCATACAAACCTAATTGTAAAAATCGAAATGTAAGCGAACGGAGACGCGGGCACAGCTAGTTTTACATAAAAACCTCCCTCTTGAATCCCTCTATGTATTAAAGCTACATCAAAATCCATTCCACAGTTTTAAAGATTTGAGCATACATTGGGATATAGGGACATATAAGGCGACTTTGATTTTTGACCAGCGCCCCAGCGGCTTGTACCATGTTTTATCCTATGTTTATTTTTTCTTATTTTTGTACGTTTGTGGTAAATCACTACATAGCATAAATAAGAATTAGTTTTTATTTATGCTATGTAGTGATTGAACCCAAGTTCCATTGTGGGTCAAAGTTCGGAAGTTCGGAACAGACTTTTAGTGCGATTTGCAGCTACTTTATTTCTCAATACGAAATTGGATAATATAATTATCATGATATTATCGGATTAGTTTCACGCGTGATGCGTCTTTCTACAACTTTATGGCTAAACGAGTAGAAAGGTTTCTCTATGGTGCATTTTCCACTTACTCATGACTGACGTTGAAAAACCGTCGGTCATCGGTCTAAGATTGATACTAGACTAGATTCTGAAATCCTAGCGTATTGCTATCCATTTAAATATTATGACAAATGGCTTTTTCAGTAATTCATAAATCTTTCAACGGAGATGACGATGAAATAATTATTAACCTAAGTTTTCGCTTTGCTGTTGTACAACTTGTTGTGCTTTATTAAAATAAAGGTCATACAGCAAAATATTTTTTTTATGTTTCACATTTAAACGTTTAATAAGAAAATGTTTAACAGCGACATTTATTCGGATCATAAAGCATCGGTTTGTTTGTTTTTTTTTTATTTTCAATTATTCATCTTTGATATCAGAACATCATCATCATCATCATCAGCCCATTTCTGTCCACTACTGGACATGGGCCTCTCCAAACGCACGCCACTTCTCTCTATCAGAACATGATTACAGAAAATCAATTTATGGCTGAGTTTAATAATAGTTATACTATCCTTTATTTTTTTAAAACGATATAGATGTTTTTTTTCAGACCATTACAATTCAAAGGAAACATTTATCTTCGGCCCAATCTCACGATAAGTGCACTGTGTGTGTAAACATGACTTAATGTACAAGTGTGACGAAATAATTATGTTTTAATTGCACTTTTGAGTATCATAATGCGTTTCGAAACATATTTTGAGTTACGAGTCGGTTGCTATGGTCTACTTAAGCAATCTAGATTTAGCTTTCTCTAGATATCGGATCAAGCTATGTTAAGCTATGGTATCCTATAAAAGTGGTTTGTGGACTGGTTTAATATATTTTTGGGTAGAAACGGGCAGAAATACTTTATTGTAATAAACAGATCATGGTTTGAACCAACATAAATTATCTTCTTATATATAAAAATGAATTGCCGTTCGTTAGTCTGACTAAAACTCGAGAACGCCTGAACCGATTTAGCTAATTTTGTTGGTTTTTTAGATAAAAAATCAGTATTGGCGTTATGAAATTCGCCGGGACCACTAGTATAAAATAATTATAAGACGAGACAATATGAATGACAGTATTGGCTCTACAATTTAGCATATATTATGTAGAGCCAATACTGACACTCCTTACTCTACAAACGTTGACTTCATGTACTTTACACCTCAGTCAAAATAATTATGTTAGTCCAAAACAGGGGAGCCAGACCATTTAAACATCAGATTTAATTATATGTTATTATTAATCATTATGTTGTATAAATTAGTCACCGTAGTAGATATTGCGTTAAGCCCCTGTGAATTTGATTAAATCTTAAAGAACGCGAATCTATTAAATATTAAAACGAATTCTAATGTTTAAGTTACCTCTAAATACTTTCCTTCGACCCTTCCTCTAACCTTTAAATCCAACCTTCATGTTATCATGCAACACAATCTAAAAAATGTATAAAAATTCAAATAACAAAAAAAAACAATTGCAAAACATAACTTCATGGAGGCAGCAAGACAACTTCCTATACTAATAAAAAGCTAATAAAACACGTATAATCCGTGGCTTAGTTTTATATTTATCAGGGCGTTGTAAAATTAACGCTTATTTAGTCAAAATAGATGTTCAGATAAAACAAAAGATGTAAAGATACATGGTTAACAACCCAGTTCCACTAATTACTATGATCTAATTACTGGGCGGCCCACAAAGGGCTTAGCGTATGTAATAATCCCTTGCATAATCGTGGCTTGTTCATCACAACGAATTCAAACTTTTCTCTGTAGACAAAGGTAAAGTGATGTATCAATTTGTACTTCCCAGGTGGGTAATGCTCGATCCACAAGGGTCTGACAGTTGATCTACTTATAATTTTAAACTGTCATGGTTACACACGAAGTTAGCAAAAAGGTTATATCACAATTTATTGATTATAACTTTTTTTAAGCTATTGCATAGCTTTTATCGCGGGCTTTGAGCGCGGCGACCGAACCAAGAAATTCCGTAACGAAAAAAACCTCACAATCGTCTAATTTCGTTTCAGTTCGGTAGACTTAGGCACGGTGTTTGTGTGCGTGCGGTTAGACGTATTGTACGACTCTACGAAACTTGCACGAATCGAGACGAGCTGCTCCGAAATCGGACGATGCTATGCAATAGCTATACCGCGGCAGTCCCCGAGTGCCACACGTCTTTTTTTTATTTCAATTAAAAAAGTTCACATCATCTAGAAATTATAGAATGATTAATATATTATGTGGGTGCACCCGACATTGTACCTTCACTCTTTCTCGCGATTAAAGCACGCATGAAATTGATAAAAACTTTAAGTATTGTTAAATTGCTATTATGTAACATGATGAGTTACGTTTGCGATCGCTTTTGGGAACACAAAACCAGGACAATATCATTGTTTATCGCCATTATTAAGGTTGCAGGAAATCATTAATTCAACTTGAAGTTTTAAATCTAGCTTAGCTTACATTTGGATTCTCAGTTGATTTTAAAATATATTTCGTACATTTATTAATCACAGAGAAAGTTAGCTTACTCCATAAATTTAGGTAAAACCTTAATTATATGTATAACGTGGCCATTTTTTATTTTAGCAGGAGCGTGACATCTGCAAAAGCTTTAAAGCTTTGAATACAAAATGGCATTTTTTACTAAGTCAAGTGCTCCAGGCTGACCAATTTGTACGAAAAACATATAAACACAAAAAACATAAGACAATTTTCTTATACTCCAACATTCAGGAATGTAAAGTAAGTTTAGGTTTTACTAAATAGCGTAAGAACAAAACTAAAAGCTTTTTGCTGACCGACGGCACCGTTTGTAATTGGACGAAATATAAAATTTGCCTGGGACATACACAATATCAATTTTTAAAGTATGTATAATTATTTTTCATAAGCATGCATATTGCACTTACAATATCTAAATAATTGTCATATCTTGTTCTTCAGACAATTGTTAACAGAATTTATAATCTCAATTAAACTGTTTTTAATTCAATCCTCAAAATACTTACGCTGCACTGTAAATTAAAGTTTATTTATTATTAATGAGCATTAGAAGCTAGTCAATTGAATAAATGTTTGCGCGAGGACTTAATCATGTGTAAAAGCAGAAATTATGCCCCTTATAAAATGTGCAAAACCATTTCACTTTGATATTAACATTATATGACTATGTAAACGGCGTCTTGTGAATATCAATTCAGTTTATGTGTGTTATAATGTCAATAAATTTGAATGTGTTAAGAAACATTTTTATATCCATGTCAGATGAATTCATTTCCTTGTGCAAGAGTTTAGGTCAAAGTGTGAAGATTGATCGGGAAGTATATGGCCGATTGATAGAGTATGCAACTGCCGCAAGAACCTAGAGGTCCCGGGTTCAGGGTTCCAGTCGATACCAGATCGTGTGAGTTATTTTTCTATATTACTCAGCTCGGACTCAGGAAGTTGTGATGAAGCCGGTGGTCCTGCGCCTGATCCGTCATGGATAGAAGACTCACTGAATTACGGGAGTGAGGGAAGACTTAGAAGTAGAGAATGCACTTGTGTTGGCCATGCAACGCCTCCATTGAGATCGGCCGCCATGGCCTAAAACGGTCGGATTCCTTAATTTTTATGTATCTATTGGAATAGAGCCATTTTCGCTTCAAATATGATTCCATGTTTATTTCATTCTAAAATTAATCAAAGACAAGATCCATAATGAAGGTATTTTGCTCAATCGAAAGGGCGGCTCCCTCTACTGTATTCCATGGACATTGGCAATCAAATGAGTATATGTTAAGGTACACACGTACGATTATTTTAATTATACTATGATATGCTTTAAACTCAACAAGTCATGGCCGAATATAACGCAGGAAACACAGTAACATATTCAATGTTATTTGATAGTGTGGAAATACTTCTTTACGATCTTATCTGTTGCACAAAGCATTTAGAAATACACGTAGCCAAACCATTCCTTAGCTAATATGTATATACTCACGAGTAGCCAAGCATTGAACCTCTAAAACAACTGACGGTGTTAAATTATTCTTTAAGTAAGAATATTTCTTATTGTGATCGAATAAGAGCTTTATAAACTATCGTGCATAATTATAAGACAATAATAATTATCTCTATAAATTGATCGTTAATAGACTGGTTCTAAATAATACTTACGGGTGCGAAAATTTATGTTTTTAGGCATTTCATTTGCTCAATTAAAATTGTTGTTAAAATTGTTCGAACACACGTGTTACAAAAATTTGTCTATTACTATATTAAATATGAATTGATCAGCATATAAAAATGCTTTGATCTGACAGTGGAAATGTTTTAGTACTACTTCTGACAGATCATTTTATTTTATTTGCATATTTGCACCCACCGACCACATTTGTAAGAATTTAAACTCAAATGTAATACATAGTTTAGAGTATGACACCTTTTTACGAGGCTTCTATAGAACTCATAGAACTCATTAAAATAAATAAATAAAAAAACTTTGGGACCTCTCCACACACGGCCACCTAACTACAAATTAAAAAAAGCTTGTACTATGGGTGTCATATACTGATTTACTACATACACAGATATTTATAAATACTTACTTAAATACATATTTACACCGAGACACGGAAGGTAGACCGATATGACTGCTTTTAGTTCTACCGTCCGCGTCAGTCTCGCAAATCTAAAGTCGACACGTGATCATGGCGCTTTCAACAGTGCCCAAATATCGGGAGTTCCTAAAAACAAAACAACATGGTAAATATCCCGGACATTTCCAGTTCACAAACACAAATGTTCATCACATGTATGTTTTAAATGATGAAAATTGGATGAAAATAGAACGTACGACTCTTGGAACCGTAGCCAGGGTCACAAACCACTGTTTCATTGAGCGAGTCAAATCATACAGGACTTTTTAAGTCCGGGCTTTATGATGTCTAAGTCCATGCTAAGACGTGCTTAAGTTTTTGCGAACCGAAGAGAACCTGATGATTATGAGATCCATAATAAGATTACGTACATTCGTATTAATTATAGCCACACCACAAAGTTTTACTTTGTGCCAAGCAATATGCGTTCTTATTACAAAGGCCTCTTTTTAAGATCACAACCGTACACATTAACTCTGAAATATGTTTAATTTTGTACACTTTCACTGCGGTTCTTATGTACAATGAGATTAATTAGACATTCATATTTTTACGTGGTTGTAAATAAATAGAAAAACATTTTTAGGAACAAATATACAAATGTGTATATTTTGGAATATAAAAATATCCGATCAGCCAACTGAAGAGGTTATAAGGTTAAAGGATCATCATCATCGTCATCTCTAGTCTAACCTGTGACCACGAGCGCTGTAAAGAGCTCGGAACGACGGGTCTCTACATAATATGTTTAGAATAACATAGCTTTCCGAAGCACGGGCGTACATCCGCCCACTACTTGCTTTTGGGCTGAGTCATTTTCAGCTACTAAAAACTCACACAAATTTGGCCTGGCCCAGGACTCAAATCCTGAACCTCTCGTGCTTCTCGCGGATTGCCAGTAGACCAATGAGGCAGTAACAAATGATGTATTCGTTTGGCATAAATGTATATTTTTTTGTAACAATCATTATGATTATGCTAAAACTGCACGAATCGAGGTCTTGACCTAACTCTCCTCTGATATTATTTATAATTGATTTCAAAACGAGACGTAGCATAGTATCTGGGATGGATGTAAATTGAATCTGCTGCTCAAGTAGCCATTTATTCATCACTCAATTGGCTTCATCAACGCAGCTTTGTATGGGTTTGTGCGCTGTCAATCATACTATTGCACATATGATGCAACATACACCATTTATATAGGAAGCACTTTGCCAAATATATTTCTAGTTCGACTATCGAATACAATATTTTATCAAAACCAGTAGCTATCTTTATAAAGGTAACATTTTTTTACCTTAATGTGCGATTTACTTTAAAATTTCTTACAGAACAACCTTATCGAGACGAAACACAACGATTTTTTTTTTGGATAAGTTTAGTACAATATTTCCTTTGAAAGTTTAGTTTATTTTAACAATATATTTTAATTAAAGTTACATATAAAGGTTAAGTCTTTTCAGCCTGACTTTCCTTTTACTACCAACACATAATCTTGAACGCAAAGCTGTTTCCTTGCTATAAATAGACCAATATTTACATCTAAACAGGTTTTAAAATGTTTCCGGCGGTAATAAAAGCTAGTTCGAAATAAATTAGTACCATATCCAAGTGTTAATATAACATTCAAGTCCTATGATGATGGTTTTAATGCAATTAAAAAAGCACTAGCACATAATGAACAATCTATGTACATAACTGTGTGGGTGTGATTATGTATTTAATTATCTAAATATATATAACTCAAAGGTGACTAACTGACTGACTGACATAGTGATCTATCAACGCACAGCCCAAACCACTGGACGGATCGGGCTGAAACTTGGCATGCCGATAGATGTTACGACAGAGGCATCTGCTAAGAAAGGAATTCCCGAAATTCCCACGGAAACGGGAATTAGCGGGAAAATCTTTTTGTATGTAAAATCTAAACCGCTTAAGTTAAACGCTTTAAATTTGACATGCATGCAGGCCAACGTCTACGGAAGTACTCTAATTATTTTATACCGACCATATTTATCTATGACCTTGTATTTGAAACTTCCCAGTTGCGAACCCCAAATCCGTTCCTGTCTCAAAAATTCTAAGCATGTGTGACAACAAATTAATTGCAATTACATCCATGACTAAACAGACGTCAATGTAATCGGTTCTAAAGACAAGAAAGACGTTATTCCCTTCCAAACTCCGGGTGTATATAAAATCGATTGCAGTTGTGGTAGTTCTTATATTGGACAAACCAAACGGACTATAGCCGCGAGGGTGAAAGAACATATTGCAGCTGTTAAAAATCGACAAACGAACAAGTCCGCGGTCGCTGAGCACCTATTGGAAATGGGTAGTAATCATTGGATGGAGCTACATGACCCGAAGGTCCTCTCAACAGATCGTCACTATCACACAAGAATAGTGCGAGAAGCTATTGAAATTAAGAAGCACAGAAATTTCAATAGGGAAGATGGATTCAAGTTATCATCGGCATGGAACCCAGTGATTAGTAAGTGCATACCGCGGAAAGTTACGTCTAATATGAACCCGGATACAGTGAGTGTAGTGTGTCAGACAAATGTGGGTAGCTGTACAAATGACATTAGTGCTGGTTCGGGGGTGGATCAAGAAATTCACA
The DNA here is from genome assembly GCA_039566165.1 of Maruca vitrata. Lineage (NCBI taxonomy): Eukaryota > Metazoa > Arthropoda > Insecta > Lepidoptera > Crambidae > Maruca > Maruca vitrata. Next base: position 5,138,828 of record CM076933.1, read on the forward strand.
ACCGCTGTGGCAGACGAAGACGAGCTGCGCCAGTTCGCTCGCGACCACGATTGGTGTAACCCAGTCGAAACGTCGGGCAGTAAGTAGCTATGTAATTTGCTACTCCTAATATCGCGTGTAGACCCATAAAGACATATTTTAGTGTAATGGAACGCGAAAGTCTAAAATCATACATTACAAACCGGTATGGGCCGGAGTTTGTGTTAAAAATAAAACATCTTGAATACCTTCGTAAGAAACGAGTGCGTCTTGAAACGTCATTGGCATTTTTAACTAAGTGTCGTGATAGTGCAGTGATTCCTACGTGTGTGATTTTAAAACCGCGTAGGGATATATACCGTTCGGAAGGTATTCTACATAACGCCAGTGTTCGTCTGCTCAAACAGCTTATTCGTAACAGCTACTACCAATTAAATTGTGTACAGAGTGAGTTGTTAAAATTACATTTGGAATGCAGTGTGGTGTTTACTAGTGAGGTTTTTGATAAGGTTGATCAGATAACGTTTGCACAAGCCTCCCGTACGCTTGAGTTGAGTGAGGCGACGCATAACCGTAAGTACGCTCGGTTGTGTACCCGGCAATTGCGTTTTTATAATTCGTCGTCGCGGGTACCCACGGATGGCGCGACGGAGGTACGTTCGGATGCATATTCTCAGCGTACGGTTATCAATTTATCAAATGAATCGCTGGATGTACCTACTATAAATGTATTGGCGAAAGGGATTAATTTTGCATTGACGCCGCAACGAGTACCGTTTGAAAACATAGTGTGTAGCTTAGAACAAACAATAGCGCGCAATAAAATTCCACCCACAGATGCCGAAATATTGAGGCAGGATGTGGCGGTTATCTTACGCAAATCTAAGTTACCACGAAGTAATATCACTACCGAAGAACGTTTAGCCTTAAAAACACTTCGCAGTAATGAGAATGTTTTAGTACTGAGGGCCGATAAAGGAAATGCCACGGTAGTGATGAATACCGAAGACTATGTTTCAAAGATGAGGTGTTTGTTGTCCGATACGAATGTATATAAGCAGGTGTCATATAATCCTACCGCCAGAGTGACAAGACGGATCCGGACCTTAATTTACCAGCACAAAGATGTTTTTACAGAAGACGAGTTCAATCACTTGCACAGGCCTAAACCTACTCAACCACCTAAACTATATGGCTTGCCTAAGATACACAAAAGTAATATTCCGTTGAGACCGATCGTAAGCCAGATCGACTCGCCTACCTATGACCTGGCGAAACATATAGCTGGAGTGTTGCAGCCGTTAGTTGGGGGTACACCGTCTTTTGTGAAAGATTCATATCATTTTCGGGATATTATAAAGAACATCAGGCTAGAACCCGGAGACATTATGGTTAGTTTTGATGTTGAGTCGCTTTTTACTAATGTCCCGCTAAAGGAGTGCCTTGAGGTCATTAAGTGTAAACTGGAAGATCATGAGTTGCCTAAAGAGTATATTGTTCTGATTGAAAATTGTTTAGACGGAAATTACCTTTTATTCAGAGAGCAGTACTACCTTCAGATCGACGGAGTGGCAATGGGCAGCCCTTTGGCGCCGGTTATTGCCAATATCTGGATGGAACATTTTGAAAATCAAGCATTACGCAAGGGACCTTGTACTGTGAAACTGTGGAAGAGGTACGTTGATGATGTATTTTACATCATCAGTGGTAGTCAACTAGAAGTCGAACAATATTTGACACATTTGAACTCGCTACACTCGAAAATAAGGTTTACATATGAACTGGAGAAAGATAGATCCTTGGCCTTCTTGGATATGAAAATTTGTGCGAAACAGGATGGGACCCTGGCTCACTCTGTATACAGAAAACCTACACACACGGACAGGTATTTACATGCCTCTTCGCACCACCACCCCAGACACCTTCAATCTGTTGTGTCTTCGTTGATAAATAGGGCGTATGATCTATGTGACCCTGAGCATATACAGGCAGAGCTCGTGCATGTTCAGGAGGTACTGAAACGCAACGGATATAGGACGCCGGGGCGGACTAGAAGGCGAAATACAAGGGAAGGGAACCCAGAGGTTAATCGGCAATCAGCATTTTTACCTTATATAAGAGGTATAACGGATAAGATTGGAACAGTTCTAAAACAGTACTCCATTAAGACTGTATATACTCCGTTAAATAAAATGTCAAAAATGTTGCGTACACCGAAAGACGTTATTCCCTTCCAAACTCCGGGTGTATATAAAATCGATTGCAGTTGTGGTAGTTCTTATATTGGACAAACCAAACGGACTATAGCCGCGAGGGTGAAAGAACATATTGCAGCTGTTAAAAATCGACAAACGAACAAGTCCGCGGTCGCTGAGCACCTATTGGAAATGGGTAGTAATCATTGGATGGAGCTACATGACCCGAAGGTCCTCTCAACAGATCGTCACTATCACACAAGAATAGTGCGAGAAGCTATTGAAATTAAGAAGCACAGAAATTTCAATAGGGAAGATGGATTCAAGTTATCATCGGCATGGAACCCAGTGATTAGTAAGTGCATACCGCGGAAAGTTACGTCTAATATGAACCCGGATACAGTGAGTGTAGTGTGTCAGACAAATGTGGGTAGCTGTACAAATGACATTAGTGCTGGTTCGGGGGTGGATCAAGAAATTCACAACCGCTGTGGCAGACGAAGACGAGCTGCGCCAGTTCGCTCGCGACCACGATTGGTGTAACCCAGTCGAAACGTCGGGCAGTAAGTAGCTATGTAATTTGCTACTCCTAATATCGCGTGTAGACCCATAAAGACATATTTTAGCGGTTCTAAAGAGCTTTATAAACGTCGATCGCAATGTTGAGAAAGAACGGAAGTGTCTTACGAAACACGTTCATTATTTGTTTATGTGTATTTCATAATATTAATATTTATTTATACATAGACACACATACGAATCGCTGACTCATGCAGCGATGTGTGTCAAAGAAGTGTCCGACAAAGAGGTGTGCTACTAAAGTTACCTAGTTTTCTGTAGCACAACTCTTGCTGGAAATTTTTGGGTATAGTACATAAATGAAAATTGTTACACCGTGTTATTCTAAGTTGTTAAATAAAGGATTTATTCCTTATTATTGTTTTTTTTTTTTTGGTAGCCATGACTAGTTTATTTTTATTTGTTGTTTTTAATGCTGTTAAAGCTTAATGTAAATTTAAAATTTGAAAAAAATTAAAAAAATTCACATTCATGATCCCGCCTGAATTTAAAATTTGAATTTTTTCAAATTTAAAATTTCAGGCTAGTTTAGTTAAGTTCTGTACCAACATTTCATCCGCATACATACAATCATGTAGGATCATATAGACTGAAATGAGGAGTTATTATTACCTCGAAAAATTACAAGCTTTAATCAATAAAATCGCAAAAGAATTCAACACCGCTTTTACAGCCATAGATTATCACACTAAAGTGGCGCTACCAGATAAGCCAAAAAATATGCTCCTCATTCTATTAAGTATTCGATTATAAGATTTCTAAATGCTCGAAATTTATTCGTTCGAAAATCGATAATCGAGATCTCATCACTAGTAAGTGGGGCGAAATTTCTAAAGTCTAAAATAGGTACTAAACCCGTCAAAGCACGCGACCGAATAACTATATTATAACGATTAGTGCCGATCGGAGAACACTTTCGTTTTGGATTGAACACGACTGTATAAACGGGCTTGCTTGTTCTAGTCTCGTAGACCAAGGCAAGCTCTAATATCCAAATCTAATTTATCAACACATAAATGTAATTTTACTATCCAAAAATTTAATTTCTTGTACTTTTCGTGTGGGAATCTGTTCGCGCATTTAAGCACGGAACTTGAGGATCTCATTTTACGAATGCTCAAAGCTGATATTTTGGAGTAACTTACTTAGAATATTTTACCATTGATTTTACAAGTCAATAGCTTATTTTATAATATTTTGAGGAGTACCTATTATTTGTTCTCATAGATGCCCGTAAAATGACTGGTCACCGTAAAACTTTAGAAGGATAACGACATGTGGACAACTATAAAAACAACCATGCTGTCTATACTGGCGTAACTATAGGGTGGCAGAGCTGGTAAAATTACACGGGCCCCGACCCTAGTGAGTCCCGGGCCAAGAGTATTCCAAATCCTTACTAATATTATAAATGCGAAAGTAGCTCTGTCTGTCTGTCTGTCTGTTACGCTTTCACGCATAGAGTACTGAACCGATTTAAACGAAATTTGGTACAGATATAGTCCAGCCTAGGAAAGGATATAGGCTACTTTTTAACCGACTGCGCCATTAAGAAGTAATGTTTTACTCGTTAAACGTCTCTACGCGTACGAAGTCGCTAGTCTGCTATATTTTTGGGGCCCCGTGAAAAGAAATTGCCAGGGGCAGTACGCCACTTGCTGTCTATTCGTTCTACCACTAGATAGCGTGGGTGTATCAACGCCTACTTCACTGCACTTATCTAAGTTATCTAGATCGTAAACTAGATATCGGATAAACAGAGCGATTAACAACTGTTACTAAGTAAGAATATGCATCCGAATGCTGTATCATTAGTGGGTGCAACGTGCAATTTTGTATGATTCGCATCATTGTGCCTATTTACTTGCTAGCTCAGTGGCAGCAACTTATCAAGAAAACGTAGTTATAAATCAATATGCTTTAGTATTGGAAAATAACGCAATAAAAATACCGGAAATCTATTTACTTCTTGTTTGACGCGTAAATTTAAAAATGGTTAATAATCCATATATTTTATAATTAGGCTAAAATTACTATATTATTATAACAGTTTCTATTCCTTCCTATGATAAGTGAGAACAGCTATTTTAGCAAGAATTTAAAAATAATAGTTATCTTTAGTGAAATAAAACACAGCTTATTTCACTTAACTTTTTACAAACGGTTGTATTTAAAATTAGCCTTGATTTTGCAACAATCAAAGATGAAGACATTATCGAATAAATTTTAACAATATTAAGTCATAAATGCACGCGAAGATCGCCATTACACCACCTCTTATGTAACGCTAAATAGACTCAGAGCATCAGTCTTTCTCCTAACGATTTCTCGATTACGCGTTTATGTATACGGTCTACGCCAGTAAGTAGAGAGCCCCCTTCTTACTTACACTTACGTACTGGTTTTGTTGGAAGAATTCGCATGTAATATTTACTTCGGGGGTCTAAGTAGAATGGCCAGTTTTTGTGGTGCACATATGCAGTCTTAATTTGTCATTTTGTAAGAAAAAAGGTATTTGTGTGTTAATGAATGAGGATACAGTTCTAAATATGTTTTTTTATTTCGATTTGTATTTGTTCTTTTCTCTACTATCATCATCAATTAACTTAAATGAAACACGCAAATAAAATGTAATAGCCAGTAAATTAATATCAAATATATTATTCACATACATAACATCAACATTTTGAAATACTTTGTTTAAATTCATCTGATGTATGACAACGTTTTTAGTCATTAACTAAAAACGTTGTGCTGCCATCTAGTGATCACTTATTAAAGCGCATTACGATAAAGTCCCGCTACTCACCACTAGATGGCAACGTTTCACGAGTTTAGTTTTCTAGATTCCGATAGATGACGCTTCACGACATTAATCGAACAATTTAATTTAATTTCATATTGCAAACTAATATGTACGTGATGTTTTCATATTAAATATGCAAAAAAAAGTTAGCTTATTTATTTGAAACGTTTTAAAACTTTGCTAACATTTCGGTAATGTATGAAAGCGATAGGAGAAAAAAAGTTGCTATATGTATATTAATATTGAATCTTACATACGAGAACTTTAATTTTATTTTTTATCCTTGCACTTAAAAAAGGAAGTCTACCCTACATTTTGCTACTGTTGAAATGTTTTTGTGATGAAATATTTTTTTATTATTTATTATTAGATATTATTTTATTTCACAAATAATTAATTTTAATTCCGTACTAATACAAAATCGTAACTTCTGTGCTCAACACACAAAGACCACACCAAAAAAACGTGTTAACAGACCATCAATTCCGGCTTGCCAAAGTTGAAAGAACTCCTCGACATTCCTTAGCCAGGAAACCAGGGGAAAACCCATGCGATATTACGAGAATGTATTCTCCACATTTGAGCGAACGGGTCGTGCACTGGCGGGCGTATATGTAACGGTGTATTTTAATGAACGCGGTTAAAAGGACTTCCCATACTAGTTTATTAGTACCTACTCGTTTAGTTGGAATATTTGTCTTTATATCTGCAAAAAAGCTTATATAATTGTCTCAGATTAAATAATACTTAAGTATTGTCATTTCTTTGCCCAAACGCTACTCACCTCAAATAAGCAAATCATTTGGCAGAATAATCTCGCACAATAACCTATTATATATAACGTATTTTCATACGTTCACTATTCGTATAAATCATCATTGTTTGTATAAATGTGTATGATATTTTAGCGATTTTGTAACCAGATTGTTGCCACCATTATAAGTCAAAATATAATTTAGGATACATTTTTTTTCGTAACTGACTAACGATGATGGCGTGGAGTTGCCTTTCAAACATAGCGAGAAAATATGCGTTTAAAGTGAAGTGATGACGTGCAATTGTGTAATCTATACTAATATTAAATTTGTAAGGGCCGGTCATGGAGTAAGTTAGTTTGTTTTCAGAGATATTGTGTTTATATGCTCAATATATGATACTGATACTAATTTCACGATTTTTTTATTTTTTTCCTGTATGTGTGTATGTATATACATACATACACACATACAGAAAAAAACAACTTAAGAGTTATGGAGCAACATACGTTGCTCCAGAACTCTTAAGCCAAATTTGATGAAATTTGGTATAAAAACACATAGACATCTGGGACACAGAAAAGGCTATTAAAATTGCACCTAATTCAATAATTACAAACAAACGAATAGACCTTTTTACGTCATTCTAGCTGTTGGCTTCAAAAATATTGCAATGTTTAGTTTAACGGATCATGGACAAGACATAGTTCTAATGATAGGTCAGGATTGACCGAAATCCAATATAAAGTTATCATGATAAGTAATTCAAGAGATTGAAATCCAACTTCATATATTGTGTATCAGCTTTCCGTCCGTGAATACATCCGCGTGTCTTTAAGCACGTAGAACTTTACACACTTGTAAGTTAGTTAGTTAAGTTAATAATAATAATAATTCTTTATTGCACTTCAATGAAATGGTACATCATTAAAATTACCTTTAATAAAATACAGGTTCAGTGCTAACAGAACGTATAGCGCAGTCAATAAAAATTCCCAATCTCTAGCCATCTGGGTACCTGATTTCATTAATGGATGGATGGAAGAATGTAATTCAGGATTTATGGCATAAAAGCGCGATAATCAGACAAACATAGATACATACTTCCGCAACTGACACTACATAGTCGAACTATAGCTATCAGCTATAAAGGTTTATTCGATTTCAACCAAAAGGGACAAACTGAAAACACAAAAACGTATTAACAAACAAGTTACGGGATAATGCGCTTATAACTTACAATGGTCAGTATTGGACACGATATTCGTGCAAAATCAATTGTCCGGTCAACAATATGGATTCGCGACGGTGTTTCAGTGTGTTGACAAGACAGGGAACATAACAAATGCTTACATGCGTGAAGAATAAATATCCATGACTAAACCTTCACGATTCACCGGTAAGAACCAGATGGTCTAAGTATAGAGGGGGCGTATTACGACCTCTTAATCCCAGTCAGTTTAGAATGGGCATCGGTATCTATACGATAAAGAGCTGTTATTCTTCTTCTTCTTATTCTTATCGTATGGTTGATGAACAACCTGGTGTTTTTAAACCTCTTGTAGGCCTCTGACATGGCTTCACACGTTGGAAAATTTCTCAAGTGTGCTGGTTTCCTCACGATGTTTTCCTTCACGTGCGTTTTTCAATGGATTGTATGTATCTATGTGTCATTGTTACCTCAAGTCGTGGTCAATAAAAGTTTTTCTTTCTTTCTTTCTTTCACCGTTAAAGCCGTCGAATGATGGTACTTATGTATTTCAAATTTAAAAAACACATTGGTACCTGGCGGGGTTTGAACTGACGACCTCTCGCATGGCAAGCAACGACCTTAACCACTCGGCCAACGACGCTTAGAGCTGTTTTTATTACGCTTCTTTATAAAATTTACATAGATGTTAGAGAGAATATAACAATTCAGATTTCAGACTTGGCGGCCGATATCAATTGAGATCAGCCAAGTACGCAGGACATATTATAGTGCACAAGTTTGCACGCAAACACAAGGGCACTCTCAATAGAGAGGGAATTCCCTTACTCTCATAATTCTGTGAGACGACACTTGCTACCAATAGACCAACGAGGCAGAGATAATGCATATAATAACCTATGTTGGTCTATATGATTCCGCAACCATAGAGCACTACTGAGCGTACCATAAATACGAAGTTAGTCGATGCCTATTCTTATACTGACTGGAATTAAGAGATCGTAATACGCCCCTGCAATAAATTTTGTCGTCTGTCTGTTACGCAGTACGCTACGCCCTGTTACGATTACCTTAAACGACTGACCCGAATTAAGCAAATGGAATTGAACCCGGTTAAGCTGAGAAAGCCTAATAGCAGGCTATCAGCGAGAGTTCCACAAAAAAAATGAATGTTGGTACTCGAGTAGACTAGGTCCTATGAAAGGATCTAGACTACTTTTTTAATTGACTCGGAATAAGCGCACTGAGTCGGGGGAGGATAAATAGTCCTAAAAATAAATCTCCCGAAAAACCTCACTCTCCACGTGCATGGCTCTCGAGGGGCCAATGTGGAAAATGAAGGTTTCGTACACATAAAGATTTAGCAGGACCTCTCAAACAATTGTAGCCAGAATGATAAAGTTCCAAATAAGACAGCTCTATTTTCTTTTTTCTTGTCTATACTCTATCCAACAATTATCTCACTGCTCTTAACAACCTGCCACTTTCACATTCTATTAGCATCGAACACTTACTCATCGTATTATGTAAAGGGACCTAGCATATACTCAATAATGAACTTAAGTAGGCCTACTGCAGTTTGAAATGTTGGACATTCATATTGTGGCTTCTGTAAGGATTACACGCATTATAAGGTATTAACTGTGCTCCTACGTATCTCATAGAAATTATTCTCCAATCATCTATCTATACTTACTACAAATATTATAAAGCTGCATAGTTTGTTTCTTTGAACGCGCTTATATCAGGAACTACTGGTTCGAATTAAAAAATATTTTTGAGTTGGATAGACCATTTATCGAGGAAGGCTTTAGGCTAATAACGTCAAGCTGCGACCAATAGGAGCAAAGAAATAGTAGGAAATGTGTTAAAAGCAGGAGAAACGAAGTCGGTGGCACAGCTAGTTCAGTATAAAACCAAATTCGCTTCGCAATAAAATGCAGTTCAAAATAGGAAAGTAGTATGAATGCATACCGATGACAAAACGATTATAACCTTTACAAAATGTTAAAAGAACAGATCAAAAATCCATTAACACGCCGACGAATCATGCGCAAGAATTTCACCCGTCGCCTTTCTCTTTCGGACTTCCGCAAAATCCACGTGTTAGACAGAGACGGATAGATAGGGAAGCTGTTTTGAACTCGTGAGAGGTTGTCCATGGTCAAGATGATAGCTCGCAGTTTAGCAACTATCGTGTGAAAACATCGGTACTCTATGCATATTTCACTATGTCTATGGTGCAATGGTTGTCTATGGACAGGCCGAGGATCGATTATCGGTCATGGCCATTTGGCCGATTGCGATTTGCGAACTCATAATAAAAAATAAATATGTCACAACATTACTTATGAATATTATTAGGATTACAAGCAACATTAGAACACAAAGAAACTTAAATAGATAACAAACCAAAAACGAAGCACATGCTTCAAGGCTGCTTGCTGATTGCTACGCCTACATTATATTTATTCTTAACCTCACCATAATCGATTAAGCATTCGACTATATTATATTCAAAAATTCACCATCTTTAGCGATTACATTTTTATAAATGACATAATACAAAGTAAATATTGCATTTAGTAAGAAGATCAAAAGAAAATTGTATAATTAGTAATCCAAACATTTGGTGTATGTGGTTCCGAAAGAATTAAACTAAATTAAGATTTTGGAATAATTGATTCCAAATTCAAGAGTACGAAAAAATATATGCATGAGAAATTAGAAAACCTATTTTTTATTTGTTGTTTTGTGCTATTAAAGCTCAATGTAAATTTAATATTTCCCCGTTAAAGCGGGGTCATGAATGCGATTTTTTTCAAATTTTAAATTAAGAAAACCTAATTACTTGATTACAAGATCATAAAAGAAGATTTCGAATCGATAATATTTTGTAACCTTGCAAAAACAATGTGCATGTTACATAACAAGTGCAATACTAGATTAGAGAACGACCTTCATCTGAATCGTGCCAAGATTCGATTATTTACATACCTAATCATAGTTTCGTGATATTTATGCGAATCTTCAAAACGTTTACTAATTAATTGCGTATAACGAAGCGTCTGTTATTAATATTCAATTAAAATCGATGCATAAAGACCGTAAAAATCAAGCTTTCCTTTTTAAAGATACCCACAGTTATCAAAATTAAAAGTGAGATCAAACGTGGAAACTTTGCAATTTGGTTAATATTCCAAATAAAATGTTATTACAATTTTTAAATCATGAATTTTACTGAAAAAGTTAAACTTAATTGGATATAAAGTGGAAAGTCAAAGTCAAAAGTTTTTATTGCATTCATGAATGTAACAATACAGGAGGTATAGTGGGAAGATGTGCATGCATGTAAATGATCAATGATTTTTGACCACAAATATATCAACAAAAATTTACAACACTTACAGCCAGGGCTGGATTCAGAATTACTTAATCTTTCACAAAACTCTGACGCCGCTCCAGACCTTTTATAAATAAAAACGTAATTCACATTCACATGCAATATTTGTTTTAAATCGCCGCCGCAATAAAGGTGAGAGTTTAAACCTACAACAGACGTGATGTCAATCACGTATATCGTTGACCTTATAAATATTGAGAACCAGCATACGCCACCTTTCCAATAGAATATTCAAAGACCCCTGCCAGCAGTGCATTAAAAATATAGAAAAAAACTGAAAAAAAAAGAAAAATTAAAAATAAACCTTCACAGAGTTCCGATAAAGGAGATGATACAAAAAAGGTCCAATTAAATCGTGTAGGCCAGTTCGGAGCGGTATCAATGGCCGCTGCTCACTCGCTCCAGGCCATAGCGCGCGCCGCACGCGTTTGAAAGTCTGCTTTCTAACCATCACAAATTCCGAACGGATTTAAAAAAAAAACTCCGCACGTAATCGGAACGGTGACATTTGAAAATTTAAAAAGTTGCCAATTTTTTTTAATCTAGTGCAAGATTCGTGGCGCGGGTAGTGAGCTTTTGAGTGGTGGATGTTAAGTGTGTGATCGATAGTGATTTGTTTTCACATGACGGATATTCCGGAAGTAACCATGGATATAAGGTAATTTGATTAATATACACAAGTGTTTTTCAGCAATATTAATGCGGCTATCTTCTATTTACTTGATATTAGAGTTAACCTGTAAAACGGACTTCACATTTATATGTACGACTTTTAATGTAAGAATTAGTTCCCAAGCACAGATGTATACACGAAAAGATAATACACATTTGAATTCCTATAGTTTAAGGTCTAAGGCTATCTGTAAAATCCATTCTCCTTTAATTTTCGAAAGGACGGCTTAAAACTTCAAGGTACACTTAATAAATCAAGTTTTAATGCAATCTACAGTACATTAAGCCAATCTCTTTTGGTGGTATTATTTCATAATTAGTTTTACGTACTTAGTTAATGTGTAGATATAATTTAATTATTTATAGGAATCGATAACCTTCATTTGTCATGAATTAGTATTAGATTCGGATTACGGAACGATCGAAAGCTGTCTTATTTCTATTTCCGGAAAGTCCACTATTTGCACAAACTCTTAGTGTCGTTTAAGACTTCAAATCATCAAAACTCAGTCTGTAACTAGTCGTTAATAAAACAGTAAATTAGTCTGGTTTAAATCTATTAAAAGTTCTACATCAATAAAAGACACTACAATTTAGTTTTATAGCCAATAAATCTATATAATACTTATTTTACCTACTAACATAATATCTAGACATTGTTACTTATAACATAGAAAAACAGGCTTTGATTTGCTATTTACATAGTCATTTCACGGTTGTTTTCTAAAAGCATTAATCTTAAAATAAACGACATTTCTCCTAACCTTAACCATCAAGAAAACTGCACGTCGACAACTAGTAAAAACTGAATTGTTCGCTCTTATTTCAACGGAATAGAGTTGAAATTAGCAGAAACAAGAAATGGTAATTGCAATGCAACGAATAACAGTGTAGAACCTCCAAATAATTAGTACTGCTGTTGCCCTCGACCTCATACTGTGTTCCGTTCATTAAAGTAACATGTTTAAAATTACATGTTTGGACTAATTTCGGCTGACCAGTGAGGTATTACTATTTAACATAATCGCATATTCTTGTATTTATGGCAATGAAAGGTATTGAGGACTGGTCAATAAATTTTCTATGACAGTATTTTTGAAAATCTTACTTGACTCATCGTTATACTTCATTACCATAACACTATGTTACTACTTTATAGTTTGGGTTACCTAAACAACCTTACAAAAGCAAATATACGAATATAATCAGCACCATTTAATATACATTGTGGACTTCTCAAAAGCGTTTGACTCGGTTAAGTGGCCTGTGTTATGGGACACATTATTGCAAATGGGCACGCCTGTACATCTGGTCCACCTTTTGAGACGGCTTTACGAGGATGGAACAGCCTCGGTACGCACAGAAGACGTCTTGTCAGGAAGCTTTCACCCCAGTGCCGGAGTACGCCAAGGATGCATTATATCACCGCTCTTGTTCAATGTATACACTGAGTTAGTAATGCGTATTACTCTAGAGGATTGGACAGACGGTGTGAAAATTGGTGGATACAAAATTGCCAATCTGCGTTATGCTGATGACACCACCCTCTTTGCAACTAGTATCCAACACATGGAAGATCTGCTCCAGAAAATGGAACGTGTTGGCCTCCAGTTCGGACTGAAAATAAATCGCAGCAAGACGAAGATGATGATTGTTGATCGCGCAAACAGTAATTCGCCAGAAGTAACTAGAATTGCGAACTGTGATGTGGTCCAATCGTACATTTATCTTGGCGCTCTGATTTCGCATAACGGTGGATGTATCGATGAGATAAAGCGACGAATGGCAATCACTAGATCGGCAATGGACAAAATGAGAAAAGTATGGAGGAATCGTAACATCACAAAGACCACAAAAACCAGACTGGTGCGCACGCTTATATTCCCCATATGTTTGTACGCTGCTGAAACGTGGACATTACGAGAAGTGGAAAGGAAAAAGATAGACGCCCTAGAGATATGGTGTTGGAGAAGAATGCTTGGTGTGTCTTGGACAGAGTTCCGCACTAACGTCTCGATACTCCAAGAACTCGGCATTAAGCAGCGTCTATTTCCCATAGTACAATCTCGCATTTTGTCATTCTTTGGACACGTTTCAAGGAGAGACAACCGATCTATAGAACGGCTTGTTGTCCAGGGAAAAGTGGAAGGCTCTCGACCGCGCGGGAGGTCACCCATGCGATGGACCGACCAAATAAAGTCCGTGATTGGCGGTTCACTTAACGAGTGCAGCAGGATGACTACCAGCAGGGAGAAATGGCGGGACATCGTAAGGCGCACGTTGGCGCCCGTCTCCAACACTACATGATGACCACGACCACTCTGTCAAGAGTGATACGACTAAGAAGAAGAAGATTTAATATACAGTTGAATGAGATAAAGCATTTTTTTGCAAAAAAAGATTAAACATCATAGCATCTATACAAATCAGAGCTATATCAACGATATCTACAAATATTTCAGAAATTAAGGCTAAAAAAAATATTTGCAAAACAAAAATTTTACCTAGCAAGCAATTCTGCACACAATAGAAAACTGAAAGTGTCCGGGATATTTACCATGTTGTTTTGTTTTAATGAGCTCCCGATATTTCACCCGTGATCATGGCGCTTGCAACAGTGCCGAAATATCGGGAGCTCATTAAAACAAAACAACATGGTAAATATCCCGGACACTTTCAGTTTTCTAATGTGTGTAACCATGACAGTTTAAAATTCTGCACACAATATTGTCTGTTAGTTACTGTAGCGAACCTCGGACGACCGACCAACCTCACTGCAATACCGCGTTCCTCTGTGGCACAAGGTTCAAAACAAGTAGAAAGTTACGATCAAGTTCCCACTATCCTGAGCGCTTCCTGACGCGCCGGTCGGGCTGGATTCCGCCGTCCTATAACGACCACTTTTACCCGGCGCATCTGTTATCTATGCCACTTAGCTGTTTCTACCGTTCTGATAAGACTACAACTAGACAACTTGATAAGACTGGCTAGTTTGCGGGTGAGTTGAATACGGGTTCTTACAACAAGTGGCAAAATGATACTGTCTAAGTATGACGGGTAAAGAGATTTGTAAAGAGCAGAAAGAAACCTGTGGAAAGAGCGTTCACAAGTGGCAAGAGCACGGGCGCATTTCCTATAGTTCGGTCCGTATGACGGAAGGCTGGAAGAGCCATGAGAAGCTGGTGGGTCATATCTAACTACAATTGTTTAAGAGACACTGGCTACAGCATTGTGATAGACTGACGGATAGACAGCTGAGGTTAATAAGACTTTGAAAAATCGAGATAAGGTTCAAGTTTCCACTATCCTGGACGCTTCTCGACGCGCCGGTCGAGCTGGATTCCGCCGTCCTATAACGACCACTTTTACCCGGCGCATCTGTTATCTATGCCACTTAGCTGTTTCTACCGTTCTGATAAGACTGGCGAGTTTGCGGGTGGTTTCGATGCGGGTTTGGAAACGTATATCCAGATTTTTTTAAATTTCAGGTATTTGTTATTTTGGTTGCAACAGAAATACCCCAACTGTAAAATTTTAAAATGTCTAACTTTGCTGATTCCAAAGATACGGCAATGTCACAGATACCTGACAAGCAGCAGGCATGCAGCATATTAGAGATAAGTGTAATGAACCCAAAGCAAGTCGAAAAAGATTTGACATCACTCGATTTCTGATTGTTGAACATTTGATTGAGACTTTTATACACCGTGAAATTTTAGTGGTTGTTTTCCCGTGGCAGAACGACTTGCCTTTAGTAATACTATCGAATCATGCAAACTATTCCTCGAAAAAAAAAATTATTTTTTTCGATTTTTCAGAATAATAATTTTCCAACTCAAAAACGAGAGAAGCTATCGTTGTTTTTGAAGATGTGACGTATTCAGGTACTGCTTGCCGCATGAAATCGATGCTCAAAGCTAAAGAAGCTCTACACCCTAAGTCATAAAGCGGTTCGAACGTGTTTTCGAGTTACGGTTAAACCTTTCGTAAAACCGGCATTTATTGATTTTACCAAAAAAGAACTGCACACATCTTTTGTACTACTAAGATAGAATCATTTTACTGCGGGAAAACAACCACTAAAATTTCACGGTGTATAAAAGATGTAATTTTGATGTTCTTTAAAAAATACTATGTATGTACATGCGATATTTATTCTCTTAATATCAAAAATTTTACCACATAGTGACGTCAAACTTAACTTCTAAAAATAAATCTACAGCAAATAGATGGATGCACCAACATCCAATAAATACATCGACGACACACTAACCTACTGACAGGATTTCTAATAGACGAGATTAGACCAAACCAATAAGTTTTGAAATTGACGATTTTGGTAGAAGATTCTAGGCAAGTCATCTTACGTCAATTTAAAATTATGAAGCCATAAATCACACATTATTTGTCAAAGTGACAACTGACATTTTTGTTTCTATACTATTTTGTCACTTTGAGGTAATAACAATAATGAGTCGTGATGTAATTAATGTTCGTGTGTCGTCACAATGATAAACTCAAATCTTCTTCACTGAACAAGGCTAAGGCTACACACATTACCTGCGTGGTTACAAACTCAGAATTATCAAATGACTGAATCACATATTTCATATATATCACATACTTCCTCACTACTTTTAAGCACAAATATCCCAATCACCACACTATCACTATAGCTACTGTAATTTTTAGTGTTAGTTTTTAAGCTATTGCATAGCTTTTATCGCGGGCTTTGAGCGCGGCGACCGAACCAAGAAATTTCGTAACGAAAAAAACTTCACAATCGTCTAACATCGTTTCAGTTCGGTAGACTTCGGCATGGTGTTTGTGTGCGTGCGGTTAGACGTATTGTACGACTCTACGAAACTCGCACGAATCGAGACGAGCTGCTCCGAAATCGGACGATGCTATGCAATAGCTATACCGCGGCAGTCCCCGAGTGCCACACGTCTTTTTTGTTACTATAATTATAATTTTATGATACTGATGCTCTGTTACTCTCAAGATCATAATTGTTTTTGGTTACCGAAGATACAGGCTAAGCCTAGTTTAGATCACCTGTTACATTTGTGTATTTCTTAAACTACTTGGGATATAAACGTTGAAAAGTGTTAAGTTTAAAGTGTAAGCTGTTATTTCTATCAGTTATCCACCGATATTTTCCCGATAGACAACATTGTACGCGGTTAGATCGTATCACTATTTCAATGGTAATTATTGATAAGTGGTTGTAACTTTAATGATAAGTATTTCAACATTTCGAAACATAAACCTAAGATGTAATATACTATGCAACTTGACAGCATCATGAAAGTTAATGTTTTCAAATGACAATTTGTCACCGCTTATACAAAAGATTGACTTAGTTACGAAATCGCGTTATTACGACTCGTTAGGGACATCAAATTGCATTATCCCTCATGAAGACAAAATTAAATTGTTACCAGGCGGTAATAGCGTATAAATAGTGACGTGTCTTTACACTCTTCGATTTTACTGCATACATACATAAAATCACGCCTTTTTCTCAGAGGGGTAGACAGAGACCACTTCCAGCGATCCACTTTTCACCTCTGTGGTAAACATGACGTGACGTGTTGTGGACCACGTCGCCGCCATTCTGCCTTGTGCATTGTTTTAACAAGGTCATTGCGTTCCCACGAGTAACGATATATGACGGGGGAAGGAAAAGGGGAGGAAGTATATTATTGCTTCGGATGATTTGGACTGAGTCGATAGTAGCTCGAGGAGCCGGGGTCGCTTACTCGTATACCGTTCACCAACCACCGGACAGATAGTTGTGACTGGTATTCCCTGACCTTAACAGCACACGCAGAATAATCATCGTTACAATTTACGCTAAGCAAAAGAAAACCTAAAAGAACTAATATTAATATAAACTCAGAATAAATACACAGAATATACTCTACGCTTGCTTGATTAAGGCCTGATCGCCCTAGTTTAGAGTAGGCCCGTGCCCCAGCAGTAGGGACATATAAAGGCTGATGATGATGTTGATATACTCTACAACCATTTGTACTGTTACTGTACCATGGTACTGCTTATCAGGCAGTACCTTCTTTGAGACGTCGATGTGACGTGCGATACATAATAAATGTTTCGTATTTGTATCTGAACCCATTGATTTCATTACATAATTATTTGATGGCTCAATAAACATTTCATCAATAAACAGGTTGATACGTGTGTCTTTGCTTTAAGGGCTACGAGTTACATGGAATACGTAACAGCTTTGTGGTCCTTGGACTACATTTTACATACATACATACATACAAAAAATCATGCCTTTTTCCCCAGAGGGGTAGGCAGATATTACTTCCTGCCATGTGCTGCCTGGCACACCACTTTTGCTTCTTTCACATCCATCAATCTCTTTATGCATGCTCGTTGATGCATCTACCTACCTAATTAGAAAAATTCGCTCTTGTCTGTAAAATCATCACCGCTCTTCCCAGGACGCAGGATAAATCCCTTACAAAAAATGGTTCTGTAAAACCGGACAGTGTAAAGAGTACAATGCTATATTGGCTTTAACACGGCATCGCCGCATAATTACACGCTGTCACGCTGCGCGCGCGCACCTCATTTGGATTTATAACGTATCATGCGTCGATGCCTCCTACGCTTTGCTTCCTACCGTATTCTTTCCCGAATCTCCTCTTTTTCAGAACGTTTGTATGTTACACTCATAATCGATTTTGACTGTAAAAACTAGGCAAAAGTAGTTTTGACGGCTCTCGTGACTGAAACACTTTTGACTGTCAAATTCAGTCAAGTGGTTTTGATGTATATTTTAATACAAAATAACATTTTTTTTACCATTTTCTTCTAAGGGTATAAATAAAAATATGAATCATAATTTTGGTCTGATTTTACAAGTTGTAATAGAAGTAACATTAATTCCACCACTATATCTAAAGTTTCAACTGCACGGTTGATGAGATACAGCCTATTGACTGACAGACAGATGGACGGACGGACAAATAGAATCTTAGTAAAGGTACCCGTGTTTATTCTTATCGACGAATATAATAAAAATATTCTTTAAATTAAACTCTATCTTTAAGCATCGATTGCTACCAATAGACCAAAGATTTAGGCACTGAACAAAATAGCAAAAAAAATAATGTTATTCTAACCTTCCCATGCAACTATGTCTCCAAAACTACTAGTTTATGCATCAGGGGTCACTCGGCGGTCACCTTTTAACTACAAACACAATATATTCAACATATTGAGCTGTCAGCAGGTCTTCAGACGTATTGAAGCCTACACAGAATTTCCATGCATAATTAAGGATATGTTTCAGTATTGTACGGTTCGTATGTCGCATTTTAACGGGTACATTATATTTTAGTACAATAATAGTAATGAATATTGAAATGTCATTTGTTTTTGAACTTGTTGTTTTGTTTAATTTGACCTTAGTTAAAACCATTAGCCTTAATATAGGTAAACTAGGCCCGTGCTTCTCGGTGGGGATAAAAAAAACATTTATCTTATTTTGTCCTCTTGCGTTTATTCGATCGTCGCATTTAGGATTTTAAAAATACTATTGAAATTTTCCCTATCTCTTAACCTTTTATTGCGGACGAATTTCAATTCATATTTTACATTAATTTTTTTCTGGTAAATCTGACGAAAGTAATAGTTTTTTATTTAGAAGATATTTCCATGAAATGGACCATAAATGCCTACGAAGGCTTACCAATTATATTTGTATTAAGTATAGGGTTATGACGAGTTATGAATATAATATACTTATAATAATTGTATATATTTTGGAACAGGTAAATATGAGCGAATATTTCAACTCATAATTATCATCTTTAGCTAACCACTAACCTCAAAAATTTTATGCAAAGTATTTAGGACAAGGTTTTTTAGTGGTGAGACTAGTTTTGGAATGTCCAATAGAATGAGTTTAGTTTTAATTTTTTCTATCAAAGAAAAAGTCTAGTAACCATTTATTTAAAAAAATATGTGTAAAAATATTGTATGCATCTTTGCATTGAGAATCTTCTAACTCGCTTAACTAGCAAAAAGAAAACGTTTCTGTATCTTTAGTTATAAAGATAGTGAGATAATATGTGGCAATTTTTTACCTCTATCTTGAGATGTTACAATCAGCTCATCAAACGGAATTATTCTCATCAATTATGGCCATATTCTCCTAATAAATAAATAAATGCGAATAATATTCAAAATTTATCTGCGATAAGAGCTCAAATTACACTAACTTTTTATCAGCAAGGTAATTAAAGTTGCCTTCAAAAGCTCTATCTTATTTAAAACCTTCGCTCTCGTAGGTAGCAGTTTCCACTCTTCCCTAAGCTTAGCACCTTCAATATTTCATTGCATAATAAAACATAAGGTTAAATAAATAAATATCACACACTATCACATACATTGATCAGATTCAGTGGTAAGTAGCTTAATCACTTGTGTTACGGATATCAAAATCAACAAAAAAAAACAAATATATTTAAATGTAATTAAAAACTTTTTTCCCTAATTGACATACGATTTGGAGTAGCCTCGTCATCATCACCGGACTTGCGGGGGAGCGGATGGCTCTCACCCCAAAATATTGAATAACACCCACGTGCTAACACTAACTGTCCACTTTTTTTTCTTCCTTTCTGACTTACGATGATGGCTTGGAGTAGCCTCGTCATCATCACCGGACTTGCGGGGGAGCGGATGGGTTTACGGCCCAGTAGCTTAAATAGGGCCGTAGAAATTGAGAGTGCCCGGTCGTGATTCGGTCGTTACGGCACTTCTGGCATTGCGAGTTGGGCAAACTGGCCTATGGGCGCTTTCTCCTGCGTGGGTGGACGCTGCGAATCTATCATTCCGACGAGTGATGTAGCGATGTCAGCGGTTATTGTGGATACGGAAATGCGTGAGATATATGTAGATTTAAAATTGGTCTTATCTATATTATTGGTCCTATTTCCGATCGTCGAATTTAAAAACAACTATCAAAGATTGAGCAGCAACCTTGAACCCGTGGTATCTATGAGGATTTTCCACGGAAAAATAGAGATTACCACTATATTTGTTCAATCTTTCATTCCACTGCTGCACAAAGATCACTTCCAAATCTGTCCAATGCACTCTGCAAGAACATATTTAGTGTTTTTATGTACGATTATTATGTACGTTTGGTGTCCAAGCTGGTTATGGAAAAAATATTTAGCGTATTAATGTGTGTATCTAAATGGTTCTGTAATAGTTTGTACCATAAAGATTGCAACTTGTTTATACCATTGTATTTTCTGATATCCATAACAGAAGGGCTCAAACAGGATTACATTTTTTACATCACGGTGTTACGTTACCTTTCAAGCTGTCAGCCCTAATTTAGATACACATAAACCACTGCCAAATTGAACCTTACTACTTTGTAATAATGGTTACCGATTCAATTCTTGCATATGCACGGTGCACGTAGCTAGATGTCCCAATTGGGTGTCCCAAATAAGATCGCAACGACACCTATGGTGAATTAATGATCTTCGTTTGCAGTCCCCAAGCGACGGCATACGTGATTGGACAATGTAATTGATTTTATGTGACTGAGTGGTTGTGATTGGCTAATAATAATAGCCCGGAGATCAGTGATTGACCGTTGTGGACAAAGGTTATTTTTTGCTAGCATATCAAAAGCTGGTGCATAGGTACTGAGGTTGGATAGGAGATTTGCTATCTACTAAGTAGACACTTGGGAGTAATACATGCAGGCACAATCTCATACTTGTGTTATGATATATATTATTTGATTTACAATTTATAATACATGGTGATTGCTTCTGATTATATTTAAGTACATAAGTACCTTTGCTCACAATCAGATCAGTGTATTTGATATTGCATGGTTTTATTTATTACTTTTAAAGTCATAGACCAATTTAATACAGCATACATTTAAATATATTTTTAAAATATATAAGCAGGTACTACGTTATGTAATATTTACTTGTTTATATACATGTTGTGGAAGTAGTAGCGATTATATAATGGCTAAAAGTTCTTCAAAGACCTGTCTGTTTGGGGCCAATCGGTGGCCAGGAATAAATAATTCATTATTATTATTCACCGCGCCTAAAGCTTGCGTACGGTATGTCGGCCCAGTTTTCGATTCAACGTTCTCGATTAAAATGACGAGATCCGTACGAATACGGTATCGAGATATGGAGGAATATAAACAAAGTGTTATATGTCAACAAAGAATGAAGCCCAAAGCGTTTTCTTTAAGTAGTAAGTTTTGAACCAGCCATTTAGCGCTGAAACAGCTTATTCTTTATATTCTAGGCAAATTAACTGAAGTAGATATGTAAAATAATTTCGTAATAAAGGCTATTATAAATTTTCATTATAATACTAATGATACGACGCTTAAATCAGTGCGTAACTGAGCTTTCAGAGCAAAAGAGACTTCAGAAAAAATAATCAAACTCTCAGTTATACAAAAAGTAATTTATTAAACGTTCTTATCTCGTTTAAATAAAGTAAATATATATTACACAACAACACATACATTGATCTGATCCTGTAATAAGTAGCTTAAGCACTCAGAATGCAGTGTTATAACAATGGATACACACATATACTTAAATATATTCAATAACACACCCAAACACGGAAAAACACAAAAGTTTGTCACAAATATTTGTCCCGGGTGGGAGTCGACCCCACGACTCTTGAAACACAAACCACTGTTCTACCGAGCCAGTCTAAAGTGACAGATAAAGTACATGATGCCACTACGGTTTATTAAGAAGAAAAGAGCTTGTTTACGAACTAAATAAGATAATGGTAAGAGACCTATCAAAGAAAATTTTATTAAACAGAATTATAAGTCCCATTGCTAACGACTTTACGCAACTCGAACTCTTCCTTAGTTACGATTTGGCCCTAAAATCGTCATGGATTACGTCATTCATTCCATACTCATTCATTCTCTACACGTCAATGGCTACCAGTATTGCAAAGGACTGAAGACACGTACAAATTGTTTAAATGGCTGCCTTGCCGAACACATTAAGAGTCGTTAGTTACCCCGCGAGCTCAACAAGTTATAACGACGTATTACTCAATCGTTTTTCACAAGACTTCCTAATTAGTGTCCTTTGTATACGCATTCTATCACACCTAACCTGTAACTGCCTATGGGTGAGAGTTCATGGTCTTAAGTTATTTGCAACACAAAGTATTTGCAAACATCCTTATTGGACAACGCGACGGAGGATTAAGACATTAATTTGTACAAGCATTTAGGTATTTGTTTATATTATGTACAATTCTTTTTGCCATATTAAAATGCTAACTAATATTATGCTAAATTTCAATTTTAAAAAGACCTTCAGTAGTTGTTTACCGTTTAGACGTGTTATTCAATTAACGATAAAGTTAAATTGCAGTTTGACTTTGTTGAATCCATAAATATGTTGGACTTTAATGTGATCAGGGATATTTTGACCCCTAGGCAATAAAGTGTTAGATATTTCTGACACATTCCGATGACAAGGTTTCCCAAAGAGAATATAATCACTACGAGGTTTCCCTTTGCTATTTTTTTTTCTTTTATTTACAACTAACATTTAAGGCAAACTTATACAATCTTATAATTTAGAAATATTAATACAATACACATAGTCAATGTTATTTGAATTGGCAATGCCTTTGGCAATGATTATTCATCATCTTCACATAACTTGAGAAATTCCATTCTCTTGAAATCAGTACAAGGTTCAAAGTATTACAATATTATTTGAAAAGGCTGTTTGATCTGTATTGTTTGAATAAATTGTGCTAAATAGAAGAAGACTCGAAAATAATATTAAACAGGTGAATAATATTAAAATAAAATGGAAGGACAACAAACTTACATAATAAGTTTGTTGTTATATAAGATATGTTTATATGTATTGTGTTAAAATGAAAACCACCGATGTTAGGTTTATTACCTTCGATAAAAGAAGAACGCCGCAAAAAATTAAATTTTATTAGATTGTAAAATTGGCGAAAAATTACCTATATGTACTTAACGCAATCTTGCCTTTATTTTATTAAGCTCATATTATTTTATTGCTGACCAAAATTCTAGAGACTTTGGTCAGCAATAAAATAAAAATATAATGGCCATATATCGAGTTCTTACTCGATTCTGTGAGTTTAGACTGTTGTGGTTATTATATCATTTTTTTTTTATTTTCTCACATATTAGAAACGTCTGTTACGCTTTCATGCATAGAGTACTAAACCGATTTAAATAAAAATTGGCATAGATATAGTCCAGAGCTTAGGAAAGGATATAGGCTACTTTTTAACCGACTGCGCTATAAGGAAGTAATGTTTTATCACCCGTATAACGTCTCTACGCGAACGGAGTCGCGGGCGGGAAGCTAGTGGTTTATAAACGTCAAACAGTATCTCTGCAACTGTGGTATTTGTCATAATAATTGTCGTCTTGTCAATAACAGTGGAGTGCAAATTGGTGAGAGGCTCGCTCCCCTTGACATTTAATTTTGATATTACACAGTTTACCGTCTACAAGTAAATTACTTGCTTTCGCAAACACTTACAAAGACGTTAAAAGTTGATGCACTTATTTGGTCTTTGTTGCGAACGCATTCTTGCAATAGTACATCTTCATAGATACTACCATCTATTAGATAAGTCAACCAAATAATCAAAAAATAGTCAACATCATTAACCCATATACGTCCCCTAGGGCCTACCCTAAAATAGGGCGATACGGCCTTAGTCAACCAAGCTGGCCAATTGCAGTATGGTCGCCTACACAACCTTAGAATTTCTTCATAGGTGTGCAGGTTTTCTCACGATGTTTTTTTCCCTTCACCGTTAAAGCACGATAATTTGGTTGAAGTGTCGAAGAATCGCACATAAGAATTTCAAATTTTAAAATACATAATTAATAGTATTTAAATAGACTCCAGTCTCCCACAATATAATTATGCATGTGTTTAATATTATTAATTTTTGTAATGTACTTATTGTGGAGAGAAAATGAACGAATTTATTTTTTAAAAATAATAAGCATAGATAATAGATATATAGTATTCATGAACATTTTTTTCTATTGTTTTAAGCTTTTTTTGACATTAAATAAAACAAAAGCCATAATGTGGTATGACTGCAAATGATAATAATATCATAATATTGTGCCCAGTTTCCATTGTTTAGACATAGTGCAAGCATGCCAGAAAAAAAGGCGCGAGAAGAAACTTCATTTTCTTTAATTAATTGCTGATGCAGTTTGCTGACTGAACTAAACGAAACTATTTATGTACATTATGTAACCGAATACGCATTCGTGTAAATGTATAGTTGCCCTTTAATGGAATTATTACATGAAACAGTTGATTCGATGTAATTTCAAACATACAAGTGAGTTTAATGGGCCACGAATATTCTATATTCCGGTCGATTTACGCAAATCTAATGGGCATTTCGAAATGTTACTGATGTATAGTAACGTTGATTTAATGTAAATGGAATATTGTTTTTAAACAGAACAGAATCAATATTGTGATGTTAACTGATAAACACACTTCTATTCACGTATTCAATATCGTACAATTCGACATACATTTAAACGACATCCATTTAGAAATACAATAAAAAATCAATGATAAGGGTATTTATATTAGAATTTAAAAATATCACAAGAGAAAAAAATGTCACCATTCGTTCTAGTAAATATCGGGCTTTGATAAAAATCATACAGCCAAATCTTCAGTTTAATGAATTTCTACTAGCACACACACACACACCCATCGCAACATTCATACTCCACCATTCGTTCTCTTTTAC
The DNA here is from genome assembly GCA_039566165.1 of Maruca vitrata. NCBI lineage: Eukaryota > Metazoa > Arthropoda > Insecta > Lepidoptera > Crambidae > Maruca > Maruca vitrata. Next base: position 5,164,290 of record CM076933.1, read on the forward strand.
CAAAAAAACACTTTCCCGCCACATCTGTTGACACTTTTTTTTAAAGTTTAACGGCTTGTGATACCAGGCCCCGCAAAAAGTTTGTAGTGATATCTTAACCTGTAGAATACTTCCTCATTTTCTCAGACGCGTAAGTAGACAGGCAAGGTAAACAGCACCTGCGCTGCGGATAGCTCGTGGCCGGCAAACAACCGTTACCTAACCGTAGAAACCGTAAATACACTTAATGACAGCGATATAACCGAATACAAACATATTAAAAGCTACTTCGCGAGCTTGTTTTATGTTATTAATATTTTCAGGGTTCCGTACTAACACTTCGCTGTCCGTCTGTCCGTCCGTCTGTCACCAGTCTTTTATCTTAAGAACGTTAATAGCTAGAAGTTGAAATTTTTAGTGAAATTTTCACAGATGATATTTTCCTATTGCCGCTAATAACAAATACTCAAAAAAAAAGAACACAATTACTCAAGCGGGGCTCCCACACAGCGAACAGGATTTTTTTTCAAATTGGGACAGTAGCGGTACCATGAGTTAGCTATCGAAAATTTACGTACGTTAAAAACCTATCGAATTGTTTTTTTCATACTACCGATTTTAGTTCTAAGCGTTACCGCTAGGGGCGCTGTACAAGTTTTTCATAGACATATTTACATAGGCGATATCGAGTCTGTCACTTTTAAACTCATGGTAGCGCTACAGAACCCTTCTTGCGCGAATCCGGCTCGCTCTTGTTTTTGTGCGATGGAGGCTCAATTTTTTTTTCTTTTCATGGCAATGACATACACACAGACTGCTACCCTATAATTCCATACTTAAGAACACATGGACTGCACCTTAGCTACAGTTTAAAGTAATAATCGTAATCACAAGCCAATACAAACTAAGCAATTTCTTACGACATGGTACAAATAACTCTTACGAAGTAGATTTCTCTCTGCAGCTAATTTCGAGAGTGATTATCACCAACCAATAATCGTTTCTCGCGTTCAAAAGTGCACCAACATTCACTGGTCACGCGAACACAAGTTCTCTGGCGTTTAAGAACCGGTATGAAATGGAATGAACACGTAAATCAATGCCGTGTCAAAGGAAAATCATCGATCATGATCGTACAGTAGCGCTACCATGAGTTTAAAAGTTACGGACTCGATATCGCCTACGTAAATATGTCCATGAAAAAAAAGACGTGTGGCACCGATTTCGGAGCAGCTCGTCTCGATTCGTGCGAGTTTCGTAGAGTCGTACCATACGTCTAACCGCACGCACACAAACACCGTGCCGAAGTCTACCGAACTGAAAAGACGTTAGACGATTGTGAGGTTTTTTTCGTTACGGAATTTCTTGGTTCGGTCGCCGCGCTCAAAGCCCGCGATAAAAGCTATGCAATAGTTTAAAATTTGTACAGCGCCCCTGGTGGTTACGCTAAGAACTAAAATCGGTCGTATGAAAAAAACAACTCGATAGGTTTTTAACGTACGTAAGTTTTCGATAGCCAACCCATGGTACCGCTACAGGTTGGATAGTAAAAGCTGCACTTGATTTTAAGGTACGGTCGAATCGGGGACGAAAAACACGCGTAGTGTAATCGTCAAACTTGTTTCCCAAATTGGTCAGTGAGAAGTTCGCTTGTACAAATGTCCTCATTTACCGGGTTTTCGGCCGCAGACCGATTTCAATGGAGATCAGTGAATGTAAGAGCCGTCTGCTCTGGAACTTACTACATCGTCCCATTATTGATCCCTAATAATTTGTCACTGAACAGTATTTATTTCTTGCTTGACTTGATAAAGCAAGCTCGCTTTTTGAGCAAGAAATAAATACTGTTAGTAAAGGTCTCGTATAAACAATAACGTGTTTATTCAGAAAGCCTTTCAACTCACCGCCATTTTATTTTGAAGTGAGAAATTTCACAGTTTTTGTGCATAGTGTACATATTAGTTTTCGTTAACAGGGCGGTGATTTTCGTGAAATCATTAAATATTTATTTAAAAACTCTTCCAATTACAAAACGTTTTTCCGAGCATTTACATAAATGCAAGTATTATTGTCTCTGACTTGGTACGTTTTATCTTTCCTCTACCGATGGCAGAAACTATGATTATGACATGCAGAAAACTTGTCATCATCACCGAATATCAGGTGCTAAATTATTTATGAATAAAGCACACTATTAAATACTATCTTACGCCATTTGCATGTGGTATATCATCATCATTATCATCATCAGTCTGTCATATTATAATTTCATCCACTGTTGGACATAATTGCCACTCCCGTCCATCCTCAGCTGCTGGCATTCAGCTCCTACCAACCGCCGTCCTGCTGAGATCGTCACTCCACCTGGCCTTAAGGTGTCTCAAACTACGTTTTCCGAGATGCAACCCATAAATAAATAAACATCACACAACATCACAATGTTAATGGACCACCAAGTTTTAAACACAGAGCAACAATGATGTTGGGACAGTACCTCCATTGACCTCAACAAATTCCACAGACTACATACCTTACATAATATAATGCAATTAAGATAAACTAAGATAGGTTAGTGTAACTGCATCTCATTGTCTTGCAGTTGCTACAGAGCATGCTTCTGATGCGTATCAGAGCGAGACAACTCGATTTTGAGTTAAACCAGTGAAATTACTATGTCCTCCTTACGTTTCCTGACAAGCGGCCATCTTGGCAAAATTCATTCAAGTCCGCCATAATGTGCAGTATACTTTGCTAAGAATATTAGACATAAATGACAGTTAAATTGAAGAGTTAATTGTTACCATAATTTTAATAATTTTAAAATCAACTATAAATTTATTGTGTTCTTTTATAACATACTACAAAAAAAACTTACACGAATACAAATTTTTCCACTGGAACAAAAAAAAAGAATCTGTCTTAGATTTGCCATCTTGAATACATGTTACTGTCTAAATTCTGCAAGTAATGGTTTAAAATTTTACCTGTAAGGAGAAATAACAATTAATTCTTGTGAAAGTAGTAGATTGTACGCAGTTTACTGAGTAAACTTTTTGCGAGTATAATACTCATTTGCATTTTTGGGTTTGTAATCTTCGTGAATATCAACAACATGGATCAACCCATGTTGTTTTATTTTAACAAGACCAAGGCTTTTATGTCTATTATACCCGAAGCGAAGCGAGGGCAGGTCACTGGTTTAAAATATATTATTACACGAAATCAAATCCTCATTTGAGCTGGCTAGTCATAAACCCGCACACCCTACAGTACTTTGGCCATGTCTCTAGACGTGATAACAACTAAGAACGGCTAGTCATACAAGGAAAAGTAGAGGGAACCAGATCACGCGGCAGATCACCTATGCGCTGGACTGATCAAGTGAAATCCGCCGTAGGACACCGCGTGTCTAACTGCACCAGACAGTCTGCAAACAGAGAAAGATGGCGGGTGATCGTGAAGAAAGCTGTGTCCGCCCCTAGCACTAATATTATGGGCGCCCTCCGCTCCCCCGCCAGCCCGGTGAAGAAGCCGTCTGAACAGCTTAGTCCTTTCGAAAAAAAAAAAAGTGACCACGACCGCTCTGCCAAGAGCGAAGCCACAGGGAAGACGAGTCATAAACGGAAAATCACGATGCGTACATTTGTGTTAAACAAATAGCTTCGCCTTTACCCACGGTCGGTTGAAAGGGTTCGTGTGTTGAACAACATAAATGTACATACGTACACACTCTTCACGGATGGTTACCATTTGGTGACAGATATGTAGTCAGTGACAATTTTACCATTACTTACAGTGGAACGGTGGTTAGTGACCCTGGCTGGCGGTTCCAAGAGTCGTGGGTTCGATTCCCACTCGGGACAAATATTTGTGTGATGAACATCGGTGTTTGTTCCGTGTCTGGGTGTGAATATGTATTTAAGTATGTATATAAAAATATATATGTATGTATATCAGTCTCTGACGCCCATAGTACAAGCTCTGCTTAGTTTGGGGTCAGATGACCGTGTGTGGAAATGTCCCAGATATTTATTCATTTATTTATTTACTTATGTCCCTGTCTGTTATTCTGTCTTACCAACTAAGCTTATTTTGACTGGTAATTAAGATTAAAAGTAAGTATGTAGATATTTTCAGGAATATTCTAAGTAAAATCGGCATTCTGAACCGATGATGCCACTATCACCAGAATGCCGGCTTATTATAGTATGTAAATCACATTTATAAGTGCTGATTAGATATTAGATTGATCAATCTTTTCTTTACTAACTGGATATAAGTAATAAGCTATATGTATGTATATTGTACATAGTATCTATGGTGTGAGAAACCCAACGATGATTCGCGCCAAACCGAGTACCATTTAGTATTTAAATTCTGCTAATTGTGGGAAGATATGAATCCGCCACAAAGTAATCACGCAAAATAATTATGTATTGAGTAAAAATCAATTGTTGATTGCGTAGTTCCATTGTTTGAATAGAAGGGCAATCGACCTTTGATCAAATGGTTGACACCATAGACAAACACATAATTAGGAGCATGAAGGACAAAATAAAGTGGGACTTTAATACCCCTAAACTTATGTCACATAACCGAAATTATAATATAAAAAATGCCTGCCTATTTTGCTTTTTTTATTTTTTTGCTTCACGTATGACCAACCAACTTTTATTCCATTTCGACAGTGGCATTGAATTTGTCCATGCGTTAATTTTTTAGATAGTAATGCCTTATAATTTATTTATTTATTTACATGAAACACGGTTACATAGAAAGATGTTATAATTAAAGTTTGGTTCACATGTTTCGCCATCTATGTGGCATGTAAATATTAATAGTAAAACATAACGTTTTCTTAATGACACATTAAGGATTACGATTTGATAATTTCCTGTATAATTAACTAATCTTCGCTAAAATAGTCCGTGAACAGAATAATCGTGGTATATTTTATACGCAAATACATTAAGTAATGTATAAACTAATATTATAAAGAGGAAAGTTTTGTATTTTTGTATGTTTGTAATGAATAAACTCAAAAACTACTGGACCGATTGCAATAATTTTTTCACCATTAGAAAGCTGCATTATTCAGAAGTAACATAGGCTATATTATATTTTTTTTAAAATTAGGTATCCTTACTAAAACTCCTATAATGTAACCCAAGGTGTAAAAAAATTACCTGAAAAATTACTTACGTCGCGTGCGCTGCGAAAACTATTGATGATAGAATAAAATCATTTACTACGACTTTGCAGAACTCTCCATTATCTACAAAAAGTGTCGCGACAGCATATATCTAAATACAAAAACACAATGTCACAGTAAGCGGTTTTTTATTCTAAAAATTTAATTTATATGTCGCCGCTTGAAAAGGCTCTTTATTTGTACCTTGGTATTAATCCTTATCAAAATAAATAGTACGGCTTCAGTACCTTTAAATAACTTTTTGAATTATTCAATTCGGACATTTCTTTCGGAAGATATCACGAATTTAAAAATGCAAGTATTAGAAAAAAGTCGCGTGGTTGCCACTTTGATTTTAACTTGAAGGAATTTTGAATTCGCTTTAAATTCGTTTCATAGGTAAATAAGTACCTGATAATAAATATTATATTTTAATGTAATATTTTATATTGAGATAGAGGTATACCGAAGCGAAGCGAGGGCGGGTCGCTAGTGTATAAATAACGTTAGAAACAAAGTAGACTAAAGGGCATTACAAAACAGCTAAAAATGGGAACTAAGTATTTAACAAGTGCATAAATCTAATTTATTATCCGATAAATCAACACCTTATTAATTTTATGCTCGTTAAATGAAAATGTTGCTTTATTTACGCACTGTAAATTGTACAGGTTAATAGTTTCTTTGCATTCATGCAAAATTATTAGGTATTTATTATGATTACTACCTTTCCACCCCACTCTGTCCGCGGGAAGTCGTTCGTCGCGTAAACATTACTCTCTTATTACGAAGTCAGTTACAAAGTAGCCAAAGTCCTTTCTCAAGCTCAGCTGACAGCTCATAATCTTCTTTATAAATAAAAATGAATTGCTGTTCGTAAGTCTGACTAAAACACTCGAGAACGCCCGGACCAATTTAGGTAATTTTGGTTTTAAAATGTTCGTCGTAGTCCAGGGAAGATTTCAATGAGAAAATATAGTAAAAGAATCAGTATTGGCGTTATGAAATTCGCCGGGACCACTAGTTTGAAATAAACAACGATGTTTTTATAATTTTTTTTTTATAATTTATTTATTTCCCAAAATTTAAAACTATTACAAGTAATCATGCGGTCGCTGCACTAAGCACAAGCTTGTATCGCAGTGACCAGGCGTAACATTACATTTGAGAACATTAATATTGTTTGGACGCACGGTACCTATATTGTGTTCAAATTATAGGGTTTGCACGATGGTGTTCATACAAATATTTGCATCGAGTGGGAATCTACGACTCATGGAGTAAGAACAAGAGGAGAAAAGCTCTGCAATGGAATGCAATTGCATCTAAGCAGGCCTTCAGGATAAGGCAACATGCTCAATAGGGTCCATTGTCCTCGACCTCATTATGTTTACCTCATGGCCGCCTACCATCAGGTGGACTGAGGTGTATACAATTTTTTTTAGTTTTTACACAAAATACCTACGCTCGAACGCTCGCCGTTCAAAGCCAGTATAAACAAGTGTGTAGTATCACAGTAAAACGTTGAGATACGATATAGTAACTAGAGGTATTCGCCATCGCCCGAGCCCAACCCAACACTCGAATTGCAACATACATACATGTCTAGCTGTTGGTTGCAAAAAATATTGCAAAGTGTCGATTGACGGTTCAGAGACAGTTCTGATGGTTGATGAGGATTGAACGCAAGACAAATCCAATGTTATCATCAAGAAATGAAAAAAAATGACACGTGTTTCCGTCCGAGACTCCGTCGATTAATATACCTATATTTATTTACAAATATAATCATCATCATCAGCCCATATACGTCCCCATTGCTGGGGCACGGGCCTACCCTAAACTAGGGCGATAAGGCCTTAGTCGACCACGCTGGCCAAGTGCGGGTTGGTCGACTACACAACCTAAGAATTTCTTCTAAGGAGTGCAGGTTTCCTCCACGATGTTTTCCTTCACTGTTAAAGCGTCGAATGATGGTACATATGAATTTCAAATTTGAAAAACACATTTGTAACAAATATAATATTTTTGACCAAATCAAAAATAACATAAATTATATCTTTTATGTCCAGACAACGACCCGTAAACTTCTATTACTATACTATATAATTCGATTTCATTTATCTATCTATAGCTATATTCGGCAAATGCACTTTCTTCACTATCGTTTCTACCAGTCTAGGATTACATAATACAAATTGCTTTTATCTTAAATCTGTAGTAAATGGAATCGATACACGAAATCCTACTTTCGCTAGGCTCTACGTCTATTGCATCTTTAGCGATCAAGTAGTAACTAAGCAATATGTAACTTATTCTGTAAAGAAAATGCCTAAAGTGTTACTAATTGAAAATACTTGACCTCTAAGATTACAAATTATTTATGTAATATTTTAGACTTTCGCGTTCCATTACACTTACACCAATTATTACAATTACACCAATTGGTGTAACCAAGTCGAAACGTCGGGCAGTAAGTAGCTATGTAATTTGCTACTCCTAATATCGCGTGTAGACCCATAAAGACTAATTTTAGTACAAATTGTTTAGTTTTTTGTATATTGCTTCTGAGAGATTTATTAAATATATCTTCACAACATCACATACAGTGATCTGATCCCGTGGTAAGTAGCTTAAGCACTTGTGTATGCGGATACCAGAATCAATAGAGGATACACATACTCAAATATATTAAATAACACACTCAGACACGGAACAAACACCGACGTTCGTTACACAAACATTTGTCCCGAGTAGGAATCGAACCCGCGACTCTTGGAATTTTTAATAAAGAATTAAAACAGAATTATTTATCCTCGCATTCACATGTTTAAAAGAAGCAAATAAAAACAAAATGAATATTGTATTTTGTATTTGATCGAATCCGTCCCATAATAGAAAACCCATATTTTTTTATGGGTGACTAATAAATGTAAAAATATTGCCGTTACGTCTAAATCGCAATTCAAGCATTAGAAAGATTTCAAACAAGTTTGTCAGCTCCATTAGACACTATAGTCCCAACTTTTAATACAAATGATGACGTAATAGACTGCTAATTATGTGTTGTGGACTCTCTATGACGTAATCTAAAGATTTCTAAATGAATCGATCATGACGAACTTCACATTCATATAGACTGGCTCGGTGGAACAGTGGTTAGTGACCCTGGCTGGCGGTTCCAAGAGTCGTGGGTTCGATTCCCTATCGGGAAAAATATTTGTGTGATGAACATCGGTGTTTGTTCCGTGTCTGGGAGTGATTATGTATTTAAGTTGGTATTTAAAAATAAATATGTATGTATATCAGTCTCTGACGCCCACAGTACAAGCTCTGCTTAGTTTGGGGTCAGATGACCATGTGTGGAAAATGTCCCAGATACAAAATAAAAAATATACCTTCTTGTGTCTGTTACACATCAAAAATGTAAGCTCTTTAAGAGCTACTAATTTCTACTAATTTACTTTAAAACTACCTACGTCAAAAACATTGGAGTATTTTCATCTATCAAAGTGCGATGAACATTGTGTAGTCGACAAATTATCACTTGCCACGACTCTACCGAAAGTGAAATCTCTCTTCGTGAATTCGTCTGCATCGTAATTCATTGCGTTTCAGAACCGCAAAACTGCTTTTTGTGGTCAAAACACTATGCGAAGTTACACAAAATAAGACACTATGGAGAAACTGTTGTTTCGCAGTCAAGATTCAATTAGGGTAGAACTCTGTAAGTGAAAGTTTATGTAGACGGAAGAAATTTCATCGGGCATTCAGATTGTAAACAAGAGACGGACGGTCACTTGTTCAATCTTTGCTAGCGTCTTTGTAAGAAAACAGAAAATAGTGTTAATAGCAGAATTATAGACAACCTAAAGTTAATCTGACTGTAAAAGCGTTAGAATTCGGGTTCAACGGCCGTCCCACTGACACAATAAAATCGCGTTCCAAGATAAATTAAATTAGGTATATGCTTGTAATAATCGCTGCTATCGCCCCGCTTAGTGTGTATTGTAACGGTATCAAGGACAAGGTCACTGGCCACGACGAGTACTTGATAGTTCTTACGTCTACCGCAAGATGTCGTTGCCACTTTTTTACATCGCGCAAGCGTTATGTTTTCTCGGTTGTACATAGTCTCGGGCGTCCGTACGACTCGTTGCCATCAGAAGGGTCTTAACTGACTCGACTGAACAGCGGGTGATGAACTCGGATATGATCTCTGTGATTCCGCTCCGCTCGCTTTCAGGTCAACTATCGCAGACCTGTTAGTCGAATATCTGACGCTGTTTTTGGCCACCTTTTAAACACTGTAAATAACTTGCAATTTATAATGATGACTACATAATATTATGTAGGCGAAGTCGCTCGCTTCCCGCGACTCTGTTCCAATGTAATGTTTAAATCTTTAAAATAACAAAACGGATACTGATGGGGCTTTATGGGGTCTACAACAAAGTAGTAATACTCGAAGCGAGGGCGGGTCACTCACTACTAGTCTATTATAATGCAATTATTGTTATATTATGTATTCTATTATTTTTTTCATCGTATCGTATATACTGGCGTAGTAGTGTACTGCAACAGATTGCACTGAAATCAGTGTTCTTCTGTATTTTAATCATAAATTTTTACTAGTTTGTTGTTTAATATTGATATAACATAGTAACTTCTTACTGAAACTATAATTTAGAACCAAAATGTTCTATCGATATGCAACGTCCATAATATTACATACGTACCGTTCATAAATAACATATTGGAAACCTAAAAGAGCAGCATTTCAGAAGGTTACCTGCGAACAAAACAAAATTACATTATGTAGTATTATTAATTCAGTTATCATGAACATTGTTATTAATACTAAATTATAACAGAAATAAGTAATTACTCGAAAATAAATCAATTTAAGACATTCAACATTAATTGAATTAGCAAATTGTAAGTTGATTTATATAAGATTTAATGACCTTCGTGTTCCATTACAATAAATACGTTTAAACCGATTACTTGTACGATCGGTATCGGACAATTTTATCGGAAATTTGTAGAGCACACAAAACTTAAATAATGAAGTATAAGTTGACTAATGGGAGTAAATGACAATTTATTCAAAGGCGGTTGCGGTTTTGCGATTTCAATCATAAATTTTCTGAAAATCGCATTTCAGACATAATTTTTAGACTTTTAAATCTAGGAACTACAAAAGTTGCCACCTTCGTTTCGTACATAATATTATGAAGAAGATGTTGTCTCATTGACACAAATGACTTTATTATCAAGTCTTACAGAGAAATTACGTTTTATACAAACTGTTTCGTACTTTGAAATATGTAGTTATGCGTAACAAAAAACAGAATACATATTTCACAGTTAAAATAAATAGTAGCAAGATACGATAGATTTAATATAATGTCTTTTATTATGTAATGCTCTACGGCTCTTCCGGCTTAGTCAAAAGTAGAGCGATCAGTCCTCAGCCAATCTGACAAAACAAATCGTCTATTCCAGAAAACTGTGTCGGAAGCGCGGCCGCGCATCGAACCATGGGCCAAGAGCAGTCCCACGCCGGCGCTAGCCGCAAGGAGCACTACCCCCGCCGGGAGCCCTACGACCAGGGCCTGGAGTACCAGTACCAGGAGGAGTACCGCCACCGAGCGCGCCGCAGCGCCGACAGCTGCCGCAGCGACCACTCGTCCGCAGAGAGCAGCGGATACCGCAGCGGGTCCAGCGCCTTCGACTGCCACTCCAACAGGTACAAACACACACAGAGAGAAACACACGCGCGCACACTTACACACACATGCGCACACACACACACATGCGCAAACACACACACTCAGACCGTGCGCGCCGCAGCGACCACTTATCCGCAGAGAGAATCGGATACCGCAGCGGATCCAGCCAGCGCCTTAAACTGCCACTACAACACACACACACACATATATACGCAAGAACATGCAGGCACACGCACAAGAAGTAACCTATAAACGGCCGGCGCCGCACCGTAATCATGGGACCCCTGCCCTACGGACCTCGTAGCTCTCTGGGAGCATGGGCATTGGGATAGAAGCAGAACGAGACATTTGAATAATTTCTTTCGATAGAAATCTTAATAAAACAGACAATTGACTTATCAACAAAACTCATACAACAAACTTCATGAAACAGATACTAGTGAACTTTCATCACCATTGTCATCATCTCAGCCTATTTCATTGTGATCTTTACTTTGGCAAAAACCTAATCCTTTTCTTTCTTTCAACAGGTCCTCAAAAAGCGATTACTACTGCACATCGCTCTACAAAAACGACCACTACAAAGACATCAACAAGGAACTCTACAAACCGGTCAAGATCAAAGACAAACGTTACAAACTACAACTGCTGGACTTGGAGAAAGATGAGCTAAAGAGCGCCCGCTTAAAAAGCTATTTGAGCGAAGCGGAAAAAGCGCAACTAAAATCCGCAGCACCCAAAAAAGCGGGGATAAGGAACTACACCCCGAAGATACTGTCCGAAGACGACCAGAGGAAAGAGAATTGGATATAAGAGAGCTAAGACTAGTAGGATAGGTTGTAAATATTAGGGGTAAGCAGTAGATGAAGGTTTCTGGTGAAGATGGAGGCGGCTGGCGCGCTGGCGAGCTTGGCTCCTTCCCCCATCACCGTGTTGGGTCTGATACCACTCCTGGCACTAGGAATTACGTATTTCAGATACCAGCAATACGATCCGGAGTCCTACATATCGGATGTCAATGCTGTGAGTATTGGTTTGGATTACTTGTTGTCATGTAACGTCTAGCTAATTATATCATAAGCTTTTCAATTCAGTACAAATGGAGTACTGTTGGTTATGGCTGAATCTTAATCTGAGCTTTGTCTACTGTGTTAATATTATGGATTAATTTAACACATATTTAAAACAAAGAAATAATATAGTAATAATAATTTTTGTTACGTAAATCAGTAACTGCTATTTTATACGTGATTTACTTTTTTATTGTGTGATTACTTGTAAAATAAATAACAAGCAACAAATTAAATAATTTACATACATACTGATTAATTGAAATATTTTATGTTATCTGCCAATAGTTTTTCGGTTTCGGTTCATAATTAGTGTCGTAAAAAAACTACATAAATGTTTACATTGTTTTTGATCATGATCCAAAAGGACCGTGTCCTTCCCGCCAACCTTCCCACAGTCGTTCCCGACTTCCGGTATACGGACCGAATCGTAGGACGCACCCGTGTACTTGAATCACTATTATAACAGTACAATTTTGTCTGATTCATTGCCCACGTGTTCCAGGTGATGCCGATCTACGACTTCGTGATAGTCGGCGGCGGGTCCGCGGGCGCGGTGGTCGCCTCGCGCCTCTCCGAGGTCGGCAACTGGACCGTGCTGCTCCTGGAAGCCGGCCAGGACGAGAACGAGATCTCCGACATCCCCGCACTAGCCGGCTACACCCAGCTCTCCGAAATGGACTGGCAGTACCAGACGACACCCTCCAATAACCGCTCCTACTGCCTCGCCATGAACGGTGACAGATGCAACTGGCCTAGGGGCAAAGTCCTCGGCGGGTGCAGCGTCCTCAATGCCATGGTCTATGTCCGCGGAAACCGGAATGACTACGACCTCTGGGAAGCGCTCGGCAACCCTGGATGGGCGTACGACCAGGTCCTACCCTATTTTCTAAAGTCGGAAGACAATAGAAACCCGTATTTGGTCAACACGCCCTATCACAACGCCGGGGGATACTTAACTGTCCAGGAGGCACCCTGGCGGACGCCTCTGTCTGTGGCTTTCATTAAAGCTGGCATGGAACTGGGCTATGAGAACCGGGACATCAATGGAGCGAAGCAGACTGGGTTCATGTTGACGCAGGCGACGATGCGGCGCGGCAGCCGCTGCAGCACAGCCAAAGCTTTCCTAAGGCCTGTAAGACAACGAGGAAACCTCCACGTAGCGCTAGGAGCACAAGTCACAAGAATTCTCATAAACCCCGTAAAGAAGCAAGCATACGGCGTCGAGTTCATGCGAAACGGACAGAAGCAAAAAGTCCGAATAAAACGGGAGGTCATCATGTCAGCTGGTGCGTTATCGTCACCCAAAATCATGATGTTGAGCGGAATAGGTCCGGCTGAACACTTGAGAGAACACGGTATACCATTAGTAGCCAATTTAAAAGTCGGTCACAACTTGCAGGACCACGTCGGTTTAGGAGGACTCACGTTTGTCGTAAACAAACCGGTCACGTTCAAAAAAGATCGCTTTCAAACGTTCTCGGTCGCGATGAACTACATACTGTACGAGAAAGGCCCTATGACGACGCAGGGCGTTGAAGGCCTCGCGTTCGTCAACACGAAATACGCCCCAGCGTCCGGATTGTGGCCCGACATACAGTTCCACTTCGCACCGAGTTCAGTGAACTCCGACGGCGGCGAGCAGATCAGGAAGATATTGAACCTGCGAGACCGCGTCTACAACACGGTGTACCAGCCGATAGAGGACTCCGAGACGTGGACTATACTCCCTTTGCTCCTCCGTCCGAAGAGCTCAGGCTGGGTCAAGCTGCGCAGCCGCAATCCCTTCCACCCGCCGTCCATAGAGCCCAACTACTTCGCTTACAAGGAGGATCTGAAGGTTCTTACTGAGGGCATCAAGATAGCCATGGCCATATCCAACACAACAGCTTTCCAAAGATACGGGTCTCGTCCCCACAACATCCCAATGCCGGGGTGCCAGCATCTGCCTCTATTCAGTGACGAGTACTGGGAATGTAGCTTGAAGCATTTCACTTTTACCATTTACCATCCAACGGGAACCTGTAAGATGGGTCCTAAGCATGACCAGGACGCGGTCGTGGACCCAAGATTGCGAGTCCACGGAGTGGCTAACCTAAGAGTGGTGGACGCGAGTATTATGCCCACCATCATCAGTGGAAACCCAAATGCTCCAGTCATCATGATCGCAGAGAAAGCCGCGGACATGATCAAAGAAGACTGGCTCGTCTTATGACAGTGTTTCACAGTGATACTGGCATATACGACGGGCCCTAGGAAACGGTAAACAAACGATATCTTGTCTTATTCCAAACAAATCTGGAAAAATTACAAGGAAATAGATTAAGGCAACTGATGATATTACTCGGTGATATTAGACAGTGATAGTGACGTGTGATGTTATGAGTAAATATGTAATTTAAATACTCTGGGATATTTTTATATGTACTTATGAAATTATGAAAAAATGGGACTCTGAAACTATATTTCTATTAAATTACTTTTACGAATAAAATAGCAAAGGAATCTGAAATCTTGTCTTCGATAAAAAAAACGTTGGACAAGTCGGGTTCTGAAAAGTATAGAAAAAAGTGTTATTCGTAAAAGTAGGTTTAGTTTGAATGTGAGTGTTCATGTAACGGACAGACAATACTGTATACCCTAATTTTACTTGTTAAGACTTTGTTCGAAATCTATTTATTGTATGTTATTTGGTGAGGTGAAAAGTGAGTTACATTGACAAAATAATCATTATAATAATATGCTGAGATTGTAAATAGTGTTAAAGTAAGGTACGAGTAATGTTACGTTCTTCATTATTTTAAGTTTCAAGTCTTAGTTGGTATTTTATGTAATATTACATTGTAAAGTGTTTTAATAAATGGAACAATACATATTTCGAGTTTTAATTTACATTGGATTACAAATCTACCCTCAAAATACATTTCAAATTCAAATCAAATCTAATCATTAATTTGCTTACTAAGTGTACAATAGTGTACATCCTACATAATTTACGTCTTAAACATTTATGAATGAATAATAAATAAACATAATATAAAAAATTAAAATTTACTTTTATATCTATTTTGTACAAATTAATTAAAACAAACAATATCGTACGTAGGTAAAGTCATATTCCAGTCACCCCCGAACTTTCTTGGTTTTAGGAGAGATTAATTACACACAACATTATTTTATAAGGAATGCCATGAAAATATTTCTGTTTACTTTTAACCATGTAGTTTTTTATCGTACCTATTCGCTATGTGCGCGATGATAGCGCCCCTAGTGGCGACAACTATTCTGGACTTGAGATCTGTCATATCATAGCAACCAGATGTTTTGATATGTCATATCATAGCAACTAGATGTTTTGATAAAGATTTTCGACTAGTTTTTCAACACAAAATAAATAAAAATTGTATAAAGTGAGTGTGTATATTATACCAAGTGATTTTCTTACTTCACAAAAATATGAATATTATTATAAGTATCGAATTTGCATCGTTTACGTTACGTACGTTACGTACGTTTTTACTTACAAATACAAGGGAATTTATGAAATTAAAGCAATTTGACACATGAAAGCTAAGAATTATATCACATTTCTGTCACGGTCGATTTGCCTTCCCCCACCACCCACTCCGCACATAGCGAATACCTATAAAGGGATAATCAAAAATTTTATTTGATAATGCAAATAACGCAACACTGCCATCTAGCGTCGAGTAGCAAAACTTCTATACAACACGAGTATTAAAAGCAAACGTTTTTATTGTGCTTTCTAAAGCAATTGTACTATAGAAAGTAGTAACCTATCGTCGCTAGGTGGCGCTTTCCTGAAAATACGAATTATTAAAATTTAAAAGCTTTCTTATGATTGATCAGATCGGACTTCATATTAACAAACATAGAATAAAAAATATAATTTATGAAAAAATACACGTGCAAATTATCAAGCGTTAAGGATATCATAAACATACGCTGTGCTGGTCAAGTTAAAGACACCAACGAGTATAATGAATCGATGTGCGTTGATGTCTTTTTGTCTACCGCCTTCAATCACCTGTGATTTGAAATTATTGTTTTATAGGTAAATTATTATTTTTAAAAATGTAAGATTCCACCATGATTTATACCAAGACTTAAGTTTAGAACAATTTGTTTGGTCATCACCATCGATTTTATAAGCCCGCATGAAGTCATTAATACCAGAGTAATATAATGATTTATTTCACAATTACATTAAAAACTATTAATTTATTAAGGTTATTAATGTGAGAAGTACAAATGCCGCAAGGGTTCAGTATCAAATTACTCTAACCACCATTGTGCAATCACTTGCTCAGATCGTATCATAAATTACCGCTTTCGTTCTGCATTTCCTAAAACGCTAATTACCCATGATTAGAATTGTATTATGCACGTTAATATGCACTAACGGCCAGTATTGGCAATCGCGAATGAAATATAATGTTTCAGTTGTAATCTCTGATAATTACTTAATGGAGCAGCAGCAATAATCATTTTGCCTTGTTCAGTCGTAAATAAACGAAGAACATTAATGTTCATTACCAGCAAATGGCTGGTCATTGGACTTTGTAATTGGATTAAAATGTTAGGGAATATAAGTAGCTAAGGTTTCAGGCGGGATTTTAGTTCATACATATTACTCTTTTGTTCTAGATCAGTATCGAACATAACAAATTTTTGAATGAAAAAAAATACGTTTAGTGAACATTACCCGAGTGGAAGGAATGTCTTTCTTCAGACGTTTTTTTTAAATCTATCATGAGAATACAGGGTTGAAACAATATTATATAGAGGAAGATCCCAGAGCTGCCAGACATCACTTATTTTCTAATGGACAAAATATATACGATTGATTGAGTAGTGGTTGGGTGTACTATCATCATTTGACTAGTTGCTACCTTGACCAGACGGCCATTTTTCAGATATCAACCAATCAAGGTACATAGAATATAAAAATCAAGCATCAGAATTTTTGCTGATCTCCTCCCCCTCCAACTTGTATCGATAACGAGATCACCAAAAATGATTACTAACCAGCTGATTTTTATTATTTTACTTAGTTAATATTTATATAATGTAACGGTCATATTGTCCTACAAATTCCGTGGTACTTTGTCCCGGTCCTACGGTCCTAAATATTTAATCATTGCTACCTCTGTTAGCTACCACAATCAAAAATTTTCGCACAGGAATTTTTTGGGCGTCTTATCAAAATGAAGCTACTCACGGAAAATTAGCTTGATAGTAATCAAGTGAAAAAATACACCACGGATCCTGTACTATATGTTGAAATAAATTAAACAAAAAAAATCTTTATGATTTCTGGAATCTTAAGATTCAATGGATCCAAGAAATAGGTCAAATTGTGATTTCAGACGTTTACGTTCCATTCAGTTAAAAACTATTTATTTAGTAGGTATTTATTAAGTTTACATTAAGTCATCATTTATAAAAAAATGGGTTAAGCCCTAATGGATCCAAGAAGATCCACCGGACTCCCCTAACCAGGTCACCGCTCAATTCGGCAGCATAACCGCGTCAGCATGGGGCGCGTGGCGTTCTGCGCGCGCGCCGCTTGCGCAATGACTGTCGCGTCGCTAGTTGCGTGACGCGAAAACGGTAAGGGCTTAAACTGCAATATGACGGTATTGTCGCAAAATTAAAATTTGTTTCTTTTCAGTAATTACTTACAACTATACTCGGATTTGTAATTCAAGATCAAAAAAACTACGACAGATACGTCACTGTCAAAAGTGGTAAAGTCACTTATGTCACTCTCAAGTGATGATTTCAGGTTTCGACAACCTTTTCGTAATATAATTATTTATTTCATTTAATGCCAACATCACTTATTGATGATTAAGGCGTATAAAATAATAACTTCTTAAAGTAAAAGGGTTCATACTATATCTAATAATTAAATGCATTATTTAGATATAAATTATACGTTCTCAAAATTGTATTGAGCCTGACTATTACTTACGTATTATAACTTCTAGTAAAAAACTTATAAATAACTCATGTCTAACTAATTTTAAGAAGACATAATTTTGAGCAATAGTGGAGGAGTCGGGAAGATAAATAAAATATTTTCTTTGTTACGGATTTAAACAACAAAAACTTAACACAAAACATAGACTTAAAACAAAACAAAATCACCACGGAGCAAAAACATTCGAAAACTCGGAACAGTTACGCATTATTTTCCGATTAGTTATGATGTGTAATATATTAATTGCATCCGAGTATGTTCTTAACTTAGCTTGTAGTTTATTGCACCAAATGTTATGAATCCCTGAAGTGTTACAAGTACAATACCATGTTTGTTACCAAAAATTACCGATGTTTAAGTTTTTATTAAGTCGTCTTGCATTTATGGAAATATAAATAACTGGAATTACTGATGAAAATCATAGGATTAATATTACCAATAAATTTGTTGTATATGGTTGTTTATTGCAAAAAACTGAATTTACTATTGTAAAAATATTTTATTGCAGTGGCAACCTTGTAGTAGTTTTTTTGATCTTGAATTACAAATCCGAGTATAAACTATATCTAGCGGAGTCTGCACTAAGCTTGAAGCCTGTATTGCAGAGTCCAGACAACATTTAACAGTGAGCAACAATTTGCTGAATGGACACAGCCTGAATCATATTATATGAGAACTTATGATATTGTTAACAAATGGCAAAAATATTTACTTATGACAAGGTAAAACTTATGGCAAAATAAAATAGCAAAGCTATTGTTATAAACTATGCAGTGAAGAAACAGGTTGGCTATGGAAGAAATACTTTAGCCACTTATGTTAAACGTACAAAGTACATTACACATTGCTTATAGAAAACGAGGATATAATTTTTTTTTTCTGGATAAAAGAATAAAGCCATAGAAATCCATGGCTTGTTTCAGGTATTCATAAGGTAGGTAAGTCTAAGAAGATATACGTGAATGATCGCACGTTCGCACTCTTGTGCAATCGAACCGCGGTCCGTTGCGTGACAAGGCAAAGTAACGCACGGGAAAAGCCCTTTAGTGTTAATTCTGTTAAGATTACTTGAAAAGGTTTTTTGCGGTTTCGACACCGAGTTATTGGTTTCTGAATGTTCGTATTGACTCTATTCAACTATTTCTGTATGTTCCAAGTCATGTAACTGGACAGAGTAAACATTTATGTTACCTTTTATGGGTATTTTTTTAAAAAATATAAATATTTGCAAGCTCAGTCAGACCTTTTCTGATTTTAATTTTAATAGAATAGTGTAACCTTACACTGAAAATAAATTTTCTATTGATAAGACCAAATTTCGCTTATATTTTGATTTAATACAATTTTTTCGTAATAAGTCAAAGTATGATAATATTTTGTAATCATAATTATTTACACCCCACTCTTTTGAAAAAAGGTTTTATTTAAAATTTTTAGTGTTCGTATGAAAAATAATAGGCAATACTAAAGTATTTTTCTAGTATTTAATTTACAATGTTGAATTAGTCAATTACATCATAATATTAGTCTTTATGGGTCTACATGATATAAGGAGTAGCAAATGTATAACTTACTGCCAAACGTGTCAATTCATTTCTCTCGCGACCGTGATGATCGCGATGATGATGATGATTGGTGTAACCCAGTCGAAGATCGGGCAGTAGTAGTTATTCCTGATATCGCATGTAGACCCATAAAGTCTAATATTCAGTGTAATGGAACGCGAAAGTCAAAAATCTTTGTCAATTACATAATAATTAAATAGATTAAGTTAAGATCATAGATCATAGATCTTAAAAGATATCGTAAGCAGATGCATGCACAGACGCGTCTCGGAGTGTGCGCTTGCGCAAGTTGTGTATTTTGCGGATAACTCTATTTCCTTTGTTTGTCTTTGGTCTACTTTCGATTGCAGTCTGCGTTAAATTTATTTGTCAGCTTAAGTATGCGCGTGTCCGATGACTTACAGAGGTGTATTAGATAGTATTGGATAATTATGTGGCCTATTTGGTCAAATATTATTATGTCTCATCACATTGATCTAGACACGCGGTAGCGAGTTAAGCCAAGTTCAAGAAACAGAACTGGCGAGCCGCACCGTGTGTAATATTACACGAACCATTTGGAACCACTTTTGAACCCCTCATAAATCCAAAACTATTTCACATATACGTATCAAATTTGGCTCATATATTGTGACTTGCGAGATAAATATGTGTTCTAAATTTCATAAGCTTATCTCAAACAGTTATTTAGATTTTCATGTCCAAAAATCCTCATTTTTATCATTGACTGACTGACAGATCAAAATTCTAACCCAGTTCCAAATGACCTAGAGAGTTAAAATTTGGTATGCAGATAGGTACTTACATGAATACAAAGGAATAAATAAAAACTGGCAATTTTTTAATAATTAGGTTAGGTTCTATTATGAACGCTTAACATAAATACCTAATTAGTGCCTAATCACGCCTATATACCGGGGAAGGCAGAGCACTAAGTATATATTTAGGTATACTTAATATTTACAATTAAGAGTAGGTACTTATAGTCGGTTTTCATATTTATTACTTAGGGTAGGTACCTACATAAAGTCTAGTTTTAGTTTTGAATTTGTCCTTTTCAAAGGACCCACGGCGTTACGATGATATATACTTTTCTACAAAAAGTAATTATATCCAATCAAAAACATAAATGTGAAATGAGAGCCAAGTTCAATATTATGATAATTGCCTTGGTTGTTGACTTCAACGACAAAAGAAGTGAGATCTAAATGGGTGCCAAGTTCAATGGTCAACCCAGAAATTTATTTATAGTAACACTATAACATACCTATCATATCTTCTTATAACATGAGATAATGTATGGTGGTAGCCTATGAAGGTCTGTCTTGGCTAGTTTTCATATTATATGAATTATAGCCGTCGCAAGATCTAAGCCTACAAGTATTTGCCGGTTTTTATTATATAATTCCGAAAATTTGGATTGTTGGTAGAAACTAGCGAGCGAACATAATAATACGTTGGTATGTTTATAGAATATAACTCTATCTGTTGCGCTTTCAGGCCAAAACTACTAAACAGATTTAAATGAATTTTCATACAGACTACTTTAACAATCTCCCCAAAAAGAGAGTAATGTTTTATTTATAACAAAATATACTTCACACAGATAAAATTGCAAGCTAGTAAAGCTAGTACATATTTTATAACTTAAACAGCAATGTTAGTATTTAATCTGTGGTTAAGTATGCTATAAACACGTCACCACGCGGACTCTATGGCAATTCTATGACGTAACTTGTTCGATCGCCTCCAGAGCGCTTTCGATTTCGGGATAGCAACCAGTCCGTAGCCTTGGTAACAACTTGGCAAGTGTTGGGTTTGAACTGAAAACGAAAGTAATTCTAGCTTGTGTTGTTGTTAGTAGTGTTGACAATCCTCACTGATATAATTTGATATTAGCTATTTGATTTTAAGAAATGGTCGGTTTGTGTTATTTTTATGTTTTAATAACTTCTTTGCTGAGCAGATTTTTTTTTATTTTTTTTTACCATATGAAGTGAGTCATATTTTTTTTTATTTGGATCCAAGTTAACAAAGGAAGCTAATAAAATAAAACAGTTTTATTCACGCCCTATGCGTTCTGGACCATCCATATGTAAATTATGCTTTATTCAAACATACAAAGAAGGAATATCAAAAGAATTTTACGGTGGTACAAGATTTATTCTGATATTTTTTTTTATTGACTGGTGTGGTTGCTCGGACCTTGAAGCAAAGACTATATTTTTTTTATAGTTAATTTTTTTTTCTGAATATTAATTTTCGTGTTTTCTGGACTAGTTTACTTTAAGCCATTTTTCTGGCTGACTACGATGGTAGCTTGGAGCCCATCATCATTGGACTTGCGGGGGACCGGAAGGCTCTTATCCGGTGATAAAACAAATTTTCTCTAAGTGTTCTAAAATCAGTGACATGCTAACATAGATTAGTTTCTCAATATTTTAGGCGTATTTACACGTACTTTGCATATTTAACGATCTCATTAAAGTCATGATGTGATTCAGAGCGCGTTACGAAATTGCAAAAACAAATATTACATAAATTATTTAATATATTATGAATAAAAAAATCTTTAAAAACAAGCTTTTATTTAAATGCGCTAAAAAGAAAAAAATAAACTTTTACACTATAACTTTACTGTCAACTTATAACATTTCAAATTCAACATATTTGACACAATTTATATGTTTTAAAAGCTTGTCGCGAGATTTAAGTACCTACTCGTAATTTTAAAAGCAAGTTTTAAAATACCTGCCTATTAAAAATTTTAAACTAAGAAAGTAAATACGAGTACTTAAATCTCGCGACAAGCTTTTAAAACATATAAATTGTGTCAAATATGTTGAATTTGAAATGTTATAAGTTGACAGTAAAGTTATAGTGTAAAAGTTTATTTTTTTCTTTTAGCGCATTTAAATAAAGCTTGTTTTTAAAGATTTTTTTTTTACCTTAATTTATTTTATACTTTTTAGTTTTCACCTTGTAAGTTCCTAAGTCTGTTCATCTCATTCAACGCATCATTATTGCAAGGTCGTTTGCCAGTTAATTTTGAACAATCCAACTCTTCAATTAGACCCTGGTTACCATCTAGCATCTAAGTACTCATCTAGGCGAATCAAACGAGCCCAAACTCGATGGGGTTGTGTCGTTTAAGTACTGAGTTCCTTTGGCTGTCTTCCGGCTCCATCATCAGACCCTGGTTACCATCTAGCATCTAAGTACTCATCTAGGCGAATCAAACGAGCCCAAACTCGATTTGGTTGTGTCGTTTAAGTACTGAGTTCCTTTGGCTGTCTTCCGGCTCCATCATCAGACCTTGGTTACTATCTAGCACCAAAGTACTCATCTAGTCGAATGAAATGAGCCCAAACTCGATGTGGTTATGTTATTTAATTACTGAGTTGCTATGGCTATCTTCCGACTTCATCATCAGATCAGCTCCATGTCATAATAATATTGCATTGTCATCGGATATACACGTGCATGCAAAATTTCAGCTCAATCGGTTGAGGGCAAGTGCCTTAAAATTGAGTTATAAAATTCCACCCGAACACACAAACATACATACATACATACATACATACATACATACATTGCAAGTTAAATAAAAGCTTGTAAAATTGGAGCGAAACAGTAATACCGGAATGGCGGTACTGGCTCTGTGAAAATTTATTAACTCATTTGTCATGTGGCCGATTTATGATAATTGTTTAGCATTGGAACCTAGAGGCTGAAGATAGAGAGAAGTGGCGTGCATTTGGAGAGGCCTATGTCCATCAGTGGACAGGAATGGGTTGATGATGATGATGATGATTAGAACCTAGCTTTAAATCTGATTATATTGTTCATGTTAAGAGGCTTTACTGGCCTTTTATTTCAGGAGTCTCTTTGTAACTCACGAATTGAATAACCAGCAGTGCTATTTAAAATAGTGTTTTTTTTATTTATTGGTGGAAAAATATAAAAGCAGCTGTTTAATTATTTTATAGTTACTTAACTGTAATTGTCAAAACTATAACTGAGTACTTTGTAAATAAACATACGTATTTAAACAAGCAATTCACGCGTAATCTGAACCTATATTTTATTTTATGCAAATACGACAAAGTGTTATCAATTATGGTTTAACACTGCTTTTAATATGCTTTGTGTCATAATTAAACACACTTATGTATGTCAGTAAATTATAAATTTGCTTCCAAATCACAAATACTAATTATTTCGATCGTTCGCCCTCTGACAAAAAAAGATAACTTCACCGCCATTTTGGTTTCCTTTGCCGCCAATTCTAACTCTAATCAGCTGTTCCACGATCCAAGATCGTATCGAAAGCCGAGTCACGTACCAAGAGCTACCAGGAAGACAGGTGTCGTCACCTGATCACACACATGCAACGATCCATGCATTATATAATCAAAGGATTTAGGTCAATTACTCATCGATTTTTTTTAATTTACGCCATATTAAGCAATGACAATATCATGACATGTTTGGGTAAAGCGTGGGAGTGAAGTAGGTTATCTTTCAAATCCTAGATTTGCATTCTAACAGACTGTCAAAAGGACCTAGAACCATTTTTGAAATGTTTTACTTACGTCATAATACCAATAAAATATTTTCGTTCGAATTTAATGTCTATCGAATCTGTATATTGAATTTTTATATTAGCGGTTTTCCTTAAGCTACCTTTTCATAACCTACTCGTCTTGACCCTACAGCATACTGACAACAAAAATTCGAAGAGAAAATTAGGCACAAAGAAAACTCATTATTATTCATAGACAATAATATGAATAGGTATGTTGTATACCTCATATTATTTACTGCAAAAACAAATGAATTTTTGGTCAGGCCAAGAATAACTATGTCAAGTGTTTGACTTTGAACGTTAAACTTTTATTTAAGTTTATACATAAGGCACAATATCTTTTAGCTGAAATCTATTCACGCCCCTAAAAAATCGCAAGAGCCATTTCAAAACCTGCCATCTCGAATAACCCATCGATGCAACCGGCCGTTTCGACACCGGCCATGGAACAATATGGAAAACGTACCATCAAAATGTCGACCCACAACTCCACATAAGTCGCCTTCGTAACATACATAACCGATATTTTTTTTCTGTAATCCCTCGCAACCGCGTGGGGCGGCGGCGCCGGCGCAACAGCCGCCAGTTCACCACGCGAACGCGACTCGCGCAGTTGCCGCGACCCGACAAATAAACCAACCTGTCAAAACTGCAACAAGGTTACACTTTTTTCCGAAAAAAAAAAACTTAATCCGCCTATCAGTCAATCTAAAAAAAATCTTATGAAGGCTGTATGGACACATTATTCCAATGCCACTAAAACTAGTTCCCAAAAAAAAACACCTGAAATATGTATTTTCTTTTTCATTTTTCGAAAATGGCGACCAAAAATGCGCTGCAAAAACGGCGGGATAAGTTTTTTTTTAAAGTGATTCTAAACGGCGCGACGTCAGTGTTTACTAATTTGTTGTGGTTGCATTTGAAATGAGAAATTGGATAACAAAGGATAATTAAAATCGTGACTACATTTCGATTATATCAATATCCAGTTATCTTACCCGCTTAGTGGTGTAATAGGACCTTACCTAACGTAACGTAACTTGATAGGCCAGTTGCAGTTATATAAATTCAAGTGCACCCTTGCCTCAGAGTGCAATAAGCTACTCAAGTGTTTTTAAATAGTGCAGGTTTTACAGTCGTGTTAACATGCAATCAATTTAATGATATTCAGGGATATATTTTACATTCAATACCCGAGCTGATCACCGATGCAAATTCGGCAATTTTTCAGAATTTACGTCAATAACCACCATTTAAAAATAATATAAATCATGCTCCAAAAATTACCATATATTGAGACCAATATTTTGTGTGTCATAAATTACCAGATGGTAATTTTGGTGACAAAAAAGTGTAAAAGTGCACAAAAAATGGCTGAATGGTCTAGTGACCGATGCAGTTAAATCATGTTATTAAAAAAAAAGGTTTTTTTTAAAAAATGAACGCATAGAAAATATTGTCAAAATTTTGTTGAAAGATGTATCTGTTTGTGTACCA
Organism: Maruca vitrata; assembly: GCA_039566165.1. NCBI lineage: Eukaryota > Metazoa > Arthropoda > Insecta > Lepidoptera > Crambidae > Maruca > Maruca vitrata. Next base: position 5,189,922 of record CM076933.1, read on the forward strand.
ATACAATGCAATAAGTGCGTACAGTGTAAAAAACGAATGCGTACAATAGCTCTTTTGCGTAATCCCCAGTGCTACACGTTTATTACGAGCCAACTTGTTTATGAATTGATAAATGAACTGATTAGACTGCTTCGATGTAAAACTGATTCTTGTATGTTATGATTAAAAAAATAGTAACAACAATTTAACGGACCTATTATGGACAACTCAAATAATTATTTGTTTATTAACCAGAGATTTCGTTATCTATAGATCACAAAATAAAAAAAACAACAATTAATACAATCTCAAAAAGGGTCGCACCAACAAACCTTTTTGAACTGTTAAGTGTTCCGATAGATATTTCTACAAACTGATATAAGCTCATTTATGAACCTTTTGAGACAAACGACAGATTAATTTATTTATTATGGTACACAAACAGATAACTGTCATTACACGTATTGGTTGGTTGTAACAACAGATATCTAGATCACACTGAATTGTAAGTTAGTTCAAATGCTTGCATTGTGCTAGTTTAAGTGAGATTATAAAATCTTTGACATTAACATTCAACTGTTATGTAAATTATATTACAGCAATATTTCCACTTTCCGTAGAAGGGTTATAAAATAAACTAGTTTGAATCCTTTCAAATGGCACGGAGCAATAATAATTTATAATTACATTGTGAGTGTCGTGTTATATTCTACAACATGGATTGTTGTAAAAGTAATTTTGTTATTGTTTTATTTCATAGTTGCCAGTTGATATTTTTTCTGAACAAGAACGAACAGAAGCGGTTTATACTAACTACATGTGAGTTACAACCACGGAAACGAACCAACAATGGCAACCATCAAAATATTTTAACACATTGACAATACTTCATGTTTGACAAAAGAGTGGTAAAACAGTTTGTATGGGAAAATGAAATTGTTGTTTTCACTATCTTCCTCACCATTTTGTCAGTTCAAACGTTCCCTGGACTACGACGTAATCAGAACCAACATTCAATCATCAGAAGTAATCAGAACCAACATTTGCTAAATCGGGCCAGACGTTTTCGAGTTTAAGTCAAACTAACGAACACATTCATTTTTATTTATAAAGATTGTAATCTGAAACTACGTAAATTGTAGGTAGGATCTATCATTAATACAGTATAGTATAGTATAGTAGCAGACTAGTTTGAAGAATATACACCTAGCTGGATTAAGACACGTTTATTACGTAAATATTTACTACATATTTGTGGAAACGCAGGCCAGGCCATTCGCCTAAGTTTACGAGATCGATGTAGATCTAACATTAATCATTCTAACGTCCCATAATATGCTTTAATTACCTTAATGAATGCACCACATTTATTTCAAAGAACAATCAGACACTTTTACTAGTAAAATATTTTATTAGACCTGTAAGTTGACCAACATTATTATGCTCTGTTACACAACTCAAAGATGAGCAAAAACCTAACCTTTAAATGGATGGTATCAAAGAAGGCGTTAACGAATCATGAAGAATGATTTGACCATTTCTAATGACCGGCAAACATGACTAAAGAGTATTACACCGACCTGTCATGACGGAACATTATCTACCATAGGCCGGAAGTTTACTCTCATTATTCACAATATTATTTAACACTACTTAACACTTGCGTTTTTATTGGAGACGCAACAATGGATGTGCATAGTTTCAACTGTAATTTGGTAGTAATCACTTCTCTTAACTTTAAAGGTTATCCATAATGCTAGCCCAATGGTGCGTGTTATATTGGCAACTTATTTTAATAGATAATGATCTAAATTCTTGATGGCGTAACATTATTTTACATTAGGCTTATACCAAAAAGTTATATAGAATAGATAGATAAAAGGAAATCTAATGGACTCTTCCGCACTATCTATATCGCCTAAAATAATCTAGGCCACAGTTTCGCTTATGAAAAGAAGTATTAGTTGCATGCCTTAGTTTCCTGTACATGCAGTAATGTAATCCATATTATAGTGGCCGATATTAAATTGAATTAGGTGGGATATTCTGTGAATAGTGTAATAAGCCAAACTACATTAGATTTACTGTAACTTTTCATCTTAATTAAAATAGTTCTAAAGGAACTAACGGCCGGTGGTAGAGTCTTATTATTGCTTATATGACGATTTATAAGTGCCTGTAAATTGCCTACATAAATAAATACATTTTCATTTTGATGGTTAAACGATACACGATACACAACGATAGCATTACAGCTTATAGAATCTGTAATGAAACATTATGTATCATCATTATAGAACCGACAATTAAGATGTCTTCAAACTAGGTTACACATGTGACTTCAATGTAACTACCTGTCATGGTTTTTTTTGTTATTTTTTGCCACAAGGCCTAGCAATCACTCAATCGTCGCCTTCAATAAGTCACTGATGATTAGGTAACTGACCAATTACTGACAAAGTACGAGTTTGTGACGATAGCGGAAACACTTGCCAATCTAATGTTGATAAGATTAACTTTACTACGACCACTTGGCAAATCAATTAGTTAAGAAAGCAAGTATAGGATGATAGAGTAGGCATAAGAAGTCCACATACTTATTGTTTAGACCTTATTTCTCTGTAGGCAATCTTACATCCCCGGTTTAGCAACGACGCGAATGTCACTGGATTACATACCTAATTTTTTTTAACATAACTTTATATTCTTTTATAAAGGTGTTGACAGTGAATTTTGATTCTAGCCTATATATTTTCAACGATTTTATATAGTTTGCCTAGTATTGCGTTTGTTATTTTAAAAGTGATAGACATACTTTTTTTAACCTACTTCAAAAAAGGAGGAGGTTCTCAATTCGACCGGTATATGTTTTATATAATAAATATGTCAGAACTTCATCTACAGACTATCAAACAAAGCAAGTCTTTGTGACTGCACAGTCTGTTGCGCTTTTAAGGCCAATAGTTGCGCGCGCGCACAATGTATATGGGTTACGTATTGGGGAAAGGACGGCATTAATTAGTACTGGCCGAGTGGTTAAGGTCGTTGCTTGCCATGCGAGAGGTCGCCGGTTCAAACCCCGCCAGGTACCAATGTGTTTTTCAAATTTGAAATTCATATGTACCATCATTCGACGCTTTAACGGTGAAGGAAAACATCGTGAGGAAACCTGCACTCCTAAGAAGAAATTCTTAGGTTGTGTAGTCGACCAACCCGCACTTGGCCAGCGTGGTCGACTAAGGCCTTATCGCCCTAGTTTGGGGTAGGCCCGTGCCCCAGCAGTGGGGACGTATATGGGCTGATGATGAATTAGTACTGCCACACTACTCGCGTCACGACAGTAATGCTAGTCTTCATTGCTTTTCGAGTGTATAAGGAAAAAGCTTTATGAGAGAACGGCACCTACGATTTAAGATTATAGCATACCTTTGACCCTTAAATCGCCAAAAAAAGGTTTATCACTTTATGAAATAAATAATAAAATATTATATTTGATGTAAATACATTAAAAGACTTTTTCGCACTATAGGCCTTATTTGTATCAAGTACCTTATAATAATTAATAATTAAAGGAAAACTTTCCCCGCCTTCCTATGATCAGGTCCAATATGATCTATAGTGCCTGTCGACCTCATATTTGGATCTCACTACCGCTTACCATCAGGTGGAGTGAGATCATCTTGTTAGCCTTTTACAAAAAAAAAAAAATCACTTTATTGCTCCAAGAATAAAATTTTGCAAATTACAGAAAAAAAACAGAACAGTACAATTAATCAGAAGAGCAAAAGGACAAAATCAGATGAGCAAAAGGACGTGACTCCGTTTGAAAACGTACAAAGGTAATTTTTAGTGCTTAGAGCTTAGTTGACTAAGCTCTAAGCATTAAAAATTACCTTTTCGTAGAAACCCATCCTATTATCACAACTGTTAGGGCCTCGGTAGTAGTAAAATCTGATTTAAAATTAAGATTCTTCGATTATAGCAATCATGTAACAAATTAAACAACAAGATCCTGTATCCTTTAACGCATATTTAGCTAGTTCCTTTGCCTTTAAATACAATCCATATCCAATGATGATTGAATACTGCAGATCATAAAATATTGACAGTTCTTTATGTTAATCCTAAAACGGCTTAGAACAAGTATTATTGACTCAGGTCATTAAGTTCTGACTTAAATGACACCTCCTAAGCGCTAAGTATTTCACAAACATTCCTTCTCATCCAACTTCTGATTCATTAGTAACTAAACAATTAACTTATCGTACATAATCGTCGCCATTCCAAAGACAATTTCTGTCACCTTAATTGTTCTTACGTGTGCAGTGTAATGAGTTAAACATTTGTATTCAAGGTTAGAGTGCATCGGCATCTAGCGACAACCGCCGTGGGAGCCTCTGGGACAATAAAGTGTCAATGCAGGTTAATTGTTCAACTTTGACAAGTGACTTTCCATCAGAACGCTGGAAGTGTTGATGACAGTGTCTAACAGTGCTCCGACCCTTTTGTGCCTGTGTCTCTAGTCCGGGAATACAATCTGTGGTTGCTGACGCAATCTTCGACTGCTCTTCTTCGAGTGTTCAACGAAATTGTCAGCAATGAAAGTGAGTATTAATTCATACGTCTCTCATACGTCTTTCACTTTCGATAGTCTTAGCGCTCTTGTTGATGTCTAGCGTAAGCATATAATATGATTTACGATATTGACTCAGACAATTTTTATGAACAGAACAATGAATACTGATTAAACTCTTCATAAAAACAAAAGATCATCGACCCGCCACTAAATATAGCTTCTTATTACATAAGACGTAACCGTTATAGCAATAATATCTATTGCACAGTTCATAAAATGAGTGCCAAGGCCGACTTATAATAAGTTGTAGGTTACAAAAATTTTGGTCCAAATCGCATTCATTAGTTGCTTCACGTGTCAAACGGTAATTTATTAATGATAGTTTGGCAACTTGGCATTTCAAAGTAACCATTACAAATTAGGCAGCGGAGTTTATGTTATATTTATCGCATAGTAACGATAATGATAAGACAGACCTGCAATTTTGCAGTCACCGTTGTGTTCTCAATCAAAGCCTCAAATTGCGTTTAGCATTCTTTCGTAATTGTGATAATTTGCAAAATTTATTTGGGACTCTGATAAGAAACATCTGATGTCAATACATCCTATGTTTAAGAAGAAAAACAAACAAAATAACAAGGAAACACCATTCAGCGCTCTACGAGAAGATAGACAAAACTTTGTAGAGAATTTTTGCGTGTTTCGGTATAGTTACATAAAAAAAAATCACTATATTAGTTGGGTTCACGCTCCGCCCGGGCGCGCCCGACCGATATTATTATGCAAAATCTAAATCGATACGATCTATTGCGTCAGGGCACGTAAGAATACTGTATCGCTGTTTTGTGGAAAAAACACAAACTGGATGGGTTAAATATGAGCAGATGGTATCGAGCGTGTTGATTATGCCATTTTGGATATTTATTATTCGCAGTCGAATGGATAAAGGTGGATTACATACAACGTTAAGTAGTAGAAGATATGTATCATACATAATTATAATTTTGGATATAGAATATTTATTCTGTTAATTTGTTGTTGCACATCTAGTTTTACTAATTAGGTTTTAGGAAAAGCGAATAGGTACAACATTGTAAGGTACGTCGCTTACATCTGACGATAACCTAACTATGAATTGTTAAATAAAAATGTTTTTTTTTTAAATTTTCTTGTCTACTACCGTAAATAAAATTGTTAATCATGTCGTGTCAGTAGATATCAGCCACATATCATGTCGCTGATATGTACTAATGAGGGTTTTCGTACGTACGTACGTACATACGTACGCACGGTACGTAGGCATGAGGTCCTACTGCAACATGATTTGTCATTTCTGACGTGAAATTGACAGACATGTCAATATTCACCAATCACGTAGCAGGCGGAACACATATCTATATTTTGCAATCAAGGTTGATTTGTCAAAAGCTCTATCCCCTTATTGTTTAACAAATACAGTGCTGAATGATTAATATTCTTTTCATGCTCATCGAACTAGTGTTATTTGTGATATAAAGGTACTTTACTAGTGAGATGCTATCTCTAAAATGGTCAAGGTTGCTGACACCATTAGAACTTATCTAGAAATCGCTGACATGCCTCATTGCTTACTAAAGTTTATGATAATAAGCTTCTAATGTCCATTCTAATCATTATCATTGTCATTATTAAGTGACGAATTAAATGAACTAAAAGCCATATATACTCATAAGACACTTAAATAATTGATTAGTTTAAGCGACACCTTAATGCAAACTTGCGTGGGAGTTTTAAATTTAGGACCTACACCCGATCGGCAAATTAGCCTTTATATACATAATTACTGTACATACAGCAATATATGAATTAAGGATAAGTATACCTTAAAGTAATTATTAGGTAAATCCGAACTTCCTGCGTATAGTTTGTGATTATAATATCCGATAATTAATTAAGGTGAAAGTAACGAAGTAATAAAAACATATATTGTTTGAATTGCCAGTACTTAACATTTCCTATAGAAATAATAATAATGGTAGCAGTGGTTTAATAAAAACTATTCTAGCTTATGTTACTTCTTGTATAGTAAAAAAGACGTGTGGCACTCGGGGACTGCCGCGGTATAGCTATTGCATAGCATCGTCCGATTTCGGAGCAGCTCGTCTCGATTCGTGCGAGTTTCGTAGAGTCGTACAATACGTCTAACCGCACGCACACAAACACCTTGCCGAAGTCTACCGAACCGAAACGACGTTAGACGATTGTGAGGTTTTTTTCGTTACGGAATTTCTTGGTTCGGTCGCCGCGCTCAAAGCCCGCGATACAAGCTATGCAATAGCTTAACAAATCAATTGAACTTCATATAAAGAGTTATGATGGACGTGGATGATAATTGCAGTACCACAGTATACTTATAAGAAATTGATCTAAATAACATTTAAATAGAAAGCTTAGATCATAACTCGTTATTTTATCTTTACCGTATATGTCCATAAATAATTTATCCACATATCATTAATTTAAAAGTATATCAATTATAATAAAAATCTTACAAGTTACTTATGTCACTTCCATGTTACGTCACTTCATAAAATTTACTTTAATTTACTGATATGTATCAGTAGAACAAGCAGGGGACAATATTTACACCATCTTTTCTAAAATTGGTAAATCAACTAATACACACATATCATTCTATATGTATAATAATCTGGGGCAAAATCGGATATAATATTATACAAAAATTTATTCGATTTGATTTATGTTGAATGGCTATAAAACTAAGTTTATTTATCACCTACGTTACTACTGTATTATAATCGGATCGGATTAAAAAGAAGAGATTATTGTTTACTTTTCTTCTACACAAATTCACAATGAATTTAGCTTTATGGGCCACCACAAGTAAAATAATAGACTGAAATACTACTTAATAAGTAAAAGTAGGTGGTAAATACTTACAGCTACTTGCATAGCATAGCTGATGGCTTCTAAAATTTTAACAATTTCTTTCTCAATTTCAACTCACAGCTTCATTTGAATACGACCTCTTTCTCCGTCAAAGTTTATTTCATTCTGACATTTTGTCAGAAATTATTCTCTAAGATCTAGCGAAGGCAAATGATCTCACGTATTCGCTGAAGTTTTACAAGTAGTTTATATCCAAAACACATTATATTACTAGTTTAACAACATGCGAATATGGGTCAAACGAATAAATCGTGTTAATGGAACACGTAATAACACGCATTACATATTTATTTACTTACGCGTTACAAAAAGTTATTACACACTTCATAGGCTTTTTTCGAGAAGACAGCTGTTGAATCTGGTAAATTACCTGAAACAAGACAAGTAAACTTTTATTTTTTTACTCTACACGATCCAATATTATTATTTACTAGCTTTCCGCCCGCGACTTCGTCCGCGTGGATATGTTTAACGGGTAAAACATTACTTCTTTATAGCGCAGTCGGTTAAAAATTAACCTATGTCCTTTCTCAGGCTCTGGACTATATCTGTACCAAATTTCTTTTAAATCGGTTCAGTACTCTTTGCGTGAAAGCGTAACAGAGAGACAGAGTACTTTCGCATTTATAATATTAGTAAGGAAGTAAGGATTATAAGAAGAAACGTGAGTTCAGTATTGATTTTAATCTCTAAAAACGTTTGGGATTTGAATTATATTGGTATTAAATTAGCACCTTATTCGATATTTCAGCCAAATAATACTTGTTACCCGACGTTTCGATTGGGTTGCACTATAACCACTTTAACTAACAAGACCACGATTTAGTTCGCTTGCGCCCATGGTTGGTGTAACCCAGTCGAAACGTCGATAGTAAGTAGCTATACTAGCTATGTATGTTACAGTTTTCGTTCGTTTAAGACATATTTAATTATATTTTTAAGGTTAAGCCCACGACTGACATTAGATGCCAGCGAATATTTAAATTAAAATCTATGTTTGTTAATTTTATATTCTTAAATTGACTTTTCTCGTATATTTTCTGACACCCACAAACGATACTTAAACGATCCTATACCATTCACCCGTATTGTGTTGGTGGTACTTACACGCACTGTTAACCGCAGCACAAATGCAATAGTGCAATTTTAATAAGGAAGAACTTCCGACACGTAACTTGGTACACTTATATGTGTTACAGTTGCCTAATGTTACATACTTAATTATCACGCCATATCCTCGATGCTACGAATAGAGATTTGTTCTTAAAATCTAACAAAAGAGGTTATATAAAGATTGCTAAACGGAATTTTAAATACAGCATCGGACCTTATTTCGTCTTTATACTGGCAATGTGTAATGTGAGTAAAGTAAGTGATAAAAAAAATTATACATATAGACGAATTGAGAACCTCCTCCTTTTTTGAAGTCGGTTAAAAAAGCAAACGTATTTAGAATGACAAAGATCTAATATAAAGTAAGTAAAGATATTTAAGCTAATTTAAGAAATTCGCTTTAGACGACGGAGCATTTTCCATTCATACTAATGTTATCACAATATACACGAGAATATTCCACAGATGTTTCATGACATGACATGAGATGACACTTAGCATAAAATTCTCTAGTTTCTTTAATTTTAGTTTGCCACTACTGAGGTCATTTTGTGGGTCCTAGGTGAATTTGAAATTACTATCAATTTCACGTTTTGGCCTTTATGGCCGAGAACTGGAGTTATTTTATATGAGCACTGACTTTGCGATCCTACTTAAGGTTATGAATTCAAATTTTAAGGTTTTGAATGCGTTAAAATTGCATACAATTTTTTTAATTCAAGTGTCGCTTAAGCTGGCAAATATTAAATGGTCTTTAGTTTTGGGCAGTTACGGCAAAATGCTTTAAACTTGCATACAAATTTTCAATTTTAGTGTCGCTTAAACTACATTGTCTTTTTAGTTTTCGGCCGTTATGCACTCAGGTCAAAGTTCCAAATATGGCATAAAAACATTATTCGGTCGAGCATGAATATTTATGGATTTTTAAGTAAGATAACTTTCCATTGCCACAAAAACAAAAATAATGCTACGTAAAATGTTTGTTTGGTTCATGGTTATTTACTTTGGACAGAAAAAACATTGAGACGTAAATCGCCGTATTTTTTTTGGCTGAGTTCCAATGATCCGTTTGGTTAGTCCGTGCGGTCATCGATTTTGATGGTTCAATTTCACGCTGTGACAAGGTTATAAAAATTTGTTGAACAAACAATTTTTTTACAAGAACAAAACAAAGTAACGGCAAATCTGTAAGGGTGGATAAATTAATTTTAATAAGTTCAAATTTAAGAAAGCTTATCGTGTCAAAATGGGGTTAATGTAGCTTAATGTAGCGATAAAAATATAAATTTTCTGAATGAGTGTAGTAAATTCTCAGGTCACATATTCATGGACCAAACATGAAGATTGTTCCAACTGTCAAATGTTTCGTCTTGGAATAATGTTGTTTATGCAAATTAAAGTAAAACCTTGAAGGCTAAGTGAAATGCATACATGTCAATATATCAAAAATTTACCGCCGATAAAGGTGGGCCGATTATGAAACCTTTCGATAAGACTTATTGAACGATTAAATTGTTTTGACATAAATGGGCTATAAATGGACTATTTAAAAAGACAATTTATGCATATGTACTAACCAATATTATTGCTATAACGCCTTAAATGATAGGATTGCAAAATCAATGATATGAAATAAATAAGTAGGCACTTTTCTTTGAAAAGGATCATAAGAAAGAACCGAACACAAAGTATTGTTCACAGTAACCAGGATTCGTCGAACCCAGTCCAATAGACCGTCGAGGTAACCACCTTGCAATCACACAACATCTTTCACATATACTATACAGACGTCATATATAACCAGCATGGCATTTGATGTAATTTGCATGGGATTACCGTTGACATATACGCGAAGCGAATCGCCTTCGCCGGACAAGTGTGAAAGATTGCACAATTAGCAAAACCGTTGAATCATTGCTTGCACAAAGAACCGCGGAAGTAGGGAAGGAATCGTTAGTAGGTAACTGAGCTACGGACTAAGCACACACGTCTGAGGCTAGCAAACGATGCTCATTTGGGAGTGAGCGAATGTCATTTGTTTCCGCGATTTTGCGGCGCGACGATGACATTTTGTTTTTTAAATGAAACAGATGTCATTCTTTTTATGATGATTCGGGTTTAATGAAAACAAAAGAAGTTGCATTTACGAAACGCTTCGTAGATCTGATTTAGCAATTTTGCTACGTAAAGTTATGCAAGTTCTTCCTTGTTAAAAAACTGTTGTATTTTTTTTACTGAATGTCATATAAACTGTCAAATTGATTAATTATATACCTTTTTATTTATTTTTCAAGTAAAATAACAAAATGCTACATACATGACATATAATTATGTACATTAAAGGAAAACAGTCATGACTAGCGACCCGCCCTCGCTTCGCTTCGGGGATATCTCTATCTCTATGTAATATATTTTAACCCCGTAAGAGAAATCTATTTTTATCTAAAAAAAAGCCTATGACACTCAGGGATAGTGTAGCTTTCCAACAGTGAAAGATTTTTTCAAATCGTTGCAGTAGTTTCGGAGCCTATTCGAAACAAACAAACAAACAAAAAATCAAACCTTTCCTCTTTATAATATTATTATATAATATATATATTATATTACATATTACATTGACTCCCCCGTACCCCAGTGATGCTTACATGGAGCCTACATCGCATGCTGGCTAACTGAGCGCGGTGGCGGCAACCACGCGACTTTTTTCTAATACTTGCATTTTTAAACTCGTGATATCTTCCGAATGAAATGTCCGAATTGAATAATTCAAAAAGTCATAAATAGGTATTGAAGCCGTCTTGCATATAAAGTAATTTATTTTGATAAGGATTAATACCAAGGTACAAATAAAGAGCCTTTTCGTGGCGGCATATAAATTAAATTTTTCGAATAAAAAACCGCTTACTGTGACATAACTATAATATTTAGACATATGCTGTCGCGACACTTTTTATAGATAATGATAAGTTCTACAAAGTCGTAGTAAATGATTTTGTTCTATCATCAATAGTTTTCGCAGCGTACGCGACGTAAGGAATTTTTCAGGTAATTTTTTTACACCTTGGGTTACATTATTGGAGTTTTAGTAAGGATCCCTAATTTTTTTAAAAATATTATATAGCCTATGTTACTTCTGAATAATGCAGCTTTCTAATGGTGAAAAAATTATTGCAATCGGTCCAGTAGTTTTTGAGTTTATTCATTACAAACATACAAAAATACAAAAATACAAATCTTTCCTCTTTATAATATTAGTATAGATAGTATAGATTACATTGACTCCCCCGTAACCCAGTGACGCTTACATGGAGCCTACATCGCATGCTGGCTAGCGGAGCGCGGTGGCGGCAACCACGCGACTTTTTTCTAATACTTGCATTTTTAAACTCGTGATACCTTCCGAATTAAATGTCCGAATTGAATAATTCAAAAAGTTATAAAAAGGTATTGAAGCCGTCTTGAATATAAAATAACTTATTTTTTTAAGGATTAATACCAAGGTACAAATAAAGAGCCCTTTCAAGCGGCAGCATATAAATAAAATTTTTAGAATAAAAAACCGCTTGCTGTGACATTACTATAATATTTAGACATATGCTGTCGCGACACTTTTTGTAGATAATGATGAGTTGTGCAAAGTCTTAGTAAATGGTTTTGTTCTATCTTCAATAGTTTTCGCAGCGCAGGCGACGTAAGGAATTTTTCAGGTCTGTTTTTTACACCTTGGGTTAGGGGAGAGGGGGGCAGTTTTGAACATTTTTAAAACTTTGTCCGATATCTTAAAATTCTTTAGTTTTATATCGTTTTATAGTTTCGCAATGCTTAACCCGACCATTATGCCATAAAATTTCAGTATCATATGAAGAAGAATATTTAAGATATAGCCGTAATATCAATTATAATAGCAGTAGTCAACTGTTCAAATCTGCCCCACTCCTGGGGCAGCTTTGAATTCATATGGGGCAGTTTTGAACTATCCTTAAAAAATGAAATTTAATGACTTTTTATACTTTTTTTTATTAATTTTATTAAAAGAAAACAAATTAGAAACGATTGAGATCAAGTATCATTGCCACATTAGAAATTAAAAATGATAAAATAGTTCAATATGGTGATTGATGATGATTATGGGGCAGTTTTGAACTATCCTTAAAAAATGGATTTTTAATGACTTTTTATACTTTTTTATATTTTATTAAAAGAAAACAAATTAGAAACGACTGAGATCAAGTATCATTGCCACATTATAAATTAAAAATGATAAAATATGTACTAGGGAATAACAAACTTCTATTTAAATAATATTAATTAACATACGGAAACAAATAAAATTATTAATAAACATTATGAGGTCAATCAAAGGAAACCCAAAAATAAACGAGATATAAATAAAACTGCAGTCTTCATGTCTCATCAATTTCATTCTCTCTCTTTTTTTTATAGTTGGGTACCAATATTACCTTTAAATGAAAAAGATACAGATATTTATTCCTATTGAACATTACGCTAACAAATATATTCCATGTTAGAATAAAATAATAAAAAATAATGCATTATAACAATCTCAGTATTTAAGACTGCAGGTGGGGCAGTTTTAAACAATGTTCAAAACTGCCCCCTTTATTTTGTTCAAAGCTGCCCCAATGGTCCTTGAAAAACAAAAAACGTTTTCCTTCCAAATTTTTTTTAAAATTGTTAGTAATATCTGCTTTATTGCGTGATATATGAAACCTTCTGACTAAAAAAGTAAAAAAACACTTCATTTGCCTTGAAATGAATCTCTGAGATCCTTACGCGCGAATTTCAAAAAGTGTAAAATTCAAACTCGATAAAAAAAACTCCTCGTAACTCGTCGGCAAGCTGTCTAATGTGAGCAGTGATAAGTGACAGCTATGCGGGTTAATGATACCACTACCCAAAAAAAAAACTACAAAAATTCTTTACATTAAAGCTTGTTAAATACACTTTTTCAAAGGTGCCCCTGTTCAAAGCTGCCCCCCTCTCCCCTACATTATTGGAGTTTTAGTAAGGATCACTAATTTTTTTAAAAATATAATGTAGCCTGTGTTACTTCTGAATAATGCAGCTTTCTAATGGTGAAAAAAATATTGCAATCGGTCCAGTAGTTTTTGAGTTTATTCATAACAAACATACAAAAATACAAATCTTTCCTCTTTATAATATTAGTATAGATAATGTCCAGTTACAAATACTCATCAATGAAAGTATGCCACTAAACGCTATTGCAATCGACTGATGAGATGCTTAGCACCAGATGCAACTCCAAAGACGTTAATAAGCCAATCGAATCTACCATTGTCTGTACTTAATGAGGTAAACCATGAACGCCATTGGTCGTCCTCTGACCTAGCGAAAGCGTGCTCAATGCGGTGATGCAATCGCAACGGGTATAAGGGAAACAGCACTTGTTACGACCATAGACAACGACTTTTAGCACTTCGGAAAAGTACTGGCCTAAACGGTCAGGGCTTTTGAGGTAGCGTATGTAACTCAAGAATTAAATAAAAAGATTATTTATTAATTAAAAACACTTTCATGCATGACTGGACGGGGAGTCAGGCATGAATGTGAATTTTTCCAATTTTTTTATTTACATTAGAGCTCTGTGTAGCAAAAAGTAAAATATGTACAATAATAAAAAGAGTATTTATACCGATCAGGGGATACCAGTCACAACTATCTGTCCGGTGGTTGGTGAACGGTATACGGGTAAGCGACCCCGGCTCCTCGAGCTACTATCGACTCAGTCCAAATCATCCGAGGCGATAGTATCCTTCCTCCCCTTTTCCTTTACCCGTCATATATCCTTGCTACTCGTGGGAACGCAATGACCTTGTTAAAACAATGCACAAGGCAGAATGGCGACGACGTGGTTCACAACCCGTCACGTCACGTTTCCCACAGAGGTGAAAAGTGGATCGCTGGAAGTGATCTCTGCCTACCCCTCTGGGAAAAAGGCGTGATTTTATGTATGTATGTATGTATGTATTTATACCGATAACCTAAATTTTAGGGAAAATATTTTTTCTTTCTTTTAGAGCCTAATATTTTTTTTTATTAAAATTTGTAATTAAAACATTAAACAAGACGGTCTTTATTCTTCGTGACACCTTAAAGATTCTGTGATATCCCTCTGAGGGTCTACATTTTTATATTATCAGGAACACATGATTGTATCAAGTTAGATTTATGTCTTATGCATGAAAAAGATAATAAAGTCTGCATTTTGTGTCAGAACTGATATTCTCTACATGTACTTTTACATGCTGATTGATAAGAGCCGTCGTATATCGAAGTGGCAACTTAGAAATTGAAAATTAGTCCAGCGAAGTCTATGTTATGTCATAGTTTGATCTTAGATAGATTGGATTCACTTCAATATTCATATAGAGATTAGCTCATCCATAGGTAAAGGTAAAAGGTGCAGTCAATTACACAGAACGGCCAATAAAATGGCGTTCCATTCGACTCGGACCATTTTGCGAAACGTAACTTGCTGATAACTGGTGAAACGACTCATCTAAACAATCCCAACTAGTTACAAAACGAGGTAACTGGGTAATGCATAGCTATTTAGCGTTCACGTACGATTAACTTATTTATTATGAAGGCTTGATGCAACCGAACACCTAACTACGTGAAGCAGTAGTAGTAGAAATATACCTTAACCGATGACTGGAGAAATTAGTAGTATTATTACCACTTTTAAGTAACATATAAGATGTATTTTTTTTTATAAAAGGCTTACAAGATGACCACATTCTACCTGATGGTAAGCGGTAGTGAGATCCAAATATAAGGTCGACAGGCACAATAGATCGTATTGAGCCTGTCGCACTCACCCTGAAGGCCTGCTTAAATGCCGTATCACGCCCCGTCTGAAGAACCCGGGATCATAGGAGGGAGGGAAAAGATGAGCTGGAAGGGCATTCCATGCCTTAATGGCACGGGACAGAAATGATATATGTAACTTAAGGTCTATTTTAAGTTACATTGACTCGGAATTATGAAGATTATAAGATAGATTGTTAATATATTTAGATACACATCCACAGCACACAGAGAGGAACGACTCTACCTTTATGTAGATCGATAGACCGATCATGCTAGTCAACCACGCTGGCCAAGTACGAGTCGGTAGACTTTGCACAACTTTAGAATTTCTTCCAAGGTAGCAGGCAGTGAGGCAGCAGTTCACGCTGGACTAAATCATTATAAATTAGTAAGTGTCAAATTTAATCTTCGCTCTTTGAATTTCATATTTAAAGAGGAGCTAGAATAGCCCAATTCTTTATAATAAAATATGTAAGACAGATAAATTCGTACCTAATCAATGTGATTTATTTCAGGATAACGTCATTGCAACAATAAGCAATGAAATACAATATCAATTTCACCTCTTTTCATTAAGTGTTTAGACTTACAAAGCCATCGTAATTACTATATTAATGTGAGACTTAACAAAATTGCTATAATTATTATCACAATACAAAATGACTATAAAATTGTGAAAACCTCTTGATTTCACATGCAAATCAAGATGCAATCAAAACTAAATAAATATGAAATCAAAATGTTCATGGGAACATAGCACAGAACACAATATGTCTGCGTTTCGTAACACACTTAACGAGACTATGCAAACCATTTGTAACGTTACAAATTACGGACGCCAAAATCCCGACAGTAATAGTTGTAACCCAATGAGTTGTAACTCATCATCATCATTTGTTACTGAACATCATAAATCGGCGATTACAATCGCAAAGCTTTGGATATTGATTCCATTCGTCACTGGGGTAAGTTTTTTTTTTCGTAACGGCCTACGGTGATCACCGTGATCATTCTTGTCATCATCACTGATCACCGGACATGCAGAGGAGCTTTGCTATTGCAGCTTTCATCCCTAAAAGGGGTGTGTGTGTAACAAAATAGTAACTGCTGTCATAATAATTGCAATAGCTAACATAATATACAGGTAGGTAACTAAACTTACTGGTGAACTCTATAATTTATGATGACTACTTTATGTTGGCTTGGCGTCTTGTTGAATCACACCCAGTGATTTTTCCGGTCACATAGCAGGATTATTTATATAATAATAAAATGATAATTTAATAAATCTAAGAGGATGCGAATATTCGATTAATTTCTAGTCGGAAATTTGCTTTCTTATTATGACGCCAACATTTCCTGACCAGATGTCACCCGAACTCAGTACACCACTCTCACAACGAGAGAGAAAAGTAAACTCACTGCAATTAATTGCACAAATGGAGAGGTCAGATAAGAAGGTCAAAGAGCATTTGAACTCAATCTTTTTCCACACAAATGAAAAGATCTCGCACAATTAATAGTAAGGCAGACAAGATACAAGCTAAATAGATGTAATCTCAACAGAACAATGGTATCGGCAATGACATCCGTTTACAAAACAGCCGAGATACACTCATTCAACTGCAATTAGTGGTATTGTGAAACGTAGATTAAATTTCGTGTAGCTGAGGATGACAAGCAATAATACAAACCGTTCACTTCAAGTTCTAGAAAACTAGAATAGAATATTATCGTACAAGAATCGTAGGTACAGCATCAAATGGTTGTTTCTATCGCAACACAACGTCATGATACAAAATAATATACTAAACTCATTTTGAAAGTAGATGTAGTGACTAAGGTTGAGAAAGGTATGCTTAGATAGTTTAGACATGTTCAGAGGATGAATGAAAGACGAAAGAAATATATAGAGGAGGTATAAATGGAAATGTCGATAAAGGGAGGCCAAGAAAGACCTTCCATGACCAAATAGGTCAAATTTTGAAGAAGGATCAAATCAATCAAAAGTACCCGTAATCGAAAGAAGAGATTGATGGATGTGAAAGAAGCGAAAGGATGTGCCAGGATCGTAGTACATGACTGGAAGTGATCTCTGTCTGCTTCTCTGGGAGAAAGGCGTGATTGTATGTATTTAATTGTGTATGTTTGACAAGCTAATTAAAATATTTTGTAAAAGTACACCCGCGACACTCTGCCTGTTACCTAATCAAGCATAATTCGAGAAGATCGTCTCAGTTCGTATTTAAGTTTAAAAAAACTGTCCAATTATTCTCAAATTCGTCATACCTATCTGCTTCATCGTCAACCCAAAGACGACGACTAGCAACCAGTTCAGTTTCATTAAACAAACTGCACTAATTACGTCACAAAACGAAATCAAAAGCGAATGAAATCGAAAACAAAACTGACATCGGTTAACCCAATAACCTGACCGAGACCGGCGCGGGCGCCGGTGGCGCAACGGAGAAGAAGATGTCGATTTTGAACCTTATGTACAGGTGAATAAGGTCGCCATCATTGCTGATAGTAGGACACTTGTACGTTTAAATAATCCTTAATGTACGTACCTACGTACAAGCTTTAAATTAGGCGAAAAGAGAATTTAAGCATTCGTTTGTTTTTAGCCTTACCTACGTTTTGAATAATTAACTACAGTTGAATTGAAATCTTCAACTTAAATCGAATTTGCTTATCTATCACTATTTTTTTCCGGTATGTTCTAGCCTGGTACTGGTGGTATATCTGTTACGGTAAAATTGGATAGAGTGGTTATTATGTATAATTACCGGTAACTATGCATAATTAGTAGTGTTCGTGGTAAAGGTGGTGAAAACTATCGAAATAATCACATTTACCGGTAATTATAAAAAATTACCATACCCTTTGTGTAAATGTGGCAAATAATAAAATAAAACTTGACTTGACTGGCTCGGTGAAACAATGGTTTTGTTAGTGACCCAGGCTGGCGATTCCAAGAGTCGTGGGTTCGATTCCCACTTGGGACATATATTTGTTTGGTGAATATTGGTGTTGGTTCCAAGTCTAGGTGTGATTATGTAGTTAAGTATGTATTTATAAATAACTTTTCTGAAAACATTTAAACCGCGTAAGATAGATGATTGAAATTTGGCATGCACCTGCATACCAAATTTCAATCATAGTCGCAAGTATGCTTTAAGTCTATTAGGGTACCTACCCTAATAGACTTAAAGCATACTTGCGACGCGATATTGCAAAATTCGTAAGGGATCGGGAGTTACTGGGAAAAAACTTTTGTATGTAAAATCCTGTATTCCACGCGAACGAAGTCACGGGCACAGCTAGTTATAAAATAAACCAGTCAAGTATCTAGAAACCAAACTTCATGTTTGGTTTTCAAAAAAATATTATCTTTTAAAAATAAAGTTAAATAAAATTAGCAAATTGGCAGGGAATTTTCAGTGGAACTCTTAAAATTCTTTCTCGTCAATATATTTTTAAGATTTGAGATTTGTGATATTTGGAATTGCAGAGTACTTGTGATATTTGTCAGCAATGTCAACATTTACCACAGTCGAGCGGGAGTTTTATATAATTACCGGTAAATTTGAATAATTCACTACATTTACCATGTGCATCGGGAATTATCTATATTTACCGGTGATTATAGATAATTACCGATTGCTCACATTGACCGTAACATATCCGTCAATATAACAGAGTAAATTAATCTTCAGATTAATCAATAAATCAGATTAAGATAATCTTTTGAACCACTAACACGCTGAAAGATTTTAAGAATATTGACGTATTTTGTTATAGAGGAAGATCCCAGAGCCGCCAGACATCACTTATTTTCTAATGGACAAAATATATACGATTGAGTAGTGGTGGGGTGTACTATCATCATATGACTAGTTGCTACCTTGACCAGACGGCCATTTTTCAGATATCAACCAATCAAGGTACATAGAAACACTGCTCACCTCACTTAAATTCTGATGGCTGATTTTAACATATATTTCACACAATATCATTAAAAATCAGGTTTTATTACTCCCAGACACATGCGGTCGGCGGTATTACCTTACAGACGCTTTAAAGCTATGAAAAAAATTTTACTTTTACTTAATTTTACTTATTTTGTGATGCTTGATTTTTATATATGTTATTCAAACAACTATTTTAAAACGTTTTGCAAACGGACAGACCGATCCAAGGGGCCAAACATTCACCAGACCCAACTATTTTAGATTTTTTTTTTTAAATTGAATTTAGTTAAGTTTTTCTAATAAAATAGTTTGTGAGGTACAATTCTATAATTATTGCGGTCAGATGAGCACTTTTTAGTTGTTTGAATAACATATATAAAAATCAAGCATCAGAAAATAAGAAAAAGTAAAATTTTTTTCATAGCTTTAAAGCGTCTGTAAGGTAAAACCGCCGACCGCATGTGTCTGGGAGTAATGAATCCTGATTTTTAATGATATTGTGTGAAATATATGTTAAAATCAGCCATCAAAATTTAAGTGAGGTGAGCAGTGTTTCTATGTACCTTGATTGGTTGATATCTGAAAAATGGCCGTCTGGTCAAGGTAGCAACTAGTCATATGATGATAGTACACCCCAACACTACTCAATCGTATATATTTTGTCCATTAGAAAATAAGTGATGTCTGGCAGCTCTGGGATCTTGGACCAAAAAAAGTTTTCGCTCTTTATTTGAAACCCTAAGCTATGACGTCATGAGACGGCGCCCGCGACTCAAGGCAGCCAACGTTGCAAAACGAACCGTCATCGGTTATGTAACGTTCCATTGCACGGAATGCACTGCCGGTGTTGTGAACGGTTTTTGTTTTCCTTTTCTTTAATCGCGCGTATCAAGTTCATGTTTATGACAATGGTTAAGATAGATAGATAATTCTGGTCCTAGTTTTTAATTCTCAATTTGTGGATTAACAATTTTAACAATTCTCGGTAGCATTGTTAAAATAAGACCTTATCTTATATATTTGCAAGATTGTATCGATATTTGATGAGATTCACACATAATATTGCTATGAATCTCGCTGGACTGTACGGAATTTTCAAAATTTTATAAAGCCTGCATTTCACAGATACCACTGCATGTTACATTACGATTTTCAACGTAATATAGTACGTTTAGTCTCCACACGATACTGAATGCTAGAGGTTCAAAAAAAACTGGCCAAGTGCAAGTCGGTTTCGCTACTCTCCATTTTGGCTGTACGGGCTAGATCCCTTTGCCTTTACCTGATGGGAAAATTGGACAAAAAAAAACGAAGACCTCCATGCCATTATATATTTTTAATCACGATTACAGGTGGGACTCCCACTTAAATCCTTTTTTAGAATTTCTTTCTATATGTGCAACTGAAATATATCACTTGGAAAAATTTCAACTGTCTAGCTTCGCGTATGCAGTCTGCTGACAGACATAGGGCAAATAGAGAAGTCTTGTAATACATATGGACATGGAAATATTATTAACATAACAACCCTAGATAATCCTACAACAGATGGCCAGAACATCGCATGACCAACAAACGTAAAAACAAGTGTGGGTAATATTACATTTCCTTATGTAATTCGCATACTTAACGGATTAACATTACTAGACAAAATGTGAGCGCGCATGTTAGTATCCGGTTATACAGTACCCAGTTTGTAGTAAAAATGTAAATTGTCCGCAATTCGTTTGAGTGGCTCTGACCCCGATTATAGCTTTGTTTATTTGAAGATTGCGTAATGAAATGAGAATTTTGTTGTTACAACGTTATTCTAGAAAAAGGTGGCTGTACATCTATGTCGCGATGCCGGTTTTTTTGAAGACACATTTTGTAAGCTACATAGTCTTTTTGGTGGATTTATGTGATATTTAAAAAATGTTTACGTTTTACAACAAACAAGACCTGTACTTCCTTGCATTTTCCGCACACCCTGTTGTCGCTAATTTACAAGTTATATCATATTTTGTTGTTTTTTTCTTGACTGGATCTCACCCCGAATATCATTTGCTAAGTAAATAAATAAACTATAATGCAAACCTTATCTATTTTGATTTTGATCGAATGTTTGCGACAAGCTGACGGATTTTTAAAAATATTAGTCCTAGATGTTTGTTAACAATTTTATACAGTGTTACCTTAGCTTTTTTCTCAGTAATAACTTTTTTAATAAAGTAACTTTAATTTATTAAAAAAACGATCTATTTTATCTCGACCTTAAATACATTTTTATGTAACTTAGGAATCAAAAATCAACATCGACGAGGAAACCGCACAGCAAAATTGCCCGCGAATAATTTCACAATGCGCCTCTCACATAATTCTATGCAAATTGTGTGACGTAAAACCAATGAGGGCGCGCACGTACGCACAATTCATTGCAATCCATACAATTTTAAGAAAAACTAGCTGTGCCAGTGACTTCGTCCGCGTTTTTCCCCGTTCTTTACACATTTTCCTATTGGTAGTATTTTATATAGCCTAGTCTTTTTCGATAAATGGTCTACACAACACAAAAAAAAAAACAATTCAAACAAGAAGTGCCTGAGATAAGCGCGTTCAAACAAACAAACTCCTCAGCTTTATAATATTAGTATAGAGTAGTATAGATTGGGTAGGGTAGCGTCCAATATGTTAACAGTCATGTGCAGAGGGGTTGCTAATGGATATCGCACCTTTAGGTCTAAATATGGAGATTCCTGATAAACTTGTATCGTAATGTTACATTCAAATATCAGTTCATTCCTTAGAGTCCTTAGCTTCCCTCCTTAGCTCTTCGGGGTGAGAGCCATCTGCTCCCCCGCAAGTCCGGTGATGATGACAAAGCCACTCCAAGCCATCATCGTAAGTCAGTTAGGCAAGGAAAAAACAAAAAAAAAGTTCATTCCATACATCATAGTAAAACATTATCTTGAAATGACTTCACCCGAAAACATATAACAAGTACGGATGACCAACTGGTATCTTATCTTATCTTAACGCGGGGACCGTATAACCGGTTCACGTCGACCCTCAGGGATCTTTTGTGTTACCCTACCTTTATACACCTACTCCCTGAAGACCAAATGCATTAATGCAATTACGTCCTTAGGTCTGAGGTGCCTGTATTCTTCTGGTTTCGGATAAGCCGTTCCCAGAAGTCTGAGCCTGTATCTGGCCAGTGAGTGACATTCACATAAAATATGCTTCATGTCTTCCAAATCTTCCTTGCAAGCTCTACAATCGCTGTTTGTGGACAGTCTCATTTTCATAAGTAATGAGTTAGTGACGTAGTGCCCTGTTAGCGCTCCCATGAGTAGACGACTTTGAAGTCTGCTTCCACCCATCATGGTTTTGTACCACGTTTTTGGGTTGTCGCCAATAAAGCTCTTGGAGTGAACCATTCCTGGTTTATTCTTCCAATGCTTCCAACGCTCGTTATCAACATGTTCCTTAAATGCCATGTTGATGGTGCTTAACGCTAGCCCAACAAATGGCTCTGGTCCAATATGATTTGCTTCTGAGCCTCTTCTCGCAAGTTCATCTGCCTTTTTCATTTCCCTTATATCCTTCATGGCCTGGTATCCATATTAGCCTCAACTTGTTTTGCCTCCCTAGGTTATTAAGGGTCGTTATGGCATTGGTGACAAGTTTAGAGTCTAATTTGGGGTTTCTTAATGCCCTAAGGGCCGCTTGACTGTCACTGAGAATGTATATAGTTTGATTCTTGACCTTTAGTTCTATGTTCTTCTCCGCACATGAGATTATTGCATAAACCTCTGCTTGAAAAACCGTTGTCATGTCCCCCATGCTTTGACTTTCCTCAACATGCTTGCTGTAGAAACCGGAACCAGTGCCGGATACCATTTTGGATCCGTCGGTATACCATATCAAGCTGTTGCTCTCAGGGCAGGGCGGATTCACCTTCCAGCTGTCCCTCGTCGGTATATTAACCTTAAAGTTCCTATTGAATATGTATTTTGGAATCGTTTTATCACAACCCATTTCCAAAATTCTGGACAGATAACTATTGTCATCCCATTTTGTGTGTCTTGTCTGATGTTTACTAGGGCTCCAAGTTCCTGCAACACGTAGTCGCTGGAGCGCCTTCTTAGCTTCAGCTTCGATCACCAGGTGCAATGGCGGAAGATTTAACAGTACTTCCATTGTTGCCGTTGGGGTAGTTCTGAAGGCCCCTGATATGGCTAGACACGCGGTTCTCTGCATTTTCTCCAGAGCATCCCTGCAGGTTTTTAATCGTGTTCTATACCACCATACAATACTGCCATACGTTATTATTGGCCTTACCATGATTATGTATAACCATCTAATGACCTTTGGTTTAAGCCCCCATGTTTTTCCATATGTAGCACGGCACATACCTAAAACCCGAAGAGCCTTCGATATAGTGATGTTTGTGTGGCGGCTCCAGTTAAGTTCCTTATCTAGGGTGACACCTAGATATTTAACCTCTTTTGAGCATTCTAGTCTTGTGTTAAATAAAGAGACAGCTCCCATATCCTTGATATTCCGCTTCCTTGTAAATGGAACTAAAGTAGTCTTCCTTGGGTTGACTGATAGATGGTTGAATCCACACCAATCCTCAAGGGACTTCACTGCACTCTGCATTAGTTCTACAAGAGTTTTCGGAAATTTTCCATTGACCATTATGACCAAATCATCTGCGTATCCCACAGTGTGGTAAGGTCTTTCATTGAGCTTTCTTATTAGCGAGTCCACGACTAGACTCCACAACAATGGGGAAAGTACTCCCCCTTGAGGACATCCTCGTGCCGTTTTGATCGCTAATTTTTCTCCAAGTATTTCAGAATGAATTATTCTGCCTTTAAGCATGCATTCCACCCATTTGCAGATAGTATTGGGGATACCATGTACTTTGGCTGCATTGCTTATTGATTCAAAGGTTGTACGATCGAATGCACCTTCAATGTCAATAAACATTGCTAGGCACATCTCCTTTGATTCCAGTGCTGTTTCAGCTTTCCTAACTACATAGTGTAGTGCAGTTTCTGTAGACTTCCCACTTTGGTATGCACACTGTTGCTCGTGCAAGGGATGTCTCCTTAGTGGTCCATCTCTTATGAATTTGTCTATCAACTTTTCTAAAGCTTTCAATAGAAACGATTGTAGACTTATCGGTCTGAACGATTTTGGTTCCTCGTAATCTTGTTTGCCATGGTATATAGATTACTCTGACTTTCCTCCATATTTTGGGAATATATCCAAACGCCACACAGGCCCTGTAAAGTCTGCAGAGATGAGGATGTATAATCGATATTCCATTCTGCAGGACTATCGGATAAATGCCGTCCGGCCCGGTAGATTTGTATGGCTGGAAACTTTTCAGCGCCCAGCTTACCTTAGCGTCGTCAACAACCTTTTTCGAAATTTGCCAGTCACTATATGAGGTCCTTTTGCATTGGTCCTCAATACTGATGGCGTCTTCCTCTTCTTCTATTGCCTCTGAACCTGGAAAGTGAACACTAGTCATCACTTCCAATGTTTCTCTTCCGGTTTCCGTGCGTTCTCCATTATGCCTTTTAACAGTTGTTAGCTGTATTGCCTTTGTTGTGGAGATTGCCTTTGTGAGTCGCATCCCTTCAGGTGCAGAGATTATTCCCTCACAATGCTTCTTCCACGCTTCCCTCTTTGCCTTACGGACAGCAGTGCTGTATCTCGTCAGTGCACTTCTATATTCGCTGAAGTCGTTTCTAGCTTTTGCTACATTGAACGCCTTCCTCGTGTCTCTCCGAATTTGAGCCACTTCTTGAGTCCACCATGGTAGTCTCCTAGCTATGGACTTACTGTCAGGACAATTGTCCTGCCATGTTGAGGTTATAGCCGTTGTTAACCTATCTGCTTCAAGTTTAATGTCAAGTATTGAATTAAGCTGATCTACTGGTTTACCCACTGCCGATTTTAAGTTTGTTTTGAAATTATCCCAGTTGGTATGACGGGGATTTTTCCTTCGAACAACTTCAAGTCGGCTACCTACATTGTAGCTAAAACATATGTAATTATGGTCCGATAGGGTGACCTCATTAGACACATGCCATCCATTAATATTCCTAACAGCCTTATTATTTGCTAGTGTTAAGTCTATTACCTCGGCCCTACGGGCATTGAAGAAAGTTGCCTTACATCCTTTATTAATAATATGTAAGGGTGAACTTACCAGATAGTCCAGTAACTTCTCTCCTCTTTCATTGATGTCTGTGCTTCCCCAGACCACGTGATGTGAGTTTGCGTCACATCCGATAATGAGCTCACGATTCTCCCGGCTGCAGCTGTCAACCAGTTTCCTCAACATTTGAGTCACCGGTTCCTTCTCTTCATATGGAAAATAAGCCGACGCCAATATCAGCGTCTGCTTCCCTTCCCTCCTCTGGATTCTGACTGTAGTCAGATCCCTGTAACAGTATTCCGTTAGAGGCGCCACATTTAGACCATTCCTGATATAAATGCAGCACCTCACGTTATTCATTGATGAGTTGTAGTACACTGTACCACTCACTCCATTAAAACCCATAACCGTACCATTGTGAATATATGGTTCTTGTATTAGGGCAACATCAAACCTTTGCCTTTGTAGCTCGCGTGCCAGAAGGGCAGTTGCGGCTCTACAGTGATGTAAGTTTATCTGTACACACCTGATTTTAGACATCGTTAGTCCGAGAGGAGGCCCGTCTCACTCACGCCAGGTGAGGAGCGCCCCAGGAATAGCTGGTCCAGAGCACCCAGTACATCATCTGACCGGGGAGAGCACCCCATGTCCCGCTCACTTGACATGGGTCCCTCAACCACGGTCTGGGGTACTAGAGTACCGTCAGGAGCTGTGGCCACCACAGCAGGAACCGTGCTGGCAGCAGGTTCTGCGACCGTCAGGTCCATCGGCACTTCGTGTGTTCGTCCGTCAGTCTGTACGTCCGTCCGTCTGTCCGTACGTAGGTCCGTCTGTCCGTCCACTTGCCGAGCCTTCTGTGCTACTTCAGCACAGGGGCCGACCCGCTCCTCCTCCTGCCTCTCCTCCATCTCAAGTGGCTTGAAGAGGCTCAGATCGATCCCCGTACTGAGGCAGTAGCCTTTCTCCTTAATAAAATTTGCAGAGGCTCCATCCATAAGCAAGATGCGCCTGGTGGTGCGACCTTCCACGAGGGTGTCCACAACGCGCCAGTTCGCTGTTCTTACCTCTGGATAGATCCTCTGCATTATACCTAAAAGGACCGAGACGTCCGCACTGACTGTCTTGGTCTTCCAGGCCATTTTAATGGGTCTAGGTAGGTCCCTCGCATCAACGACCTTAAGCCTAACCCCTTTGATCTCGCGGCCGTTGAAAAGTTTTAGCCACTGTGCCGAGCGCTCTCCGTCGCACGACACAATGACAACACCGGCCGCGATATATCCTAGATGCACTTGAGGGGGAGGGTCCTTGGCTTTCACCAGCTCGTCCAGAATGGCGAGCTGGAGATCGTCATAGATCCCTTCCTCAAGCATGGTTGCAGGGTAGTTCGCAGTGGTGATGGCCATTTTGAAGGTCCCTAGTGCTTGCGCATATGACCCAGAGGTCTTGATGCGTTTCGCACTGGTCCCTCCCTGACCCTCACCACTGTACTCCCTGCCTCGCTTCTGGCGGTCGACAGAGACGGCGTCCTCAGCCTGCTGCCTGCGCAGCGCCTGAGCACGCCTTTTCTCTGCTCCCGTCCTGGAGTGCCTCTTCTTGCCTCCCCTTTCCCCCCCAACCCCGCGTTCCCGATCAGGGACGGGATGGCTTCCCACGGAAGCTTCTCCCATCACTCCGCCGGTTCCACGTGATGTGCTGGGGATTGGTTCAGCTGGTGCCCCTAAGGAACCAGACAGCTGGCCACTAGTGGGATGGGCCATGCCTCCGCCCGGTGGTCCGCTGACCGAATGGTCTGTAGACCTGCCAGGCCTCACTGGCTTGGTCCCTTTCCCAGGGTGCTGTGCTGGTGCCTTCCCACCCCTTGCACCAGAAGCACGTCCACCGACTACCTTCCACCCTCCACTAGTTGGTTTAGGGTCCGAGGAACCTTCCCCAACCAGCTTTGGGCCACCTTTATTTTGCGCCGTGGTCCTGTCCGAAACAAGACCTTCGGCACCTATGTCCTTTCGGACCGCAGGCTTTTTAGCTGACGCTCCACCGCCGCAGGTGGTTTTCGTGGTCTGCACTACAGTGCCCCCCCCAGAATACGCGGGGCTGCCCGAGCTAGGCTCGGAGAGGGATTGTCCAGCATCGCTGGTACCCTCCTGGGGTAGTTTCTCTTGCCGTGTTGCATCCATGATTATGAATAAATTGGGTAATACACACTGCACTTCCCCAAGGCGCAGAGGTCGCACTTTCTGAAGGGATTGCTCCCTTCAAGGCCCGCGATGGCCTGGTCCAGGTTGTTGACCGCCGCCTGTCTGCGTTGCCGTTGCTCTTTGGCACCACCCGGTGCGCACGTGTAGGGTACTCCTGTTTTGTGAGGTGGTAAATCCTACGGACGCGAGCAAACCTTTAAACACCGAACCGACCAACTGGTAAAATTATAGCCCTTTCTAAAATTGATACAGCCGCGTAAAATATCAATCTTAATCAAGCGCCCATTAAAAGTCATTACATAAGTTTGTTTTAAAACTCCATACCATTTTGATTGCTTGCAAACGAATATTTCCAAACTTGTCAGCCAATGAGGAATGATGAAACAAGATATTAAATCGAAGCGCAAGCGCAACTGCGAATATGTCCACGCGTAAAGTAAATGTTTGCGGCAAACATTTTTGACATTAAATATAGTAATGTTATTTTCAGTGATACATCCAACTCTACTGTTAATGAGGCTTAATTCGTATGTGAAATTCAATATATGGCAATACGTAGACGTGAAGTCCAACTGCAGCATGATTGGTTAAATTTGACATTGACATACATGTCAATATTCACCAATCATGCTGCAGTTGGAAATCAAGCGTAAGTATTGCCATCTAGTGAATTTCTCTAGGGATGAGAGCCATCCGCTTCCCCGCAAGCCCGGTGATGATGACAAGGCTCCGCCAAGCCGTCATCGTTAGTCAGTTAGGAAAAAAAAAAGTGAATTTCTCATACGCGTTAACCCTCATTGAAACTTGACCCACTTACAGTCAGTTTTAGCGTTGAGCACCGACGAGATTACATTCCTGGATGGCTCAATATCATGAAATCAGTGATTTTAATATTTTTCATCTACGTATGATTTGGTCAGAGGGATAGGGCAGGGAGGGAGGGATGTTTCTCCGAGAGAGCCGTTAAAACGATGCTACATATTTGGATGGACAAATTGATCTACCCAGGCACTTAATGGTCAGTGTTTAGAACGTCGTTCCCGCCACATTTCCCAAAGATGTTGTAAACGCACAGAAATGTGTTTTGTTCCAATTTAAATAAACAATAATGTTTCGAACGAATCGTGATCCACTCTATTGCCGGGTAATTTGAACTCGAATAACCACAGGGTTACAAGCCACGTAATCAAACATTAGAACATGATTTAAGTTTCGTTTTATTTTCTGATGGATAAACGAAAACACTTACGTCTATTAGGTTGCAAACTACTTAAGCCAATAATATTTATGTATGATTCAAATTCAAATAAAGTATAATATGTATTATATTATGAGCATTTTTTTATGAAACTTATCAGATTATAAGATTGTCATCATCATCATCATCATCATTATCATCAGCCCATATACGTCCCCACTGCTGAGGAACGGGCCTACCTTAAACTAGGGCGATAAGGCCTTAGTCGACCACGCTGGCCAAGTGTGGGTTAGTCGACACAACCTTAGAATTTCTTCGTAGGTGTGCAGGTCACGATGATTTCCTTCACCGTTAAAGCGTTATGAGATAGAGATTGTACCTTGTTTTAATGAACTGACCTTATTTAAAAATCTATGTACCGACGTCTAAAGTCAATACATAACGTTAGTTTAATGTTACGCCAAGCAAATGTATCGGTAATAGTAAATACATAGTGCAAATGTAAATACAAGCTAGCAAACTCGCCGGTTACCCAGGGCGCGCCTTCGGTACACCACGCATTTCTCTGGCTATTTACCCGATGTGACGTAATCGTTTATGTAACTGACGTAAGTGGTTACAGATTGTCGGGTCCGCACAGAACGCTGACAGGGCTGTGTAGGTTTTATTCCTTTGCTTGGTTTCTTTGTAGATTAGTTAAAGCTTGAGTGAGATGAAGTGTTAGAGCGGAAGTTGATTGTAAGCCGTTGGTTGGCTGCACGGCACTTTTTTTTAAATATCAGATTCATGAGATATTTTGACCTGATTCCGTGGTAAGTAGCTTACATACTTGTGCACGGAAATTAAATTAATAAAAACAATATTACTCGTATTAAGGTACTTACGCGTTCCTTACGGATGCATCAAAGTAACTTATATGTTCAAAATTAGTAATTGTTTCGACCTGAGTGTATAATATACCCCTTCTAT
Organism: Maruca vitrata; assembly: GCA_039566165.1. Classification (NCBI taxonomy): domain Eukaryota; kingdom Metazoa; phylum Arthropoda; class Insecta; order Lepidoptera; family Crambidae; genus Maruca; species Maruca vitrata. The sequence continues at coordinate 5,219,890 of CM076933.1, forward strand.
TGAATTAATTTAAAATAAATTGTGGTGTAAGTATTTCTTTCTTGATGTTTAGAACAAGAGTTCGTAAACTTAAAGTTACCGCAATCCGGCCTAAGTAATATGTAGGTCGGTTAATGAAATGATTTAAAATCTCATCTCAAATCATCATTTTATTTCATGAACTAAAATAATGTCAGTACTGAATGCATCGTGCAACTCAGCTCAGCTCGGTTGCTTGATAAAAAGATACGTCCTTACCAAATGTCTCATCTTCATTCACACTATTCAGTCCCAAATCACCGAACAACATCATACATACGAAACAGGCCAAGTTGCACAACCTTGACCGGAGTACCGGTAAGGCACAGCCCATTTCTCCGTGCTAGTTACACATACGTAATCGCTTATATCACAGTACGCGGGCTGAATCAAAATTTGTTACGCATTTTGTTTACTCTTCATGCGTCGTGGATTTGTAGGTTCGCCTAAATGTTTTAATTCGGTCACTGATATGTGCCAGTTGTACTTAAACTACTGCGGGCGAGTTCATTCAAACATATTTAGGTTAGTTTTGGACTTAAATGTGAAATTCTAAAGCTTCGGATATTATGCGTAGGTTTATGCATTAGGAGCCGAAACCATGTGATAGAATATCTACTATGTACTTGGTTTTAATATTGGTGACTAAACATACCTGCAGGACAGTTAAATATCTAAATCTTAAACTTTATAATTGAATGTCCTTATATTCCAAAATGGCGACCGCTAAAAACCCAAGAATGTATTAAACGCATTTTAGTAATACTACAATTCTGTTTCCTTCCCAATTTTTAAGTCACATGATTAAATTGATTCGCCAAACACCTAATGTAGAACAAAGACGGTTACCTAACACAGCGGCGATTTTTGTAATAAACGGACATAAAAATTAGATGTGCCAAGTAATGAAAAAGATGAATTACCTCGTTACATTGTGTCACAACAATACGCAATGATCTACTAATCTGGGTAAGATTGTTATCCGTGTTACATTTTGGATTTAAAAGCTAACTCTTGCTTACTTACAATGTTACTTAGTTATTTAGAGTGACATACTTACCTATATGCCTTGTAATTTGTCTTAACATTACGATTATTTTTAATTCTTACTGTTTAGTACAGACAAACTAGCGATATTGAACGGATTTCAATAAAAATTGGCACACATAGTCTAAAGACTGAGGAAGGATATACTTTTTGACCGTTATTTTTTTATTTTTCTCCTAACTGACTTACGATTATCGTACTTGGCTTGGAGTAGCCTTGTCATCATCACCGGACTTGCGGGGGAGCGGATGGCTCCCACCCTTAACTTTTTGACTGATTACGACTGCGCTTTAAGAAGGACTCACGTGCTTGGTCAGAATGCTCCTTGACTTACTAATCTAGTTTCGTTGCGTACATTTTCTAGTTACAGCTACACTGTGCAACAAATTCTGAGAGAAAATAAATACTGAGGAAATGAAAAAGTCACTAAATGATGTCATTTTGTCACAAAGGAAATGGCGTACATTTTCATTAATATTTTATAAAATGACAAACATACCACTTACCAAATGTTTTGGCCTAAATTATGTCATACACAACGTAAGTGAAATAGATCGACACTGAGAATTCTCTCACGAAATATCTCATCAAGCATTCATATGTTCGGTGCGTTGAGTGAGATACTTCATTTTAATGGCACAAGAACAAAGAATGTCGTTATTACACGGAAGCTGGCGTTTTTTTACTCCTTTGTAAAATCCATAATGTGTCTTTCTCGTAGCAATGCATCATGACGTTTCCTGTTTTCCTAGCGCAATGGCAATTATTTTAATAGAAACAGTGAAAGTTCTTAGATTGTAAGCGAAATAAGTCAAGTTTGAATTATGGATATGTTCTTGGCGAAATGTGTAATATGCAGAAGTGGATTGCAGTATAGTCGGGTAATAAGCAAAATAATAGTCCTTACTTATGTACCAGTAACTACAAATATACATAATTTGAGGTCGAATGATACATTCACAGTGTATGATTATCTTATTTTCTGTATGTCCTTGCGATAAATATCTATTGAATTTGAGTTATAACAGTGTTCAAATTACTACAATTAGTAATTGCCAGATTTTAAGAGTAATTGGACTGCAAATTATTTTTTGTAGTTACTACCTATCACTTTACCCAATTACCTTTATTTAATAATGTTGTAATTTCGAAAAGCAGAATGAGGTCATTGATAATTATTTTTCTTGCACAATGTGTATATCACTGAAACTATTTTAACGAGTTTGACCCATTTTTGGAATTAATACACTGAAACCTGAATATAATTATATACCTACCTGAAACCAACTTATCCACACTTGTTTTGTAAAGTGTGTGCTCAAAATAAGATACTTATTGAAATTTAACAGTATAGCGTAATTTTAAAACAGTGCAGAAGCTTTATTGATAAACTGAAACAGGAATAATTAAAGTTTATTATATTTTGTATTCGTACCAGACGTTACGTACGAGGTCTGATTCGATTTTCTGTAAACATGTAATATGAAGAATTTTACAAGCAATCATTGTAGTGTTCGTTAGATAACATATTTACTTTATTATCGGCTCCTTGCCTGGAACGCCACCTCGGTCACTTTCCCACCTCTTTTCGTTCGTATGACAGCTTCCGTTTACTACCTTTTTGACTATTAACCTAGGCTAAGGAGACGACAGCTTACGGCCATACAGCCTACTAACATCCACATACACTACAATTATAATAAGATTAAGTATATATAATGTAACCCTAAATACCTCCGCTGAAATAGGTACAATATTAAAAATATTTAGAATTTCATCAATCGGTTCGATCGTTCAAATCTATAATGTGTCGCTAGCCTTATGAAGGTGAAAGGTCGGAAGTTCTGGCGACAATGCATTCCATTCTGATTCAGCAACTCTTGTATTGCGGTAATCACCTGACCCGAATACCCCATGCTTTATGTAATTTCGAAAAACTCACTTAAAATATGAACGGACGTAGGTATTTCACAACGAAATTGCAACTGAATGTTATTGACTGATAATTATAAACCGTTTAAGCTGATACAAGCTTCAGGCGACCTGTATTTTTATTCAAGCTTTTTCTTTTCTCCGTCGATGTTCAAGAAATTTATCTGGCACGTCATGAAGGCAACTAAGGCAATATACTGATTAGAAGTATTTTAAAATCGTCGACTCCAAAGTTTATTTTATTTTTTACATAAATAAATAAATAAATATTATAGGTACAACATCACATACATTGATCTGATCCTGTGGTAAGTAGCTTAATAAGCACTTGTGTTACAGATATCAGAATCAACAGTGGATACACGAAATATACTTAAATATACTTAATACACACCCAGACACGGAACAACACCAATGTTCGTCGTCGTTTACATCTTGTTATTCTTATTATAAAGTGCTGCTAGCAGTGATTTTATCATTGACCATAGAGGTATTAGAGGTAAACAATGTTAGAGAAAATGTCGTATTCGAGATCATTTTTACAGTACATGCGATAATATCATCGGAGCATCGATCGACTGCTGTGAACTAAGGTGAAAAATCGATGACTCCACAAATCGATGCTAATGACCCGTAAACCAGTTCTAACTATCGGTGATTTATTATACAATACTTATATATGTATAATACGTGGGCCCGATAATGACCCGGTCTCGATTGCCCAAGGTCGCGCGACGCCGCTCTTGTGCAATGGTGAAAGCAATTGGTGACCTTCACCCGACATTTTGGGCTGCGATTCATTGGTTGGGAAATGGCCATGTTGGTTTACGAAGGCTCTAGATGAGCACGGCTTGGAGAAGGTGAGGTTATACGGGTGCGCTAGTCACACTCGCGGACGGAGAGTTTCGTAACGATATTTTAAAAAAATACGATTTTTGTGTGCGCCCGTAATAAAACCACATTAGTATTTTTCCATCTTTAATATTTGTCTTACAGAGTAATACGTCGTTTAAGATATTTCACCTGTCTAGCTATCACCGTTCCGGGAACGGTGAAAGGGCCTTCCCCGGGGAAGGCCCTATCTAATCGTCCTTGATTTGATAATTCAAATGCAAATCATTTATTGCTTATAACTGGACATTGGACATTGCTGATAGTTAGACAATTCTAACTATAAACTTCAACGCGTAAAACTAAATATCTACCTAAATAAGCCGGGCATACATTGTAGTAGTTAGTTACGGGCATAGTTTCTTGTAGAATTGGTCTTTGTAGATATTATTGTGGATTTCGTGTAAAAATGATTATTATCGATTGACAAATAGATAAAAGTTGAGAGAATATATCTCCCCTTTGCTAACATACAAAGATTTTATGTTAGCAAAGGGGATTTGTAATGTCGTTATTTGTAATGGTTATATGTAAACGCTTATAATATATAGATACAAATAATAGTATGTAAATACAATGGTACAGAACCCTTCGCTGTCTGTCTGTCATGTTGTACATGTCTGGTTTATTGAAGTAGTGAGTGTCAACTATGAGATGATACAATCATAAGTTCGAAATACGGCCTTCACCCCGATATCTACTTATCGAAACACGTTTGTGACATAACATTTGTTTATTAATTTGGCGGACCACGAAATACATGTTTTGGTACACACACACACATACACACAAACTGTGTTTCGATTGTTGCAGTTCTTGTATGGGTACGTAAGTTTGGCAAGCCACCTGCTAACTTGTCTTTCTTATCATTCCATCATAAACAGCCGTATTGCGTGTTAATATTATTTTAATTACTCAACAGAGACCTATAATTTTATTTTGCAACATGGCGTCTAGTTTAATATAACTATCAAATTCAATGATTTGATTGGTTTCATATTTCAAGGTCTTTTTGAGCTGTCTCTTAAATTATTATGCACTATAGATTGAAATATGTAATATACAATCCCGGACTACCCGTTACATACTACCAGTGATATAACAGGGGCCGTATTACGACCTCGGTATCGGTCATCGGTACATCTGGGCATCAGTAGCTACATATATTGATGTTACTGTTATTACTACGTTTTTTTTAAATTTATATAGATGATGGAGGGATTATTATCAGCCTGTTACCATAACCATAGCGCCCAACCATGTGTACCAGAAACACGAAGTTGGTCGAGGCCTATTCTTAAACAAACGACTGAAAGTAAAAGGACGTAATACGCCCATACATTTTAACCGATCAGCTATCCTTACGTCCATCATGAGACTACAATATCCCAGGCCCGTCAAAACAAGAACATAGCATATTAGGAGTTCAAAGTGCGTGAACCGGAACGCACAACATAGTTATCCTGAAGTGAGTGAACTTTTAATAAAGTCAACTGTCATCTTTCTTCTTCTGTCTTAAGCTGTGACCATGATCCCCGTAAAGAGCTCGAAATGTGGGGTCTCCACACAATTATATTTAGAATCGTAATATTCACGAGTTTTATTCACAAAATTGTAAATCAAATACTAACTGCTGTCCGCGAGGTTGTTTTCATGTAGTAGCTTTTATAGGGTAACTTCTTTCGTCCCGAAATGGTTATTGTATCCCCATACAAACAATCGTCTTTTATCGGTTCAGCGTTGTTACAGCTGCCAATTTTACTTCCGCATTTACAATATAAGTTCACTTTTTCAACAATTATTAGACTAGCTATTCAATCTCACATTGATAATACTTGGTTTAAGTTTTATTTTCAATTTCCGATCATACAACATAATGAAAGGAATTCGGAAATATCAGATATGGAAGCTTTCATAGACTCTATGCAACAAACAGACGTGTGATTTTGTTCATTTTGTATTATAATACATCGTTTAAATAGACAACTTAATAGAACGTGCCATAACAGCATAAAAGAAATAATAAACTGGTCTATTGACAACAGAAGTGTCATTTACCTTTTACTTAAAGCACGATTCGTGAATACGAAATATCAAAGAGCGCGTTTTACCCAATGTTTTTTTTATTAGACCACGTGAAAATTATAGATATCAAGCCAGGCTCATATGATACGTAAATATGATGGTCTGTGATATTTCAGATCATCATCCTGAGATGAGGATCTGATATATCACAAACCATGCCATAGACATATATCACAGACAGCCAATGCTGACTGCTGAACATAGGCCTATTCCAAAATTTCCAGCCAGCGCTGCCAGCGCGTCCTATATCAGGTATTTATAATCACAGTAGAACATTTTTATGTCCAAGAATGAGACCAATCTTATTCGTTTACTTATAAAGCAAAGGCTTAAAAGAAAGTATGAAAAAAGTAAAAAAAAAACCTTAACTATAAAATAACTGTATTCAAGGAAAGAATAAAATTACAAAATGAGACAATTCACCGTATCAGTCTAAATTGTTTGTCTTGGACCGCATGCTCTGATTCGTGCGCCATATTGTGTATTGTTGATATGTGTAACAGATGCCAGCAAGTATGCTTCATGAAGAACTAGCTTGATTACCATTTGGTAGATTATTCATACTTGGCATGTGGTCAACGCACGTGTAAAGAATAAAACCATACATGAAGAGACGAATATCCTTGAATATTACTTACTAATGCGAAAGTGTTTAGTTGTTACCACGTCCGCTTTATCTACTCAATATATCTTCTTTAAATTTCGCAAATACATAGTTCAGAATATGGAGAAAGACATAAAGGAGCTTACATCCCAAAAATAAATAAATAAATAATAAATAAATAAATAAATATTGCACAACGTCACATACATTGATCTGATCCCGTGGTAAGTAGCTTAAGCACTTGTGTTACAGATATCAGAACCAACAGTGGATACACAAATAAACTTAAATATATTTAATAATACACCCAGACACAGAACAAACACCGATGTTCGTCACACAAATATTTGTCCCGAGTGGGAATCGAACCCACAACTCTTGAAACCGTAGGTAGTAAACCTGGGTCCCTAACCACTGTTCCAGCGAGCCAGCCAAAATAATTAACAAAAATATTTACAGGATTATGGAAAAACCTGCATATTCATCTTAAAATGTATAGTCTAGAAAAAATTCTAGTACAAGCAACATGTCCACAACATTCATTTAAAACTTTGTCATTAACTAGCCTCAGACATTCGTAACATGTCTGAAGTGTACACAAATATAACGATGACATACAGACATCGTAACAAACTCGCCGGCAAAGTGCTTAGCACAAGGAAGTGAGTTAACTGTACTATGCAACGACGAGAATGACGACGGATCCCGTCAGAGAACGAAATATTGGAGAGTCGTTAGGCATATTCGTACTATTGTGATAGTATATTGTATATAAGCGATGACAAGCCGTAAAATGTAAAAGTCGAGAACATTCTATGTGCGTACGTAAGCTCTTACATGACAGGGTTAAGCAGCTGTTGACTTGTTGATGTGTCGGTGGCAAGTGCCGCACAAAGGTCAAGAGGTCATCGGTCAACACTTGTTAATCCAGTAATTGAATGATTTTTTCGTTCATTTATGACCATGGTGTAACCCAGTCGTAACGTCGGGCAGTAAGTAGCTATGTATTTGCTACTCCTAATATCGCGTGTAGACCCATAAAGAGCAACATTGAGTGTAATGGAACGCGAAAGTCTTAAATCTTACATTCAAGTAAAAGTCGAAATAGGAAAAAAATAATTTAGATTCATAAGTTTTTTCCGTTGCTTAAGCAGATGGATCTGACCTCTTAATAATGTAAGACTGATGTCTTAATGTACGTATTTAATAAGAAAATGGAGGGCTTTTGAGTTCAAAGACATATCAATAAATCATTATAATAAGATATCTCCAACTTCAAATAGATAGGCCGTCAGGCGAAAAAGTTACAAAGTATAAAGCAAAGTCGCTTCAAGCGTCTGTCTGTATGTTTGCTTAAATCTTTGAAACTACACAACGGATTTTGATAGAGGGATTAGGGAGGAAGATTTGTATGTATAATATACGCGAGAGCGTGTCACTAGTTATTTATAAAATTAATACGCCACAAAGGGCAACAAAAATACAAATAATACCAACTTTAAATTGTTTGAAGCAAGCTCTAAATGCTTGCAAGAAGTTAAAAGAAAACACACAATGGGCCCTTCAAATTATACGGAGGCATGCATCGTCCACCCGCGTCGATGACGCAATGAGAAAACGTTCGCAGTTTCCCCGTTTTACTGAACCGCCGAGAAAATATGGTGTTGATAAACAATGAAGACGCATACAAGTATAATATACTTACTTATACTGCGCTGGAAACTTGCTCATATCTTGGAACAATCAGACTTAACTTTTGCTCTTCCTGAATTGATTAGGGCAGATGATTGCAGTACCATTATAATGAGGTTCTTTTTTTATTTCTTATACGTAGTAAAGTCGAGTGCACTAATATGTTTACAGTTTTGTCAAACTTTAAACCTTATCATAACGTAGTAGTCGCAGTGCAGGCGATTGTACGTACATACACACACCAATATTTTTACGTTACGGAACTCTTATAGGATGATTTTTTGTCTGTCTGTCGAGAGAACACATGATCTAATATTTCTATTTTTACAAACAGTACTTAAAAGCTATAAATATCAAATGTCTTATCAATGCAATCGATACATGATTTATGAATCGATTGAAGCCTAATTATGTAATATTCCACAAGGGAATAATCCTTTGGAATAGATAGAGCTCACGTAGAACTAGAATCAGCAATAGGGCAATCTTACTTTTACAGAGTTATTATGTAGCACTAAACAGAATTTAGTTTGTGATGAACGGAACAGACATGACCTTTGGTATTCATCCGAATTCACTCATCTGTGCAACATCTGTTAGATTCATACATTTCACGCATACATGCACAAAAATCTTAGACGTAACCATTGAAGCTTTTGTTTTGCGGTTATTATGGCGTTAAGTCAGTATTTACAATCCTTGTTTATCTTTTTAATATAAATATTAATGTAAGATTTTAGACTTTCGCGTTCCATTACACTAAATATTAGTCTTTATGGGTCTACACGCGTTATTAGGAGTAGCAAATTACATAGCTACTTACTGCCCGACGTTTCGACTGGGTTACACCAATCGTGGTCGCGAGCGAACTGGCTCATAAATTATTTAGCCAAAAATGTGAAGCAGATCATTGCTTTATAGTCAGGACAAAAATCTCTTTCATTCGACTCTTACAGCAATGCAAATACTGCAAGCATCATAAATTGGGAGTAAATAGCTGCAAGCCCAAAGCGTTTCGAACGAACAAACAAAATGCCGCGCCCGATAACTATCGCCAATAACTTAGAAAGGCTATAGTAGGTAATGTCTAGAAATTAGATCATATCTTCCGCACAGACTAGGAAATAGACCGTATCTGTCCCCTTCTGTAGGGTTGGCAGCATTGCAACAATGTAGGGTCGGAAATAAATTTATAAAATAATATTTTAAAATTTATACAAATATCAAATACTGGGCGAGTTTAATATAAAATATTATATCATCCGGGAAATATTTTTGTCTATTTATAAATTAAATTGCACATATTTCATATAAAATAGATTACATGAACTTGTCATTCATACGTACATAATATGGTTTGACTACTTAACCACGGACCCATACCACCCGCTTATCTAATCAAATCAATAAAATTTACCTAAAATTAAAACTAATATAGTAGAGGAAGATCCCAGAGCCGCCAGACATCACTTATTTTCTAATGGACAAAATATATACGATTGAGTAGTGGTGGGGTGTACTATCATCATATGACTAGTTGCTACCTTGACCAGACGGCCATTTTTCAGATATCAACCAATCAAGGTACATAGAAACACTGCTCACCTCACTTAAATTCTGATGGCTGATTTTAACATATATTTCACACAATATCATTAAAAATCAGGATTCATTACTCCCAGACACATGCGGTCGGCGGTTTTACCTTACAGACGCTTTAAAGCTATGAAAAAAAATTTAATTTTACTTATTTTCTGATGCTTGATTTTTATATATGTTATTCAAACAACTATTTTAAAACGTTTTGCAAACGGACAGACCGATCCAAGGGGCCAAACATTCACCAGACCCAACTGTTTTAGATTTTTTTTTTTAAATTGAATTTAGTAAAGTTTTTCTAATAAAATAGTTTGTAAGGTACAATTCTATAATTATTGCGGTCAGATGAGAACTTGTTAGTTGTTTGAATAACATATATAAAAATCAAGCATCAGAAAATAAGTAAAATTAAGTAAAATTAAATTTTTTTTCATAGCTTTAAAGCGTCTGTAAGGTAAAACCGCCGACCGCATGTGTCTGGGAGTAATGAATCCTGATTTTTAATGATATTGTGTGAAATATATGTTAAAATCAGCCATCAGAATTTAAGTGAGGTGAGCAGTGTTTCTATGTACCTTGATTGGTTGATATCTGAAAAATGGCCGTCTGGTCAAGGTAGCAACTAGTCATATGATGATAGTACACCCCAACACTACTCAATCGTATATATTTTGTCCATTAGAAAATAAGTGATGTCTGGCAGCTCTGGGATCTTGGACCATAGTCAATTACTTAGCGGAAACGAATTTTAACGTATACACTAGTATACAGTTATTGAAGATTCCATCAGAAAGTGAATAATTAACCATAATTTTTATTTTTATCGTATTACTTATACAAAAATATGATATATTTACAAAATATTGGCAGCCCTACCCTTCCCACTGGACGCTTGTTACGTAAGTTAGCTCTTTCTAAATTACTGGATCAATATTTCTTTGGCCTGAGATGCGTATACACAGCGTTACATAAAATCATTGTAGGCTTTCTCTGGTACTTCTGGCTAGTATAAACTAAGCCCAGTATAATGAAAGGTAAAAGAGATTGCGTAGATCAAAGAATAAGAATGGTTTCTTTAGTGACATACAACAAAGACAATAAAAATAACATCTGAAATATTTGAAAAATGCATGATGTTTTTAAAAATACGTAAAGTTTTAAACATTAGTCCGATACGAGTGATAAGGACAAAAAGACTCATTGCTTGTTAAGGCTTGCTAAGGAAGAAGTAGAAGTGCCTAAGACTTTAGTGATATTCAAATACGTCGCACTACAGATATGATATCGCCTGATGAATATTAAAAGCTATGAAGCGATTAATATTGAGGGCCTCAATTTGAGGCACAAATTTATTGTGCTAGTATACTTACTAATTTCCAATTTGCATACGTATTGTTTAAACTACATCGGCAGCATTCCTTACCTGCAAAAGAAAAGAAATTCGTTAATTTATTATCAACAGGCAGTAAATTACCTACTGATTACCTATTGCTCTACATTTCTTATTATCAAATACATATAAATACTGCCCGAGGGGCCTAATAGTAACATTACGATAAGACATTAATACATCGAAGAGCATAATTAGATAAATTGCTCCATAATAAATAGCCGAACGGTCATATAGATAGAGCCATTAGGTAAATAAGTACGTCCATAATATAAACGTTAGTAGCGGATCTATGTACTTACGTATATTATGTACAGTCAATGTCTCATTAGAAGTAACATGTTTGACTTTGTACCGTCCTTATGTCATAGGTGTTATTATCATGTCGAATTGTCAGTGCTATAACCCTACCGTACCGTTCGCCTAAAGTGCTGTTCGTAGTAAAGAGAGATAATTCATTCAAGAAAGTATTAAACTGTTTACTTATAAAAAATAATTCTCCAATTTCAGATTCGAGAAACAAAACAGCAATCAGATACGAAATTTTGCGATGTGGAGTAACATGAGGCCGGCCCAGCGACGAACCCGCAACAAGCCTGAAAGGAGAAGCAAACCGCCCGACAAACGCGCAACAAACAAATAACCACTAGTCCACAAGCCAAAAGGTGTAAACTAAACCGTGCAGTAACCGATGCTGTGATAGAAGAAAAAAAAAACAAAAGAAAGAGTACCTAATGCAACTGTGATAATTAAGGAATACAAATTCGAAATTTCAAATTTTCAAAATGGGTGTCCACGTGCTTTTAGCGTCGACAGCGTTGAAGACTATCAGTGTGACAGGTTTATGGCTGATTCCCTTGCTGCTTGGGGCGCTGACCTACCACAACTACAACTCGTTTGATCCCGAAGCTAGAGTGAGGGATCGGGAGCCGAGGAGGGAGTACGACTTCATAGTGGTGGGGGGCGGGTCCGCGGGGGCAGTCGTGGCCAACCGGCTGACAGAGGTGAAGAGTTGGAGCGTGCTGCTTTTGGAAAGTGGTAAGTTTTCGTACCTATTCTCAATTTGAAAGAAAGAAAAGAAAAGAAAGAAAGAAAGAAAACATTTATTGATCATAAATAAGAAAAAAAAAATACAAAACTATTACAAAACATATACATACAAATATATTTATGATCAAAAGGTTCTGCCTCAGCATGTGCCGTAGCAGCCGCAAGGACGCGACGGCGCTGATATTCTGGCAGAACCAATTTGGGTACTTCTAGACATGCTTTCATAGTCTTTACCTATCTTTTCTCGACACTTATATATTATTTCGTTTTAACATTATCAGATGGAGTAATTAACAAAAACAAATAGTACATTAGGTTCTCAAGTCTTTCATTAGGAGCACATAATTATTTTAGAGCTAAAAATGGCTTTTGAAAACTATAATCGCCATTTTGTAACGTCCGCCATATTGGATTAAGCCCACAATAATCGTGCTTTATCACTAGAGAACTGAACTATCAATTGAATGACATGTGAAATTAAATAAAAGCTCTCAAAACTTAAATGCAAACTTTAGATAGAGAGTAGTGGACAGGTTTAGTATTTACCCAGCGTGTACGGTGATATATTGTTATAAAAAATAAAAAAGCTTTCCCGCAATGTTCCAGGTCCGGATGAGAACGAAATAACAGACGTCCCTTCGCTAGCCGGGTACCTTCAGCTAACGAAGTTGGACTGGCAGTACAAGACCGAGCCGACGACGTACGCCTGCCTGGGCTTCAAGAAGCGGCGATGCAGCTGGCCTAGAGGAAAGGTATAACCCACTAGTACTCTAAACCACAGCCATATTATTCTTTGCGGAGAAACTCTTAAAGACACCTTGGGCAGGGGTTTACCCAAGGTGGTGTGTGGGACTCCCGGCTGCCGCTGCTGAGATGGAAACGACCGGCAGCTGCTCCTGGGCTGAGATGCAATGCCCAGGGGTGTACCCACTAAACTCCGCGGCATATCTCATCGCCTATTGGTGGTGCCGTGGTACCTGGCAGCGCCTTCACTCACAACACCACCGGCGGACAGCCTCCCGGTACGCAAGGTAGTTCCCGTCCCTCAACGACGGCAGTTGGTGCAATGCCGACGGGAGTGCCCCTACACCCACCGCCGGCCGGCCAGTAAAGAATAAGATTAGCGGGTAGACAGACATATAAGACTGCCATCATTATTTGAACCTTAATATTGACTTAAGGTCCAAAACTTTGTACATTCTGGACCTTATAAAGGATTAGAGGTTCTTAAGAATCTTGAGATGAAGCTCATGCCCCTTGACAATTTACTGTTTTAATGGGATTTTTGGACTAAAAGCCCTTGAAACATTAATAATCTATCATTTTCAAGCAATATGTAATATTTCCAATGTAAATAAGTAAATTACAGAATTTATCATCTATTTCGATTTTGGTAAGGTTGTAGTTTCTAAAGAATAATTACAACACATTACCCCGACGTGTTACAGGTGCTGGGCGGCTCGAGTGTACTCAACTACATGATATACGTACGCGGCAACAGATTCGACTACGATCAGTGGGAGTCGTTCGGCAACCCTGGCTGGGGCTACCGGGATGCGCTGAAGTACTTCATCAAGTCCGAAGACAACCGGAACCCTTACCTAGCCAACAGCAAGTACCACGGCACAGGAGGGTATCTCACTGTCCAAGAGGCTCCTTGGAGAACCCCGCTGGTAGCTGCTTTCGTTGAAGCTGGCGTTGAAATCGGCTACGAAAACAGAGACATCAACGGCGCCCAGCAGACAGGGTTCATGATAGCCCAAGGAACCATCAGACGAGGGTCTAGATGCAGTACAGCAAAAGCCTTCTTAAGACCAGTAAGAACGCGCAAGAATCTTGACGTGTCATTGAATACGCAAGTGACGAGAGTATTAATAAATCCTGTAACAATGAAAGCTTACGGAGTCGAATACGTAAAACATGGAATAAAACGGTTAGTCTACGCCAAAAAAGAAGTGATCTTATCAGCAGGGGCCATCAATAGTCCACAGCTGTTGATGTTGTCAGGCATCGGGCCTAAGGACCACTTGAGAGACGTCGGTATACGTGTGCTGAAGGATTTGCCAGTTGGCGAAAACTTGCAAGACCACGTCGGTGTCGGAGGATTGACGTTCCTGGTTGATAAACCAGTCTCGTTAGTCCTAAATCGATTCCAAGCTTTTCCCGTAACCATGAACTACGTTGTTAACGAACGGGGCCCTATGACGGTTCTAGGCGGACTGGAAGGAGTGGCTTTCGTCAACACAAAGTATGCGAACAGTTCTGGGCTGTGGCCTGACGTGCAATTCCATATGGCTCCTGCGTCTTTCTCGTCAGACAACGGGCAGCGCGTGCGACAAATCCTAGGTCTCACTGACGAAGTCTACGACACAGTTTACAAGCCTATTGCGAATAAGGACGCTTGGACTATAATGCCTTTACTGCTGCGTCCGAACACAAGAGGTTATGTCAGACTGAGGAGTTCCAATCCATTCCATTATCCAATAATGAACCCTCGTTATCACGAAGATGCGTTAGACGTGGCGAGGTTAGTAGAAGGAATCAAAATTGCTGTGCAAGTATCGGAAGCATCGCCGTTCAAGCAATTCGGTTCCAGATTATACATGAAACCTTTGCCAAACTGCAGGCAATACAAGTTCATGTCAGATGAATACATAGAGTGTCAAGTGAGGACAATTACTATGACCATATATCACCAATGTGGAACAGCTAAGATGGGTCCCAGCTGGGATAAAGAAGCAGTGGTAGATCCAAGACTAAAAGTGTACGGTGTTCAAGGACTAAGAGTGATAGATGCTAGTATAATGCCTACAATAGTTAGTGGAAATACGAACGCGGCGGTGATAATGATCGGTGAAAAGGGCGCGGATATGATAAAACAGGATTGGTTGGGCGGCAACCGATGACAGTGAGATCAACTAAGGCTAGGTCACACTTCAGGACTATTTAGTGGGCGGCTGATTTAGCGAACTTTAAGAATTGTCGGTGGCAGTAAGCTGACTCACAGTCAGTTACAGTTAAGCGCTAGACACCAAATTGTCGTTTCGAGTGATCACAGCGAATTATGTTTACGTGCATCTACTTGTAACTGCCCTTAAAATCCAACCCCTGGCAGTTAACTCAAGGAGGGATAGTCAAGTCAGCCGCACGCTGTTCGTGTAATGTGACTGCCTTAGACTTATTTTTTATTGTAACTAAATGGCTTTAACTATTTATCGAAATTGACGGACGTAAAGGTCCAAGACTTAATTCGAATTCGAAATAATAACACGCTTAGGAGCAAGTGATGATTTCTTTCTAATTAAACTTCTTAGAGGTTTATTAAAATAATCATAATGTTACCAATTACATAATACTGTACCTGTCATTTACATAGGTACAGCTAGCAGTTTATATCCTGACATACAATAATTATGTGTTACAAAACACAACGTTTCAGATATACCTAATGTTGATTTAATGATCGATGATGGTTATTAAATGCAAAAACGAACGAGCTTAAACAAACGAATCATGATTATTCTTCGTGCGATATTATACACCGTGAAATTTTAGTGGTTGTTTTCCCGTGGCAGAACGATTTGCCTTTAGTAATACTATCGAATCATGCAAAAAAATCGTCGAAAAAAAAAATTTTTTTTTTCAAATTTTCAAAATAATAATTTTCCAACTCGAAAACGAGAGAAGCTATCGTTCTTTTATAAGATGTGACGTATTCAGGTACTGCTTGCCGCATGAAATCGATGCTAAAAGCTGAAGAAACTCGACACCCTAAGTCATAAAGCGGTTCGAACGTGCTTTTGAGTTTCGGTTAAACCTTTCGTGAAACCGGCATTTATTGATTTTAACAAAAAAGAACTGCACAAATCTATTGTACTACTAAGATAGAATCATTTTACTGCGGGAAAACAACCACTAAAATTTCACGGTGTATAAGTAGTAAGTCGAAAAGATGACTTCAAAATTTCACAGTATAACACAAAGTGGGATCCCTACTGCGATTTCTTATTACACAGTACACGTAATAAGATAACTATTATTATAATGTAAAATACCAAACACCGGAACACGAAAGCTTTTATAAGCCGGAAAGTAACTTTCCTCCTAAGACTTTCGATTTCTGTGAACACATCAATATGTGTTGGACAATTTACTGAAGAAAATTATTTGTTACAAATTGTAAGGCGTGAAAGGCACTTTCTTACTTGATTTAGTATTTCTTAGCTATCGCTTCAAGGAATATTATTGTTATTAAAAAAACTTTTTTTTGGTAAAATATTTCGAAGATTTGGAAATGTCATGTTGTTTTGTTGTAAGGACATAATTTATCTTTGTTGGATATTTTTAATACCAAGTTTAAACCAATTATATTCTTGTAATAACAAAATATTAATCTAAGTTCTGTACATATTGTAAAATATGTAAATATTGTTACAAATTACTTATTTAACATAAGTTTAGGATATTTTAATTTCATTTTCTTACTGTACAAAACTTGCTGATTCAAGCAAGCTTTCATAGTGTTGCTTAGTATAGTTTTAAAATAAGCTCTAGTTTCTAAAAACCTGATTCAGGTGCGCCAAATACAATCAAATGTTTTAATATAAAACGACTGGTTACCTTTTAAAAGTACTAATGTATATAACCGTGTTTGTTGTTGTTATATTTTGTATTTTACAATTGTTTTTGTTGACATCACACTTATTTTTCTTACACAAAATAGGCCCTCTTGCAGAAGATAATGTATTAGAAAACGTACTTAAGGGGTTCTTGTATTAAGCTATTGCATAGCTTTTATCGCGGGCTTTGAGCGCGGCGACCGAACCAAGAAATTCCGTAACGAAAAAAGCCTCACAATCGTCTAAAGTCGTTTCAGTTCAGTAGACTTCGGCACGGTGTTTGTGTGCGTGTGGTTAGACGTATTGTACGACTCTACGAAACTCGCACGAATCGAGACGAGCTGCTCCGATATCGAACGATGCTATGCAATAGCTATACCGCGGCAGTCCCCGAGTGCCACACGTCTTTATTTTTATGTTTCTGTATGTGTCTATAAACCAAACAAATAGGTGCTATGGGGCTTAAAATAAATAATCGTTACCATTTTATTATTACAAAAGAAAAACGTTATATTAATTACATCTATGATCGTTTTATGAATGTTACAGCTGAGTAAAAAAAAATGTTTTCTTTTTTGACAACCGTTATTGGATCTGTAACATTACATAAAAAATATATAGTATATACCTAGGGCTAATATAAGTGCCATAATATTGTAATCGTTTAATGTTTACCCTATTCAAATTATCACAAAACTGTTAACTTTTTTAAATAAAATAATGTGATGTGATTTTCTATAAAGCCAGACAATGGTTATAATGTTATCCAGTAAACTCAAGAATGAGGTATATATTTGTTAACATGGCAAGGTAATTAACTATATTCGTAGTACCTTTTCTTTGATATATTGATATACAGGCACTTCCCTATGTTTATAAAATGTTAGTGTTTTTGTAAACTGCATAAAACATGTTGAAGTCTCATATTTATAATATACATTACTTAAACATTATTATTGCCACATCTGTACTTAGTTTATTATTTTTGCGCCAAATACACGATTGTAATAATTTTGTGTTCTATTATTTTCTATTAGGGGTGAGAGTAGTAATAAGTGTCATGGATTAGAAATTGTACTAATATTCGTTCTTGATTCGTGTAATACTTAAATTGAATTTGATTAACGACATCCCTATCGATTAAGGAATACCCTGACCACCAATCCACTGTCGTTATGTGGTCTAACTATCATGAAAAAACCAAAAGACGTAAGAAAACTAGGGATTTCCTAAGTAAAAGCCACAGACTATAATTACTTATACCTAGATAATACTAGACTCGATAGAAAAATAAACGGCCAAGATACGAGTCAATAAGACAAGAGGGTTCCCTAAGAACTTGTATGTTCTAATAAAAAATATAAAATTTTGTAGGGTCATTTCGCCTGTTCGCGTCCATCGCCCAATTCGCGTCCATTTTGCCGATTTCCTTTTAAAAATCCTTGAAAATAAGTAAACTAACACACCAATTAAATGAAAAGGCATTTCCGCTAATACCTCAATGTATAAGAGGCACGCTCACATAGATAAAAGTTCTGTGGGTCCAACCAATCCCGTTTAAAAAAATATTTAATCCACAAGGAAGTGTGCATGTGCTGAATTTTAGTAAAAAAATTAGTGTGCAGCGGCGTGTTTGAAGGTACGTTTTTTATAGTTCTGTGTGAATTTCAGGATATATAGCTATTTCTACACTTTGATGATGAAAAAAGGAATAATATTTATTATGAATTTGCTAATGTTTTTTATATTTAACGAATAAAATAAGGTGGACGCGAATTACTACATCGATTTTTATAAAACTTCCACTTTGCGTCCGCAATGGACGCAAACTATACCTATAAGAGTTAATAATAAACCAAATTGCGTCCACTATTTTCATAAAATACTTGCTTGTAAAAATATATGTATACTGTTTAATATTAATGTAATTTTTTTTATTAAGACTTATTTTAATTGATATAAGTAATTTCTTTCATTTTTATTTTCTTTTTCGTTGAGGATGAATTCTTCGGAGAAAAGAAAGAAGAAGGAACAGAGAACATATACAGAAGAATATTTGAGGGTAAAAAAAATAACAGAACTGATTACTGTTATTCTTCAAGTTGTAATCATTATTTACCTAATTTTAAGATACTCAAACCAAATATCATAAGGTGAGGCTAATATGGATACCAGGCTATGAAGGGTATAAGGGAAATGAAAAGGCAGATGAACTTGCGAGAAGAGGCTCAGAAGCAAATCATATTGGACCAGCAGAGCCATTTGTTGGGCTAGCTTTAAGCACCATCAACATGGCACTTAGGGAACATGTTGATAACGAGCGTTGGAAGCATTGGAAGAACAAACCAGATATGGTTCACCCCAAGAGCTTTATCGGCGACAATCCAAAAAAGTGGTATAAAACCATGATGGGAAGCAGACTTCAAAGTCGTCTACTCATGGGAGCGCTAACAGGGCACTACGTCAAAAACTAGTTACTGATGAAAATGACACTGTCATCAAACAGCGATTGTAGAGCCTGCAAGGAAGAAAAGGAAGACATGAAACATATCTTATGTGAATGTCACTCACTGGCCAGACACAGGCTCAGACTGCTGGGAATGGCTTATCCGAAACCAGAAGAATACAGGCACCTCAGACCCAAGGACATTATTGCATTAATGCAGTTGGTCCCTTAGGGTCAAAGTGACCCGGTTATACGGTCCCCGCGATAAGATAAGATACTTAAGTCTTAGAAGAATTATTTTTATTTTTTAAAGTGAATTTTAAATTATGATAATGTTAATTTAAATAATTAAGTATATTCTTAAATAAAGAAATTGTTCAAATACAATCTTTCTTTACAAATTCCTAAATATATCACCCCTATATTCCTTTTCTAAGCTACTGGACGCTAACTGGTCCATGGGTGGACGCGATTTGGATTTTGTGGACGCAAACTGGGTAAAACGCCTAATTCTGAAGTTTATCTATTTAAAAAGAAAACGCAAGATGTTTCGAATACAACTGTATGTTAATCCTAAAATAGAATATATAATGAATACATTACACAAATTTGTCATAGAAATGAGTGCTGGGGCATTTTTATTATCGCCGTCAAACTTGCCAACTGCACTAAATGGACGCGAACAGGCGAAATGACCCTACCAACTTTTTTTTTTTTTTACAGATTCCTCAGTTTCAATTATAGCTTGTATACTTTTACTTGTGTTATAAGCTCTTACTTGACAGATTTATTTATTCTAGATCTATGGAAAGCATTTTGTAGTTTATGGATCCTGTATAAAATTTATGAAAGTAGAAAGCTGTACATTAATGTTACAGTCATTATATCGATTTAGTATACCCAAGATAAAAGACACAAGTTCCCAAAAATCAAAGAGGTAATGAACCAAGAAGGAAGGATTCCGTTTTTCTATTCAATATCGGGAACCCTTAAAACTAGACTGTACGGGTGACTAATTGACGTCACCAGTTATGTTTACGTTTCAAATCAAGTGCAATTTTCTCATTAATTGTGGAAAAGTTCTAAAACGAATTGTTTAATGGCCGATTTTGACGTAAGATTATAATTGGCACTCTTAAATTCAATAACATAATTAACCATTCTTATTACTTTTGGTTGGACTAGATTTGCAAAAATAAGCCTTAAATTTTATAGAATTTATTTAAATTAAAATAATATGTATATATTTAGATATTCATCTAGTTTTATGCGAGTGACTATATTTTACACGATCATGGTTTATTTACAACGCTTACAATTTATGAGTTTGCTCTTGGATTTGTCAGGCTTAATCTAGAATCCATAACATATTACTTAATAAAAGCAACTTTAATAAATAAATAAAGAGGAAATAAATATTACGCAACATCACATACTTGATCTAATCCCGTGGTAGCTAGTAGCTTAATCACTTGCGTTACAGATATCACTGATACCAGAATCAACAGTGGATACACAAATATACTTAAATATATTTATTAACACACCCAGACACGGAACCAACACCGATATTCGTCACACAAATATTTGTCTCGGATGGGAATCGAACCCACGACTCTTGGAATCGTAGATAGTGACCATGGGTCACTAACCACTGTTGCACCGAGCCTGTTAAATCAAAGTCTAATAGTTATACAAACATACGAAGCATGTTGCGTTTCGTAAAAGCGCCTATCAAATATGCCATGCAAAAACACACGGGTAGCACAGATTTAAGTAGTTTCGAAAATGTAAAATGCAACCATGTATTGCAATAAAATCTAAATGTATGTATTTGTGAGAAACATTAAGAATGAGCGATCCAAATTGGATTAAAATACATGTCGTTACTTTTACTTGACTAAAATAAACTCATCCAACTAACTACACAGATAGTAATAATTGTACGTATTTGCTACGGTAATAATGCTGTATTTCCCCTCTATTAATGAGAACGGTACATAAGTGTGTCCAAATCTGTGGAAAATAACAATTAGATCTAAATTAGCCATCCGATACCTACCATGTCCACTAAACGGGTGAAATATTTGTACTAATTAACTTGCCTAATGATTGACGTCTACTAGAGCCGACTAGAAGGTATTTATTTAATGGGAACCGGCTTGGGTAAGTTCAGAGTGAAATTGCATTTTTGACAGTGCAACGAACAAGTGCAACTAAGTTAGTCATCAATTTAATATTTCGCCGGAATGACATGTGGGAAAATGTGTACTTATTTATTCTTGTTAGTAAGGTGAATACAGTTTTGTTGCTTATATGTTTTTTTTAATAAGTGATACCGTTGATTTTTAAAAAAAAAGTGGAGAAATGTGTGATAATTGTGGTAATGGGTCTGGAATACCCTGTACAGTGCCGAGTGATTCTTACGATAGTACATACTACATACATACACATGTAGTATCACGCCTTGTACCCAGAGGGGTAGGCGGCGATCGCTTCCTGCCATGTGCTACGGTCCTGGTACACCAATCTTACAATAGTGTGTCAAAATTTTGCCTACTGTTTAGGAATAAGAACGTTGGTCAAATAATTGCGAATAGTTTTAAATTATGTAAGAAGACTTGTGTGAAATAGGTGAATATAGTCACTTCAGCAGGGACAAATTGTTCTAGTATTTCGGTCTTAAATAGTATTACTTACTAGGTAATAAGTTCTTCCGTTTGACATTAATATTACAGTTTTAAGATATTATATTTGCACCTATCGGTAACTTGCAAATATAAGTACCCTAGAAAGCTGTAAGCCTTGTTATAATCTTAAATAACTATAATAAAGGGAAATTATTATTAATTTTGGTAGGTATCAAAATAATAGATGACATAATACATAATAGATGATGAAAGTGTAATAATTTTCGAGCGGATATAAATTTAAACAAGCATTGATTTAATTCTGTGATACGAATATACCTTTAAGTTTCTTGTAACAGCTGTAATAAATATTTATTTTAATTTAATAGATAACCAAGACACCTTTTGCGGGTAGGCATCAAAACACGACTCTAGCAAAATAATTGCATGTAGGGTTGAAAACGAATTACTAGATAATTTCAATACTATTTGACAACGTTATTGAATTTCAATCGTAAACTTATACTATATTTATAAACGAATTATTTGTTTACGCAATGTACGAACCAAATCGTATTAATTTAACTCATAGTATGTGCTTAATAAAAAAAAACATAACAATCAAATACAAACTCTGAAACTACTCCAATTTATCAAGTGACTTATAATACATAACCACTTGACCAGAAGTTTGTTATTTTAAGACGAGGATAAAAATAATTAAAAATCACACAAATAAAAACGAAAGCTATTTTTAAATATATCCCAGTAAGTGGAGCACCTTAAGAACCTTATGACGTCATAAAGATTCCGATTGAAAAACCCACCGTTAAAGCGTGATTACTTATTAAGGCCATTCGTGACGTCAGAGTAGTTCGATAAAAAAGGAAGAAAAAAGTAAAGCACTAATTTATTTTCGGCCTGTGTCTGTGTTATTGTGGTTTAAGGGTGTTGACATACATGTAAGTGGTTGCAAGATTTTCAACTCTTTTTTACATTTTCTGATTTCGTTTGTGAAACTTCGAGCGAAGTTGAATCCTAAGTACCTAGCCACCGATTTATTTGAATATTATTCTGGATATAGTTTGAATTCTGAAAAAATACATGTAATTTTTAATTAACTTTATAATATTTTACATTTAGTTTCATGTTTTTGCTATAAATTTAAACCGATAGATAGACACCGATAGACCGAAGACCGAAATACCTAAACATCTATATAAAACCAATCAAGTCTGTTATTATTTTCCATACTCGGTTAAAAAGTTGTAATATGTATTAAAGATATCATCGTATTGAGGATTTAAATGGTAAACTATACTACTGGATAAATTAGCGATACTTCGAATTTGACTTTTGAATCTAGAACCTTCTTGATACAACAATACATTTGTAATTACTAATTGCGACCATAATTATTGTCATATTCGGTATTAAGTAGCAGTATTCTAATTTTCAATGTACACTTCAACTTCCGTAAAGATTACATTATACCTTCCTTCCGTAGCTCTATATAGTTTGAAAATTGCAGTTTCATTCCTTGTAAGGTACATAGTAGGTAATATGTCTTGTCTAGGTCATTGGTTAACAGCCTATGTTTTTTAACGCGTGATTACTACTGATACCTACTGATAGACTTGTTACATGGGGGAGCAAATATTCTGCGTGTAATAATTAATTTGGCAATCAAATTATTTGAAACACAAGGTGCTTACAGAATATTAGGTATTAGGTATGGATACTTCAGTCACTTTTATACAACCTGGCACTAACCATCCAACCACGATATAGTATAATAAACTATCACGGATATACACATTAAAAGCTGAATACTTCCGAGACATTTACCATCTTCTTCTTATCGTATGGTTGATGAACAACCTGGAGTCAGAGTTTTTAAACCGCCCGAAGGCCTCTGACATGGCTTCACACACCGTTGAAAAATCTCTCAGGTGTGCTGGTTTTCTCACGATGTTTTCCTTCACCGTTAAAGCGTCGAATGATGGTACATATGAATTTCAAATTTGAAAAACACATTGGTACTTGGCGGGGTTTGAACTGGCGACCTGTCGCATGGCAAGCAACAACCTTAACCACTCGGCCACCGACGCTTTATTTTTATTATTATTATATTTACCATGATGTTTTATATTAACGAGCTCCCGATATTTCGGTACTGTTGAAAGCTCCAGATCACAGGTCAACAGTTGACCTGTGATCATGACATATTCAGTTTCCAACCACGTCTTGTAAAACCTTGTTTGTTTAAGCGATTAAAAAAAAACATCATCAATGTCTTCCAGCGCCTGCCTCCTGGCAACATCTTTCGCTCAGCATGGGACCCTAGGAGGTGCCATAGAAGGGTTCTTCAAAGACACGGAACAGCTCATGGACGGGGAGCCGCCTGACGTGGAATACCTTCTGCCGGAGTATGACTTCATCATCATCGGTGCCGGCACCGCTGGCTGCGTGCTCAGCAACAGACTCACTGAGGTCGATGGGTTTCAGGTGATAAGACTTTTTTTATATGCCTGTATCATCCCACTGCTGGGCAAACATCTTCTCTTATAAATAAAAATGGATTGCTGTTCGTTAGTCTGACTAAAACTCGAGAACGCCCGGACCGATTTAGGTAATTTTGGTTTTAAAATGTTCAGTCCAGGGAAGGTTTCAATGAGAAAATATAGAGAAGATAATATAGAAAAGAATCAGTATTGGCGGTTTGAAATTCGCCGCGACCACTAGTAAGAAATAAAAATAAATTATAATCAAAACATTTAGTTGAAACCTTTATCATCATCATCATCAGCCCACTTTCTTCCACTGCTGGACATAGAACTCCCCAAATGCTTACACGACACCCTTACTCACAAGAAAACTTTTTAGGTGGAAGTTTTCAGAACGAGTTCTAATTTGTATTTTTTTTCATCTCCAAATTTTGCATTTATTTGGTATTCCTCATACAAGTCTCAAACTATGCGTTATATTTAAAACTAGCTGTGTCAGCGACTTCGTTCGCGTTTCCCCCGTTTTTTACACATTTTTCATTGTATCTTTGCTCCTATTGGTCGCAGCGTGATGTTATATAGCCTAAAGCCTTCCTCGATAAATGGTCTATACAACGCAAAAAGATTTTTTCAAATCGAACCAGTAGTTCCTGAGATTAGCGCGTTCAAACAAACAAACAAACAAACAAACTCTTCAGCTTTATAATATTAGTATAGATAGTATAGATTTCCTAAAAGCAATATTAAAAAAATCAGAGCTGTTCAAAAAGAACTCCCTAAAATTGCCTGCTTCATTGACTCTGAACCTCTTCATGTAAAGATTTACTCTTTAAAATTCAGGATGCGGATCTTCAGTGTCTATTGTTTTCAAAAGGC
This sequence comes from Maruca vitrata, assembly GCA_039566165.1. Taxonomy (NCBI): domain Eukaryota; kingdom Metazoa; phylum Arthropoda; class Insecta; order Lepidoptera; family Crambidae; genus Maruca; species Maruca vitrata. The sequence goes on from CM076933.1 coordinate 5,245,276, forward strand.
CAGCAAGGCTTACTGGTTATATTGATTTTTATAATTTTATGGCAACTTTATAGGCAATCAATGTGATTTAATGCTTATGTAGGTCACAAAGATCACAGTGACTTTGAATTCTACGACATTGTCTTTCAAAGATATATTAACAAAGAAACTCTATCGTGCGATCGTAGGTATAATGTTTTTATTAAGAGATGCATCATTCAGCAGCTGTAGCGCTAACATGAGTTTAAAAGTTACGGACTCGATATCACCTACGTAAATATGTCTATGAAAAACTTGTACAGCGCCCCTGGTGGTTACGCTAAGAACTAAAATCGGTCGTATGAAAAAAACAACTCGATAGGTTTTTAACGTACGTAAGTTTTCAATAGCCAACTCATGGTACCGCTACTGGACATATTCTGTTTTCTCGTTGGTCTATTGGAAGCAAGCCCTGTGTAATGACCGAGAGGTCCCCGGTTCGAGTCCGGGGTCGGGAACAATTTGTTTGAGTTTTTCTTTTAAGAAATTACTTAGCCCGAAGTCAGAAAGTAGTATGCACGCCCGTGCCACGTTAAGCCGGTGGTCCTGTGCCTGATCTCTCATCGGTCATGACGGATTACCGTATCACCGAACTATGAGAGTAAGGGAACAGTGGGTGCACTTATGTTGGGCGTACACTTGTGCACTATAATATGCCTAGCAAAGTTAATTGGTCTTCATTGAGATCGGCCGCCATGGCCGAAATCAGTCGGACACCTTATTTATTTATAAGTGTTTGTAAGCATGACAGATTAAAGTAAACAGTCAAGTGCTATCACCCCAGGTGCTGCTGGTGGAGGCAGGGGACAGCGAACAGGTGTACATGGACATCCCAGTGATGGCCACCATGCTGCAGTTCACCGACGCCAACTGGCACTACTTTACCGAGCCTCAGGTAAGCGCACCCTTAGATTATAATGTACATGTACTTGCATTGGCATGCGTGACATCCGCTCCCCCGCAAGTTCGGTGATGATGATAAGGCTACTCCAAACCAGCATCTTATGTCAGTTAGAAAAATAAATGATAACATACATACATACATACAATACAATCACGCCTTTTTACCAGAGGGGTAGGTAGAGATCCCTTCCAGCGATCCACTTTTCACCTCTGTGGGAAACGTGACGTGACGGATTGTGGACCACATCGCCGCCATTCTGCCTTGTGCATTGTTTTAACGGGTCACTCCCGGAGGGCCACGTTCCCGGAGGGCCACGTCCCGGAGGGCCACGAATGCGAAAAAAGTGTTAACATGTACTTGTGTTGTTTTTTGTAACGTTTTTAACACGTAAGTACCGTTAGCAAAAAAGCAATTTGTAAATGTATATGTAATTATTATTGGTATTTAATATAAATGTTAGATTAAAATTAAAAAAACACACTATTTAACTAGCTATCTATCAAAAATCAACAAATTTGATTTTATGATTTCCGATGATGATTATTGATGATGTCTACAATATTTATTTAATATTGTTAAAACACAGCCGGGTGAGACAGGGTTGTAAAAAACAAAGACAAAACCAGATTTAAAATAATACTTAATATTTTAAAAACGTATTTGTTAATTGTTTGAAAATACTGTTTTTTTTTTACTAAAATGATTATTTATACATAAGTTATATACCTTGTAATATTTGAAAAAATATACGTCATAATTTAAATTATAAAATAACTGTATGTACGCTACCTTGAAAGTCAAATTAGTCATGTTAAATGTAAGACCTTATTTGTTTGTTGAAACAGGTTTTTTATGCATCCGTTTTATCCAACCCTATCTCGCCTGGCTATGTTTCTAGAATTAGAAATATATTTATGTGGTCGGAAATTTATTTGTATCTAAGTGAAAAAAGTAACTTGATATAAATGGTGATTTTTTTATATTTGTGATATATGATTAAATAAATAATATAAATAAATACATTCATTGAGTTTATTTTGTCAACGGTACAAGTTCAACACCAAAGAAATAATAACAAAAGATAACGTCATCATTTTTTTCGCATTCGTGGCCCTCCGGGACGTGGCCCTCCGGGAACGTGGCCCTCCGGGAGTGACCCGTTTTAAGGGTGTTTTAACAAGGTCATTGCGTTCCCACGAGTAGCAAGGATATATGACGGGGGAAGGAAAAGGGGAGGAAGGATACTTACTATCGCCTCGGATGATTTGGACTGAGTCGATAGTAGCTCGAGAAGCGACCCCGGCGCTTACCCGTATAGTTGTGACTGGTATCCCCTGGTTGATTACCTTTATTATATTTATGATCACGCATGAAAAAAAGCGTTAAATCATTTCGTCACTGAAAATCTCTTTCTTTTTGATAATCAGTTCTTGGGGCCGTGAACTCAAAAGACAATTCAATATTTAACTTAACTTTAAGTTAGCGACGCTTATAAATCAAAAATTGTATGACAATTAAGAACTACTTAATCGTTCAAACATCTACTAATTATCATTTCGGTATACGGTCGTCAATGGTGTAAAATAATTGACTGATAAGTAGGCACCTACTATTAATACGTTTATGTTAGCAGAACTGGAATTATTTCTAGATAAATCGCGTAACATGTTTAATCGATTACAAACGATCATGTCACACTTATTAATAACCTTGTTTCATAAGTTGATGAGCATACGATAGATCACGAAATAAAGCAGAAAATAGATAATACAAGCATAAAATGACAAGTTATAATAACATTGTATTCCATTGTGTTCTTAATAGACATCGCAGTATATAATACAAACAATTTGCAAATGGTTAACACCAAAATTTGCAAAAGTATAAGCACCTTGAAATAGAAATAAAAACCCAGCAGAGTTGTAATAACAGACAAAATAGTACTCGTTATCATATAACTACAGTCACCCTCAGTCAAACTCATACAGAAAGCACTAACTTGAAATGTATTACTTTTTTAGCACATGGTGTTGGCTATTTTGGTGTGAATTTGATTGAGGAATTTGTCTTTACGGAGAGTACAGAGATGTAAATATACTATAATAGTAGTACATAAGTACATACGAGTATTATGTTCCAATCCGCTGTAAACAAAGGTATTTATTGCTTTTAATTCATGGTGTTAATTAAAGCTCACGTAACTCATGCCCTATATGGCAATTCGAATCATTACGGCTTATGACAGGCATAACATCGTTCCCAAGAAATTATATCGGAGACAAAAGACTATATTTTTGATTAAAATGAATATATTACCTTATCGTACACAATACAAGCAAAATCAAATGGTTGTATTGTGCTACTAACTACTACGTTACTATAAACCATCACTATATGTTGATGAATTGCCTAAGCAAAGATTTTGCAAATATTATATTTATATAATACATGTAATACTTCAAAAATGCTTGAGCAGTTTGTCACACATATTTCATTACATATTTCAGATAAGGATAACAGTCACTTACTTAATATAACGAAATCGATTTACTAGATCCCTAGATATCAAACGCTCGATTGCCCTCTTAGTATAGTAGACCTGACACAAATCTGAGACCTCTCGGTCTTTAGTCAGAGTTTCCCATTAATAGATCAACGAAGAGGCGACAAGCCTCCCGCATTCATCATGAGCATCATATACATACGTCCCCAATGCTGTCGTGCCCCAGCATGGGAGCCTGCCCTAAACTAGGGCGATCAGGCCTTTTTTTTTCACCCTGGGGAAATCCTCATGGATATCAATCGGACTCCTGCTGGCTAAAACCCCCGGGATTCTCTTACTCAGCCGCTGGTTTTAGGGCGACAGTGGTACACTTACGCATTCTTCCCTGTAAGAGCAATCGGGCCTGAGTCAACCACGCCGGTCAAGTGCGGTTTGGACGTTACATTAATATACTCCCACATTGAGACGATACAAAGTGGACACAGCTATAACACTAGAGGACAAAATATGAAGGAACATGTCTCGAGTCATGTAACATGTTTGGAGGCATGTATTGTATAAGGCCACTGGACAACACGTAGGAATTGAGCATCGCTATCATGATCAAGTACATAATGTCCCGAAACTAGTATCTAACCTTTATATCCTGATACAATCGGCCTTCAGATGTCCCTGACTCAAAAACTCAAAATCGATTCCACGTTGACATTGAAAAGATTTATGGTTCATTCTTCCATTAACATTATGATTTGACACACGTTTCTATAATATTTTATTAAAAGCTTTGACGAATATTTAGTGTGGATGTGCGTGACGAGTGACAGGGTGGTGGCTACCTACATTTAATGCTTCCAATATTAGGCACTATAAAGCCAGTCGATAAATTCGTAATTAGAAACAGAACATTGGTACTTTTCAAGTTCTGATGGTATAACAGACAACTATAAGCTACACGATAACGAACTGAATCAGACGATACTTAAGCTAATAAGTAACCAGGCATTTACATGAGAGAGCACAAATGTGTAAATGATCTCTGGATAGCTCCTAACTGCATGGTTTAACCTTATTTCCCATATGTGATTACAAAAAGAGATGGCAAGCAAGAAAGTATACGGGCTAATTGATAAAATTCTTCAATAGTCACAGAGCTAGTAACCGATTCTTCAATTTACAAGTTACTCTTTAAAGAAAACTGAAACTGTCCGGGATATTTACCATGTTGTTGCGCCATGATCACGGGTGAATGTTCACCCGTGATCATGGCTTGCAACAGTGCCGAAATATCGGGAGCTCATTAAAACAAAACAACATGGTAAATATCCCGGACAGTTTCAGTTTTCTAATGTGTGTAACCATGACAGTTTAAAATTATATACTCTTTAAAGTCCCATAGATACCAAATTGATAGCTTATCCTTGTCATTCTACCATTTCGTTTGAACGTGAACAACATCCTCTTGTAATTGCACGTAATGTCTTCCCGGTAAATAATTCTGATGATGTCACATCAATGACAGACATCGAATCCGTGGCCTTTAGACCGATATTAGGATGCAGGGTCCGTGGCTACTAGGGTCACATAGATCAGTTTAGTATGCAGAATATGTAAGCAGTAGCAAACAATAGTGATTAAAATGTTGGATTGGTCATTAAGGAGACTTTTATTGGAGGCGATTAAAGCAAAGTTAGTGCATTGTTAGTGTATGTATGTATATTCGTTCCTATGCCACAATATTGAGAAAACCTATGGAGTTTTCAAAATGAAACGTCTTAAATCGTCAAAGTTTAAAGTAAAGCAAATATATTTGAAATTCAATTTAGTGGAATAGAACAAAATTACTATTTGTTTCACAAAAAAAATCAAAATCCGCCGTTTCAAGCTTTTTAGAGCAAGACTCAGTCTTGCCCGTAACCATCAAGTTTACTTAAACTACAGCCCCCAATTGGCCCACATAATCATGTGATACACAGCCTGTTCACACTATAGTGATTTTTTGGGGGATTGATTACGCCGCGATATGGCAAATCGCCGTGAAATCGTCCAAAAATCGCACTCATGTGAACAATAACAGTCAAAATTGAATTCTCAGAACTAGTTTTCAGGAAGACTCGGCAGATTGATTATTAATGGGGAAAGTAAATGATTTTAGTTAATTATGCAACTTTGAAGTCTTTGATAAACTGTTGCGATTTGTGTAATCATTTGCTTAAACAGTTATGCGTGTTTATACGTCTGACCGTTTGCACTTTTCATAAAAATCAAACACTTTTAAGTAAAAAAAAAAATTTTTTTCGGAATTGAACGTCCAAAAATAAAAAAATAAGTTCTACAAATATATTCAACGTGCCAGTACATAATGTACCATTGTGAAATTGAGACACATTAACATTCTCCTTTGAAAAATCGATTGCATTAAATCGTGCATGTCTATGTCGCAAATATCCATGTAAACACTATGCGAAGGTTCCAATCAGAAGTCAGTCAGCGTGTGCCTAGATCTTGAATATATTGCATTAACTGGCCTCGGTGGTACCAGGGTCCTAGCATAACATTGTAGTGACATCGAGCTGAACTTCTGAGGCAGCGAACTGCGTATGCATGCCAAATTTCAGCCCGATCCGTCCAGTGGTTTGGGCTGTGCGTTGATAGATCACTATGTCAGTCAGTCAGTCACCTTTGAGTTATACATATTTAGTTTTTCATTTAAATTTGCAGAAAACTTGTTAAATTTTTTATGCATTTGCAAAATGCATTTATGATGCAATATGCAAACCTTGTCCGTTATATACTATCATTAATGTAAGCTTTTGCCTGTTTAAAAATAAAACACTGTTAATATTTATATTCTGAAGTGGTAGCGGCGGCAGAGTACGAAATATGTATAAGAATAACTTACTTAAGGCTACTTATTAGTCAGTACACCCTGTGTTCACAGGTTAAGGCGAGATTGTCTAGACTTTAGATTTTTATGCATAAGAATAAGTTAATTTCTCCGCCAGTTTAAAACAAAGAGTCCTTAAATTTCATATTACCATTAAACCACTTTTCCTTGTTTTCATATTGTGCGCTCAAGAATAATTACTTCTTTTATGTTTTGATTTATCATTAACAAACAAAAGGAACACTATTTTATTACTTTTTTAAAAACATTTTAAAAGTCGACGAATATCGATTATGCTGCCAGGTATCTTTTAACTCGTTTCGAAAGCTCTGCAACAGTTAATAAAGAGGCTAAAGTCAAAAGTTTAAGGGCAAATGTCGTACGAACAATGATAAGTACGAACATTTCACATCACCAATAAATCGATTGTACGAATAAAATTGTATATTATTTTTAAGATTTTAGACTTTGCGTTCCATTACACTAAAATTAGTCCTTATAGGGTCTACACGCGATATTAGAAGTAGCAAGTCGCTCGCGACCACAATTGGTGTGACCCAGTCGAAACGTCGGGCAGTAAGTAGCTATGTAATTTGCTACTCCTAATATCGCGTGTAGACCCATAAGGACTAATTTTAGTGTAGGGGAGATGTAGGCAATGGGAGTCAGTAGGCAATGGTGATCACCTCAAAATAACAAAAACCGAACGCGACCGACCGATTCAAACATAAGTACACGCTAGCATGACGTCACACCCGTGCGCGAGCGGCGACTGGCTCAGTTCGGCCGACGCGTTGGCGAGTAATGGGTGTGTGAAGATTTCGTGCCATTTACATCTAATTTTTCGAGTTAAGAAATACGAAGGTAAGTTACAAAATAACAAATATTTATTTCTGTACTTGTAATTTGTAAAAGTCGTAGCATTTTAGCATGCAATTTAACAGCCATATTGTTATTATTACCTATAATTTCTCGCCAATTTTTTTTTTTCGTTTTATTGCCTATGTAGGTAATCGGAGTCGGGTGATCCCAATTACCTACATACTGATCCCCATTGCCCACACTACCTAATCTCGGTAAAACAGTATTTTTTTTGTTTGTAGATGCCGAAAGTTCGAGCTAGAAAGACTAATAAAGCTAACTGGACTATGGACCACCTTGAAAAAGCTGTAAAGCTCATCGATGAACAAAATTTTTCTATAAGAAAAGCCGCGAAGACAATGAATATTCCATTTGCCAGTCTTCACAAGAGATACAAAAAAAATATAGTTAAGGCACCTCGTCTTGGCCGTAATACTGTCTTCAGTGCTGAGATGGAAAAGGAATTAGCTGACATAATAAAAAAAATGGCCAACATATTCTACGGTTGCACCCCAAACCAAATAAAAAGAGCAGCATTTGCATACGCTGAAGCCCTAAATCTGAAACACAATTTTAATACGAGTTCAAGATTAGCTGGTCGAGTTTGGTTTGAGGGATTTGTTGCCAGGAATAATATTTCTGTGCGGAAACCCGAAGCTACTAGTATCAATAGGGTTACAGCCTTCAACAAGACTGAAGTTCAACGATTCTACAAGCTACTAGAAGAACTAATGGGAAAATACAAATTTATACCGAAAAATATTTATAATTGTGACGAAACCGGAATCTCCACCGTCCAAGAACCCGAAAAAGTATTAGCTGCTACGGGACAAAAGAGAGTAGGGTCCATAACAAGTTGGGAACGGGGTAAGAATATCACTTTGCTCTGCGCTATGAGCGCTGCAGGTGGATATGTCCCGCCAATGTTTATTTTTCCCCGAAAGAGGATGACCCCGACTCTTGAAAAAGATGGGCCAACAGGAGCAATATATAAATGTTCGGACAATGGATGGATAAATGAAGAACTTTTCCTCCAATGGCTTAAGCACTTTATCCAGTATGCCAAACCTTCTGCAGAAGAACCAATTCTATTAATTTTGGATAATCATGCGAGCCACATTTCTCTAGCCATCTTTGAGTATTGTAAGGAGAACTATGTCCATATGCTATCTCTACCACCACATACATCTCATCGCATGCAGCCATTAGATGTGTCCTTTTTTGGTCCATTTAAAGCTGCATATAGAAGAGAATGCGATTTATACATGAAGAGTCAACTGTCCCAAAGAATAACACCCTATGATATAGCTTCGTTGGTTAAAAAAGCATTTTCTAATGTTGCCTCCTTGAGTAAGGCCGAAGCAGGATTCAAATCAACGGGCATATTTCCTATAAACCCAAATGTTTTTTCAGATGAAGACTTTATAGCTGCTGAAGTCCTTCAATCAGAGCCAATTGTTGTTCAAGATGTTGCTGACTCTATTTTTGAATCGACTTCTGCTGGTGCTGTTGTCCCTGCATCATCCCTAACGCCTACTTTTGAGCTAGAACGAAACATTCCTACTCCAAGTACATCCACATTCTGTCCCACTACCTCTGGACCAGCGACTGTATCGTTGTCTCAAATTGATATACCATCAACATCTAAGGATCTGCCAAGTATTCAAAATTTCATTCAGATGCCTCAGAAGGTAGCTGTTGTCAAAACAAGACAAGGAATGAAAAAACAGCATGCAACGATTTTAACATCCACACCGATCAAAGACGCCCTAGTTGAAAAAGAAAATAAAAGGAAAGCCAAAGCTGTGAAAAACGAAGGAAAAAGAACAGGAAAGAAAATCAAGCCACAGAAGGGTAGTCGTGACAAGGTTAAGAAGAAAATTCTGCAGGACTCCAATGATACTTCGACGTCAGACGTGAACACGGATGTGTTAAGCCAGGAAAATGACGGTGCAGAAGATGCAAGCAGCTTGTGTCTTGTATGTGGTGAATTCGGCCGAAACAATGAAACATGGTACCGGTGCACTTCTTGTGGGCTCTGGGCTCATGCCGACTGTACTGGGTGGGATACTGCGCACAATTATGTTTGCGATATGTGTTGATCACCATTGCCCACATACTGATCACCATTGCCAACCCAAGTTGACAATCGGGATCAAAGTTATTATTTTTTTTAAATTCTATTGTACCAAAACTAATAAACCAAAGTAATTAAAGTTGATCTCAATCGATAGTTAGTAGAGTAAAGTTTATAATAAAAACAGAGTAATAAATAGTTGATTCATAGATTAGCTTTTTTTTTCATTTTCGCTTAAGTGATCCCCATTACCTACATTTACCCTATATCTTTTATTTTATAAGATTCTTGTAGGCTTATGACAGTAGCAACTAAGTAATTCTCTTATCGAGTTGTCAACATCAGTTTATCATTATTACATAATAATAAAACGCTTAAGTATTTACAAACAAGGCATTGTTGCATCAATGATGTCATATTAAATTGCAATTTGCCAACCATCTATCAAGCATGCACCTTAATTGTCGCCCTATGTAACCATAGACTGTAAATTCTACTTCATTGTAGAGTAATTTGTCTCTGCGTGTATGTAGAGGCCATTTTCTTCCAAGGCTAGAGGATATAAGGTAAAATTTTACTTATTTACTACGCTGGCCCAGCGACCCGAAGTGGATCTTAGGCTCTGATGTAAGAATATGGAATGTGATGATGACGATTTTTCAATTTCGATATAACTGGATGGGCCACACAGTACATACACACAGTTCAAAGAATGGGCTAGACGACTACAAAAACAAATAAGTCCGTTATTTAAAAATATTGTACACGTATTTTTTATTTTACACGTATTGTTTAAAAAACAAGAAATAACGAAGTTATAGTGCTTAGAAATTCCGGATGACGTCACGTTATGGTACAATTTTTGCCTAGGCGTGACGTCACAAGCCCCCACTCAAGAAGTTTGAAGCTATAATTTCGTCAAGCCAGCGTAGCCTAGCAGATCTTATTATATTCGGACCGGTCACAATAAGCTCTTCTATTTGGCCATTCTTTCTAGCTTCCATGTTCTGCCATTACTTTTTATTTATAAAAAAACACCTATATTCTTGTTGAATTTTATGATATGTCTTTGTAGGACCTGCTTTTTCTTCAAGTATCAAGTCAACCAAAGGTTTTGTATTCTGATTTCAATAATACAGGTCCTAGCCGTGACATTGCTCTCAGTCAGTTTATAGCAGTGGTTTACATCAAGGGTTTACGGAAATACTAACCGGTTTGTAGTACATCTGATAAAATACTGGTTTTAAATGATATTATGCCAGAAGGTAGCTATTCTATAAACTGTGTTTAATCAATATGCGTTAACGCATATATAAACACTGCAATTATTTATCTTTCTTGAGAGAACGTGTCTTCCATTTACATAGAATCAAAAAAATATCGATCATTTTGTTTATAGTTGTTAAAAGGTATATGGAAAGGTCATTGACATATTTCCTTAATCAATGGCATATTAGTCTCGCGAATGTCAATACTATGCATATTATGAAATGTTCACTTTTGTGTAAATGCACTTGTTTCTAAGAGATCTATTGTTTTATTTTTTTATTTATTTGGTACACCAACGGCAAATACAACAATACTTAAAATAATAATAAGGATACCCATAATCATCATACGAATAAATAAAATTTCTACGAAATGTAGTCCGTTGGGGATAAAAATCTTTTTTTTGTTAGTATTCCTGTAACGAACCATAGGAAAATGATAGCTCACACTTAGTTCTTAGTTGGAATATTAAAATGATTAAGTTGAGTGAGTCAACAGCGTATACAGCAGCGTATGCCCGCGGCATAAGAGTTTATATCGAACTGTCACTGTAATAAGCGTTACGCCTAACGTGTTGTTAACTGTATTTTTTTAGGTTTCAAAATATTCCAGCATTAAAAAGCTACGCAAATGCAAGGCAAGTCTCATCTTGTAAATTTTAAATTTGAAAAAAAATCGTATTCATGACCCCGCCTGAACGGGGGTCCTGACCTGTGTCTGAATTTTTGAAATATCGTTGAGCAGGCAAAACTAAGACAATATTTTGTAACATAGTATCATTGCAATTTTACTTCAATGTTTTCACGGTAACTAAAAATAATAACCTCCCATAAACAGACGTATGAACTTACAAATAAACAAATAAAAAATGTTATTAAAGCTTATCCTTTGGTGTCGCGCGTTTCGTAAGATGTCAAATGCATTATACCATTGTATAGTCAGCATAAAGCTTTCATTTTGTATTCATGTACATTTTACAAGGCCAAGATCAGAAGAAATAACCGACTTTCCTTGTAACAAATGTAATGATGATACTATAATATTTCAATGCGACGTCAAAAATGGCAATAGTTAGTATACATTTTAAAGGCGAATTTAAACATTTTCACTGAGTGCACCATATTTTTCAGAGTTGTCTTGAGAGCAAATGATTAATTAACGGATTGTTTCCGACCGCTGCTTTTTTTTCCTAACTAACTTACGATGATGGATTAGAGTAGGCTCGTCATCATCATTGGACCGGTGGTATCTTAGCGGCGGTTTTGTGCGGGCGAAGCGGGTCAGCCCGCCGGCCAGGGAAACACGTAGAAACAGTGGTGCGGGGGCCCTTCTGTCCGGCGGACTGACCAACTCCGACCCGCACAGCTCAATACCAATGCGAGACTACGCCTTGTCTCGTTGCTGCCGCAGCAGTGGTCTCCTATTTCACGGCTTTCAGGGTGAGTGCGACAGTCTCAATACGGTTTATTGTGCCTGTCGACCTCATATTTGGATCTCACTACCGCTTACCATCAGGTGGAGTGAGGTCATCTTGTTAGCCTCTTATAAAAAAAAATACATACCTATACAAAAAAAATCAATGTAAAAAAAACTTAAAAAAAAAGCTTTTATTTTAATGCGCTAAAAAGAATAAAATAAACTTTTTATCTGGAATTTTTATTTACAATTTATACAAGCCATAAGATACCTACATAAAATATTAACTTTTTGCTGTAAGCAACTGATGTGACATAAAAGCTTGTCGCGAATTGCGATAGCTAGAATGCTCCCTAGATCTCGCGACAAGCTTTTATATCACATCAGTTGCTTACAGCAAAAAGTTAATATTTTATGTTTTTTTACATTGATTTTATTTTTTACTTTTTAGTAAATTTTTCGTGTTATACTCAAAGAGCTCTTTCATTTGATACCCATATTGTAAGGGTGAAACAACAATAACAATTGCGCTATCTTGAATTTGCCGCCATGTTGAATTTTAAGCGACGTCACTTTATTTTCGTGTAATACTCAACAAGCCCCTTCATTTAACACCCATATTGTAGGGATGCATCAATAATACCTATTCCGCCATCTTTTATTTTCCGCCATGTTGGATTTAGAATGACGTTACACAGCTTAAAATGCATTGTCACCTAGATGAAACACACATACCAAATTTCAGCTTAATCGGTTCAGGATAAGTACTTCAAAATTGAGTTGCAAGATTCCACCCGAACAAACATACAGAGCAAGTTAAATAAAAGCTTTTAAAAAAAGTATGTAAAGTCGCCGTCGCTGGCCAGGTTGTGGTAGGTGGCCCATTTGCACTGAGCCTAATAACAGAGATACAATGATTTATAAAACAAAAGAAAACAAAATACATTTGGCGATACAATAAGAGGGTTTCCTATCGCTAACATAACCTACAAGAGGTTGCTATGAAATAACTATTAAGTAAACTGTGGTGCAGCGTAAAATACATTTACAGTACACGATATATTGATGGCACTGTAATAAATTGCAGCCTAAGCATTTATATTATGTATTGTCTTCGTAGAAATTAGTCACTAGAGTCGTCGTAAATCGGTTTAAGGAGTATATCATTATTTTAACGTCTGTTTATTTATTGTTTAATATGACTTGATAGATGGCTCTGGTGATCACAATAGTATTCATCTGAAGGAAACTGATTGCTAAATTTCATATGTTTTCTGCAGTATTTCCATTTTCCACATATAACGAAACTTTTGTATTTGTTACTACGATTCACTATCGAGATACGTATTCTTTAGTTCATATTGTAATAATCGAACTATCTACGATTATATAAATTCGACGAAGGCTGTAAACTTGTTTAAATGTACGTGTAATGCCATGTCTATCTGAATGGTGTATTCGTTTTTTGATTTTTTTTTTCAGAAAATGTACATTGTACATAACGTTGGCGTGACGCTGTGTGTGTAAAAATTTGTCATTATTCGCAACATAAGCGCTCAAATTACACCTTAGTCAGATCGATTGATGTCTGTTAAACACGTATGTTAATAATAATTATTATTTGATATGCACACCGCACTGTATACCACTGCCCCAGAGTGTTTTCTGTCCTTCGAGGGTTCCACAGATCTACTAGGGCCCAGTGGGTAATGTGCCAATTATATAATCGTTTACGACGTCATAGTATAGGCACCATCCGAATAATAAGCGATACGTGTCATATGTTGCTAAATTACCCGTACCTACTCACTCATAGGAGACAAATGTCAAGTTACGTGATGATGACAAGGCTACCAAGCCATCATCTTAGTTTATTTCTAAAGGCCTATCAGGATGACCTCACTCCACCTGATGGTAGCGGTAGATCCACATATGAGGTCGACAGGCACAACAGACCTTAATGTTTTTCTAATATGGATAAAATACTCCGGTTGAATGTGTATTATAGACACCTATATATTATAGAAATTTACGTCAATCGACTACTCACGCTTCATTCCACTCTAAGAACGTTTCCACGTTGGAATATTTTTTTAATTGATGGTAATCGGCGATCATTGTTGCCCAGATGCGTAGTAGGTAATGAATTGTATGTTGACACAAGATGTAATAATTGAAAGTTAAGCATGCGATTGTATATTGTACAAACTTCATATAATTTATTTATTTATTTTATTTATTTATAATTTCTAAAGGAAAACTAAGAATACTGCATAAAACACATTTAATTTACTTTGTTTTATGACAATTTTGAAGTTTTTTAAAAGTTAAGTTATGCTTTGTTTTAAATACTTACTACTAACTACCTGCTAAAATTAATCGTTTTCGCTAATGTTTTTTCCCACCCATCCGATATATATTGATATAATCAATGGATTTCAATTAAAATAATAGGAAATTCATGAGGCAACATCTATTGTGAAATGTCCTTGTATCAATTTTAACCCTAGATCACTAACCATTCGTAAAAATTACGACGCGTGTCTGGCGCATTTAAGGTTTAGGTATGTTCCCCTCCCGTGCGAATCCGCATACTTCTAGTACCTTCCTAATTCGCATCACCTGTGACCCGAAAACACTCAATACGGATGCACCTGTTTTTGGTTAGGAAATATCGTGATCGGATCGTGTGATCGGCGTAAAAATTACGAAAGGTTAGTATTCAAGCAACTTTTTTTAATGTGATGCATTTTTTGTTTTTTCTTATAAAATCAAAAATAATTACATAAACCTTGTTTATTTATTATTATAATGCATAATATGCATACAAATTTATTTTTATAGTAATAATTTTATTATTTTATGCTATTTATGACTGTGTGATGTTATTGTTTAGATTTGAAATTTGCCTCTTTAGTTTATGTTTTAGATGGATTTGAGGAGCCAAAATCAGAAAATTTTACAGTGGCTAGAAGAATCGGATACGGAGTCAATCCCTGATAATCAATCGCAATTGGATTCAGAGGAAGATAGTAATAATTTAGGGACAGAAATTCACAACTGACGAAAGTGACGAGGATGTTGCAGTTTCGTCAGAGGACGAAGTTTTCGTGGCACGTACCGGCCGCAATCGAAGGTTGGTCATAGATTCTGATTCTGATGATGATACGCCAACGACATTTGGCTCAAATCAGATCGTTGATGTCAACAATGAGCATACTCAACACCAGCAATCGGTCATCCAACCAAGGCAGAACATCTTGTATGGTAAAGACCAACCGATGGCCGTTTTGATTGTTATTCAACATTCAGAATCTGACTATAGCAAATGCATTATGTCATCCATGTCTCTAATGCGATACGAAATGAAACAAAACCCATGAAAAGGAGGCCTTTTGCTTTACAAATGGCAGATGATCTCATGAAGCCTTTGCTGCAAGAGAGATAACAGACTGTAACTTTGCAGCAAAATCTGAAGCTCATCATTGCAGAGATTTTAAAAATTAATGATCCTTAGGAAGGTCCTAGCCATGACGTACCTAAAACGTGAAAAACTGGCAAAATCTGTCCTGCGAAAAAAAGTCGTATGACGACGACATTCTGTAAGAGGTCCAAAACACCGATTTGCAGGGAGCATGTGGTATCGATGTGCAATTTGTGTTCAGGATAGTAATTTATAAAAAATACTATATAGTTTCATTAAAAGATAAATAAGACTGTTAATTTAAGTCATTCTGTGCCATTAATAAAGTTGTTTTAGTAATTTTATATGTTTTCATTTGTCGTAAAAATTACGATTGGTTAGTGACAATGTCACTCGAAAATAAGGTTAGTGAGCTAGGGTTAATAAAAAATGTCCAAGCACGAATAGGACTACCCAGTGGATACGGAACCCTACCAAGTTTATTTTAGTGTTTAATTACAGCTAATAGTAATTTGCGGTTGTCAATCTAATGTTCTTGATAAATGTTATTTTTAACCTAACATTTGCTCCCTGCAAAAACTTGTTTATATGTGCTCACGAATTGCAGTTTTTGCTATAATTAGATACACCGGCTATAATTACGTAAAAAAGTATTTCTCAATATAGATCAAGAAGGGGAATTCCTACGGACGTCACACTTGGAATTGTTTTAGGAGACAAATCATTACAATATGTCTACAAAAATACCCAAACAATTTTTGCTAACATTATAATGCATTGAATGATATTTAATTTTTTTTAAATATGAATGCATCCTATTTGGCTAGACATGTTATGTTTAATTTGTATGACAGTCCAATGTTCGGTGGGAGTTACGTAAATGTGACATACTTGTGACACCATTTCCGTTTATGACTTTAACATCACTTTCGTCCGAAAAAACGTTCGTTCTATGTGATATTCTTTACTGAACTTGAATGGCACTATGGCGGCTTGGATAGTGCCCCCTTTGTTGGAGAAAGAGTCGTAGAGTCGATCCCCACTCGGAACAAATATTTACATACATACATTCATAAAATCACGCCATTTTCCCAGAGGGGTAAGCAGAGATCACCTCCTGCCATGTGCTACGGTCCTGGAAGTATATTCTTGTATATCACTGTGTCTGATGTCCGTAACAGTGCATAAGCAAATTACTTCCGAATAGGAGCAATACAAAGGATGTGATGACTTTTTGGTAGATATATGACATTAATGTATCCAATTACCGATGTGTCATTATTATATTCAAAGTTAGTCATCTTACTGCCAAGGATAACACAATATGGTGAAAGCAATAATGTTTCCGTCTGTCGTCCTGTCGTATCAAGCACCTTCACTGACGCCCTTGATGAGTGGAAGATTCTTCCAAGAGCAAAAGTGCCGGATTTGACATTGCACTTTTTACTGATGATAATTTGTTTACGTAGGTTTTCAGTTGAATACGATTTATTTTTTGTGAATAAAATACTTGATTGTTTGGTACCCGTGGCTAAGTGGTGTCATAATATATTGTCTGTTATAATCAACATAGGTTGGACAATATTATTAACAGACACTATTATTATTTAACTAGATTACTGATTACTTTCACTGAAAAAAAATGTGTTTGCAACAGCAGGACTAAGTAGTGGGAAGTGTGCTGCATAACAGCTAGTATTCTACCAGAATTGAATAATACATAAGCAGAGAATAACATAAAATTCAATATAAATAGTGAGTCAGCTGGCGACCACATTGGGTTTATCCCAAACGAGAGGTCGGGCTGTATAATAAGCTACTGTACCTAATAGTACCTTAACCCTGTTAATACGTAGAATGTCGTCCTGCTAATATTATACTCGTAAGTGAGAAAAAGATTGCATGTCCCCGCGGGCCTGCTCTTTCACGCAAGCAATGGATTTTGATGAGACTTTAGTTCACTATAATAAAGCTCACATATCAATATACCACATAAACTTTGCCAAAATAGTGGGTGCGGTCGATAGGCTCAATATTGTGCCAGTCGACCTCACGATCTATTACCATCAGGTGAAGTGAGGTCTGAGTCTTTTAGTAAACAAAAATTACAAAAAGTGCAAGAAACTAACCCCACGCCGCTTATACCAACCTGTACAGTTTTATTGGCTCTCCACAGAAAAAAAAGGAGAATGATCAAAAGTTCCAGAGGATACTCGCCCCTTGATAAAGGTCAAAGATTAAGGACACAGGGACCCGTCATCCGATGCCGTACTTTCTAATAGACGAACTCGTTTTCAAAACCGGAGTTAACATTCCGACATTTTACAGGGAAAATGGAATAAAAATACGTAATGTAATTCTTAAGCGTCGCGTCGCGAGAGTCATTAACAAAGTGAAGCAAGCTGCGTATTATGCACGCAGGAGAACAAGACAATGTATATTATTACGCTAAACGATTCATTCTTCCTGGGCATAACCATTTATCCCAGTAAAAACAATCCTCCGACAAAAAGTGGATAATATCGGTAAGACCGGGCAATCAATTTGTTTCCCATTAATATTCGAACAAATAATTTTAAAATATCTCATCTACAAACATGTCTGGATGATCGAAACGAGCCAATATACTTTGACAATCGAAATACAATAGCTGCGTTTCTGGAAGGATTTTCAGCTGATACTGTTCCCTAAGTTGTGCCTGTTGTACCTGTCGAAAATTTGTAACATAGTGGTCTGACCTGGTTTGGGTTTTCTCACAATACCTATTATCCAGACTTCACCTAAATCTACTTGCCTACCAGACCCCTGATCTAGAGCTTGAGGAAGGTCATACTAGGCTATAGCGCAGTCACGTGGGCCTAATCTATAAGAAGAGACCTATAAGAGAGTTCTGTTGTACGCGATTAACGACTCCATGGTTGGTGATGATGGTGAAGTGGCGGGAGGAAGACAGTACCAGCCTAATACATGTTCTCGTATTTTTCAGGAATCAGGCTGCAGAGGTATGAGGGGGGGACGGTGCGCATGGCCGCGGGGGCGCGTGGTCGGCGGCTCCTCGGTCCTCCACTCCATGATGCACACCCGCGGGAACAGGAGGGACTACGACCGGTGGGCTGAGAACGGGAACCCAGGTACGAACTGTCAAACATCTGCACTTTTTGCCCTAAAGTACCAACTCGATAGGGCAACAATTGAATAGTCAAGACGCGTAATATACGAGATATTGATGTTAGGACTTCGAGGCAATTGGCTTAAGCTTTTTTTATGGATATCAGATAGAAACAACAGCGGTATACACAAATATAATATACTAAAATATGTATTGAGTACTTATTACGAATTAAATCCTCAAAGTATCTATATAAATAAAACATTTCACTTCACAGGATGGGACTTCAATTCTGTCCTGAAGTACTTTAAGCGATCAGAGAACATGCAAATACCAGAACTGGCGCGGAACAGCCAGTACCATTCTACCAGCGGCGAGATGACGCTGCAGTATCCCAACTGGAGAACGCCTCTCTCCGAGGCATTTCTCAAAGCAGGAGTCGAGACCGGTGGAAAGATCGTGGACTACAACGCTGGCAAGCAGATCGGCTACTCCATGATACAGTTCACCATGAACAACGGTACCAGAATGAGCGCCAGTCGTGCGTTCCTACACCCAATCAAGTATCGACGAAATCTCCACATCGCGAAGAAATCAATGGTCACTAAGATCCTAATCGATCCTGCAACGAAAAGAGCCTACGGTGTACAGTTCAACAGAGATGGAATGAAGCACATAATCTATGCAAAACGAGAAGTCATCCTTTCAGCCGGAGCCATCAACTCTCCACAGCTTCTGATGATAAGCGGCATCGGGCCTAAAGACCATTTGACTGACAAAAACATTCCTACTTTAGTAGATTTACCAGTTGGCTACAACCTTCAAGATCATTGGGCGTTAGGAGGTCTAACCTTTGTCATCAACACAACAGATTCTATCAGAGCTGAACGTGTGGCTACTCTAGGGAACATCATTGACTATTTCAGTCATCATACAGGTCCCTTGTCAGCTCCTAGTGGGACGGAGGCGCTAGCTTTTATCGACACCAAAAACCCTCACGACGATGACGGATATCCTGACCTCGAGTTGCTGTTTGTCG
The DNA here is from genome assembly GCA_039566165.1 of Maruca vitrata. Classification (NCBI taxonomy): domain Eukaryota; kingdom Metazoa; phylum Arthropoda; class Insecta; order Lepidoptera; family Crambidae; genus Maruca; species Maruca vitrata. The sequence goes on from CM076933.1 coordinate 5,264,780, forward strand.
GTGGATCATTAGTCTCTCAACCTACTTACAAAGAAGCTTTTTCAATAGATAGTGACGTATTCGACCAGGTTTACGGTCCCATAAGTCATAGAGACACGTGGATGGTCTTTCCCATGCTTTTACTGCCTGAGTCAAGAGGTCGGATCATGTTGAAAAGCAAGAATCCTTACGCAAAGCCGTTGATTCACGCAAATTATTTCTCGGATAACGGTCATGATCAGAAAGTGATTTTGCACGGTATTAGGAAAGTGATAGAGTTGTCTCAAACTGCTGCTTTCCAGAAGTACGGGAGCCGATTGCACGACATTCCCCTGCCGAATTGCGCTCATCACGGGTTTAACTCGGACGAGTACTGGTTTTGTGCTATGAAGACTATAACTAATACGATATACCACCATTGCGGTACGTGTAAAATGGGTCCACCGACCGATCCAGAGGCAGTTGTAGACCCTCGTCTTAGAGTTTATGGTGTAAGAGGACTAAGAGTGGTGGATGCCAGCATCATGCCACATGTGCCTGCAGCTCACACGAATGCACCAACTATGATGGTGGCAGAGAAAGCAGCGGACATGATAAAAGAAGACTGGGGTATACCCATTTCGCATAGGTGATTTTTGTTTAACCACTGTTTGTATTACCGCCCAGTATTTTATGATCGATTGAATATTTAATAAGTAAATTTAAAGGCTTTCAAAACACAAGGAAGTTTGTTTTATCCCTTACCTATATTATATTTCTATATGTCATGCAGAAAAATGGATAGTTGACATTTAAAAACTGTTCTCAGGTACAGTTCATATCTATAAACATTTGCATCAAATAAGGAATGTGCTTTTTATTTTTTATTTCAATCTACATTACTACATTTGTATTGATCCTTAAATGGCATTACATGTCCTGTTTTATACTGCCAATTTTCTCTTCCATTTAATTCAATATTGTTTTCATTAACAATGAATATTTACAAAGGGACATTCATTTGATGATGTAGCCCTTTGCAATCGCAATCCTACGAACAAACTGCACATCAAGTAATGCATTTCCTGCTTTGCCACGTTGTCACTATGCGTAACAATTAATAGAGGAAGATCCCAGAGCCGCCAGACATCACTTATTTTCTAATGGACAAAATATATACGATTGAGTAGTGGTGGGGTGTACTATCATCATATGACTAGTTGCTACCTTGACCAGACGGCCATTTTTCAGATATCAATCAATCAAGGTACATAGAAACACTGCTCACCTCACTTAAATTCTGATGGCTGATTTTAACATATATTTCACACAATATCATTAAAAATCAGGTTTTATTACTCCCAGACACATGCGGTCGGCGGTTTTACCTTACAGATGCTTTAAAGCTATGAAAAAAATTTTACTATTACTTAATTTTACTTATTTTGTGATGCTTGATTTTTATATATGTTATTCAAACAACTATTTTAAAACGTTTTGCAAACGGACAGACCGATCCAAGGGGCCAAACATTCACCAGACCCAACTGTTGTAGATTTTTTTTTTAAATTGAATTTATTTAAGTTTTTCTAATAAAATAGTTTGTAAGGTACAATTCTATAATTATTGTGGTCAGATGAGCACTTTTTAGTTGTTTGAATAACATATATAAAAATCAAGCATCAGAAAATAAGTAAAAGTAAAATTTTTTTCATAGCTTTAAAGCGTCTGTAAGGTAAAACCGCCGACCGCATGTGTCTGGGAGTAATGAATCCTGATTTTTAATGATATTGTGTGAAATATATGTTAAAATCAGCCATCAGAATTTAAGTGAGGTGAGCAGTGTCTCTATGTACCTTGATTAGTTGATATCTGAAAAATGGCCGTCTGGTCAAGGTAGCAACTAGTCATATGATGATAGTACACCCCAACACTACTCAATCGTATATATTTTGTCCATTAGAAAATAAGTGATGTCTGGTAGCTCTGGGATCTTGGACCATAATGACATCTGATTATAATACAGAACGGCTCTACAGAAGGACATTCTTGTCATTAACTGTCCTTTGTGTGAAATAATAATAATAATAAAGATACTTTTCTATTATTTCAATTTCATTATGTATGTTTTTATTCCTTTCATTTTAAATTATTAATTAATTTATGTTCATTCGTATAAGGTTTTAGCCAAATTAAATGTTGCCTGTTATTTACTGTGTGGTACATAAGTAACTTTACAAAATATATATTTATTATATTATTTCTGAACAAGATGCATACATAATTAGAAGAAATGCCACATTTTCTTGGACCAAATTCAGTATGTATTGTTGTAAAAAAATTATTTTGCAAAGGGAAGAACCTCAAATTATATCAGCTAAGAAATTGTTAGCAGTTCGACTAATCCATTAAAACAGTGATTTGTTTCGATTAAAATATTTAGTAAGGTTACGCAAAATACACTATTCCGTGGACTAGTTAACACAACCTTTTATAAAATCCTTGATTTCTGCAAATTTACCACAAAGGACTAAGAGTATCCTTCAATATACATGAATAGATTATATGAAATTTGATAAAGATTCTAAACTTCTAGACCATGATCTACTTATGAAGAAGTTATCTCAGCCAGAATAAGTCGTGGGCATCTAGTTACAACCCCAGTCATAATTAATGAAGTAAGTCCATGATTATAAGAAGGTACTTACTACTTGATTGCACTGTCATGAACTTTTTTAATAGGACATTTTAATTTAAATGTATCGTCAGAGTCGAATTAACAAGGACTTGGCTATCGGATCGTTTCAGCATTGGATTGTTATCAACCCCATTTAAAATATTTCAAGCTCAATGCATATATTTTTCATTCCTGTCAATCAATCGAATGTATACCTGCCAATAAAATAAATTATTCGTTTTTTTTTAAACTTGCAATAAATAATGTTGATAAAAAAACCATCTACTTACTATTTAAATTTAATAATTTAAATATTGTAGCTTGAAAATATCTAAATAGGTTAAGCTACTTTATTTCATCCCTGTACTCTCATCATCATCATCATCATCAGCCCATATACGTCCCCACTGCTGGGGCACGAGCCTACCCTAAAATAGGGCGATAAGGCCTTAGTCGACCACGCTGGCCAAGTGCGGGTTGGTCGACTACACAACCTAAGAATTTCTTCTTAGGAGTGCAGGTTTCCTCACGATGTTTTCCTTCACCGTTAAAGCGTCGAATGATGGTACATATGAATTTCAAATTTGAAAAACACATTGGTACCTGGCGGGGTTTGAACTGGCGACCTCTCGCATGGCAAGCAACGACCTTAACCACTCGGCCATCGACGCTTCCTGTACTCTATTTAAAATCAAATCAATATTTGAATAAGTTATTTTTAACCCTAGTTATATCAATACACGCGAGTTTAATCCGTAAAATTAGTTTTATTTCAAATGTGTAGTGCTCGCACAAATAAAAATAGACAATACTATAACCCTAGTTATATCCTACGAAGTACATATATCATATTCCTTTTTTTCTTCTGTTGCGTCTCTCAAAGGTTCTGCTAGAATATCGCGGCCTTGCGGCTGCTACTGCACATGCTGAGGCTCAACCTTTTGATCATTTTGTTAATTTTTGTGTGTTTCTTTTATTCTGGTATGTAAACATTCAAATTTTTATGATCAATAAATTTTTTCTTTCTTTATCACACAGACTACGATTGAAATTATGTACAAGTTGCCTGAACTCCCAATTGTTTATCAGTAAAAAAGTTTCAGTCATGACGCTAGCCAGCGCCCGTAACCCAGAACGATCGAAGGACGCCCTTGATACCATAAAGTTTAAGTTCAAGGCTGTATCGATGCGTGATTTACGTTCGTCGATATAATCGCAGGCGCAACTCCGGCGCAGCAGTGGACACGGTGGATGCGCGCGCGGCGTGCGGACAGTGCGGTGATGTGAGCGTACGTTTTGGATTTTGGAAAAAAAAACACAAAAACGTAAGTAAACGTGAACGGGTTGACGGCTAAGTGAAAAAAAAAATTGTGGATTTTTTTTCAGTGGGTTGGAATTTTGTGTTCATGTAAAAAAAAAAACGATCAATAATGAGTATAAAATAAATTAAGATAGTATTTAGGATTTTTGGATATGATAAAACAATTAACGTTGCAAAAATGATCCGTAAAGTTACAAGCATAAAAATATTTAATTAAGAGTAGATGCCATAGACAACAAAATAGTATAAAATGTTAACCTGGAAGCTTACTAACAATGGTGCCTGTAAAAAGAATAAAAAAATACAAATAAAAAGACTACCTATAGATTGCAGCAGATTGCAAAATGTGTAAAATTATAAACAAGACGGTGAAACGAATAAATCAATAATATTTTCAAACAATACAAATCAAGTTTATGATCGAGATTCCAACTATAACGGCACATTAAAAGGTAAACAAGAAACCTATAAAGCATGAATTAAAAGGCTATCATTATATTCCTTTGTAACCATATCCGCATCCCTGGTATGTACAAAGCAATAAGATCAAATAGGTAGTAAGCAGTCTGAGTAGTCACAGATAATTCGTGTACCATGTCTGAAATTGACATTCAATTTCATAAAGACAGATGTTAAATAGAACAATTGTTTAATCGTAAGACTTTAAGCTTTCGCGTTCCATTACACTAAATATTAGTCTTTATGGGTCTACACGCGACATCAGGAGTAGCAAATTCATAGCTACTTACTGACGGACGTTTCGACTGGGTCTCGAGCGAACCATGATATTGGTAATATTAAATTTTTTAATCGTTGAAGTAAAGGTTGAATATTTTATATTGTTTCAGAACTTTGCTATCACTTTAGCTTTTCCGTGATAGCGTGAGCTTTATTAACTACTGAAATCCGAATTGGGATAAAGCTTACAGAAAAGGCAAAAAAGGCTTACATAATTCATTGATCGATTTCCTGAATTCGTATTAATCAGTTATTTATTACCAATTGTCTTTCCCATCGTATGTGTCTATGCGAATTCCTAATACATTATCTTGTAACGTGTGAATTCCGGTCGTCTTTCTTTAGTATAAAACAATTTTCCAATAGTATGAAATATTGAAATTAGGTAAGTGAATCGTGTTGTTTGGCTGTGCCAGCGACTTCGTCTGCTTTTCCCCCGTTTTTTACTAATTTTTCGTTGTTTCTTTGCTACAATTGGTCGCAGCGTGATGTTATACAGCCTAAAGCCTCCCTCGGTAAATAGTCTATCCAACACAAAAATAATTTTCAATTCGAACCAGTGGTTCCTGGGATTAGCGCGTTCAGACAAACAAGTTCTTCAGCTGTTTAATATTAAAAGTATAGAGATACTCCTCACGTACTTACTGAAATCGTTGATCGTGGTTATCGCTGTCCTTATAACTTTAATGTGCGTTTGTAACACAAACTTTACCTGTAACAATTAAAATACAATTAATAACATGAAATCTGCATAACATATAGTACGGGATACGATTCGGGGGTTACAGTTTTCTAATATATAGTACGGGATTTAAGGCGCAAGTTATCCGTTCCGATTTTCTGAGACCATAAACCATACTATAGTCCAAATTGAGAAAGCGCCATCTATTTTAATTTATATAATATTACTAGTGCCCGCCCTCGCTTCGCTCCGGGTATATTATTAATATAAAAATCTATTAAAAAGAACCGCATCAAAATCCGTTGTGTAGATTTAAGCATATACTTTGCTGCATACTATGTAGTGATGTCTAAAATATCTTTAAAATATTTACTTAATTACCTCTTTGATAATTTCTTTTAAATAAACGGTTTCAAGATAAAAATAACACAACTAAGGACTATCGTTTTTGTCTAACCAATTGGCGCCTCAGTAGAGTGACGTCCTTTCATACTTACTGTGAAAGTTGTTATTACGGCCGTAAAAATAAAAATTTACATTTAAATCAGAACTCATGCCTACAATAGAGCCGTAGAGTAAACGTATTCGCCATGCCAGTCTTGCGCAGTACCGTTTAGCTCGGAATAAACTCGTACATAAGTATTTTAAACTGACTTCAAAAAGCTGGTGCTGGTTCTTAGACCTAACTTATTAAGGTGCATTGTCTCCCAACTTACATATCCCATGATTTCATGTAATATTTTATATTAAATAATGTATTTGCTTACTAAGTGAATTAAAAAACCCGCGTCACTAATCCGCAAACAAACGCATTGGACATTTAAGCGACCTTTCGCTACACAAGCGCTCCTAGCGGCGTTTTAATGTGTGATAGCCCTCATTGGTATGCTGGTATCGAACGTGGATGAAACTGTCTTGACAGGCCAAGACCTTGTCCTTTTGCTCTACAAGGCAGATAAAGTATATACAAGAGCATATAAATAATACACATATGTATTCTTCGACAGGCTAGTCGGTACGGACATTGTTTTAATAATGCAACTTATTTTTAAACCGTTGCATTTTTTGTTCTTGTCTATACGACTTGGTGAGCAGGATAGTTGCACGTATATTCGCCGTAGATTCTTATGTAGCCGCAGCAATAGGAAGTAAAGCAGAGGAAGGTATTTTAACATAAAGGAAGAAGCCAAAGCAATAGTTGAGGACGATCTTCTCAACAGTAGGGCTACCATGAGTTTAAAACTTACGCACTCGATATCGCTTACGTAAATATGTCTATGAAAAACTTGTACAGCGCCGCTGGTGGTTACGCGAAAAACTAAAATCGGCCGTATGAAAAAAACAACTCGATAGGTTTTTAACGCACGTTAGTTTTCGATAGCCAACTCATGGTAGGCCCTCTGGATACAATAGATTGAGTGGGACTTTGTGGTAGAGTTTTGATATACTCGTATAATCAGTCCGATTCCAAGCTAAGATGCTTATACACTTGTGTTACGGATATCAGAAACAACAGTGGTTACATAAATAAAGTTAAATAGATAAATAACACATCCAGGCACGGGACAAACTTAATAATTGACCCACGAATCTTCGTGCTAGAGACGGTCGTTAAAATTATATGAAATGGTGAACACAGCTCACAACAACAGTCACATTATTTTTTAGATACTAACTTTCCACCCGCGAATTACTCTCTTTTGGCAAAGCCGATAAAAAATCTATTTTCTTGTTACGTGTATATTTATCCGCTTAAATAAAAAAATAATATCGCAATTATAATATCAGTAAGGAAGTAAAGATTTATTACAGTTTTATGGTATAAACAAAATTTAAGTATAACAATATCATTGGCACCTGTACAATATTTTAAACTTTATATGGCAAAACCTACGCGTATATTGAGCATTTCCTGCTCTCTTTAATACATGTATTTATTACTTGCGAACCATAATTTCAATTTGCTCATTGTTTACTTTATGAGATAAGAAGTTTTTGAAATGTTCTACAGTTTGCGCAAAAATACGGACATCTCTATTCAACGTCTGTATATGTTCAATGTTCATGCCTCATACTTCGTTAAGGGTGAGAGCCATCCGCTTCCCCGCAAGTCCGGTGATGATGACAAGGCTACTCCAAGCTATCGTCGTAGTCAGTTAGTTAAAAATAAGAACCATCCACATGGATTTGGCTTAAAGGTCCTAGTACGCAGGTCAAAAAATTCCACAAAAAATAAAAATAGGAAAAGAAAAGCGCCTCCCTAGCGCATTAACACTTCATTCAGCGAGCGATTGCTCTGATTAAATCATATGAGTACTGGTATTACATTTTTTTAAAATAAATACTGTTATATGTCAATTAATCACTACCCAGCATTTGCGATTGCGAAGGCGCTCTAAACATATAAAACAAATCATCCGAGTCATAGTAAACAACACGTTTTCCCCATTGACACATTTCTTGAGAAATCTTCAAGGCTCAGGCTTATTAACGCACTATCTGATGACTCTGATACAAGAAGACAATGATCTAATAAACAACTATGATAGTGATTATTACATAATCCGGAAAATGTCTCAATCAATGTAGGTAGAGTCTTGATATGACAGAGTGACTTTGTTTATATAAAAGACTGGCTTTCCGACTCCGTCAGCTTAGAATCGTTTTTTATTTTGGGTTGTACCCAAATGTTAAAACCGTATTATTAAGATTTTGCTGTCGGTCTGTCTATCCGTCTGTCAATAGGCTACCTGAAGAATGGTGATAGTTAGACAGTTGAAATTTTCACATATGATGTCCTATTGCTGCAAGGAATACTTAAAACAAAATCAAACGATTGAAGAGTACAATAATTACAAAATAATGTTTTTTTTTTTTTTCAAATTGGAACCTTCGCTTGCTATTTCGTTTTAAAACGACGAAAAGATCGGGGTTCCCAATTTGTTTGTATTTTTTTTAATTAAAAGAACTTTGAGGTGTTAAAGAATGAAAGTGTAAAAAATATGGGACGTTATTAAAGGAATTCTGATACAATACAAATATAATCTCAGACACCGTTGGTGAGCAACGCATTGTGCATGTGCATTGTGCAGGGCGGTCGTCGGGTATTTCTCTTAACCTGTCACACTTGTTTTACTGGAAATTGTAATTTGCTACGAACGATTAACGCGGCCTTTAGGGTTGTACTTATACTTTTTTCACTATACGTGATTTATTGTTATAGTCCCATGATATGTTTTCATAGATACTAATTAGAGTTTCATTAGGAGTCTACGGAAAAAGAAATGCAATAAAAACGTATGTTAAAAGTTATAATTAGAGCTCATCATCATTATCATCAGCCTAGGCCTCCCATAATATATAATTGGATCTGATACCAACTAATACTTGAATTGATCCATTACTTACACTCATATAACCTATGCCCAAACGGGTAACATGTTGTACTGGAAATTATATTGTTACTATCTTTGTCACAATCATGAATGAAAACAAATACTTTGATTTTGACAGAGCCAAAAATAGATAAAAAAATACATACATTAAAAACGAAAATTTACTGACAATGGCAGGAATTTAAAATTTAATAGAAGAACAGAATATATTTATTTATACAAGACCATTTTAAAATATCAGGGATAGTTTTGCGTTGTTAAAGGTCTCCCATAATATTTTTTATATTATATACATCATCCTTGTAAAGGCAGCAATCCGTTACAGTTTATTATATGTATAAATATCTGATAAATAAAATATCTTGGACATTTCCACAGTCGGTCACTGGCCCCAAACTAATCAGAGCTTGTACTATGGGCGTACTGATACATACATATACATTTATAAATACATATATTCACACCCGGACACGGAATGTTCATCACACAAATATTTGTTCCGTTAGGGAACTAAACCCACGACTCTTGGAACCCCCAGACTCGGCCACTAACCACTGTTATATAGTGTAGTAGTAAAGATAGGATGATAGTGACAGCTACAGAAAAGATTGAAGGCTCTTTTCGAAAAGATCTGCAATATTGAAACTTTACCCGTTATATCTTGGTTACAACCCTAGGTCCTCCTGTCCAGCCCAGCCTTAACCTAGAAGGGTTAGCCCAGCCATCTTAAAGGCATGTCTCGTTCACGAGTTTTTGGAACATGACACAACAAATAATAATTGATGATTTTATGAAGGCCAGGTCACAAGATATTTCAAAATTTGGAAACATATCGGAGCCATATTATTTTGCCTATACATGGTTACTTTTATTAGCATTTGGGGATTCCTATGTCCATCAGTGTTACTATGATAAGCTGATGATGATGGTTACTTAATTTTGAATTAGCTTCATTTCATTAGTGATATTAGTGGTTACTGGCAAACTTTCCAATGATCAGGTCCTTAATATTTTAAGCTATTGCATAACTTTTATCGGGGACCGAATCCAGAAATTCCGTAACGAAAAAAATCCTCACGCTCTTCACTCGTCTAACGTCGTTTCAGTTCGGCAGTCTTCGACACGGCGTTGTGTGCGTGCGATTAGACGTATAGTACGACTCTACGAAACTCGCACGAATCGAGACGAGCTGCTCCGAAATCGGACGATGCTATGCAATAGCTTTACCGCGGCAATCCCCGAGTGCCACACGTCTTTTTTTACGTACTATCCGCAACGCTGGCGGTCGACCACCTATAAGGTGAAAATCGCTTGGCGCTTACGCGTCTGTCAGAGCGGGGCGGGGCTTACTCTGACAGACGCGAAATTGCCAAAACGTAAATTGTGGTCAAGGAGCTGGCAATAATTTTTTGGTAGATATTTGAGGCATACTGAAAACTTGTCCTGTACCTCTCCTATTATATCCCAACACAAACCCGCAGAAATGGCTGAGTACCGGGGCTAAACCAAACCCCCAATTTTTATTATTTAAAAATATATTTTATAATCCAAAAAAATATAATTTGTCAGTTCACCTGACAGGTAGAAGTTCCATCGAAATAATTTGTCTTAGTGAGTCTTATTTTTAGTTATAAATAAAAAGATGAAAAATATTTTTGGGGGTTTGCTTTAGCCCCGCTACTCACCAGCCAGGTCTGCAGTTTCGTGCTGGGATGTAATAGGAGAGGTACAGGATAAGTTTTCAGCTTGCCTCAAATACCTACCAAAAAATTCTTGCTAGCTCTCCTACTATTGGAACGTTTTTGCTTGGATTTTGACAGATTTTCTTTAAGTGCTCTTCTATTGGCCAGTGGGCGGGGCTAATGGCGTTTAAAGAAATCTGTTTGAAAAGTGTACTACCGCCAACATTTCCGATAGTACCTACGAGTCAACAAAGTACACGAATTTTATGTGTAAAGTTAGGTTGCATTTCGTCATTTCAGACGTATATATTAAATAATAAGCTATACCTACTACTAACTTGGGAATTAGGGTTTCAAATGTAATAGATCCAGTATTTCACATCATATTAGCATTCTTATAGACTGGCTCGGTGGAACAGTGGTTAGTGACCCTGGTTGGCGGTTCCATCCAAGAGTCGTGGGTTCGATTCCCACTCGGGACAAATATTTGTGTGATGGACATTGGTGTTTGTTCTGTGTCTTTCTGTGTCTGGGTGTGATTATAAAAAAAAAAAAAATATTATGTACTTATAAATATATCTATGTATGTTTATTTTATCAGTCTCTGACGCCCAAAGTAGAAGCTCTGCTTAGTTTGCGGTCAGAAGATGATCGTGTGTGGAAATGTCCCAGATATTTATTATTACTTATCTTAATGTATTATATTAGTGTTGAAAGTGCCTAAGAAGAATTTTGTCAATTGATTTGTACCTACTATAAGTAAACACACAGATTAAACCTAAAGTAATAATTAAATCGCAAATGTACACAGGCTAATGTGACAATGAAATTAAAATTACATTATTAGTGATTACTTTGATAACATTAGGTATTTAATCAGGTTGCAAGTGAAATATTGCTTATGAATGCAATGTACTGTTACTAGGAATGCGTCATTTTGTACTATGATAAATGATATCAATAGATTTCGACCATGTTGCGCAATAACACTATGCGATATAATAAAATACCATTTTTGTACTAGCCACCGGATATGAAACGCTTCGCCGTTACACGTAAGTAGTTTATTAAATAAATTAATAACAAAAACCTCCATACAGCGTAAGACTTAAACGTACGAATTATGTTCGTTTGTCTTTTAATCTATACTAATATTATAAAGAGGAAAGATTTGTATTTTTGTATGTTTGTTATGAGTAAACTCAAAAACTACTGGACCGATTGCAATAATTTTTTCACCATTAGAAAGCTGCATTATTCAGAAGTAACATAGACTATATTATATTTTTAAAAAAATTAGGGATCCTTACTAAAACTCAAACAGTGTAACCTTAGGTGTAAAAAATAGATCTGAAAAATACCTTACGTCGCTTGCGCTGCGAAAACTATTGAAGATAGAACAAAACCATTTTCTAAGATTTTGCAGAACTCATCATTATCTACAAAAAGTGTCGCGACAGCATATGTCTAAATATTATAGTTATGTCACAGCAAGCGGTTATTTATTCTAAAAATTTAATTTATATGCCGCCGCTTGAAAGGGCTCTTTATTTGTACCTTGGTATTTATCCTTAAAAAAATAAGTTACTTTATATTCAAGACGGCTTCAATACCTTATTATAACTTTTTGAATTATTCAATTCGGACATTTAATTCGGAAGATATCACGAGTTTAAAAATGCAAGTATTAGAAAAAGGATGAAATGATTGATGTAGGCTCCATGTAAGCGTCACTGGGGTACGGGGGAGTCAATGTAATATGTAATATAATAATACTTATAATAATATTATAAAGAGGAAAGGTTTGATTTTTTGTTTCGAATAGGCTCCGAAACTACTGCACCGATTTGAAAAAATATTTCACTGTTGGAAAGCTACACTATCCCTGAGTGTCATAGGCTTTTTCTAGATAAAAAAAATAGATTTCCCTTACGGGGTTAAAATATATTACATAGAGATAGAGATATCCCCGAAGCGAAGCGAGGGCGGGTCGCTAGTCTATACTAATATTATAAAGTTGAAGAGTTTGTTTGTTTGTTTAATTGTTTGTTTGTTTGTTTGTTTGTTTGTTTGTTTGAACGCGCTAATCTCAGGAACTACTGGTTCGATTTGAAAAAATCTTTTTGCGTTGTGTAGACCATTTATCGAGGAAGGCTTTAGGCTATATAACATCACGCTGCGACCAATAGGAGCAAAGATACAATGGAAAATGTGTGAAAAACGGGGAAAACGCGAACGAAGTCGCTGGCACAGCTAGTTTTATTCATAAAATAGTTAATCGCATATTAAGTAAATATGATTCTTTCATTATTATGAGTTTTTTATGTGTCTACGTATAAGATCGCTTGCTATCGATGTATGAGTCAGGTAATAAAAATGCAAAGTTAAAACGTTTAACATTATACCTCATTTAACGTTGTTGATATTGATACTGAAAAGTAAAGAAAACACAATAAAAGGAGAACGTAAAAAGTACTCTACACTGAATTGATTTTTTTCTTTTCAGTATGGTTGCAATCGTCTAGTCATATTTTATACGACTCCCTCTCGCGATTCTGTTCTGGATAAAGCCATACATATCGTCATAGTATTGTCTATTTATTATTAGCGCGAATACACATTTGGAATAAACATTTTACAGATTAAACTCGCGTGTATTTTATTCCATACATAATATTTAGAGACCCGACGTTTCGAGCTCTTCACAGCGCTCGTAGTCACAAAATCAGTTTAATTTTAATGTCATTTATCATCTAAAACATTACTCTTTACACCTTATAGTGAAGTCGGTAAAAATTAGCTTAATTGAATGGGTGTGAACATGTCTGTCAATGTCACGTTAAAATAACTAATCATGCTGTAGTTAAACCTCCTACGTAATGTCATTTGTTAAATTTCTTCTACAAGAAAACTCGCAATTTGTTGTCACTAAATAAACGTTTCCTTTCTTTCTTTCTTTCAAATCTGTAGAATTACTCCAACTGATAGAATATCTGACAACTATCATTCAAATCTGTTGAATTACTCTAATAGTAATTCTAACCAGATGCTCAGTAAAGAGTCAAGTAGCACACTAAAATCCATGAGAAAATTGCGCGTACAAAGTCGCAGGCAAAAGTTAGTATCCTTTGAAATTCATTCACAACAGGCAACCTAATTATAAGGTGCAGACAATATTGCATTTAATCGGTTCAGTATCACGTCACGACATACAATTATTTTATAAGCGTTAAATTGAAATTGACGGTTCATGTGAAATAATTAGATGCCTATATCAGTGGATATACTTAGTAAGTAATTACGAGTAGATACGGTACTGTCCCCAAGGTTCGTAATAATAAGACATCTAAGTAAAACCTGGGAATTCCTAACTTAACCTAGGCTCTTCATTTAATGCCTACTTCAGCGTATAATTAAGAGTGACCCGTTATTACCACTTGTTTTTAAGGCGAAATTATAATTAAGTAAGTATGATAATAGCCTTTGAACTACCGCCTAGATTCTAGATTAGACTTGCCTTGGAGGGTTTCTAATTGAATACCTAACTCTTCATTCGTCTTCTTTGTGTAGGGTTAATAAAGTAATTTGATTTAAAAATATCAAGTAATTTTGAATAATAAATCGAACGATCATTTAAGAACCCATCAAAGAGTTAATTTCATAGGTACCTAATAAAAATGTACCTAAAATATACAAATAAGATGTGTGTCCGGATTTTTTGGACAAATAAGTGGAATCTGACTTTGGGCACATAGGTATCAAGGAAAGAACGTTATGTTGGATCTCTCTTCTGTTATGTCATGTTGCCTTTTCGCTGAATTAGGATGGTTCTTCACCACAAAATTGTTCTAAATTTTAGAATAGAATAGAAAAGTAATTGTTTATTTGGTACAAATATCTTCTCATTTATATTTTATGTGGAAAAACTTACACGAGCTGCTATTTATCGAATCCGCGAGCCGCTGTAAAGCGGATATTTTTTCTAAATACGAGTAAATAAAACTTCTTCTTAACAGTTCGGCTCTTGTGTTTGTAAAATGAAAAATGTTACTATGGTCAATGTGATAATCACTCCAAATAATGTTTTCACTGTTCTGGATGTTGTGATAGAAGTATTTGTACAACATTCATTTTGTATCGAAATGCAAGAGATCAAAACCTCGAACACATCAACACGTTCAATTTTGTTGAAAAACATAATTACACAGGTCGATTCATTTAGTCAAAGGATACTAAATTTGATTAGGCATCATATCTGACCATTTTCCACCAAGTTCTATGTACAACATGCATTATGTAGTTGATAACTTTATCTTAATTTCATTGAGCGGCTGCCGTGACCGAGACATTCAACAAGGACCACATTATATTAGATATATAATCAAATCCAACCTAGATACTGACCTTACCTTCCCCGAGTTACATATATTACTGACATAGTATTAATTGGATAATACCTTAGGTTAAGGGCGAACGATTAAACGTAGAATTTATTAACACTAGCAGGCTAATTATGCTTAACTAAGATCAGCCAGGCATTACAAATATTGGCTTAAGACATAATAATCAGCTGTTTTTGAACGGATTTTTGCCTCGTTATTTATACTAGCTGGCTCTTCTGCCTATTAATTTCATGTTCAGCCAGCCATTAAACGATCTTTTTACGCATGTACGTAATAATAATATTATGTAGTACATATTATTTAAATCGGTTCAGTTAATCATACCCTTCATAAACATTTTAACTTTTTAGATTTTCACGAATATGTTAAAATACATCCTTCCTTGAGGAGCTCAGACATGTCTTTTCCAAAATAAAGGATATGCGAAACAAAGCAAGATTGTTTTGCATTTCCTTTACCTTGAGACGTCCGACATGACAATGACGTGATGTCAAGTAACTTTAACCTTTTCAATTCCAGATGAATCGTCGTTACACGCCATGGGTGTTGGCAGCGCTATGGGGGCTCTTCGCCGTGCTAGCCTTGACGGGCGCGCAGAACTTCGACCCAGTATCCTCGTTGCTGAACTTCCTCCACGAAGGAACCAATCAGCTGAACAGCGAGCCGCCAGACCAGCCGACCTTGCTTACGGAGTACGATTTCATCGTGGTCGGCGCCGGCACCGCGGGGTGTGTCATCGCCAACCGACTCACAGAAATACCCGAATGGAAGGTCCTCCTTGTCGAAGCCGGCGTCAACGAAAACTTCATCATGGACATCCCCATCCTCGCCAACTATCTACAGTTCACGCAAGCCAACTGGAGGTACAAAACCAAACCCTCGAACAGATACTGCGCAGGATTCGAGAACAGCCAATGCAACTGGCCACGCGGCAAAGTTGTCGGAGGATCCAGTGTCCTGAACTACATGATCTACACGAGAGGCGGCCCTAAGGACTACGACGGCTGGCGGGACTCAGGCAACGATGGCTGGGGATGGGATGACGTCCTACCATATTTCAAAAAGGTAGAATACTTTAACATACCTTCTTTCAAAGATGACCACTACCACGGAGATACGGGATACCTTAATATTGAACATGCCCCCTTTAGGACGACTAAAGGGAAAGCATGGGTCAAAGGAGCCCAGGAGCTAGGGTTCAAATACGGAGACCACAACGGACCGAATCCTTCAGGCGTGTCGTTTTTACAACTATCCATGAAAAATGGGACTCGACATAGTTCTAGTAGAGCCTACTTGCATCCTATTAATGGGCGAAAGAATTTGCATGTAACCAAAGGTAGTATGGTAACGAAACTTATTTTCGATGACACAAATACCAAAGTTATAGGTGTAGAATTAGAGAAGCATAATAGGAAACACAAAGTTCTAGCTAGTAAGGAAGTTATTTTGTCAGCGGGAGCGATAAACTCTCCACAGTTGCTCATGCTTTCTGGTATCGGTCCAAGAAGTCATTTGGAAAAAATTAAGATTCCGGTCGTTAAAGACTTACCCGTCGGGTATAACCTGATGGATCATATAGCTGCAGGGGGACTGCAGTTCGTAGTTACACCACAAAATTTCAGCTTGAACACAGAGTACATTTTAAACCATTTGGATATAGTGTTTAAATGGATGAAAACGCATAAAGGCCCGCTCTCTATACCAGGCGGCTGTGAAGCATTAGTATTTATGGATTTGAAGGACAAATTCAACACGACAGGGTGGCCAGACATGGAGCTTCTTTTCATTGGCTCTGGATTGAACGGAGATCCTATGTTGCCATACAACTTTGGTTTCGAAGAGAGAATTTTCGCAGAGACGTATGGTCCTTTGGGAAAACTGGATACTTTTATGGTGTTCCCGATGTTGATGAGACCGAAATCAAAAGGACGGGTGATGTTGCAGAGCAGGAATCCTAAAGTGCATCCGACGCTCATACCGAACTATTTCGAGGATCCTGAAGACTTGCTGAAGATAGTTGAGGGGATAAAGGTGGCTGTGGAAATTGCGCGACAGCCGTCCATGAAGAAACTAGGTGCGAAGTTGTACGACGTGCCAATTGAGGAGTGTTTGAACTATGGACCTTTTGGTAGTGATGAGTATTTCGCATGTCATGCCCAGATGTTCACATTTACGATTTACCATCAAAGTGGCACTTGCAAGATGGGACCTGTACACGACCCATCATCGGTTGTGGACTCGAGATTGAAAGTACATGGTATTGAGAGGTTGCGGGTAATAGATGCTAGTATAATGCCTGATATAGTTTCGAGCCATACCAACGCTCCAGTATACATGATAGCTGAAAAGGGAGCGGATATGGTGAAGCAGGATTGGGGAAAATATTAATGGGTAATTTAATTATTCGGGTGATAAAATGGCCTCGATGGTCTATTATTGACAAGCCCCGCATAAAGACCAACATTTCCAGGGTTCGAATCTAGGTCCAAGACTCCTGCGCAGAAATTACTCATCCTGGAATTTGGAAGTTGGTAGTGTTAACATCCATGCCTTGGAGAGCACGTTATGCAGTGGGTCCTCCACCTGATCTCTCATCGGTCGTAGCGATTGATATCACTCATAGTTATGGGAGTGAGGAGTCAGGGGGTGCTACTGTGTTTGGGAACACGCTTGGTTAGTATAACCAACTGTCCGTTCTTAACTGATAATTTTATCACCCGAGATAAAGAAAACTTAGAAAAACTGTGATATTAGTATAGTTACCAATTGATCAATGATACAGTAAATAGTTGTTTAGTTAGCGTACTTATATACAAATATATCATGTAAAGCAATAGGCCATAAAATTGTACAAAAATCTGATAATTTTGACCTTATACTAAACCATGAGGTTTGGCTTACTAAGTCAGTGTAAAAGTGATATTGTATATTTTAACATATGCTGATTAAACAAAACAAATCATGTATTAATGAAAAGTAGATACAACAATACTATTAAGTTTATAATAATAACCTATTTATATATTTATTGTTACTTACTTTCAATTAGAAAAATATATGTACCTACAATAGTAGACAAACCAATATAAATTCTATTATGTATTAAATCATTTTATCCGTCACGTCAACTTTAGTAAGGTTACTAATTAGAATAGTCATTAATCATCTTATCGGGGACAGGTTTGGAACGATAAAGTCATATACAAGAAACTGACTAAATATTTGGCAATAAGGCATCTTAAGGCGAAGTTATCTGAATTGATTATCTGCAAAAGAAAACTGCAAGCTTAGCGACTGAACAGTTCGATCTTGACAACTTTCAGTGACACGAGATTATTTCCAAAATTTTTCGTTTTAACATTTCTGTTGCCAAGAAGAAACCACTTAGTATCGACTGTATAATATCGATTAAGCGTCAATTTGTCACGGTTGAAATAATTATTATTCACTTTTCTATCTACACTAATATATTTCTAATCTTTTACTTAATAAAATGATGATATAAAATAAAAATTGATGCTAATGTTTGTCGACCTAAGTAGGATTTCGTCGCCTTAAAAAAGATGCAATTGAGTGATACAGTCAAAAGTAGATTAAATATTTCAATGTCGTCTTTCTGCAACTAAATACAAAAGGACTAGTATAATAGACAAGACTGTACAAATATTTATGGTTACACCATGACTACAAAAAAGTATAAAAAATAAGTAGGTTATAACAATATGGGTGACAATAGGTATTTATTGCTGTATGTATAACATGACACGACAAACACTAGTCGATCATAATAATTATGAATAGGCTAGAATTAATAAATATAATTAAGGTCTTCATTATTTATGTAAACGTATTAAAATAATTTGTGTGCAATTTTATATAAATAAACATGTTTTAAATTTAAGATAAAATATTAACAAAATGAGGTATAAAGTGTTTTATTTGCATTGCTTCCCAATCCATCTTTGCAAGTTTTATTGTTACCGATAAACGTAAACATTAATAATAGATAGCTTAAAAAATGCTAAGCGTTACTAAACCTCCTCGAGGAATTAATACCGCAAAATCGTAACTCGTAAGGTTGACGAGTGATTGTGCCTGATATGAAATACTTATAATACAGTAGGTTCTTCTACTACACAACAAGTATACCATACCTACAATGCTAACGAAAATAAGAAGTGATATCAATAAATCGGCACAAGTAAATTATTTAATTCTAGTGGTCCCGGCGAACTTTATACCGCCAATATATTGTTTTCTTTGGTTAAGAAAGAAATTAACGGATTTATTTATTGAATGAACTCATATTATTACGTGTATCTATTATCCAATCAAAAACATAAATGTGAAATGAGAGCCAAGTTCAATATTATGATAATTGTTAGAATAGTTGTAAAAGAAGTGAGATCTAAATGGGTGCCAAGTTCAATGGTCAACCCTGAAATTTATTTATAAGTAACACTATAACATACCTATCATATCTTCTTATAACATAAGATAATGTATGGTGGTAGCCTATGAAGGTCTGTCTTGGCTAGTTTCTATAAACCTACCAACGTATTATTATGTTCGCTCGCTAGTTTCTACCAACAATCCAAATTTTCGGAATTATAAAATAAATACCGACAAATACCAAAGTAACCAAGACAACTAACTAGACTACTAACTAACTAACTAAAGAAAACTAGCCAAGACAGACCTTCATAGGCTACCACCATACATTATCTTATGTTATAAGAAGATATGATAGGTATGTTATAGTGTTACCTATAAATAAATTTCAGGGTTGACCATTGAACTTGGCACCCATTTAGATCTCACTTCTTTTACAACTATTCTAACAATTATCATAATATTGAACTTGGCTCTCATTTCACATTTATGTTTTTGATTGGATATCATTACTTTTTGTAGAAAAGTATATATCATCGTAACGCCGTAGGTCCTTTGAAAAGGACAAATTCAAAACTAAAACTAGACTTTATAAATATAAAACAATTGAATCAGTTACTGTATTTTCCTACGTTTACGGGGTATAACCCTAAGTAATAAATATGAAAACCGACTATAAGTACCTACTCTTAATTGTAAATAAGTAAGTATGTATACCTAAATATATACTTAGTGAGAGCACTAAGTATATATTTAGGTCTCTGCCTTCCCCGGTATATAGGCGTGATTAGGCACTAATTAGGTATTTATGTTAAGCGTTCATAATAGAACCTAACCGCAGCAGTGGTCTCCTTTTTCACGGCTTTCAGGGTGAGTGCGACAGGCTCAACATGGTCTATTGTGCCTGTCGACTTTATATGTGGATCTCACTACCGCTTACCATCAGGTGGAGTGAGGTCATCTTGTTAGCCTCTTATAAAAATAAAAAAAAAATAAAAAAAAAAAAACCTAATCATTAAAAAATTGCCAGTTTTTTATTTTTTCCTTTGTATTCATGTAATTACCTATCTGCATACCAAATTTTAACTCTCTAGGTCATTTGGAACTGGGTTAGAATTTTGATCTGTCAGTCAGTCAATGATAAAAATGAGGATTTTTGGACATTAATATCTAAATAACTGTTTAAGATAAGCTTATGAAATTTAGAACACATATTTATCTCGCAAGTCACAATATATGAGCCAAATTTGATACGTTTATGTGAAATAGTTTTTGATTTATGAGGGGTTCAAAAGTGGTTCCAAATGGTTCGTGTAATATTACACACGGTGCGGCTCGCCAGTTCTGTTTCTTGAACTTGGCTTGACACGCTCCCGCGTGTCTAGATTATTCAACTACGTGTGACTTGCAATCATGCAAACGACCCAACAATGACAACTATCAAAATATATCAATACAGTGATAATAATAATGTTTGACAGAAAAGTTAGTAGAATGGCATTTATGGGAAAATGAAATTGTTGTTTTTACTACCTGATCTTACTCTTTTCCAATATTTTTCGTTTAAACCTTCCCTGGACTATCACGAATATTTCAAGACCAAAAGTACCCTAATCGGTCTAGCCGCTCTTGAGCTTTAGCGAGACTAACGAACAGCAATTCATTTTTATATATAGAGACTTAGCATTTTAACAATAGGAGCAACAGTTTTTTTCGAATTAAATTATATGAAAACACAAATAATATATTAGAAAACTGTAACTGTCCGAACTGATCAGTTCACCCGTGATCATGGCGCTTGCATGCAACAGTGCTGAAATATCGGGAGATCATTAAAACAAAACAACATGGTAAATATTCCGGACAGTTACAGTTTTCTAATGTGTGTAACCATGACAGTTTAAAATTACAAATAATATATTCCAACATAGATAACAAATTATGAATTGGTCAAGGTCTGTGCGTTGCCCGTTATTAACATTATCGTTAGCGCCGCGTGAAACTTGTTAGCAAAGTTACATTGCGACATTTTACGACGTTATTATACTTTGGTAGGCATTTGAAGACAAGTAAAAACTTGTTTAGTATCTAAAGAACTTGGATACTATCTCCCTAAAATTATTATATTTTACCATCGCTATATGTTGTAAATTTTGATGACATACACCGTGGTTGTGTTCCCGTGGAACGATTTGCCTTTAGTAATACTATCGAATCATGCAAATTATTCCTTGAAAAAAAATTTTTTTTTCGAGTTTTGTAAATAATAATTTTCCAACTCGAAAACGTGAGAAGCTATGGTTGTTTTTTAAGATGTGACGTATTCAGGTACTGCTTGCCGCATAAAATCGATGCTTAAAGCTAAAGAAGCTCTACGCCCTAAGTTATAAAGTGGTTCGTACGTACTTTAAAGTTTCGGTTATACCTTTCGTAAAACCGGCATTTATTGATTTTATTAAAAAATAACTGCACAAATCTATTGTGCTGCTAAGGTAGAATCATTTTGCTGCGGGAAAACAACCACTCAAATTTCACGGAGTATATGATTTTGACGTCATAATACGTGCGCATATTCGCACATATTTTATCTTTAGTACTATTATACTAACTACCGTTTCATATTTCAATAATAATTTAGTTATCACTTTTAGCAAATTACATATTTCCAATGAACAGAGGGCATGACAACGTTACATATGTTTTTATATCATTAATAATGTAGAATGAGTTAGAAAGCTTCGATGGCAGAGTTGTTTAGGTCGTTGCTTGCCATGCAAGAGGCCAGCCAGTTCATACCCAGCCATATACCACTGTTTTTTCAAATTTGAATTTTTATTTGTACGATTTTTCGACGCTTTAACAGTAAAGGAAAATAAAGTGAGGAAATCTATTCACACATACGAAGAAATTCTAAGGTTGTGTAGTCGACCAACCCGCACATGGACAGCGTGGTTGACTAAGGCCTTATCGCCCTAGTTTAGGGTAGGGCCGTGCCTCAGCAGTGGGGACGTGTATGGGCTGATGATGAAAGTAATGTATCAAAATATGATTGTTATATTTATTGTTTATCATAGGTAAAACGATTATTTTTCTAAATAAAACTAAGATAATATCAGGAACATTGAGGAAATACATCAGAGTGGAACGCGAATATCAGTGTACATAAACAGACATATTTTTCAGTCTAATGTGGCATAAACAGTTTACTTTGCACGCTTTCAGGGTCACATACTGGACTCACAGTACAAATAATCTAACGTAGTTCGACTACGTTCATTTTAGTATTTTTCTCTCGTAACAAAAATCTTTCACAAGTGTACTTTAGGACCTCACAACCTCACATTTAAGTGGCGCCATCTGACTGGCTCGGTGGAACAGTGGATAGTGACCCTGGCTGGCGATTTCAAGAGTTGAGGGTTCAATTCCCACTCTGGACATATATTTGAGTGATAAACATATGTGTTTGTTCCGTGTTTGGGTGTGATTATGTATTTATAAATATATACCACTATATCAATCTCTGACGTTTATAGTCAAGCCCTGCTTAGTTTGGGGATAGATGACCGTGTGTAGAAATGTCCCAGATATTTATTTATAAATGCTGAGTTTGCGTTTGCATACACAGGAACCTAAAAAGAAGATTTTTTAAACTCGTTTTTTATTCGTAATGCTAATCATTCTTGAACCAACAAAAAAAAATTTTGACAGTCGTTAAGATTTGGCAACGGTGTTAGGTGTGCAAGTTAATGCTAATTGCATAAATAAGAGTGCTATATTGTGTTTTTTTTTCTCCTTAACTGGTCACCTAATTGTAATAAGTAATTGCTGGTTTATGACCAGAGGCGGTCACTTGGTCTTACAATCTGACATAGTTGTTACCGTTGTGTAACTTCGTTTGAGAAATATAATTAGATTCAGCCATTATCTAGGTTTACAGGTGTCATTTGATCCTGGTGCTAATTAAGGCACCATGTTCGCATTGCAATTCATAAATCGATCTGTTGACTTTGTTATTATATCCCAAATCAACACGGATTGTTTTGTGTATTTTGTGACTTATCATGAATATTAAATTTGTGAAAAAAATATTTATTGACACATTTATAGGCTAAAATAATTATAATATGTACTAAACTGATGTATGTATGTACTACGGGTTTTGAGTGCCGGGACGTCTCGTGTCTCGAAGTCCTTTGGAACCGTATCGGGACTTTTGGTAAATTTCGTTGTCTCGTGTCCCGGCGGAACTTTCGAGTCGAGACTCGAGACAAACACGATTATTGAATAATTTCATTTATTTTTATTTTCAAACCATTAAAAAACCATTACTTAATTTAACCAAAAATATTATGAAGCTGTTGTCTATTCTAGCTAATCCATGCTAAAACTACATAATAATTATCATAAAAAACTTATAAAAAAATATGACGTAATTATTTTTTTGCATATTCTTAGTAGGTAGGTAGGTAAATCAAAAATCTCTCTAAAAGGTACCACATCTGTTTTATGATTGAATGGTAATTTTATTATTAGTATCTACTAGTAATCTAGTATAAACTTTAAATGAAAAATACTTTCATATACATATAGTCCATTGGATAATATTTTCTTATATACTATATCACATAGTAGGGCCTGCTACGCAAAAACTATCGTAAACTATTTTGTTTTATAATAAAACTTTAAGATTTAATTGTTGAAAGTGAATCTGTGTTAGTAAGAAATGAACTTACCAAGACTGAAATTAACGTTAAAACGTATAATGCGTAGATGAAATTGATTTTTCCTTCAATCTCGAAGTCCCGGGAAGTTTCAGAACTTTCATCGTAGGCCGTCTCGTGTCCCGGGACTTTAAAATAGTTGAGACTCCCTAAACCCTAGTATGTACTAAACTATTAATATACCTCTATACAGGGTGTCCCAAAAAGTAGTGTCAAGCGGACGTCCTGAGATAGAACATCCTGTGGGGCATCCGAAACACCCCCATGTATGTTCCGCGATTTTTTATAGTTTTCGAGTTATGATTATTTTTCTAAAATTTTGAGAACAACTGACTTAACCGACTAAAAATATTGTATAGAAAAAAGTATTTGACCTTTTTGAGTAACTCTTTTTGCAAATCAATTTTCATGAGTTTTTCTTTAATACCTAAAATATTTGTCTCCATAATTTATATGGAAATTATCAATATTATGGTACAAACTGAAAAGTTATGTTCTGTAAATAAAGTCTTACAATTTCAACGTTAAATTTAAAATATTAGGAGGTAGCTGCGTGGCTCCTAAGTAACTTTAAAAACTGAGCTAAACTCTCAGCTTTCATAATCATTAATAAAAACTTGTACTTAATGGGCTACTTTTGCTAAAATCGGACTTCAAAGACAGAGAGGTGGAAACATCATAAAATTTGCCATTTGAATACGAAGTATTATTTGGACATTTTATTATTTCTAAAGTTAATAAGATTGTTGACAATAAAAAATTATACCATAAATGCTAAGAAATAACCACTTGAAAGTTTAATTTGTGATACTTAAAAAAATTATTAAGTTTAAAAATGGGAACTTCATTGAAAAGAAAAATTATCGTTTTTGATTATTTTTTGTAAAAAGTTTAAATAAGTAAAAGTTTATTAAAGGCCGTAAAGAAAGCAAAGTTCGTCAAGTTCGTCGTAACAAAGGTATTGCATGTGAAAACAGTGTTAGCGCAATGAAACTTGAATTAAACAAAAAAAAGCATCCAAATGTTTGCATCTGAGTGCTCCTGTATTAAATTTAGGTTTGTTAACAATCTGACTAACTTTCGGAATAATAAAATGTCCAAATAATGCTTGTTCATCAAATGGCTAATTTTATGATTTTTCCACCTTTCTGTCTTTGTAGTCCGCTTTCAGCAAAAGTAGCCCATTAAGTACCAGTTTTTATTGATGATTATAAAAGCTAAGAGTCTGGCGCAGTTTTTAAAGTTACTTAGGAGCCATGTAACTACCTCCTAATATTTTAAATTTAACGTTGAAATTGTAAGACATTATTTACAGAACGTAACTTTTCAGTTTGTACCTTCATTTTGATAATTTCCATATAAGTTATGGAGACAAATATTTTAGGCATTAAAGAAAAACTCATGAAAATTTATTTGCAAAAAGAATTACTCAAAAAAGTTTAATACTTTTTTCTCTACAATATTTTTAGTCGGTTAGGTCAGTTGTTCTCAAAATTTTAGAAAAATAATCATAACTCGAAAACTATAAAAAATCGCGGAACATACATGGGGGTGTTTCGGATGCCCCACGGGGTGTTCTATCTCAGGACTTCCGCTTGACACTACTTTTTGGGACACCCTGTATATATCTGCTCCACGGACCCTATAAGACTAATATAACACATCTTTTCAGGTTCCCACACTCAAGTACTTTTTTAAATGTTACTATGACAGCGTGGCTTGTACACTCATTAAAGCAACACATAAAAGAAAGTAGTTGTCATAATAACAGCAGTAGTTTTATTATAATATGTATTTGCACTCTACTGTGAAAAACCAACGCTTTTAAGTACTGAGTATAGTAGAGTCTGAGAGTTCCTGGTGGCCCCATTTTGTGGCCGTGTAAATGATAGGCAGATTATCTAGCTGGACTTTGGCCTGTTTTAGAAGCCTTATTTATCAGACAATAGAAAAACAGGATAAAGGCATGATCCATAACAATAGCTTTATTTATTATTTACTGGCTGGCCCGCGACTCTGTCCGTGTAAAGTCGTTTACTACATAAAATATCTGGGACATTTCCACACACGGCCATCTGACCCAAACTAAGCAGAGCTTGTACTATGGGCGTCAGAGACTCGATATACATACATATATATTTGAAACTCAATTGACTAGCTCGGTGGAACAGTGGTTAGTGACCCAGGTTCATCACAGTTCCAAATATTTGTCCCGAGTGGGTTCGAATTCCCACGACTCTCGGGACAAAAATTTTCGTGAACTTCGGTGTTTGTTCCGTGTCTGAGTGTGTATTAAGTATATTTAAGTATATTTGTGTATCCACTGTTGATTCTGATATCCGTAACACAAGTGCTAAAGCTACTTACCACGGGATCAGATCAATGTATGTGATAAGGAACGAAAACAAATCGGTTTTATTTAGCATTTATACACAAATAAGGCAAAATAATGTAGTTGCACCACTAACGTCCCAAACTAACATGGGGTTGGATCGTACTACAGAAACTCAATTAATCTCTCTTTGGCATGTATTTGGATGAAAACCAACCCATTTTTTAAGTCTTGGCACATGCAGTTCCATTTAAAAATTTGGAAAATTGCCTTCTTTTTCAAATTGATGTTTAAGTAGGCAAAGCCATTACTGATGTAACTGAAAATCGTTTTAACAGTGCATTTGTACTTATCGAAATTACGTATCAGTGGCCATTACACCAAAGAAAAGATTTTGACCTCAAAACCTCATTTGCTTTAGGGTACTAGATGAGAGACAATTCCCCTTCACCTGGCTTTAATTTTGATATTAACCACCAAACGAATTATCTCAACACAATTTTTCAAAAATGAGGTTGCCGCTTGCCATACTCTGCGCCATTAATAAAAGGAACACATTTTTTCGCCCTTATGATAATCTACGTAATACTCGTGTTTTTCAAATTTGAAATTCATTGTACGATTATTCGATGCTTTGGCGGTGACGGAAAATATCGTGAGGAAACCTGCCCACCTACGAAAAAATTCATAGATTGTGTAGTCAACTAACCCGCACTTGGCTTGTGGTTGACTAAGGCCCTATCGCCCTAGTTTTGGGTAGGCCCGTGCCGAAGCACTGGGGACGTTTATGAGCAGATGATGATGGTCAATATTGACAAGTTGATTAATTTTCAATCTCAACAATCATTATTCATCAGAAGAGCACTACTTATTTATAACCTCAGCGTTAATGGTTGGTATGGAATCTTAAAAGACCTAGATTAGTGCATTAACGTTCAAAATTGCATACATCTTTCATAGGTAATTAAGGTTGACAAGATTTCAAGTGAAACACACATTCTGTAGAGGTTTATAAATCTTAAATTCTTCATCGTCTTCAGTGTACTATCGGAGGTTACCAGCAATAGGACTTCATTAATAATTTTCATTACTTTTAAATAAGTAAGTAGAAGGTGATAGGATAGGACATTGAAACGAAAGTTTATCACCTTATTTGTATATACAGTTGGCAGTACAAAAAGTTACAATATTCTGTTATTATTTATCTCCTTTCAAATATAGAAACATATAGAAAGTTTTGATAAGCATTAATTGAATATAAACTGACCAGGTAGGGGCTCGTACAACGATACGACTATTTCGAAACGAAGCAAGTAACATAACGCCTTTAGATAGTCGACGAAGGATAGTGCAGTCACCTTACAACCGCGTTAAGACGCGTAAAAGCCTGCGTATTGCAATCTACGAATTAAAACTTTATTTAAGAAGACCGACTAAACGAAAAACCTAATTTAAAAAAAACTAATCGTAAGGACTTCAAAAATGTTCACCTGTGCTTCAGTGTTTAAATTATGATAAAAAAAAAGTTTGTTTTGTTTATGGTTTTTAAACAGTTTGTGGATGCGTTTTTGGTCAATCAACTTAAATGATCGGGTGAGTGTTGTTATACGTTTTAACTTGGAAAGTTGTTCTATTTACAAGATTTATACTGTATATACAGTATAAATCTTATAAATAGAACAACATATTCAAATAAACTTTATGGTGCAATACACCAATAGTGGTCGGAACTTACCGAAATAATTTTGGCGGGAATCAAGTAATGGACTCTTTTACTTGTCACAAACTTTAAATGCTCTGTCTGAATATTTTTATTACAATATAAAAATGTTTTTTTTTGTTTGTTTTTGAAAATGTTCGTATTCGTATTAAAGTCGAAATTCGTTCTTTTTTTCGCATTTTGAATCAATAGCAAATATGTATTTACCATTCTTAAAAATATCATCGTATTTATGAATTGCAGTCGACAATGGATCATAGAGTATTATGGCTATACATACTTATAAACATATTGATAGCCTACACAACAGTGGGAGGACAGAACATCCCGAAAAATGGGAACAAAAAAATAGAAAAAAACAAAAAGGCTGGTTTCGGCCAGTCGTTCCCGCAAAGCCTTATATTGGACATGATGATGCAGACCATAGCTCCCAATTTCAGGCCCAGAAACCCGGGGGACCTCTTTGATATATTAAGGGATAGCTATCCGTTACCCAATGGTAAGTGACTTTTTTATAGAACAGAATAGTTTTATTGTGAATTAAATCAATTAAATTACAGATGGATGATTTATCAGGTTTCTCTGTGGTTCCGCCATGTAAGCATACTCACAATACATTTAGGGTAAACTTAAATAACATTACACTAGCCGCTAGTTAATTATAACTGATTTATGGTTCTATTTTTTATGTAAAAATTTTATTTTGCTATAGTTTTCTTTTTTATTATTTCGGTAAAACTACGAAGCGCCAAAAATCATATTATAATAAATTCCTATCCTTAGAAACAGCAAACATAAAAATTATGAAAACCCGAATTTTGCGCAGTTGCTCGAAAGTTACGCGTACCTACATACTCGACCCTCGTACATTTTGAAAATCTATTTTTATTAAATGTGACTAAATTCATTGATACAAAATATGCTGCGATGAATTACTCTCACCCTAACCCTATCCAAATAATTTACTTTGAGGCAGTAATAGCGCAGTGTTTT
This sequence comes from Maruca vitrata, assembly GCA_039566165.1. Taxonomy (NCBI): domain Eukaryota; kingdom Metazoa; phylum Arthropoda; class Insecta; order Lepidoptera; family Crambidae; genus Maruca; species Maruca vitrata. The sequence continues at coordinate 5,293,797 of CM076933.1, forward strand.
TGAATAAAAACACATGACTACTTAACAATAAAATAACCTGGTCATTAAGGCCGATTCGTATAGAAAAAGATGTCACTCGAGTATTTACGATTGCAGGTTACCTTTTTCAGTCCACACATGGTCAACTTGAAGACAACTTAATAAGTCTTAATCGGTTCAACATACAATGCTAAAGGTTAAGGATATTTAATCTGTGGTTAAGTTGATAATTACTATACCTACCCCATCATAAACTTCTATAGTACAAGACACATATTCTACTCTGTATGGTTATTATTTAGATACTTAGAAATAGCTTTTCGCGTCAAGTCGTGTATCGCATAAAACATATAACTATGTATTTTCTCTGTGTGCAGACTATCTGTGAATCAATTCCATTTAAATCGATCCAGTAATTTTGGGAGGCCACTGTCCAGGAGTGGACTTTCTTTTTCCTAATTGACTTACGATGATAGCTTGGAGTAGCCTTGTCATCATCACCGCGGGGAAGTGGATGACTCTCACCCTTAATAGAAGTGGACTGCAATGGGCCAATGATGATGATGATGATGTACAACACAATTGGTAGGCAGTACTTACATAATTCGAACCACATTCACGAACACCTATAAAAATGAGGCCATTCCAGTCCACCCTTAACGATTCCTCCACAAAAGCAAATTACTCTAATGGCAGCAATGGCATATTATCACGCAATACAAATGGAGCATTTTAACGGCAACTGTTAACTCTGTTTCAACATTGTCACTTACTCGCAATAATTAGACTTTTATCGACCTTCACTAACACAGTTTACTTTGTACCTATCGCCTACTATTCGGTTACGAAAATAATTCATACTTATTAAAGGAAAGTTCGGAAGAGCTTTTTTATAGTGTGTACATTTATTGACCTAGTTTGATACACCAGAATAGGTATCTTTTAGTTTTACTTTATACTAAACAAACAAGTATTGTTTATTTTTCCAGTCAGTATTTATATTTTCAAAAACACTAGATATTTGAAATAAGCTAAATTTTAAGGATAAAATTCGCCTTTAATACGGTTCAAAACATATTCGGATAAATAACGTTTCACGTTTCTAGGTCTGTAAAGAGTTTTACTTTAAATATTATTTTCCTTTAGAGATTATGTCCACATCAGACATTACCCTTGCCTTATTAGAAGTAGGTTTATGACCTTACATGTACCTCCTTAATACTATATGTTATAGGCAGAACTGCCCCCTTCTCGGAATACGACTACATCATAGTAGGAGCTGGTTCAGCAGGCAGTGTCCTCGCTTCACGTCTTTCCGAGGATCCTGGTGTGACAGTGCTGGTCCTGGAGGCTGGCAAACCGGAGAACATCCTAACCGACATACCCGCTATAGCACCATTCTTCCAGAGGACTGAGTACACTTGGCCTTATTATATGGAACCTCAAGAAGGTGTTTGTTTAGGTAAGCTATCACTACATAGTATAAAGCAAAGAAGTTTGCAGCGTCTGTTTATGTAAAAGGTTCAATCATTTAATTAAATAATTAGCAGGCAGAAAGCCAGGGACGTCGTTCGCGTTAAGTCATTTATCGCGTAAACATTACTCTCCTTATGTCCTTTCTAAGGCTCTCTACCCTGTTTACGTACCAAATTTCATTAAAACCGGTCGATAATTTTGGCACGAAAATGCCAGACAGACAAAGTAAATTTTACACTTAATAATATACGTATAGTATGGAAAACAAATCGTAAGATATCGCATGATTTGATCTAATTCCGTGCTAAGTGGCTAAGTACTTGTGTTGCAGATACTTTATAGTCATCTTCAATACATCGCATCGACCATAAAAAAGCTTTTATAAAATGACGCTGAATTGCTCGTAAAAGCCATCAATTGTTTATGTAATTATAGCCGTTATAATACCTGCCATATGCGGTTATAGATGATGCATTCATTAATTTTTGTAAGTAAGTAATTGACAGGTGATTTAATCATACTGTTACATCGATAAGGATCAGTTTATTGGCATAATTCCTTAAGAACATATGTTGCGCCCCAAGGCCTTGGCCTGAAATGAATATTTTTGGCAAAATTGCTCATATTTCATATAATACTTTAATCAAAACTCATGCTAAATTGACAGAAAATTAAGTTGCAACTAAATTGCATATTTGTGGAATGTGCAAATGATATCTGATTTCGTATATTTGTTTTTTTAAAGTTGCAGTGGTTTTTGTTGCTACAATTAGCGAAAGTAGTTTTAGTCCTTATTCCGTATCTTATTATAAGCGAGGTAATTCTAATTAGTAAATAATTAAAATACAAGGCATTTGCAATTAAAAATTGTAATGAAAAACAATTAAAATGTTTTAAAAAAGTTTAACGTCAAATAGTAACTGACACGGAGAGATGAAGAACTGACTGAAAAAATAGTATTAAATCGGAAATCCAAATCTAGTTAGGTATTGTTTCTATATTTGCTTGTAAATGTTATATTGTTGAAATAAAGTCCGTATAAAAGTGAAGATAAAGTGAGTCACTCAAAGGTTCTGCCAAAAATATCAGCGCCGTCGCGTCCTTGCGGCTGCTACGGCACATGCTGAGGCAGAACCATTTGATCATCTATACTAATATTATAAAGCTGAAGAGTTTGTTTGTTTGTTTGTTTGTTTGAACGCGCTAATCTCAGGAACTACTGGTTCGAATCGAAAAATTTTTTTGCTTTGTATAGACCATTTATCGAGGAAGGCTTTAGGCTATATAACATAACGCTGCGATCAATAGGAGCAAAGATACAATGGGAAATGTGTAAAAACGGGGAATCGCGAACGTAGTCGCTGGCACAGCTAGTTATATATATTTGTGTGTTTGTTTTATACATGTTTTCTTTCTTTCTTTCTTCTTTCTTTACTCATAAGTGAATTATGTAACCAACCAGGTATGATAAACCAGCGGTGCTTCTGGCCACGGGGCAGGGCTGTGGGGGGCACGAGTGTAATCAACTACATGATTTACACCAGAGGGCGACCCGAGGAGTGGGATCGTATCGAAGCCGCTGGGAATTACGGATGGTAATCAGTTTAACTTAGTAAGTATATGTAAATTAGAAAAATTTAAGTGCTAAAGCTTGCACTAGTTGTTCTTATATTTGGAAAAACGGAAAACAATTCAACTGCCATTTTCCATTTTTCTAAATATTAGTAATTATAGTTAAGTTAGTTGTCTAAATATATTTTACTCAAATGACTGACATAGTGATCTATCAACGCACAGCCCAAACCACAGGACTGATCGGGCTGAAAATTGGCATTCAGGTAGATGTAAAATTTGAAAAAAAATTCAGGTAGATGTTATGACGGAGGCATCCGCTAGGAAAGGATAACTCGTAGCGAAGCGAGGGCTGATCACTAGTATGTCAATAAGGTCAACAGGTCGCCGGACACGCTTTGGATTTCGTAGCGTCCTTATTTCGAGGGCATAAGGGTTCATATCGATCAGTCAGTGTTACGCTTAACATGATGTTTACATGATCAATTCGAAGGATCAGTTGGATAAGTTATATTGCTGAAACATAAGAAGTTACTTTTTCTAACGAAACGGGAAGTTACTTTTCTTTCCGAAAGATATGTTAATACCCCATAAATCAGAACGATATGATTATAAACTATTAAAACGAAATTATTTGTTAATCCTACTAACTTTAAAGGTCCAGGCTTAAATATTTGTCGAAATTGGCAGTTCTCACGCCATTGTTTTCTTTACAGGTCGTACCGGGAAGTATTGGAATACTACAAAAAATCCGAGCGTGCCAATTTGAATGGCTTAGAGTATTCCCCTTACAGAGGTTTAACGGGAGAACTTAATGTGGAGCACGTGCCTTTCAGGTGCTTATTAACTTTTTACACAACTCACTTCATATAAGTCATTTATTTTTTATTTTCGCTAAACTGTTAATCTTACTCCAGTAGTGGGATGGCAAAGGTCTTCACTGACTAAGCAAACCTATCCACTGGTCCTTGCCTAAGACACATTTGTCATGAATCTGAAGGAAACGATATTAGATATAGTGGTAATTGATTAGACTGAGAGAATAAAAACGCAGTCAATAATAATAACAAAGTAATTTTCTAATTTACACAGAACTCCGCTCATCGATGTCTTCTTGGCAGCCGGGAGACAGTTAGGTTACCCAACAATGGATTACAATTCACCAGAGCAACTCGGATTTGGATACATGCAAGCCACAATGCGAAACGGCAGAAGACTAAGTGCAGCCAAGGCGTTTTTGCATAACAACAAAAATAGACCTAACCTACACATTCTACCAATGACCGTAGTATCAAAAGTCTTGATAGATCCTACCACAAGAGCTACATACGGAGTGCAATACATTCGAAACCGTTTGCAATTCGAAGTCAGAGCCAGAAGGGAAGTAATCTTGTCTGCTGGACCAATAGCCTCACCCCAAATCTTAATGTTGTCCGGAATCGGTCCAAAACAGCATCTAAGACGCCACGGAATCCCATTAATCCAAGACCTACCAGTGGGACGAACCCTTTACGATCACATAACCTTCCCTGGTCTGGTTTACACTTTGAACGTGACAAATGTGAGTTTAATCGAAAGTAGGGAAACCAATTTTAACAATGTTCTTCGATGGCTCCAATTTGGAGATGGCCCACCGTCTACTACAGGTGCAGCAGAGGGCATTGGGTACATAAAAACATATGTATCCGATGATCCAGACCCCGTTCCAGACATAGAGCTGATTAGTATAGGTGGTTCCATAGTTTCCGATGGCGGTGGAGGTGGTAGCAAAGCTGTGAGAAGAGGCATGATGATAAGAGAAGACTTATTCGACGCAGCGTATGGACCAGTCGATGCTACCGATACTTGGGGAGCATTTCCAATGTTGCTGCATCCCAAATCAGCCGGTTACTTAGAGCTGAAAGACAACAACCCATTCAGCCACCCCCGAATGTATGGCAACTATTTAACAGATCCAAGCGATATTGCAACTTTCGTTGCAGCGATTCGGTTCATACAAGCGCTTACGGAGACGCCGCCTTTTCAGGAGTTAGGGGCTCGTATTCATCGCGCTAACTATTCGACGTGTCAAGGGACGACCTTCGACTCTGATGAGTACTGGGAGTGCGCTGTGAGGACTTTAACAGCGACCTTGCACCATCAGATAGGCACTTGTCGTATGGGACCCAACACGGATTCGGAAGCTGTGGTAGACCCAGAACTTAGAGTTTACGGAGTCAGTCGCCTACGCGTTGTGGATTCCAGCGTGCTTCCACGCACTCTGTCTGTGCATACTAATGCGCCGGCTATTATGATCGGCGAAAAAGCAGCGGACATGATAAAAGCGGCGTGGAATTAGATATACAAATTAGTATTTTATACTTCTGTTACTATATAATTACCTAAGTTTACACCGACATGCCAAATGATTTTTTACTTGTGTATAATGCCTACTTTAAGACTTTACCTAAATTACCTCTTAATGAACTTAGTCTAGTTTTGTAATCATATTTACATAATATATTCACATAATCTATAGGCTGATACTTTTTTCTGAAACTCTTAGTGTGATATGATCATTTCTCATATTCTGTTACCAACCGCATATATGTAAATATAATGTTAACTGTAAAATTCACGTAGTAATAAACAAGTTTTACCACATTCGATATTATAATTTACTACTACAACAAACCATGATTTAAAAAAAACATGTTCATCTATACTGACTCATGCTATTCACCGTTACATAGCTTTTATTAAATTTGGATCCCCTCTACAAAATGTTCTGGACATGTCCCGAGTCGCAAAAGTCAATGTACGCGAATCCTTTAGTACCTGCTCATAAGTGCCATCGGCCACAGTTAAAGGTTGACCGTCGCGAAACAAAAAGTGCCAATGTTGCCGAAAACGAGTTTAATTCTAATCCTTTTATTTGGATCTTTGACTTGCGAAGAAGTGACTGTTAGTGATGATGAAGACTATGAGTTTGAGCATGAAGAAATTAATAACAGTGAGAATGGAAATCATAGAAGCGGGAAACTTCTATGGTCCTACCACCCCATGATTGATGTGATTGTCAAAAGTGGTGGTTCGGGCTTCATAAACAAGAACAATGGTGAATTCTTCGATTTCATAAGGGACTCTTATCCCTTGCCAGGAGGTAAGTTCGAACGCTAATTACTATGACATTTACATTTTACAAACTACCTACCTGTTTAAAAACCTGTTTTCTGTTGAAAATTTCAATTCGTTAAAATAACTCATAGTAAAGTGCCCGATTTAAAATTTCTACATTTGACAAAACTGATATCTAATTAATCAGTAACATAGGGACACATCATAAAAATTACATCTAAATGTGACTGTTCTATACTAAATGTCTTTGTTCAAGACATGTTGATAATAATCATCAACATCCTTGAAACCACGTTATGCATTTAAAATTATGACAAGTTACGGAATTGCATTTCCTAATAAAAATACATTTGCAGTATTTCACAATAGTAAACTGTGTGAACTCAAAATTAGCTGTTAAAAATCTGGGCACGCAACGCAATAAATTGCACAAATTCTGCATTGTAAAATAACACGACCTTTTTTAGAATACTGACTGTATTTTTTTAAAATCTGCAATTGTACAACGTCATTTGAAACTTACAGCATTAAAACACTGAATATGCCCGGAATTTTTCCATGTTGTTTTATAATAACGAGCTCCATATATTTCGGCATTGTTTCAAGTGGTATGATCACTGATCAACTAAGTTGATCCGTGATCATCTCGCTAAAACAACATGGTGAATATCCCGTAGACATTCAGATTATCATACTTTTTCGATAAAAGACTAGAATTTGAAAACCATCTCGATCAAGGAAATGTGATGCTCCGAAAACTCATAGGCTACGAATCTTACTACATAAATATTAATGAGCACCAGATACAGAGTATTTCCAATATGTGATGAAATAGCTGGAGTATTTACTCCAGTAGTTTTACATTTGAAATAATTCTTTGCTCACTGAATTTTGTATGAATGAATAGTTGCTGTGTAGAAGCCGGCAAGGTCAATAAACTTGATAATCGTAAAAAATACAATCCGTTAATCGTTATCTGTCAAAGTAACGGCGTTGTAGGGGCCAGTTAAAATACCTCAGGCTACAGAACAAGTATTTCATGGGTGTGTAAGATGAAAAAAAATACAACCGGTCCTGGGTACTTACGAAAAATTTACCAACTAGCTCCTGTATGCGAATTTGTTTGAAATTTTGTGAAGACAACATCCTAAAAAAATCATATTAATCTTGATTTTGGCCAAAGTCAATAGTCATTGTATAAGTATACAAAGACTATAATACGTATATCAGGCCTACCTACCACCAAAGTTGCCAGAATAGGACTTCATCTTAGTTTTATACTGAGATGTATAACATGTCACAGGAAATTTATTAAATCCATCATTGTGTACAATAAATATTACACAACATCACATACATTGATCTGATCCCATGGTAAGTAGCTTAAGCACTTGTGTTACAGATGACAATGACTGGGAAATGTGAGAAATATAATTTACTTCACACATTTCCTACGCAATTTATATACATCAAACAGAGTTCGGGAATACGCATTGGATAGCGGGAGCTTAGTTTTTATATTCTCCTAAAATTTCACGAAGCTGTTAAGTTACAAATTATATTTCAGGTCTAACATCGCCATTGGCCGAATATGACTTCATCATAGTCGGGGCGGGTTCAGCCGGCTCCGCCCTAGCGTCCCGTCTGACTGAGAACCGGAATGTGACTGTACTCCTGGTGGAGGCTGGTAAGCCTGAAATGCTGCTGACAGACGTCCCAGCGATGGCACCGTACTTTCAGGCCACTGACTATACGTGGCAGTACTACATGGAACCGCAGCCAGGCGTCTGTATGGGTCAGTTGTGACTTTTTTGTTTTTTATTGTAACGGCCTGTATACATACTAAAATGCGTGCACCGTACACAATCAATATCCTTCCGCCGGTTTTAATGATAATTGATCTAAGATGTTTGTTACTTTCTCATCATCAAAATATATAGAGACTAGCGACCCGCCCTCGCTTCGCTTCGGGGATATCTCTATCTCTATGTAATATATTTTAACCCCGTAAGAGAAATCTATTTTTATCTAAAAAAGCCTATGACACTCAGGGATAGTGTAGCTTTCCAACAGTGAAAGATTTTTTCAAATCGGTGCAGTAGTTTCGGAGCCTATTCGAAACAAACAAACAAACAAAAAATCAAACCTTTCCTTTTTATAATATTATTATATATATATATATATATATATATATATTATATTACATATTACATTGACTCCCCCGTACCCCAGTGATGCTTACCTACCTACCTACATCGCATGCTGGCTAACTGAGCGCGGTGGCGGCAACCACGCGACTTTTTTCTAATACTTGCATTTTTAAACTCGTGATATCTTCCGAATGAAATGTCCGAATTGAATAATTCAAAAAGTCATAAATAGGTATTGAAGCCGTCTTGCATATAAAGTAATTTATTTTGATAAGGATTAATACCAAGGTACAAATAAAGAGCCTTTTCATGTGGCGGCATATAAATTAAATTTTTCGAATAAAAAACCGCTTACTGTGACATAACTATAATATTTAGACATATGCTGTCGCGACACTTTTTATAGATAATGATAAGTTCTACAAAGTCGTAGTAAATGATTTTGTTCTATCATCAATAGTTTACGCAGCGTACGCGACGTAAGGAATTTTTCAGGTAAATTTTTTACACCTTGGGTTACATTATTGGAGTTTTAGTAAGGATCCCTAATTTTTTTAAAAATATTATATAGCCTATGTTACTTCTGAATAATGCAGCTTTCTAATGGTGAAAAAATTATTGCAATCGGTCCAGTAGTTTTTGAGTTTATTCATTACAAACATACAAAAATACAAAAATACAAAAATACAAATCTTTCCTCTTTATAATATTAGTATAGATATAGATATTGATCTAAATACTTAACGACATAGGTATTTCGCCAAATACTGTAGGCACACGTGCATGTGATGGTAAAATATCGCTCTTAATTACACAACATGGTTTTAACGACGTAGTTAGTACGTTAGTAGAAGAGATAGTATCAGTTTTGAGGTCATTGTTTACATTAAGGCGGTTAGAATGTTTTCAGCAGCTAGAATTAATATTATGTGCTTGCAAATGGAGTTCGGGATAGAGAGAGAAATGACTCTCGCGGTATTGCCGCACTCCTATGTGTTTCATGAAAATGAACACACAAGGATACGTAATCATGAGTTAAAGTATGCATTACTATTTCACCGTGCTCCTAAAGATGCTCAACTTTTTCCTTTAACCATTTCCAGGAATGGAGAACGAGCGGTGTTTCTGGCCACGAGGCAAGGCCGTGGGGGGTTCCAGTGTGATCAACTACATGATCTACACGCGGGGGAGGCCACAAGACTGGGATCGGATAGCCGCTGCAGGAAACTATGGCTGGTGAGGAGATATACCCCTTTGATGAACAATTCACACTCTAGGGGAGCCGTGCGCTCCCCCGCAAGTCCGGCGATGATGACAAAACAACTCCAAACCATCATCGTAGCCAGTTAGGAAAAAAGACATGCCACAGTCCACTTATTATCAACACAGATATAAATAATCGAGTAACATGTACATTTTGTGTAGTTAGCTGACGGACGAGGCTGATAAGCAGATTTTCAAAGTGCTAGTTCATAAATAAAAACCCGCAATTTAAAAGTTAAAAGAGGAACCTATTTACAAACTAACGACGATAAAACATTCATGTGAAAAAAAAATGGAGCATAATAGCGAAACTATATCGGTGCAAATAAATGTTCAGATTTATGTACTTTGCGATAAGACTGGCGTCAATAATGTCAATTGTTAGGATGTGACATTATCATTGATATCGTATCATATCAAACATATACACAACAACACCAACAATCATATTTGCACACAATGCAATAAAAATTCGTTCCACGATCACTTTAAACTCGAACTAAAAAGGTCATGTTCACGGCCTTCCTGGCCATAACATTAGACGCACGTGAGTTTCATAACGATACAGGTATATGTCCTTGTTTAAACTGCAATCCCTGACTATTTTTATAGAGACATTTCTAGTCGAATTGTTAGGTGAAGTAGCCAAAGCCGACAATATCATCCAACTAAAACTATAATAGAGAAAATCTGCGGGATGGAGACGAGGAGGAGCAACGATTAACAAATGGATATTTCACCATTACAGGTCCTACAATGATGTTTTGAAATATTACATGAAGTCAGAAAAGGCTCGTTTAGATGGATTCGAGAACAGGCCTTACAGAAGTAAAGACGGAGTGTTGCCTGTTGAATATGTTCCCATACGGCAAGTATCAAAATTAGGTTAATCCAGTTTGGTCCGCCAAGGCACCCCTCTGAAGGGGAGGGGAACAGATTTTCTTTCGCTTTAGTGGAGGAACTTTGTGGAGCATTGTGGAATATGCCTCAGAAATTACTTTAGCCACAAGAAACAATTAAGGACTTGTCCCGATAATTTCTTGTTTATTTTTCAGGACAAAACTAATAAAAGCATTTTTGGAAGCGGGAAGGATCCTCGGCCATCCTACAGTAGACTACAACTCTCCGAACGACCTTGGATTTGGCTACGTACAGACCACTACCAGTAGAGGACATCGTGAGAGCGCAGCAAAAGTGTTTCTACATAAACACAAAAAGAGACGCAACTTACATATCATGCCTCAAACTCGAGCAACTAAAGTTCTCATTGACCCACAAACAAAAACGGCATACGGGATTGAATTTGTATACAAGAAGGTAAAATACACTGCCAGAGTTCGCAAAGAAGTAATTTTATCAGCCGGGCCGATCGCATCACCACAATTACTCATGCTATCTGGCGTAGGTCCTAAAGACCAATTGACCTCGTTAGGGATACCCCTTATACATGATTTACCTGTAGGCAGAACATTGTACGATCATATCTGCTTCCCAGGTGCAATATTCACTCTTAACACTACTAGTGTCAGCTTCACTGAAAATCGAGCTATAAGTCTCCAAAAACTGTTTGATTGGTTAAGAGATGGGGACAATGAATTGACGTCACCAGGAGCTGTAGAGGGCATCGGCTATATGAAGACTCCTGTATCTGACGATCCTGAACCAGTGCCCGATATAGAACTAATCAGTATCGGTGGATCTATTGTGGTAGATGGAGGTCAGGGTGGTAGTCGAGCGGTGCGTAAAGGCATGAGAATTTCGGAATCCGTTTACAACCAAGCCTTGGGAGCCATTGATAACACTGACACTTGGAGCGCGTTTCCCATGCTTCTGCATCCGAAGTCAGTAGGCAAAATAGAACTGAAGGATACTAATCCGTTCAGCCACCCTCGTATGTACGGAAACTACTTGACAGATCAAAGAGACGTTGCGACGTTCGTAGCTGCCATTCGTCACATTCAAGCACTGGCTGCTACTGGGCCTTTCCAGAAATTTGGCGCGAAAGTTCACAAGGCGGATTATCCGAAATGTCGCGGAATGCAATTCGACTCGGACTCTTATTGGGAGTGCGCTATCCGGACTCTGACTGCGACGCTGCACCATCAGATAGCAACCTGTCGCATGGGCCCTTCAGGGGACCCTCAAGCGGTAGTAGATCCTGAATTACGTGTCCATGGGATAAACAAACTGCGTGTCGTTGACTCGAGCATCATACCGCGAACTATTTCAGCACACACGCACGCACCGGCTGTTATGATTGGAGAAAAAGCAGCCGACATGATTAAACAGACTTGGGGACTTTTTAAATCGTAGGCGGATACTCGTGAACTTACAGTGAGACTGAATGTATATTCAATGCCTAATGCTATCGTTAAAGTGACCTTGTATCTTATACAAGTACCTATGCAAAACTTTTTTTCTTTGTTTACCAAACCAAAAAGACACTTGTGTCAGTAGAGATTGATTATTATGAAATTAATTTGATATAGTTGCATAATATTTCCATCTGTGCCAGATTAACATAACAAGACAAGGTAGCTATCAGATTGAGTTTCGGAGCCAAACTCCTGTCTCTAAAGGGAGTACGTTTTGGACAGTTAAACTTGCGTAATTATTATTCAACGATAAGTTTTGCATTGCTCCTATACAGATGTATCATATCGAATGGCCTATCTGGTGAAATGGTATATCTGGTAAAGTGGAAAGGCAAACATCTCATCAAACATCAATAGAAGACGTAAAGTGATTCCAAATAATAATTTCTTTGGAACCTTTGTCAATTTGGCAATTGACCTACACGACAAGTATTGTCAAGTATCAAATATTTCAAGATTGTGCAAGATTATGAACTAATTTGTAGCGACATTGGCAAAATAATGACTGTTAGTATGTAGGTCGTTAAACTTAAACATGCATTTAACTTTGTACACAAAAAATAAATGATATAAATAAGCACCTTGAACTCATTTTATTGGGACGTGTTAAAGTACGACGTTTCCATGATTTCAGACCCTGATCATGTTTCACAATTTTCAAATAGCGTAGGTACTACTGTGTAAAAAATCATATGTTCGTATATTCGACGGTCTTACGGTAAAGGACATCGTGAGGAAACCTGCACACCTGGGAATTAATTCTGAGTTGGCTATCGAAAACTTACATACGTTAAAAACCTACCTATCACGTTGTTTTTTTTTTATACGTACAAGTTTTTAATAGACATATTTACGTAGGCGATATCGAGTCCGTAACTTTTAAACTCATGGTAGCGCTACAGTAGCGGTAACATGAGTTGGCTATCGAAAACTTACGTACGTTAAAAACCTATCGAGTTGTTTTTTTCATATGGCCGATTGTAGTTCTTCGCGTAACCACCAGGCGGCGCTGTACAAGATTTTCATAGACGTATTTACGTAGGCGATATCGAGCGCGTAAGTTTACGATAGCCAACTAATGGTAGGCCCTCAGATCGCTGATAGTTTACGGTAGTCGGGATGTACCTATATAGGATGATGATGAGATTTTAAATAGGTAACTCAAACAGGTGTCGTAGCATATTGTAAAATGTAGACTTAAAAGGCTGTACATAATAATATTAAAATACCTAACAATAGAGTTCTTTGGAATTCTATATATGTATATAATTTGTATTAGGAACGAGGAAGGAAGGAACTAACAGGAACCAGGATCGGGATAGGCCAGGAACTGTGAAGCAGAAATAAAATAATTAAAAAATAGTATCACGAATTACACAGTAGGGTTTTATAGATATCGTTTTCCTCGCTCTCATAAAGTTTCTAGTACAGCATTAAATTTATATTAGTCTAGGACAGGTAAACGCGTTTCAATCTAGACATAGGTATATAGGTAGCAGGCACGATAGTATATTATGTAGGCGGCCTTTGCTACCGCATAGTAATACTCAGACAGAGTAGACGTTGGTATCTCATTAATGTTGTTATGTTAGCTATACGTCTGTATGAATATTTATAAAAATCTTGAATATATATATATATATATATATATATATATACAGGGTGTCCCAAAAAGTAGTGTCAAGCGGAAGTCCTGAGATAGAACACCCCGTGGGGCATCCGAAACACCCCCATGTATGTTCCGCGATTTTTTATAGTTTTCGAGTTATGATTATTTTTCTAAAATTTTGAGAAGAACTGACCTAACCGATTAAAAATATTAAAGAGAAAAAAGTATTTGACTTTTTCGAGTACCTAATTCTTTTTGCAAATCAATTTTCATGAGTTTTTCTTTAATGCCTAAAATATTTGTTTCCATAACTTATATGGAAAATATCAAAATTATGGTACAAACTGGAAAGTTACGTTCTGTAAATAATGTCTTACAATTTCCACGTTAAATTTAAAATATTAGGAGGTAGCTGCATGGCTCCTAAGTAACTTTAAAAACTGCGCTAGACTCTCAGCTTTCATAATCATTAATAAAAACTGGTACTTAAAGGGCTACTTTTGCTGAAATCGGACTACAAAGACAGAGAGGTGGAAAAATCATAAAATTAGCCATTTGATGAACAAGCATTATTTGGACATTTTATTATTCCGAAAGTTAGTCAGTTTGTTAACAAACCTAAATTTAATACAGGAGCACTCAGATGCAAACATTTAGATGCTTTCTTTTGTTTAATTTAAATTTTAATTGCGCTCACACTGTTTTCACATGCAATACCTTTGTTACGACGAACTTGACGAACTTTGCTTTCTTTACGGACTTTAATAAACTTCTACTTATAAACTTTTTACAATAAATAATCAAAAACGATATGAAATGAAATGAAATGAAATAATTTATTCTGCAAGTAGATTTCATGAAATTCTTTCGCATGTCAAATCACAGGTTAATTAATTACAAATAAATAATAATATGTACAAGTTACATAATTCTTGGATGTCCAAGCGAGCAGCACATCATGTCCATGGATTCTTATCATTCAAATAGTCTTCTACTTTATAGTACCCCTTTTTCAAAAGACAAGATTTAATATAGACTTTAAATTTATACAACGGCAATTCAATAATATTTTGCGGAATTTTATTGAACAATATTATACTTAAACCTATGAATGATTTTCCAACTTTTTGAAGCCTGAGTCTTGGAACGGAAAGCTTATATTTATTTCTGGTGTTAAAATTGTGAGAATCCGACTTTTTATTTAATAAGTGCATGTTTTTATGAACATACACGATACAATCTAAAATGAACTGAGAAGCTACGGTTAGAATATCTATATCTTTAAAAAATATCTCTAAGGGAGTCGCGCGGTCTTATACCATATATGGATCTGATGGCCCTTTTTTGTAGTACAAAAATGGTTTGAATGTCTGTAGCAGATCCCCACAGCAGAAGACCGTATGACATAACACTATGGAAATAGCTGAAATAAACTAATCTTGCCGTTTCAATGTCAGTCAACATCCTGATTTTTCTGACTGCATACGCAGCTGAACTAAGTCTATCTGCCAGAACAGAGATATGAGGTCCCCACTGTAACTTAGCATCTATAGTGATTCCTAAAAATTTTGTAGATTCAGTCAATTCTACAATTTCCTTATTTACAATAATGTTAGTATCAACTTTTCTTACATTAGGCATTGTAAATCTTATACATTTCGTTTTTTTGCATTTAACAATAAATTATTTGTATTAAACCAGCGCAGAACTTGCGAGAGGGCACTATTTACCTCGTCGTAGTTATTTTTACCTCTGTCAACCTTAAAAATCAAAGATGTATCATCAGCAAACAGTACCGTCTCACATAGATTCGCAGTTAAGTAAGGAAGATCATTTATATAAATCAAGAACAGTAAAGGTCCCAGAATTGAGCCCTGAGGCACTCCCATGAGAATGGGAGCGCCACAAGAATCAGCTCCATTGACATTAACTGTTTGCACCCTATCTTTAAGATATGATTTCAACAAATTATTCGCCTCATCTGAGATTCCATAATGATTCAATTTCATTAGCAATATCTCATGATTAACACAATCAAAGGCTTTTGACAGGTCACAGAAGATGCCTATTGCATCTTGCTTATTCTCCCATGCGTCAAAGATATGCTTGACAAGTGCCACTCCCGCATCAGTGGTGGATCTTCCTTTGGTGAAGCCAAATTGTTTTTTATGTAATAGCTTATTTTCATTGAAATGAGACATTAATTGAGTGTATATAATTTTTTCGAAAATTTTACTAAGTGCGGGTAGTATAGAAACAGGGCGAAAATTGGATGGATCACTTTTATTACCTGCCTTGAATAAAGGAATTACTTTACTAAATTTCATCAAATTTGGGAAATGACCTACCTCTATACACATGTTAAATACGATAGCTAAATGCGGGGCTATTGTGGTTATAATTGTTTTTAATAGTTCCACAGAAATACCCCATAAATCTTCAGTCTTTTTAAAATTTAATTCTTTAAAGGCTCTCAAAATTATTTTGTGATTTACTTGGGTAAATTTAAAAGATACTAAACATTTTTCTACAGTTGCTATAAGGAGGGATTGAGCTTGGTGTGAGCATGAGTTTAGTTTGCTTGTAGTAATTATAGGAATATTAGAGAAATATGTTTCAAAAGCATTTGCAACTTCCTTATCAGAATCAATATGCTTATCATCAACTATAAGAGAGAACTTGTTGTCATGTGTTTTATTTTTACAAGTCTCTTTGTTAATAATTTTCCATGTAGTTTTTATTTTATTATTTGATTTACTAATTTTTTCTTTAAAATAATTAGACTTCGCAATTGCACACACTTTCTTAAATAGTTTTGAGTAATTTCTAACATAATTTATAACATTAATATCATTTGATTGTGATTTAATGTCATATAATTCATATAATCTATTTCTACTTTTGTAAATGCCTTTAGTTGCCCAATCACTAAATTTGGACTTGGGATCTTTAGCTTTTATTGTTTTTTTAGTAAAAATCCCATTAAATT
Organism: Maruca vitrata; assembly: GCA_039566165.1. Classification (NCBI taxonomy): domain Eukaryota; kingdom Metazoa; phylum Arthropoda; class Insecta; order Lepidoptera; family Crambidae; genus Maruca; species Maruca vitrata. Next base: position 5,310,327 of record CM076933.1, read on the forward strand.
CATTAAAAATTATGTCAAACATGTTTTTATATGATACATCAATGTTTTGGTTAAGATTATATTGAAAATGGGAAAATTTATAATCAATGTTTTTCTTAAAGTTTTCTATGCGCCTTGTAGTAATGGGCCTGTATGTAAAATTTAATGAAGGATTGTAATGATGGTGTTCAAATATTGCCATCTGACCACTGTGGTCAGAGTTAATAAAATTAATAATAGATTTATCATTCACTTCACAATTACAAAATATGTTATCAAGGCAAGTAGCTGTTGCAGGAGTTACTCGAGTTGGTTCAATAAATAAATTACTAAGTCCAAATGACTTAAATAAATTCAAAAACCTAGTAGATAGTTGAGAGTCAATATCCAAAATATTCATATTAAAATCTCCACAAACAACTACTTTCTTGCTGCATTTACATACCTTTTTCAAAACTTCCTCCATAGTAGACTCAAATCGTACATAGTTACCAGATGGAGGCCTATAGACACAGACAATGATGTACTGCTCGAGCTCTGCACAAGAAAGCTCAATAGTTCGCTCAATAGAGAGGGATGTCACATCTTTACGGTTTTTTGACGCTAATGATGTATCTAATAAAATAAGTGATCCACCTCTAATGGCATCTTCTCTTGTGAACGAACTAACTACTTTATAATTGTCAATACTAATCAGTAACTCATATTGTCTTAACCAATGCTCTGTAAGGCATACAACATGTATATTCATTTCATTTAAATATAATTCAAGTTCAAGCTCCTTCCCAGGAAGGCCTTGAATATTTTGATGGATAATTTTTAAATTATTATGCTTTCCTTTTGTCCTTACAATTAATTTGCTAGAGTTATCCTCTATTGTCTTATGGTATAATTTAAATTACCTGAAACATTTTCCAGGGAATTGTTTGGCAACATGTCATTATTCTGCTCAATAAAAGCAGACTGTGTAGCCAAATTCTTGGCTGAATTACTTATACTAATACAATATGATAGTGACAAAGCTATCTGTCTTTTATAAAATTTAGGAAGATAAAAACTATCTCTTGTCAATATTTTTTCTTTATTTTTTCAATAAAGTTCCCATTTTTAAACTTAATTAAGTTTTTAAGTATCACAAATTAAACTTTCAAGTGGTTATTTCTTAGCATTTCTGGTTTAATTTTGATTTTTAACAATCTTATTAACTTTAGAAATAATTAACTGCACAAATAATACTTCGTATTCAAATGGCAAATTTTTATTTTTTTCCACCTCTCTGTCTTTGAAGTCCGATTTCAGCAAAAGTAGCCCTTTAAGCACCAGTTTTTGTTAATGATTATGAAAGCTGAGAGTCTAGCGCAGTTTTTAAAGTTACTTAGAAGCCATGCAGCTACCTCCTAATTTGATAATTTCCATATAAGTTATGGAAACAAATATTTTAGGCATTAAAGAAAAACTCATGAAAATTGATTTGCAGAAAGAATTACTCAAAAAAGTCAAATACTTTTTTCTTTACAATATTTTTAGTCGGTTAGGCCAGTTGTTCTCAAAATTTTAGAAAAAAAATCATAACTCGAAAACTATAAAAAATCGCGGACTTTTTGGGACACCCTGTAAATATATATATATATATATATATATATATATATATATATATATATATATATATATATATATATATTAAGGAGAACATATATATATAAAATGAGAAACTGACTGACTGACGTATCGAAAATAAACATAAGCACTTGAAATTTGGAAGGGACGTAGCTTAGGTACCGTAGAGGTGTACTAAGAAAGGAATTCTAGAAATTCCTACGGGAACGGGAATTAGAGGGAATATCCTTTTGTATGAAAAATCTAAACCGTTTCAGTTAGACGCTTGAAATTTGTCATGCACCTTAGTAAACATAAATCTCAGTTACAACAGGATATTGCAAACTTCCTACGGGAACGGGAGTTAGCGGAAAAACACTTTTGTATGTAAATTCCGGTAGTCCACGCGAACGAAGCGGTATTAAATAATAAATATCTGTGACATTTCCACACACGGTCACCTGACCCCAAACTAAGCACTGAGACTGATACGTCATATTTATGTAAAAATATATCAAGTCTTATTTATCGAAATACTTCTTGACCGGAGAAGCATTTGAATATTAGCTTCAGAAGATACGAGACAACGTACCTGTAAAAAGCATATTTGAAAGTTAAAAAAAACCGAAAAATTACCGCTTAGAAATTACATACATTACATAGTACATATAACAAAGTAGTTGCCGCTGTCTGTCTATTCCTATATGTGCCTAGCTCTTTAAAACTACATCACGGATTTAGCTGCGATTTTCAGATTAAGCGATGCGATTAGGTAGAAGGACTCAAGAAGGATTTTTATATGCATAACTAGTGACCCGCCCTCGCTTCGCTTCGAGTTATCCTTTCTTAGCGGATGCCTACGTCATTACATCTACCTGCATACCAAATTTCATATCCATCCGTCCAGTGGTTTAGGCTGTGCGTTGATAGATCACTATGTCAGTCGACTGACTGACATAGTGATCTATCAACCTTTGAGTTATATATATATTTCAGAAGAAGATATTGCCCGAAGCAAAGCGAGGGTCCCTAGTAATTTATACATATTTGTACTAGCTGTGCCCGCGACTTCGTCCGCGTGGACAATCCTCATCACTCAGGGGTAAGAAAAATAGATGTTGGCTGATTCTCAGACCTACACAATATGCTCACAAAATTTTATGAGAATCGGTCAAGCCGTTTGGGAGGAGTACGGGAACGAAAACTGTGAGACGAGTATTTTATACATAAGATTTTAGATCAAAAGATAACAATAGTACTCAAATACTCGTAGTCTTTAAACTATAACTAGCGCATCTAACAGATAGGGTATAATTTTTCAAGCTGTTATCAAGTTGAGAATATCCGTTCAGACGACAGGGAATTCCTTACTATCTTGCAATGACGCATTGGTAAAGGTGACACAATGTTTTATTGATGTTACACTTGTCATCAACAAGGTAAAAAATTGTTAACACCATATGTACGCCTATTACTCTATGTCTACTTGTATTACGAGTACCTATATCAGAACGATTTCTAATAAAGACATCAACTATGTTAAGGGCAATTTTTGTGATCAAAATAGCCTAACCTTTTTTCCTAACTGAATTACGATGATGGCTTGGAGTAGCCTCGTCATCATCACCAAACTTGCGGGGGGCTTTCATCACTATAAAGAGGATTGAATGATGCCAAATAATAGTTGAACTAGGTCTCGAATAATAGTATAGATTTGAATAAGTACACCTACCTAGCAAAAAAAATACTTAACGATTCTATGATGTACCTATATCGCAAGTCGCGCCAAAATTTTAAGTGCCGACATTTTTAATTTAATTATTCTAGCCGCTTTGGAGATCGTATCCGTCAATTACGCTAATAAGCAGACTGGCAGACGTAGATTAACGAATAAAACTGTACCGCATTACGGAGTATGTAAGATGACGTCATGTTACGCCTATTTCGTTTTGTATGACTATTTAAAACCGTCTTTATGGATTAGGCATCTACATGCTGAACTATTTTAAGAAGAATGTCTACTCACACTGAATTGTGTTCAGGGTTACTGGCTATTTGAATATGAATGAACACTTGATTAAAAGTCAATCAAAATATAAGGTTTCACCATATTAAGAAAGTTTTCGTAATTTCATCTAGAAATAATGTTCTCTAAAGAAGAGTGATGCACACATTTTTTTATCTGATAAAAATTAATAAACAGATAACCAGGCATTTGTGTTTGCTTCACCTTCCAGATTCCAAGATAGAAGCACTTGATAAATTATAATATCATTATACAAAACAAAATAATTTCAAAAAGATCAAAAAAATCTTAGTGTGGTTCATGTTGCCCCTCTGACTACTATACAAATATTCACAGTAAATTGATTCATTGATTAACTGTGAATATTGAAAGTAATTGAAAATTTAAGGGGATAAAGATGGGATACCTGGTCAGTTCTGAGACACTTTACGGATAAGAGCCATTCACTCCCATGCAAGTCCGGTGATGATGATGAGGCTACCCTAAGCCATTATCATATGTCAGTTAGGGAAAATAAAAAAAATAAAAAAACATGCTCTACACTTTACATGAGGGTAAGATAGCAGGCAGGGGGCTAAGATGAAGACTGTTGAGAATGTATGTTCATCAGGGCAATAAAAGGTAATGTCATGACATAGAAGGAGTAAGGAGTTGCAGTACCTGGTCGAGAGATGAGTGGAAATTACTGCACCGACTAAACAATAATTTCAAACAGATAAACAACATATTGTGATCATTCTTATCTAGATATTTTAAACAATTGGTCAAAATTGTTTTATCTATATCAGTTCACACATTAGATTTGAAAGTTTGGATTTTATGAATCTGGTGAGAGAGGTTTATAATTACCGTTTAACAATAACACATATTATGCATTTCCCAAACCATTATTTATGAAATGGAATTCTAATTGATTGATAGCTTTTTGGTCACCGCTACAAGATTAGGATGTTTGCATGTGTAATACAGATTGTTTACACATAATATGATACAGTTTACTGTACTATTTTAATTAATACTATGTATGTAATACAATATAACATTTAGTAGTAGTATCCTAAACTACCTGCCTAATAAGATTTTTTTTACAACAAAAATATGTAGGTAGGTAAGTACTTGAGACACCTAAACAAAATAGTCAGATTAAAATAAATAGGAGGTAAGAATGCTTAGACTTCACAACATTAAAGTATTGAGTGGGTATGTAAACATGGTTATGTTGTAATAAAAAATGGACAAAAATTTTATTACTCGACTACAGAGTAAAACCCTGGTTTTAAGGTCTTGGTGTTATTATTAATAGTGATCTCGTCCAGATAACAACAGACAGACGAATGATTTAGAATTAGATTGTTCATTCCTATTCGACCGAATGTAAACATTTTATTACCTTTCCTAAATTAGCGCTGGTCCTTGATAATTCGGCTACGTTTTTCATATCAACTAAACAAATAAGATCATACATAACACTATTATAGAAGATACAAAAAGGTAAATATAAATAGGAGGAAAATTATCCGATTAAGAAAAATTACTCTACCTGAAACTATGAGTGCCTCGTTGGGCCCGACGGTGTGGATGTTTCCCATTGTTGATTATCAAACACAACACGCAACACTTTACACTTGCACTGTATAATCAACAAATTTTGAATAGATCAATAAAATAAACCCCAAACACTACAAACACCTCTTCATTTGCACAAGGCGCCTCTTTACAAAACAATACATGTGTCTAACATTTATTATATTGACAGTGTTCACATTTTATAGACCAATGGTCAAATATTTCATCTCAAATGCGGTTTGCTGATTGGCTTATGTAAGGAATGTCAAATATGACAGAATATTGAGTAACCAATCAGAGTTAAGTGTTGGCAGTACCTAACGCCGCCGGAGAACAATTTAGATTGAGTTTTATTTATTTCATTATTCGTTAATCAATAAGTAAATAATCAAATCTTATAGAACAGTTACGTTTTACAGTGTCTTAAAATACTTACATCTTAGTTTTCTTATTACCTATAAAATACATTCTCTATATAAGTGTTTTCCATGGCATTATTAACGAAGATCAATGTCTATCCGTGACTCAAAACCTTGCGTGTGTGTACGCCTTTTTAAATTCAACGTTGTAATGGCGGAATGAGTGTGATGTGATTTGTGTTTGTTTGATGAATGTATTTGATTTGCTAATGCTCTGCTGTGATTAGAATTTCGAGCACTTTCTTTGGTTATCTGTAAGTATAGTCAATTTAATTCGTGATTTAATAATATCCGGCGATTAACTTATTCTTGACAATGGACTTGATGAACTGCAAAAAATACTTGCTGACTCCGAACCCTTGTAAACATAGTTCTAGTGTATTTACAGATTTACCGTTGTAACTAAAACCTCAGCATGTCGGACACCAGTGATCTGGATCGTCAAATTGAGCAGTTGAAGAGATGCGAGATAATTATGGAGGCCGAGGTTAAAGCGCTATGCGCTAAGGCCCGTGAGATTCTTGTCGAAGAGAGTAATGTGCAGCGCGTGGATTCTCCTGTGACGGTAATTACTAATTGTTTTACACGAGTTGTGAATTTGTGGCAAATAGTCTACAGTTAGTACTATTTATGTACTACCCCAGCCAGGGCCTCTGATCTCTAAACAAAAACATTGGCCTAGGAATAGCTTTATCATGCAATGTTTGTAAATTGATCTGTGATAAGAACCTCTCTCTTGCATGTTTTCCAACATTGGCATTATTAATTAATCATTAATTAATATGCTATTAGCACAGTGATTATTGAAAGTTATAAAATGTTTTATAACCTATAAATTTTGTAAGTTATTATGCTTTACATTTTGAGGACTCTATGTTAGATTAAGTTAATTGAATATTTCGGAATGATGTGTATTATAATCAAATCTCTAAATTTTCAAGAAATGATGAGGGCTTTTCAATCTGTGCTTATCTGGATTTAGTTAAGTTTTAAATTCACTGTAATCTGTAGTACAAAAGTACTACAAATGTACTACAAGTAGTAAGGGAAAACCCTTACATGGTGTAATAGTTGTAATAGTACATTAGGTACCTAGTCTTACTCTGTTCTAAGTATTATTTGCTTGAGAAAAGAAGCTTATGAATTAATGAATGTTTTTGTAAAAAAAAACGTTTAAGAAAGATAATTATAAATCTTCAAAATGTGGTAAAATAAAGCTGTGCATGTTTGTAATCAATTACAAACATAAAAATGTCATTGGTACCGAGTTCTATTGACTATAAATGACAGATTTTACACACATTGTGGTAGTCAATACAATTTTTTTTTATAATATACTAAACTGGTATGCATTGTTTGGTTTTAGGTTTGTGGTGATATTCATGGACAATTCTATGACCTGAAAGAATTATTCAAAGTTGGTGGTGATGTTCCTGAAACTAACTATTTATTTATGGGAGACTTTGTGGACCGGGGCTTCTATTCCGTTGAAACATTTTTACTATTATTGGCATTAAAAGTAAGTATATAACTTAATTAATATGTAAGAACATTATTACTTACTAAGACTTTAAAAAACACATAGTTTTGTCTAGAATCAATCAAATAATTTTAAACATGTAAATTTTGTTAAAAACTATTTATTATGCTTCTCTTCACATTATAATACATAGCTCCTAATGCCAAAAGTTTAATCATGTGTAGAACCAGAATTCTTTATTGTAAGTAATAAAATCAAAAAATGTTTGCAGGTTCGCTACCCAGATAGAATAACATTAATTCGTGGCAACCATGAGTCCCGACAAATCACTCAGGTTTATGGATTCTATGATGAGTGTCTTAGAAAATATGGTTCAATTACTGTTTGGAGGTAAGTTTCAAAGATGCTGTATCAAAATATGTTACATACTATGTATTTATATTTTCTCTAAGTTGGTTACTATCTTCAGTCTTACAACCAGTATTGCAGAAGTATAATGATCAAGATTGAACTAGGTGCTTGTTAATTCAATTATAATTGATTGTATGGTCTAAACAGAAAATGAAGTGTAAAATTTGACATGATGATGTTCACACAAAATCAATATCGCCTCATCAATTCCAATTAATAATTCACTTTTCCTAAACAGGTACTGTACAGAAATATTTGACTACTTATCTCTGTCTGCAATCATCGACGGGCGGATATTTTGCGTGCACGGGGGACTGAGCCCCTCCATCCAGACGCTGGACCAGATCCGTACCATCGACCGCAAGCAAGAGGTGCCCCATGATGGACCAATGTGTGACCTCCTGTGGAGTGACCCTGAAGGTATGTTTAATTTGTCATATGTAACATTAACACTAAGCACTTAGCAGCCTAGTAGGCCTACTGTGCCTGTCAATCTCATATGTTGATCATATGTGATGTCAAGCAGTTCACTTGTCATCAGGTGGAATGAGGACATCCTTGATGAAATCCTGACTTCTTTATGACTATAAAATAGAAATGACCTGGAGCCACTAATTTCACGGAACAAGGCCATAAGTTAAGGGTGCATTTTTTATACATTTTATATTAGAATAGCTTTCCGCCCGCGGCTTTGTCCGCGTAGAGACGTTTAACGGGTAAAACATTACTTCTTTATAGCGCAGTCGGTTAAAAAGTAGTCCAGAGCCTAGTAAAGTATATCCTTTCCTAGGCTCTGGACTTTATCTGTACCAAATTTTGTTGAAATCTGTTCAGTACTCTATGTGTGAAAGCGTAACAGACAGACAGAGTTACTTTCGCATTTATAATATTAGTAAGGATGTGCTTTATGATAGCTCGCTTATGTAACACTAGAGTCCAGATTTAGATTTCTATAAATAAAACTTGGTTTGACACCATACTTCTTGCATTATTTATTATATTATAATGAAACAAAAGATATGACTATCATTTCATGACAGTGTATTCCATGATATCATTTCTTGTTGGTAGCAGGTCCCTGGTCCGAAGTCTGGCAAATTCTGTGAAAGTTATTCTGTTAAAAAAATTACTTAGCCTGGAGTCTGGGTAAATTAGCCTCTATAACTTTGACATAACAGTATTTTGATAGACATACAAAGCAATGGTAATAAAATTTGGTTATCATTTAGTGATCTGGCAGGATCAAGGGACTTTGTATTTGATCTGAGGGGCTCTATCGATCGAAGTGGATATTCATATTTGGATCTCTACCGCTTACCATCAGGAGGTTGTTAGCCTATTATAAAAAAAAAAACCCATGTTCCAGACACGCAAGGCTGGGGCGTGTCTCCCCGCGGCGCGGGCTACCTGTTCGGGTCGGACGTGGTGGCTCAGTTCAACGTGTCCAACGACATAGACATGATCTGCCGCGCGCACCAGCTCGTCATGGAGGGATACAAGTGGCACTTCAACGAGACCGTGTTGACTGTGTGGTCTGCGCCTAATTATTGTTATAGGTATGTTGACTTGTTTAAAGGTTTAAAATTAAAAAAATATGTTTTAAGGTCTTGGCAGTGAAGAGAGGTGGTTCTTAAAAAAAATAATGAATATTGCTCTGAGAAAAGCTCTTAAATTTATTAGACATTTCTTATGTACACTTTGTGATTGAATGTTTAGAATACTAATGTTTAGAATACCAATACACGCGAGTTTAATCCGTATAAAATTAGTTTTATTTCAAATGTGTAGTGCTCGCGCAAATAAAAATAGACAATACTATGTACACTTTGTGGTCAGGCAACAAGAGAATTATCCAATACTGTGATAACTATACAAGAGATAATATTTTAGTGTGATAGGAATATATTGAGAGTCCATAGATTCAGTATAATAATCTGAAACTGGTCACTGACTTTACATTTATTTTTGATTGTACATAAAATACAAGAAAATCAATGTAGGTAATGCACTGGTGAGTGCTCACTGTTGTTTTGTGCAACAACGACGAGTGCTCAATTAACTCTCTCAATTCACCGATTTTTTAATTCATACTCATTATTCGTTATTTCATGCTTTATTAGTTGTATGTTTGTGCACACTAATTTCGTGCAACCAATTACAATGTCATTATCATAAAGGACAACATAAATTTTAGCGGTAAAACATCGTACCATTTAGACTAAGGCCCGATCGCCCTACTTTAGGGTGGGCTCGTGCCCCAACATTGGGGACGTATATGGACAGATGATAATGTTTGTACTGTTTTACAGATGCGGCAACGTAGCGGCGATATTAGAACTTAACGAGAATTTGCAACGCGAGTTCACAATATTCGAGGCGGCGCCTCAGGAGTCCCGGGGCGTGCCCTCCAAGAAGCCTCAAGCGGACTACTTCTTATAATGTTCCATACAATAGACAGTGCCGCGTATAGTATTACGGTTTTATTGTAGTGACAAAACATTTAAATGTGGAAATAATTTTATGTGATTTTAAGACTGCTAAGTGTAGCGAATGCGTTTATTGTGGATACGGGGCAGAGTTTTGAGCGATGGATATTGAATTTGATGGGTTCATATGAATTGTGTTGAGAACTTGTTGGATTTATTCCATATCTCAAATATGGTGTTTTATGAGAAGTGATAATACTTTCCTGAGTTGTGGTTCCCATTAATGATAACACCCTGAAGCCAGTGATTAGTCTCAAGACATAAAGATCCAAAATTTGTATTTAAATGAACAGACCATAGAATATTTGGGTCCACTCATTTAGTTTTGACCCTTTATGAGGCAAAGTATGTTGTAATTTAAATTCATTTGTTTGAATTAAAGTCAATGTTTAAGGTTCAAATTGTGTTGGCAATAACTGAACAACAGGCTGATTACAGTTAATACCTGATACTGCACATCATAGTTCTTGTCGCCTGGAGATGTACATTCGTGTGCGTTCGCCCAGCAAAAAAGTATCGCCTTTCAAAAAAATAATGATGCAGATATTCTGTGCCTTATCTCGTGTAATTGTGCCCGAAATATTAAATTTGTGCCGCTAAAGGGTTCGGAGTTATTTAAGATTAACTGATTCTGCTGCACGAACGTTCGTCCAGCAAAATATTTTTAATTTTTTTAGTCTAGCAGGATATAAAATATGCAAAAAGATAGCTTACATACGGCTGTAAATGTGCCGTAAAAATGAAATTTGTGCCCCTTAAGATTTAAGAGATATTAAGTTTTTTGCTGGGCGAACGTTTTGGCGAATGCTATATATCGGAAACTGTTGGACGCGCAGTGATGATTTTTTTTATACAGATGCGGTATATTTGTGCGTATTTGTGCCCAAATTTTCAAAAACATGACTAGCATGGTTCAGGAGTTATGATTTTTTTTCCTAGAAAATGAAAAAAGGCTCTAGCCCTCGAACGAACATGACTAAGGACTTCGCGTTAGTGCCAACAGGTACCTATTATATATTCTCACGATCCTATAAAGTTTCACCGGTCTACTACATATCATTGGCGAGTTATTAACGATATTGTCTTTTTTTGAGGTTATCTTGATTCAAATTACTTTGAATAGGAAAACGCTAGTTTTCTGTGAGCTGGCTTATTACATTCTTAAACAATAATTAGTGCCGTATTTTAAGAATACGTATACAAAAAATCAGTTCAATATACCCATTAGATTAGACAAAAACGATAAAAACCATACGACATATTTTTCGTAGATTAACCGACCAAATTCGAGTGAACATTAAAAGGCGGCCGCATGATACTTCAAGCTATTCTTCCTAATTTGATGGCGTTGTAAAGATATGTAAACAGTACAGATGCGTGATTAATTGTTAAGTTGAAACATATTTTATAATAGAGAAATTAAACAACATGTCCTTTTTTGTGTACAATAATACTTACCTACACTATAATTTGTAGTGTATTATTACAAATGAATTACAAAATGAATAAATACGGACAATAGGCTAGGTATTAAATAACGCACGCGATCATTAAATAACGACATTAACTGAATGACTAGACTGACCATTTAATTTTATTAAAAAAGCGTTACTCAACTTCCAACTAGTTAGCAGATTGAAACAATAGCCCTTTAAACCATTATTTATCTACACACACATTTTATTTAGTGTCCCTAACATAAAATATATTCCAACTTAACAATTCTGCACATATCTGTAGTATTTAATTTCATTAACGCCATCAAATTAGGATGAATAGCTTGAAGTATCGTGCGGCCGCCTTTTAATGTTCACTCGAATTTGGTCGGTTAATCTACGAAAAATATGTCATATGTTTTTTTATCGTTTTTGTCTAATCTAATGGGTATATTGAACTGATTTTTTGTATACGTATTCTTAAAATACGGCACTAATTATTGTTTAAGAATGTAATAAGCCAGCTCTCAGAAAACTAGCGTTTTCCTATTCAAAGTAATTTGAATCAAGATAACCTCAAAAAAAGACAATATCGTTAATAACTCGCCAATGATATGTAGTAGACCGGTGAAACTTTATAGGATCGTGAGAATATATAATAGGTACCTGTTGGCACTAACGCGAAGTCCTTAGTCATGTTCGTTCGAGGGCTAGAGCCTTTTTTCATTTTCTAGGAAAAAAAATCATAACTCCTGAACCATGATAGTCATGTTTTTGAAAATTTGGGCACAAATACGCACAAATATACCGCATCTGTCTGTGAAAATCATCACTGCGCGTCCAACAGTTTCCGATATATAGCATTCGCCAAAACGTTCGCCCAGCAAAAAACTTAATATCTCTTAAATCTTAAGGGGCACAAATTTCATTTTTACGGCACATTTACAGCCGTATGTAAGCTATCTTTTTGCATATTTTATATCCTGCTAGACTAAAAAATTTAAAAATATTTTGCTGGACGAACGTTCGTGCAGCAGAATCAGTTAATCTTAAATAACTCCGAACCCTTTAGCGGCACAAATTTAATATTTCGGGCACAATTACACGAGATAAGGCACAGAATATCTGCATCATTATTTTTTTGAAAGGCGATACTTTTTTGCTGGGCGAACGCACACTGTAAATTATACAAACATACATACATAAAATCACGCCTTTTTCCCAGAGGGGTAGGCAGAGATCACATCCTGCCATGTCTTGGCGCACCACTTTCGCTTCATCCACATTCATCAACCTCTTCATGTGTGTATATATTATGTGCTTCTAAATTCCAACCTTATAATAACATCATGCGACAGATTCAAAGTATCTAATCAAAATATACCCATATTTTGTTCCTCAAAAGTTCTGTCCTGTTCCACATATGGTACCTTATGCTGTTTTTGTACAAACATCGCGACTAGATGTGTATCGCTTGGCTGAGGCATTAGGTTATAAGTAAGATTCTGAAGTCTTTAAAATATTCTATTTTCTATCTATAGGTGTGTGGATCACTTCTACATGTAAAATTATTGGTCATGAAAAATGTATTAGGTCTGAACATTGATTAACTTTGATCTGGACCAATATGGGAATTTAAAAGTTAAAAGAATGTATTGTCAATATCTTATTGTTGGCACAGATTGGTAACCTTAAGATTCCATTTGACTTATCTAATTTAAAAAAAAAAATAATTTACTTTGTTGATTGATCGGGAAATTAATTTTTAATTTGATCACATTCCAGTTTTATATAACTAAGTTCGTTGTGTTAACGCCCTATAGAATATTATTCGATTATTCTTGAACAATGTAAAGATCTAAAAATGTATGTTATAATTTCCATGCCTGAGTCAAGCAACACCTAAAATGATTGCATACAGTGATCCAAATGTTTCCATGTATCACCAATCCCCTTGGATTAAGTTAATGACATTTAGATAATATTGTTTCCTAGCCATGGCGGTGACAAGAACATGAAACCAATGAGTTAATACCAAATCTGTGCATTATTTGGTATAGCATTTACTACCACAATAGCATAAAACAAGTTACTACAAACATATTATTGTAAATGTCATAAACTAATACCTTTGGTTATTTATAAGCTAACAGTTAAGACAATCTAAATCAAGGTAGGTAACCAATCTGATATATTTAAGTAAAGAACAATGAATAGTGTAAGGGATCCATTTTAATTGTAGTTGTTGAACTAGATAAAGCCAGATTCGTACAATATACACATGAACACTGCCCTTATATTATATTGTACATAGAACATATGGGACACATTTGCATAGTTAATAAACACATTGTATACATGTAAGGAAATGAGCATTCTATGCTTAAAATAACTCTAAAACTAAGTAAACAATTTAAAAGAAAGAGAAAAAAACATTTAAATATCAGCATTCTAAATCTTCGTTAATCTGTAGGGGTAATCTATTTTCGTATGAATATTCTGTTGGAACTGAATTGATTTTTATTTCTTTATGTTCAATGCTAAAGACATGCCCAAAACGATACCTCATGGGGGTCGTAAACAATGGATTTTTCCGTAAGTTAGATTTCAATTGATAAACAAAATCATATTCAGACAAATCAAATGTGTAGGAAGCAAGAAGGAATACTAGTATAACCACAAAATTAAAGTCTGCAATGATTTTCCTATCACTTGTCATTTGACTTAGTACTTCTCTTCACATTGTCAAGAACTATCTAACTAAAATGAACCAATGAAAATGTTTATGTTACATAATAAGTGCGTTTTAAATTGCTATATTGCAAAGTCCTCTTGCTAAATTAATAAAAATATTAAAAAATACCTTGTGTTTTCAAGTGTTTAAGAAAATAAGCAGATGAAAATTGTAACATGCTACAATGCTAGAACTTTAATACACACTAGTTATTCTATGAAATTGAGTAATTGTGCTAAATAGGTTCAGGATAAGGTATGTTAGGACGAGAATAAAATATAAGAAATACTTTTTATCAATTTTAGTACCAGTTGTTAATAAATTATCCTAAAGAATTCATTACTTGTGATTGCATTGTACCAATTACGCTGATAATTGTTAATGATGACGAGTATCAATCAAAACACTCGCCTCACATATTGTACGTATAAAATGGATTGTTCTTTTTTAAGTGATCTCGTTGATTCATTTTTCTCTATTATCCATGTCCCAATACAAAAATGAATCTGATTAAAAGTCATGTTAATCCCTGTTGGAAGGGATTAGAATATAGGAAATAATTAGCTGGTTACATGTTATTTGTGGCTAATTATTGCTTTTCAATTATCTTGATATTATTTTTATCCCACTAGATTTGTTATTGAAATAGTGTGTAACCAGCTTATTTTGTTAACTACCTTATTTATTGCCTCATACTTTTCATTCAAAATATTTTTGGTTATGACTATTTGTGTTCATTTGTAAAGAAAATACCTTTGTTCTTCTACCTTACTGATTAGAAAATGATAACTTTTGTATCCCTATCTTTTTTTTACAATAATAACAAAAATGAAATGCCATCTTGTTGTATTATTTCATATATTTAACACTCCCTAAAATCAACAAAAAATATAAAATTCTCTATGAGGTAGACTTAATCACATTTTATATTACTAGACTAGCATCACTTAGGTACACATTGATTTGCACAATTCTGGTAAAACATCTCCACACTTTGTAGACACTTTGATATCTACAATATTGTCTGCTCTGGTTGGGCCTATGTTAAGAATAGCAACATTTTTGTTCTCTTCCTTTGCTTGTAGAATTATCCTATAACTTGAGTAGACAGTCAAACTTGATCCTAAAACGAATACGGCGTCGCTTGCGCTCACCTCGCTCCTAACTTGTTCCACTCTTTGTTTAGGAACATTGTCACCAAAAAACACTATGTCTGGTTTTAGGGGACCTTCACATTCAGGACATAAGGGTGTCCTGAACTTGTCAACTTGCTCCTGAAATCAAATTATGGTTGTTTATCATATTTTTCAAACATCTTCATGACTGCACTGTTACTTAGTTAATTGAAACAAATCTGTTTTATACTTTGACAGTGTTGATACAAATTGGACATAAAAACACTGGCCAGCAAAAAAACCGTGCCACCAACCATTTTTCATACAAACATGTCCAATTCTGAGGCCTATAAATGTAAAAGTTTTAGTGCTATGGTAATAATTTAAATATAATAGATGTCAGAAATGATATTTTTTTTAATAAATATGTTAACTATCCCCAGAAATATGCTTAAAACGCAGCAAACATAGGTAGTTTTTTGCATCCCATATAAACTTGAATAAAACAAGAAAAACAGCTTACATTTTCCTCATTTTAAGGAAATTGCCGTATTTCTGAAATCTATTTACATTTAAATTATTGCTATAGCGCTAAAACTTTTACATTTATAGGGCTCAGAACTGGACATGTTTGTATGAAAAATGGTTCGTAGGCCGGTTTATTTGTCCCCGAGTGTAGTTTAATATAAAAACCCATAGTCTTTGATGATGGAAAATTACAAATTGATAAGCTGTATTTATCAATGTAGAAAAGTTAAAGGTCAGAATGATAAAATACAGAAAAAGGATTTTTTGGTGAAATAAATAAGAGGTAAAGTCTTATTTAAGAAGTACCTGTGTCAGTTCCACATCACCATCAGGTCTGATCATAGAGAAAGTGTCCTCCATGAAATGGTTGTTCTTCAACAACTCCTTTTGCAATTCTTCTCTGCCAATTTCATAAGAACAGTTCAAGCATTTGACAATGTAGCCTGTGCCATGAAGTTCTATGATGTTACTGGAACCAGCTTTGTGATGGAGTCTGTCCACATTTTGGGTAACTATTGCAGTAACTTTGCCAGCCTGTAACTAACAACAGTATCAATCAAATAATATGGTGTAACACACAGGGGACCATCCCTTCTTGGGGCCCGGGGCTGAACCTTATGGACCTAACAAAACTCTTATTAATCACCTATTTAAGCTATTGCACTTATACACTATACATCATACTCATAATGCCAATCCAAACATGCTTATGACAGGGGGTGGATATCAGAAGTTGGGGGCTCTGGGCTACAGCCCAAAAAATCCATATAAATGATCCACCACCCCTGGTATAGCATAATGATTTCTTTCAAAAGGCAGTAAGTAATAAGCTATGTATTTGTTACTCTTTTTATAACATTGAGAGTTGTAGTGTTGTCTATTTTTATTTGCGCGAGCACTACACATTTGAAATAAAACTAATTTTACTTATTAAACTCGCGTGTATTGATATTCTCTTACAGCTATTGATAGCTCTCGAAACGTGGGATCTCTAAATAATGTTTAGAATATCAATACACGCGAGTTTAGGTAATCCGTAAAATTAGTTTTTTTTCATTAAGAGTTGTATTGTATAGTTTTAAACATGGTATAACAGCACAATTACTTAATTAAAAAAATATTTGAGTAATATCACCTCTTGTAACTTTGTTATTGTGTAATGTGTAGCATTTGGCTCTATTCTACTGAATCTCGGCCATCCTATAAAATTTCTGGCCCAGTATCTTTGTCGCACTTTAGGATATTTCACAAATTCTTGATATTGGATCGGCTTATGGTTACTGCGTGCATACAGACCTACTTCTTCAGATCTGTAGTCAGGGATACCTGTAAATATTAAAAATATTTTTCATAAAGTGACAACATAATCATTGTTTCTTGTTTCCACATCATCATTGAGAGCATGATTAAGATAACTGTGCTCACCTGATTCTGTAGATATTCCAGCACCAGTAAGAACAACTATTTTGTCATGTTTTAATAAAAAGTCCTTCAATTTTTCAAAATCTTGGTGTTCAGGTGGTTTATGTTTGGGCACATACACAATATGCCTGATAAAGCTATTCAAATGTGGCGTTATAACTCGTTGCAGCATTTTTAGTTGTAATGTAATGCGTAGTAAAATTAATTTAATTAATTATTTGTAAACACGTAAAAGATAAAAATATTTTTCTTCCCAACCAAACCAAACGTCAAAACTATAAATATAAACGTCATTTAGTCGTCACGGTTTTTGAACGTAACTTCAACGTAATACAGGCTCCTCTACACTTTGGTACATAATATTTCGACTTTTGTTAAATTATTGAAGCTTTTAATGATAATTTTATAATATATAAAGTGTTTCACTTTCTGTGGTTTTTTTTCATCACTACTCCAAAGCATTCATTTTTGATAAACTGTTTATACATTTTCCAGAAGACAATCCTTCTCCCGAAGTTTCAAGAACTTTCTTTGTGCTTCATTCCGAGATCGCGCAATTAAAAACTCAAGCTGTCAGTGTTTGTTATTCTCTGTCGCAGTGCTACTTGTGTTGTAAAACAATTTCACTTGAAAGTGTGTCTAAACAGTGTCTTGTGTTATTTGTTTTGTGAATTTGAATAATTCAATTCAATATGGACATATATGGGTACCCAGCGTATCAGTACAGTACGTCAGATGAGCTCGCTAAACAGCTGTTCGCGCAGCAGGCGCTTGCTTCGTCTTCTGGGCAGTTCAATCGTGATATACCCGAGGCTCATGTAATGCCCGCCCCTTCGGGGGCTCCCTGGAACATGCAGGGCCTCCCGTGGGGCCTGACGTCGCCTCCCCAGTTGGTTCAGTTCACTGGACAGGCTTCGCAAATGGAGCAGAAACTATCACCTGTTATTCACTGCAAGAGGAAGAGTCTTGATGTGGAGCCCGTTATGTAAGTAAATCCTTATCATTTACGATTACTAATATTAAAAATTATATGTTATCACACCTGTCCATTCCAAGTCCCTACTTGTTCCCAGATTGTACCAGATAGTGCTTTGTTTTAACCTATAAAATGTATGGACTTCCTATCAAGATGGTTTTGCGAATAATTACTTCAAAAAAGTTTTCATATATGCCTGCCGATTAGATTATAACTAACTAATGTTCATCTGAGTGATCCAAAGTTATTCTTGCTGCAAGCAATAGAAAATTTTAAGGTCTTATTATAATAATTCATCATATTTATTTTTCTTTAGTCCAGCAAAACAACTGATTACGGAAGAAAAAATGGCAGCACACATGAATGGCCTACATATATCGTCAGACTACACTCCACACAAGCTTGCCGCAGACGAGATCATGGATGTGGGCATGGACGGAGCATCAGACTTGAGCGCCAAATTGAGAGGACACAAAATAGTACTCTCGGAGGAGCTGAAGAAGTTGCAAGAGGAACCATTGTTACCGGCAGCACTTATTGAAAGGTAATACATATTTTAAATTGCACCATTTATTTATATTTTTTGAAAATTTTACAGGTAGTTAGTATAAATGTTAATAAAAATTTCAGAGGTCCTACCATGAGTTGGCTTTCGAAAACTTACATACGTTTTTAACCTATCGAGTTGTTTTTTTCATACGGCCAATTTTTAGTTCTTCGCGTAACCACCAGTGGCGCTGTACAAGTTTTTCATAGACATATTTACGTAGGCGATATCGAGTGCGCAAGTTTTAAACTCATGGTAGCCCTACAGTTCAGCCAACTTGCAATTTAACTATAGAATGTTGGTGTTGTCCTGGAATGGAGGATAATAATTGTTTTGATATTGTGGTGTCCGGTTGACTGGCTTGATGACACATTAGATAGTGTCCCTGTCCTTTCCAAGAGTTGTGGGGTTGAACCCCATGTGGGACCAATATTATACCAATAAATTTTGGTATATTTTGTGTGGATGTGTGGACATGGGGAGGCCTATATCCAACAGTGGACAAACCTATTGGCTGATGATGATGATGATGCAATGCATGCAACTCACTTCGTTTTCACTTTTTTTATGTAAGATTTTACATTACACTAAATATTAGTCTTTATGGGTCTACCTACATGCAATATTAGGAGTGGTGAATACATAGCTACTTACTGCCCGATGTTCGACTGGGTTACACCAATCATGGTCGCGAGCGAACTGGCGCCTAATATCCAACAGTGGACAAACCTATTGGCTGATGATGATGATGATGCAATGCATGCAACTCACTTCGTTTTCACTTTTTTTATGTAAGATTTTACATTACACTAAATATTAGTCTTTATGGGTCTACCTACATGCAATATTAGGAGTGGTGAATACATAGCTACTTACTGCCCGATGTTCGACTGGGTTACACCAATCATGGTCGCGAGCGAACTGGCGCCTAATATCGCGTGTTGACCCATAAAAAACTAATATTTATTTATTTATGTCTGTAGTATAGTAAATGTTTGAAAACTTGAAATTGTACAAATTATAATGTTGATTTCTTTTTCTATAGATTAGAAAAACCACAGATGTCACTAGTTGTCTGGAAACCTCGTGAAAACATCATTACCAAACTGAAAGAGATTGAAGAAGAAAAGGAGAAGACAACTGAGCCCCAAATTGAGGAAACGAAACGGAGGAACGGTGTGTTGGTCGCCGAGCCAAGTGGAATGGATGTTGAAATGTGATGTTTAGAGTATTAAAGTACTTAAGATAAGGACTGCTGCCCACTGTTTCATGGAAACAAGACTTTTTCGCTCTAGAGGATTTATGGTCCTTCACAAATGGTGAAAATTCCGATCATTAATATTAGGCCTGGAACATAACCGGTGATGTACACTCTTGTGTGCTCTAATATTGTAAATCCATATGTTAATCATGTTTATACTAAATAAAATATTACAAGAAAATAATCATAATGTTTCTCACTACACCAATTCTCGATTAACATCTGTCTTTTTTATGTAGTCTAAAAGTGTTTGTGTTAACTATGTTAAGGTCGCAGCACACTTATCAACTCGTAAACGGAATGTGAACGTATCAACTCTGACTCACATGAAATGAATGAATGAATGATTAATTTATTACAACTTGACATGCAAAAGTATTTCATGAAAATCTATTTGCTGAATAAATTATTTCATTTTATTTCGAATTTTTGGTATGAAACTAGCCCTAGCCATGAGATCATGCGATACGATGACAATCCCTTTCCGAGTTACGCTACGCCCATTAATTGGATCTTTATTTATATTAGTAATTTTTATTTTAGTGACATTGTGTATGATGGTGTTTCTATTTTTTTCAGTCCAGTGAACCCATGAGTGATTTTTTAAATTATATACTTTTTATTTTATGCCTTGCCATAATCAGTAATTTATTGGTGCTTAGAACAAAATTTTAACTGTTTTTGTTAGTTTTAACTTTATACTGCTTGTTAAAATAAAATATTGATATGTATTTCTCATATAAGATTCTTACATCATGCAATAGTATGTAATCACAAGTCCATTTCTGTAATAATTCAATAAAATATTATGCTATTCATAAATAATAATACAAATAGTGTCAGACAACAGCTGTTTTCAAAAGTTAGGTAACAGTTAATGTAATACTTTGTCACATTGATTTTCGTAAGTATTGTAAGTACTAACTGTCTTATGATATTTTCAAAGTGTCTTTACACCAAAGCCTCTGACCCACGTAGTTTGAAGTTGTATACTTACAAATTTCGCCATGCTTGTTGTAATATTGGTCTTAAGGAATACCTACGCACAAGCTATTGTATTAGTTAGATATTTCAATTTTGATTTTTTTCATTTAATTCATACATTTTAAGGTCTGATTTATGGTGGTAACGCTAGCCATTTTTAAATACCTAATATGAAGTTAACTTGCAAATACAGCTTTAGCTCCATTATATTGACAATGTTTGGCGCACAAGAAAGAAAAATACTTAACTGCAGTTGTTCTGTGCATACTTATATGCGTAGTTTTATTTATGGCAGACTTTGTAATATCTTTATTATGTTAATTATCCTAGCCACATATAAATTATTGCAACATATCTTCCAGAAGTCTGCCGTGGTGGGTGACTTTGGTGTGTAGTCATTGTTACTGGTACCTAATAGTATAGTATAGTCGTACTAACATATAAGTGATTTTCTAGTTATTCTGTAAATATTCTTAGGTAAGCCAGTCGGTGTTTTAAGTTCGAGTTGTATGGCTGATTGATTTTGTAATACTTGACTTAAAATAAAATTGAGCTATGGTAACAAGTTTTTTTTTTACTGTACCCAGGGTAGGAAAGTAAATTGTTGAACCATGTTTCAGAGATTGGCCACGAAAATACGAATATTGCTACTGGATTTCATAAAAAATATATCTTTACGAAAGCCCTAAGTATAAGAAGAGAATTAAGATTTTCAAATTAGGAAAATTATAATTAGTAACAAAGAAAAAAGGAAATAAAATAGATTTCATAGTATCAGAAATATTTATTTATTAACAACAAATCACAAATTATCGAGAATATCGAGTTTTTCACTTTTTAATTCATAAAATACAACAATCTAATTTACAATAAGGTCATCAATGTCATCATTATACATTACTTACTCCATTTAGTGCCTGGCTTACATTTTTTGGATAGGTATACTTTCGCCATCAAATCTTTTTTAATTTTACCATGTTGAAGTTTGTGTGTAAAATACAGGTAAGTAGGTATAAACTTCACATTCACACACAGTGATCAATATCACATTTTTTACATAAATACATTGAATGCATTTTGCTTGAACATAACTCGGTAACATCAACAACTAGCTCTTCTTTTCTTTGTTGCTGACCTTATTTAGTTACGTTCAAGAAACGAAGAAATACCTATATTTTTTTATAATTTTGTGAACTCATAAAAGTAGTAGGTATTATTTCTACATTTTCTGATATTGTACTATAATTTTCACTGTTTACCTAATTCAATAATTTTCTTATCTAAAATAAATAGGCGTACAACCTAAAAACTATAATTTGGGCCGCAATTACAAAATGTTTCAAAAAAATGATTCCGTTGTATAGAATGTCTAACATTAAGATGATTTTACATGTATCACACAAAAGAACATTTTAAATATAAAAGTACATAATATCGTTGACACTTTATCAAAAAGACAGTCTTAAATATTGCAACATTAAATAAATTGTCTTTTATTGCACTTAAAATATAATCTTACCTAAGCACTTAATTACCTATATGTCTTTGAGACTGATAAAGATTAACTATCTAGCTGCCTACAGTACCTAGATCTATATTAGATTCGGATCACAATGTACCATAGGCCCGTGGCCGCAAGAAATTAATATTATCTTAAAATCTATATTTATTTTCTATATCAAACTTAAAGCCCAGATTTATAATACAATTATCATTTATGTGGGCCATGTAACTTTATATCGATTCGAGTTCCTTGCTTATTTTATTTGTTTTATTGTGCAAAAATATCATCCATCGTTTAGATCCAGTATCTTTTCCAGTTTGACACGTACAATATTTAAACCCTTGGAGTAAAAATCAAAATATTTTATTATCACATTATTAATTTAAAAATATCGATTTTAAGAAAGTTTGTCTTTTAAATATGATCACAGGTCAGAAATTACTCAATGTCAATGCCATCACAATTTAAAATAAAAATAAAAGATCGCAATAGGATTACTTGTATAAACACTACAGTTGTTTGATGATGTTGCTTTTTGGTACACTTTAAAGATTTAAAGTGTTGTGTGGGTGGATAGAAGTACCTAACTTGCGAGGACAAGATAGTTATAACTTTGTCAAGGTGACCAGACGCGATTGGCACTTAGGTAATTATCGAATAACGGATATTTCAAAATCCTTTAGAACATGTCATATTCAAATGTAGACACAACGGTCCGGGTTTGTTAAAATTTAACAAGGTAGGTACTTAGGAATCATTAGTGTGCACCGTATTTATAAACTGGTGAACTTGATAAATGTACTATTATCATCCAAGTTCTTTCCAATACCTAAGCCCCAGAATTTGATAGATGACCTGTACCTGTTTTTTAAAGGTCATAAAGTGCCTCAGGGAGCGATGTGCACACAATCTTTCTACTCCACCACACACCAGCATTATTCATAACGTTTTTCTGACGTTCGTATTCGGAAAATCTATAGATACTCCGTCACTTTCCATCACTTAGACTAAGCAAGAGATGAGCTTGGTTTCCGAATTCGAATCCTGACACTTGAATAACGCTGCACACAACTTAGAAAACTGAAAATGTCATGGCGCTTGCAACAGTGCCGAAATATCGGGAGCTCATTAAAACAAAACAACATGGTAGGTAAATATCCCGGACAGTTACAGTTTTCTAATGTGCTTCACACAACTTCTATCGATATAGCACCGGGGTTCTCAAAGTTCCTAGAACATGTTGACCTTCACAGTGGCTGTGTCCAGGTCTCGCTTCATGTTCTCCAGCTGCTCGATGTCCTGGACAGATGTTTCGCATTTCTGGACGACTAGCGAGTGGTAGAAGTGAATCGCGAACGCCACGAACACTATCAGAACTGAAAGAGAGAAAATATATAAGTAAATTAGAACTCATTAACATATAATTTTTTAAGGCATTTTATTTACTATGCTTTTAGGTGGGTACTGCATTGTTGGAGTTAATAACTCGAAATTGTACTATTTCTCAAGCCGTTAAAAGGCGTTTGTACGGAGTTAGTACTATCAAAGTAACCTAATTTATTAGCTAACATTTTTCGATAACCTACAGTCCTAACGGATGTTACTTACTTTAGTAGTTGGTCAAAAAGTTGCCGCTTCTTAAAACTAACCGAATACGAGATTCGTATTGAATTCCTGAATGTAATTGTAGGTACTAAAATTCAGGATGTTCCATTAACATCCTGGATACCGGTATTACCTTCATTCTGTGCCTCATCTTTACCTTAATTGGACCAGTTATATTTTTGTATCCCATAGAACTTGACTGTTTTCATGGAACTCACGCCTTCATAATTCCTTCCAAAAACTAAACCATCGTCATAAATCACGATAATTCTACAGAACACACAAAATTGGAAATGTTTAGTTACCTGGTATGACGATGACGGTGGCAGCGGTGGCCGCGGCGAACGAGTAGTCCCAAAACTTCACCCAGCACAGGATCGCGATCTCCACTAGGAACAGGAATAGACCTGGAGAAAGAAAACATGGTCACATTTTATTAGGAGGTTCTCAATTCGTCGGGATTGTTTTTTTCATATTGCTGAGGTCTTGTAAATTAGACCCTTAAGACCCGTGTCTCAGCAATAAAGCAGTTTTCGACCCTTTATTTTATTTTCTACTAGCTGTGCCAGCGACTTCGTTCGCGTTCCCCCGTTTTTTACACATTTTCCATTGTATCTTTGCTCCTTTCTTTCTTTGCTATCTATCTTTGCTCCCTTAGTCGCAGCGTGATGTTATATAGCCTAAAGCCTTCCTCGATAAATGGTCTATATAACGCAAAAAGATTTTTTCAAATCGAACCAGTAGTTCCTGAGATTAGCGCGTTCAAACAAACAAACAAACAAACAAACTCTTCAGCATTATAATATTAGTATAGATTAGTTGGATGTCTGTGTGTATAGGAATCAGGTACCTAACGAATAACGAACAAAGGTAAAAATAAAAAAAATATATATTTTGTTGTAAAACACGTGAAAAACTCTCCCCTTGTAAACGTTAACGTATTTTTCAAATTTTAGAAAGAAAGAAAATTATTAAGTTTATTTTCATATGTAAAGTACGTCAAACTACTTACCAAGAACAGTGCTGAACGCCCAAGCTAGCTCGATGAACCCCCTCATCCTCTCATGAGGGGAATCCCTGAGCGCTCTCGCCGGCCCCCCCGGCGTCTCCATCTTGCTGACTGCGTCGATATTGGGCAGCAGGTACGTGGATATCATCAGCGCGAAGATGTGCACCGCCACTAGGACCGTTGTGCACACCGCGAACATCACGAACAACCACTCTGGCACGTTGGTCGGCTCGTTGATTTGCAGCTCCACCATCGCTACCATGGCGAAACCTGGAAAGGTTAAGCTGGTGAGGACTTGGACTTGACCATTTCATGTTGCCTAATTGTCGTACTAGAACTAATTTTATTGAAAGTTAAACTAATTTTGTGTCAACTTCATAAATATTGAAGAAAAGAATACAGATAGAACATAGATTTTCCTGAACCCAACGTCAAAAACAGGGGTGAGAATCCGCAAGTAAGGTGATGATGACAAGGCTACTCCAAGCCATCATCGTTAGTCAGTTAGAAAAAAAAACTTGTTATTCTAATGTATTTGTTGGCCTGGCGTACATCTCGTTGTTTTGTCATCACCGGGTCAGGTTATCATCATAACAATCCATTGCAACCATCCAGATATTGAAATGACGATCGGTTCGTTTTTCCAAGTGACAGTGACACATACCTGATAACAGTTCTGAAGTGGTAGCCGTAGCTTTGAGCTTGGCTCTGGACATGTGAAGTCGTCTCCAAGACAACCCGTCGGAGTTGGGCGAGTCCTCGCCATTCCAACCTTGTGACGTCGGCATCGCTAACGCTACTTCGCTCACACTCTGGAAAGTGGAAACTTTTGTTTATCATCACGTAAGGCCATGTCGTGTCTGAGTCAACAAACAATGAGATAACAGAGACGTGGAAAAATACAGCCAGTATAGATTCTATTGGGTTTTTCATTTAGACATTTATGGCAGGCTATAAATTATAAGGATGGTAAAGATCGTAGTTATCTTCGCTTTCATTTCGAGAAATGTCGGTTGTTAATTTATTGCATGGCGATAACCTATACGTACCACGAGTAATTAGTGGATACCTAAGTAGTAAGTATAGATCACCAAGGCAACATTTACCTTTCATCACCAAAAGGTCAGGCCAATTTTCCAGCATCCAATATCTCGTAGCAAGTCTCATTTAGTCACATGTTAGCTGTAACTGGTGCAGTAACCATCCAATCATCATCCTGGTAGTTGTAGTTACCTTGATAGACTGGTTACATTGGCACGGGGCCTGCAGGTACCCGGGGCTCAGCAGCACGGTGGAGGCGGCGGAGCGGCTGGATACCATGCCGTTGGGCGTCGCACACCCGTTGGGACTGCCGCCGCTCTTCGTCGGCGCGTAGTCCAAACTGTAGGGGGGCGTTATTGAGATCGTCGGGCTGTCTGTCACGTTCACTTTGAATCTGGAAGGAAGGTGTTCAACTTAATAATGGTTTTCAACGATCTTTAGCGGCCAATCTCCATGGCTTATTATAGTGCAAGTGTGAGCACAAACACAAATGTTTTCCATCGAAGTTGTGCGACCACGAGATTAATATGGCTAATATTAAATTCATTCCAATGAAGAATAATTTCTAAATCAGAATTTTTATGTTCTAAGGTTTTCAAGAACCTGCTAATACATACCTCAGTAGCTATCGGTGTGTCCAAAATTTGCTTTTTTCCACCACACTTTTCACAACATTAACTTAATCAGACTACAATATTTATATTTTAATTAAACCGTAATAAGACCTTTATTTGTGTTATTTGTTACCTATGTTTGCACTTTATACTTTCAATTTCAAACAAAATCACACTTATCTAATTATTATTATTTTATGATCGAGATAATAATTAAAATAAAAAACGAACTAAATTTGACACTGCAATCGTATTTAATCGTTCTAGACTAACTTCGACTTCGGAGTTCGGTTGACGTTTGATACTTAATAAAATTTTATTCTACCGTCTTCCAGTATGTGACAGATGATACGAAGTTACCAAGTATTTGTTTAAGGTTTTATTTAGTTTTCCCTGTGTGTTTATTTATTTTTCAAATATGGTGATTGTAATATTTAAATTCTTCTGTCAAAACAAAGATAAATGATTTTATCAACCTACAGTAGTTTGCTACGAAAACTTGACCTTGATTAAAACTTAGCGATCCTTGTAATTACCACTGGATTAGTCAGAATGCTAAAGCTTATGTAATGCAAAAATACCCAACATTATAATTTTAAGTAACTTTTTATCTGAGAGTTTATCAGATGCTGAACGTTATAAAAAACTGACCAATCCGTATGCTATTTTTAGAGACAAAGATTTGTTCCAATGATTATGTGGCTTGGAGTAGCCTCGTCATTATCATTACATTATGTGAAGAAAACATGGATACTACTAACAACCTAGTTTTTATTGGGAACATCAACTTCATTAAGTACTACTTTGATTATAGTGATTCTGTGTAGGTAATCAAGTTCTTAGATACCAGGACTGGATATGGAAGATTCGCTTGATATAGGTTCAAAAACATAGGGTAACAGATTCCAAAGAAGTTGGGGTTAAGGTTGCTATGATTACCATTCGCAGAAGACGTGCTTACGTAGCCTCAAGACGCAGATTCTATATGCACTGGCTATCGGCCAATATTATGGCCAATTTTGATTTATTACGCATGCTGACCTTACTTGTCTAAGACTTATCTGACCTACTGGTGTAGTTTACTGGTGTTGACTCGGAGTCGTGTAAGGGTTGGTGATGATATGCCAAGATTTAGACTTTCGCGGTTCATTACACTAAATATTAGTCTTTATGGGTGGGTCTACACGCGTTATTAGGAGTAGCAAATTACATAGCTACTAGCCAGTTCGCTCGCGACCATGATTGGTGTAACCCAGTCGAAACGTCGGGCAGTAAGTAGCTATGTAATTTGCTACTCCGAATAACGCGTGTAGACCCATAAAGACTAATATTTACTTTGGGACGTATTCAATAGTATCCTAGCTTCATTCATGTCTTGAGGATGGTTCACATATTATGGCGATTCAAGTGTGGTCAGTTGAATGGCTTTTGTAACTGCATCTCAAATAGCTTCTACGCGAATTGTCTTGATCTATATCTTAGCATGTGGTAATAGTTACTTAGAGTGGTAGCTGGGCGGCAAATCCGTCGACCTGTTGGATGTCTATAATAATTGGCGGATGGCTATTGTTTATTCTATTATTCTTACTAATTTCTATGTTGATAGAAATTAGTAGCCCGGTGGCTCTATCAACAGCTGGCAAGCATTTCTGTTATAGCATACCTAGTAGGCTGTAAATATTCCTTGTCTAGATACGTTGGACCGTTGGCAAACAGGCAATGCTTACTTGGGATGACTTTCATGGCTGTCGTAGTTAGGCCGCTTGACGAACGTCAACTAAAGTCCTATCCGCTGACTATCGCAGTCCCGTGGCCAAACTCCTAAGTGGGCAGTTAGTCCTGTAGCCAAGGACATCAGACTCAAAAGCTCCAGGCTCCAAGGTTGAGTGTTCTGCTGTCCCGTTCGTTATCTATACACATTTTACGGATGGCAATGCTTACTTGGGATGGCTGTCATAGCTGGGCGGCTTGACGAACAGTGGGTAGGAGTCGCTCAGGCCTGCGGCCAGGCTCTTGGGCCTGGAGTCGTGCCGCCGCGGCCGCCGCTCGAACAGATGGTCGGAGGTGTGGTACCTCTGCAGGGAGCGAGGCTTGCCCTTCCCGCTGGGCGGGGTCTGGGTGCACTGGTCCCGCGCAGCCGCCTCTTCTACGCTCGTCACGAAGCTGGCTTCGGAAATCTGTGGAGAAATTTAAACGTTAACAAGGAAGTTCGAACTGCAACCAATAGATGGCGCTTACAGGTGGTCTCTATACTAATACTAACATTAGTATGTAAACCTCCAACCTGCTATCAACGTATTCAATTCCTCCCGTAACCAAGATGATACGTTGTACCATTTTTCCTGAAATATCACCAAAGTCTAAACTGACTGAAGTCATAAATCAATCACGCAAATGTGGACAATTTACCTAGAGCATGCTTGTCTATGTGGTGATTCAACGTTAGTATATGATACCTACGAATCACGAGAGAAAATACCACTGAGCAAGTAAAAGCAAACCACTTTGTACTTGTTCCCTGGAAAACGCTGACAACGAGGCGTGTTTTGCCGTTAACCAACATTTTTCTTAAACGGTGACTTGACAAATAATAATATAATTACTTGAACGGATTTTAATTACGTGCAATGGCCACAGACAATTTTCTCATCACGTCACGACATGTCATTATTTCGCGCGCTTCTTTGCAGTCATCCATCTTGGCGTTGTTAAAATGGCCGCTTTTCCACACATGTCATTCGCTTTGCGATTATTACATGGTGTATGAGTGGTGGCTCATTTAGCATCGGTTACTATCTGCTACCGTAATCAGCGAAATTACTGTTTCGATGCCGTTTCCCACACTGGCTGGCAAGTCATTGTCATGGCTCTTTTTCATGTTCGACGAGATAATCATGGTCAAACAAAAACCATCAATTTGCAAATAACTATTGGGTTTTAGATAGTTTGAGTGGCATTGCCGGATTTGGGTTGTGCTGTTTTGAAGCCATATAGCTTTATTAAAAAAAAACGTTAAGTGAATTATTTCGAATTTTATACAGATAAAAAAAAGGTTACCTACAAACGGAAGCGCTCAAGGAATTAACCGAAGGTAGAGGGCAACAACGGCAGATTTAGTTTTTTTGACAGAGTTAAAGATTTTTATGTGTATCTTAAACTGTTTACCTACTGTTTCTTGTTAGATAGGAGTTCGAAACTGCTTGAAATAGCGGTGAAATTCGGCGTGTTTATGTGGTAATTTATTTCCAGATTCCAAATAGCATTTCCCTTGCATCATTAATAAGCTTGTCGATATAATCACATCTATCGGACACACCATTATATTTCCTATATTTATATATTAAAGTTTATGGCATATGAGTAAATACTAAGTATGTAAGTATGAGTCTAAGTATGTCTAAGCGCGGTTGCTGTAAGTTACCAAATTGTGTTTTGATTCTTTATATCTATTTTAACGTCATTAGACCGAAGATTTGATGAATCTGTTACGCTTCTTGCCCAAAATGTCATATAATGACACATACTCACATATTTATGACAATATGATTTGCGCAGATTGTCATAAATGTTGACTATAAAAAAAGTAAATATGTGGAATACATAAAATACAAACAATTATAATGATCATCATTATCAGCATCATATGTCCCCACCGAGGGACACGAGCCTACCCTAAACTATGATGACTAGTGACTAGAATAATAACAATATCCATAACAAATAAAGGTCGGCCTGAATTATTAAAGTTACTCACCAATGACTAAGTGATTATAGTCACTGACTCTAAAATTGTTCTAAATTGTTACTATGCATTGTAAATGACAATTAACATCAGTATTTCGTAATGCAACACAACACTAGGCACAAACGTTTTTCTTCGGCGGCGTTTTCCAAAGAACTATACCTACTAACTAACTAAAATATTTGGAGTCTAATGATATTAACACTTCCATGTCAGACACTATGCTTGTAAATCAAATCTTTGTTTTCTGTGACGTATGTTTTAAGGTATGACGTAATATTTTTGTAATGAGGATCCGAAAACTTGATTTAGTAAGAAATTCAAGTCGCTACATTAGGAAAAATCGCTCGGGTTACACAAAAATGTTGCTTTCTAGTAAGTAAATTACAATTTAATTTTTCAATTGTCCAATTCCTATTGAATTTGGTTATCTACTAATTTAACTACCAATAAATAAATGAATACAAAATCTTTATCGTCACAATTTTCTGCTTATCATGTCATTTTCATTCACGACATGGATTTCTCAAGAAGTAATGAGATATTCTATAAGCTATTGTTTAATTAAATAAGTGCACTGTTTCTCCTTTAAAATAATTGGCTATAATGAAAACTGTTCAGAATTACTTGTGACAGTTTACAGCTTGCATCAGAGTATCATTTAAGGAGGTCATATCTCCATATGTTCCCGCTGTGTTGACCTCAAACATCACTTATTTTATGTGTTCCATTTTAATGTCCTGGGCCTTGTATAATTCGGTAAGCCATTGAGCTTCTTCACAGTCAATATAATATTCTTCTTTATGAATAAGCGTACAATTATGGTCAGACAGGTATTGGTTCTTTTTGACTTTTTTCTTTTTGGGAAAAAGCCTTATAATTATAATTTTTAATGCTGAACATAAAAAAAATATTAAGTTCGTATGATTCTGAATTGAATAAAACATACTTTAATTTTACCATAATCCATGTGGTCGACTGGCGGGAAGTGGCGCAGGACCGGCCTAAGTGGAGGAGCTTATTATCGGAGGCCAAGACTAATTTTGAGTCGCTGCGCCAACCCAGTTAGTTTTAAGTTACAGTATTTTTCAGAATCACGCATTTTACGTTTGACAAACGAAAATAATTTTATTGCACACTTTTTTCATTTTATTGCGGCGTCATTAGAAAAAATATTAAAATAAATATTTTTATACTTTTAAATGACAAACAGTATCGTTTAGTTTCATTTAATGTACCTAATAGAACATTTAAAAAAATACCTATGCAGTTCGTATACGTAGAATGGAACTTACTACATTCCAACGTAATATGCGTGATTCAGAACACAATGAAGTGTCACAGGGATCATCTTAGCTGAAAAAGACTATAGTATACTTAAATTTTAGGATATGAACTAACGTTCAGTTTTGGTCTTTGATAGGAAGACGAATCGTACCATTAAACCCTACCACTCATTCAAGTCATACAATTTACTGAATATGTGTTAAATTATTATTGAACCTAATAAAACAGTATTTTCCGACCGCAAGAATGATTTACCTATGGCTATACATAATCATAGGCAATGCATTACAACTTTATCTGTTGTATTGATCTCTAGATGAGCTTATGCATTTCTATAAATAGGCGGTTAGGAAAATCGACAGGTAGATAATATGAAGTTATACATATTATTTTGAATTCATATTGCGGCTTTTATTAAAACATTATAGTATGAATGTGTGTTATTTAATATGTTGAATATTTTATAATTTCAATTTTCATTATTATTTTCCGGTAATTAAAATAAAAAAAAACCGATGGCCGAGTGGTTAAGGTCTTTGCTTGCCATGCGAGAGGTCGCCATTTCGAGCCCCGCCAGGTATGAATGTGTTTTTCAAATTTGAAATTCATATGTACCATCTTTCGACGATTTAACGGTGAAGGAAAACATCGTGAGGAAACCTGCATACCTACGAAGAAATTCTAAGGTTGTGTAGTCGACCAACCCGCACTTGGCCAGGGTGGTCGACTAAGGCCTTATCGCCCTAGTTTAGGGTTGGCCCGTGCCCCAGCAGTGGGGGTGTATGGGCTGATGATGAAGTAAAATAAAACAATGTAAATTACATTTTTTAAAGTTTACGTAAGCAAGTCGTTAGTAGGTTTTACGCTTTAACATATATTTTTTTTAATGAAGTGTTGAAGTTTACTTTAATAAATCGTTTCGATATTTGTGATATTAGGCTCTAGGATACGACCAAATATGGTTGATGAAGTCGATCCTTGCACTTTGACCTACAAAACCGATTAAGTCTAGAACTTTTTTCTGTTCCGTGGATGCAGTGGTATGATGATTTTATTATTAGGTAGGTAGTACAAAATATTTACCATAATTTGTAATATGTATGTATTTTAATTTTTTAAACCACACAAGATGCCGTTTTGCATATGTTATGTCTACAGATAGTTAAGATAAGTAAAGCTAAAGATACCAAAAAATGTTAAAAATTATTTAATATAAAAACTATTATATAGATTAAAGGTAAAAATACTTTGATTGTGGAAATTTAGTCAAATTTTTAGCTGTATCTACCTCCTAGTTAAAAAAAAATTTGGGTTACTCAATATCCATAAACATCTCTGAATGAAATGAAATGTCATTAATTTTGAGCTTTCGTATCGTATTGTTATCACCAACCATCTGTTCTAATTGTAGCTATCAAGACTATTTTGTTTACCTTTGCTAAGACTTAAACAAATGTGAATCTTGATAAATGCTACTCTAAACGGAATTGTAGGACAGTAGGTACAAAGCAAATGTCTCGGGTGTATACAGACATAAAGTCATCATTCAAACAATTTGCTATGGACACAGTAGATTAAATTTGCAGTAGGAATCTAACTAAATACTCACTTGTGTCTATTATCTTAGTGAAACAAATGATAATGAAATTGGATCTAGATTTGAAACTTGTGCAACATAGCTCTTCGAGCAACTTTTGGTCCAGTAGTTAAAAAGGAAACTTGAAATTGCTTTAAATAGACCGATATTGGATTATAATCTTTCTTCTTTAAGTATTAAGTCTGCCTACTTGCCTCCTAATCTTTCTTAACCACGTCTAAGTAAGTAGACAGAAGAAATTCTTAGAAAATATGCCCTAAAGGAAAACGAGGAAAAGCCGTCACTGCTCTAAAATGCTCTGTGGCGCAAGTTATTTAGATTCCGGCTCTCAACGCGAAAGATCGTCGCGTTCCTCAACGTTATTTATTTGATAACACGTCTTATTGTGTGACAATCATTCAAATCTCAAGTTTTTACAACTACGTCGTTTAGCTCGGTGTTTATTTGGTCGTTAACCGAATAGACGTAGGTGAGTGCAATAATGCCGCACCTACATCATCGGACGACGTTTATAAATGGTCTTATTACTGTATTGTTTGGTTTAAGCATGTGAAGAGTCATATTATGATTTAAGACTTTCGCGTTCCATCACATTTACTACGGGTTTACACGCGATAAAAACAGTAGCAAATACATAGCTGCTTGACGCTCGTACGCGACCATGTCGAAATGTATCAAATATTATTAAAAGTTTTAATCAATCAAGTTAGATTTTTTCAGGCATGCCATTTATCAACAGATAGAGACACGAAAAAGTAAGCCAACTTTTTAAGATGATAAGGCAATAAAACATGCTTAAAAAACCATTATTTCAGCCATTTATTCATACAAACAGTTTATTATTCTTTACATTTTCAAGCTTAAGGGCATCCTGGCATCGGCCAGTATTATTCAGCTTTTTTCAGGGGCAACTAAGTTTTCCTTGTAGCGTCCATGTTTAACCAGTTACTACTGAATATGCAGTATTTGTAATTAGTCTGGATAAAGCACGGGATAAATCTAGTTCTGAATAAATTAACGCGTCTCGGTAGAACTGGACTTCGTAGGAATTCTCTGTTTGTTTCAAGTACTAATTACTATCTATCCTATTAACTGCGTCCATATTGATGGCAGGCGCTACGTAGAGACTAAGTTGTCCCGGTTTGGGATACATTTGATTGGCGTTTTTCTTTTTATAAATTGCTCTGCCTGGAATTTGTAAGGTAAGCTGGTGGTGGAATACCTTCAAGGGGGCTCCTACCACAACAGACCAAGGAGGCAGCCATTCTGCTTACCAACTTTTTTCAAGCTATAAACTATCCATGTATCTAACAGTATATAACCATTAACCATATTAACGATTCACCATGAAAATGGCATAAATAAATGCATTTATTCTAAACATCCACGGTTTGCCTTGCTTAAGGTTGCAATTGATTGGTTTAGCCATCGGAGGAATATTTAAATGTGCAAGTGAATCGGACTACTTCCTGAAGACGAAACGCATGCGCAGCTATTATTAGTTACATTTGCAATATTCTCAATTATCATTGAAGGAAAATGATCTGCTTCCTTTAATCTACTGATTTATCTGTTTTAATAATTGTCTCAAAGTTTTTTTAGCTTGACGTTAGATTCTTTTTTATTTAATACTTTACACGCACAGCCTATAACTTGCGAATACCGCTCAAGTAATAAATTATACTGACATGTAACGGTCATGTCAATCAAGAATAGAGGAGGAGTTACAACGACTGCCATTAATTTGACCTAGTAAGATGAGGTCGTTGGCCTATACAAGTAAAAGCTCCCACTCTTTAGAAACATTTAATAAAAAAAATAGAATAACTGAGCTTTACGGATATGATTTACAATAGAATTATAGGACATATTATTATCTTGGGACAACATCAATACATAGTATAAAACAAAGTCGCTTTCGCTGTATGTCCGTATGTATGCTTAGAACTTTAAAACTTCGCAACGGATTTTGATGCGGTTTTTTTAATAGATTGAGTGATTCTTAAGGAAGGTTTGTATGTAAAATTTACCCGAAGCGAAGCGAGGGCGGGTCACTAGTGGGATATAATTTTAAAAATCTGCTGGTATGGCTAAAACTAGTGGATTTTGATATTATGAATTTAAATAAAACCGTTTAAAAACATAAATTTTTGGCATTTGAATAAAATAATGTAATGGTTGAGATCTTATTGTAAATATGGTAGGTATGTAATGATTTTATTTTTAAAAAATACTGGTTGATCAAATGCCCCGTGGGTAGTTACGCATATCTAAAAGGTTAATTTAATAAGTAAGTTGATGAAACATGATTTAATATGTTTTTTAATCATTTTTGAAATATTATCTGTACTTATGTTAGATATATTTTTTTTAATTTTCAGACGTTTGTCAAGACAAGTTTAAAAATGATATATTTTGTCAATAAAATTCATCTTAATAGATATTAACTAAGTGTGCAATAAATAACAATTAATACTTTAATACCATCATACATACCTCTTTCATTTTAATACCTAAAGAGGTATATTTTTTTGGTTTCGAATTCGGTCGTTATAGAATTATAAAAAATCATCCATTTAATTTTTCACAACATCACATCACCCACACAACATAAAACCTCATAGCACTCAATGATTTTGCCGAACTTTTTTAAAAACCAAAGGCAATTTCCGCGCGAGTTATTGGCGGGAAAAGTTCATGTAACGGCGGACATGTTCCCGCCGCGAAGGAAAATTGCGACTGATGCCAACTTACGGAGCCACGGTTTTAAAAGTATCGTGCCGTTTTGCGTTGATTGCGGTAAATCGCTGCAATCATTCCGCGATCGTCATAGCGTAAGCTGCTCATAAGCGGTTCAGAAATCGATTAGTGTTTTTAACTCGCAGTTTGGTTAGGCGGACGGACATTTTTTGTTGTTTAAAAAATGAACGGTCAAAGGTATCATTTTGGACTTTGCTTTTTTTGCATAAGCTTAATGAAGGCTCAAAGATATAGTTTTTGTTTATACGAAGCATCTGAGTTTGGTCGAGCTTTTAAATTTTGTAAAGGTATTCCAATGCACAAAGTATGTCAATCTATATTGCTTATACATTATTTATAATATATAAGAATTAAAATACTAATCAAATATCACCTTCATATCTAATCAATGCAATTTTCCTCCAATCTAAGTAGTAAAGAAATTTACATTTTCGCGAACTGCATTTGGGTAAAGAACCGTTAACAGGTTTTGCTAATCTACTTATCTCCCACCATTTAGGGCAAAATTTAAATTTGTTACAAGCATTATCCTGCTAGCGGATAATATAACCATTGGAAAATCCTCGCCTCGAATTGTACACCAAAAATTTTCCCCATTCACACCTATCATAAAAATAAGCTACTTATAAGCTCGAACGTTAAGCACAATGTTTATTAAATACGAGATCAAAATGTATTCCTAGAACTGGTAGTACCATATATTATAATTGATTTCTTAGAAATCGTTTTTCTAAGAAACGAATACAAATTTGTTTCGGTATGTATATCTGATTGGGCTTAAAGCTCACAGCGAGGCAAGTCCAGAGTACAAAGGTTATGACGTCATAGTTCGTTATTTTATTACCTTGTTATACAACTATATAGAAATAATAGTTACGCTGAATGTTTTACTACCCTTTGTGAATTGTAATAACTAATAAATATAAGTCAGATTATTACTATGCGGTTGAACATGCATAATATGAAGTAATGTGGTTATCGACAGCGACAAAACGTGTGATTTCACAAATATATGTCACCTATTGTCATCGGTTGGATGAATCATATTTTGCTGTGTTAATTATAGGTTAAGAGTGCATTTTCTTGTCACTAAGACGCTACAAGAAAATGCTCTCTTAACGCATCAACAATATCACGACATAATCTAAAACAAAGCCGGTTTCTCTGATCCCTATGTATGCTTAAATCTTAAAAACTATGCAACGGATTTTGATGCGGTTTTTTTAATAGATAGAGGGATTCAAGAAGAAGATTTTTAAATTGTGAAATTATTTCGAATCGAGGTCACTACTAGTATACATACATATAATACAAATGTAACGGATCGCTGTCTGTAGATGGATGATATAGAAAATATTATTGCAGACCTTTATCAACGAAATTCTACCCCAAAGTATGATTTTGTATCTATTTGTTTGTTTTTCTATGCGTTTGTGCGCGTCAATCTTAGGAACGGCTCATCTGATCAAGAAGTGATTTTAACTAATCATCAGAATATTAAGTAGATATTCCGCAAAAGGGTACGTAATGTGAGCAGATTTTATGTCAAAAATATAATTTCTATAACGTTTGATACTTACTTATCTACAATATCAGTAAAACACTTTGTTTTGCATTTTTCATGAAGACTCTTAGTTTCCTATTTGTAGAGTAAGCAAGTAGTTATATTATTTTATTACAGGAAGTAATCTCAACATAGCAATCTAAATTGTGATAAAGAGGAAAATTATGTTTGTTATTTTAGTCAAGGATTGTCTCAAGTTGGACATGATTTTATTATCAGATCATCCATATTGCAAACCCACGAAATAACATAAATAATGACGTTTTAAAATAAATATTTTTATTGCGAGTATTGGTCTATCTACTATGTACTTATGTACTTATTTTAACGTTTATTCACTCGGAACGTCGGGTCTCTAAATAGGTAATATGTTTGGAATAACAATACACGCGAGTTTAATCCGTAATATTAGTTTTATTTCAAATTTGTACCTGTTCGCGAAATAATAGACGATATATACATTTTTCTATATTTTTTATTTTTTTTATTCTCCGTTCATTTTTTTTATAATCAGTGCTCTCCTGAACGCAAAAACAATTTTTTGGTTTGCTATCTAAGTTATTCATCAAAATAAATATAAATTGTAAATACATTTTTGACTTATATTTAAAAGTAAATAAGCATCATTTACGTACCTTACTATGTATATGAAGTTGATAGAACAGTATTGTCTGGAAGATTATATCAATAATAATGGATTGTAATTTTTTTTATTAATTGAATTCTACGCAAAAGTACTTAATATCCGAAGATCATTTATTATTATCTTATACCGTGTGAAATGAAGGTAAATTGTTGATATCTTTTAAAATAACCAATGAAAATACCGAAAATAAATAAATTACTTTTAAGATGCCTATTTCATATAAGTCAAATACAAAGTCATCGTAGTCATTTTAGATTTTAGCAACTGCTTAATCTATGCATAAAAACTAGATGGTTTTTCATACAAAAACCATTTAAACTACAAAAACGTAACGTTTAATTAGCATACAATATAAGTTTCATAGAATAATTAGTATTGCTTTTGTTAAGTAGGAATTTAAGATACATGTAGAGTATAACAGCTTTTCAATGCAAACGCGGAGGAAACAAGGAAAACCTAAAGCTTTGAGAGTCAAAACTTGTCTCATAAAGTCCCAAAAAGCGTGTCGTTTGTAAAAATAAATTTTATTAGGATTTTTAATGCGGCACTTTTGTCTTCCTTGTACTCTATCACTTCCTTCTACCGAAGAAAAAGATAGAGACAGCTACAATCGTTGATATAGTAGTTAGTGAGATGTACTTACAAACATAGTATTTTTATTCAAAGGAAAATTGTACCCGAATGATGAAATATTTTAGTTATTTATTACTAGCTTTCCGCCCGCGACTTTGTCCGCGTAGAGACGTTTAACGGGTAAAACATTACTTCCTTATAGCGCAGTCCGTTAAAAAGTAGCCTAACCTTTCCTAGGTTCTGGACTATATCTGTACCAAATTTCATTTAAACCGGTCCAGTAAGTTCTCTATGCGTGAAAGCGTGACAGACATACAGACAGACAGTCAGACAGAGTTACTTTCGGATTTATAATAATAGTAAGGATACACGTTTAGTGCACAAAGGTTAATAAACATTTAATTGCAACTTAAAGTAAATACCCTCTCCTTTAAAGCCTTTAAAGTTCAATGACCCTGACTTGTCGCGGTTCATGATAAAGAGCCCTTTAAAGTAACTACTTACGTCGAGAATGAGATATTGCCTTATTGGCTACTGAAGGGATTCCCTGCAATTTTTATGTGACGTCATGAAGATGTCAGACGCTTTATGAATGCAGAAATGGTCTTCCTGCTTCAAGTTTTTAACGGAGCTTTTGTGCATGGTGGCTGGTGGAAAATTTGACAAATAGCGGACTTTCTGAGGTCATTTCACGGTCCTGAATTTTTTAGTTGATTAGGTACTATGACATTTTTTTTTGTGTTTAGACATTCTTGCGAGTCTGTTTTTCATATTGGCCCATGTGTTGGTATAAGAGTGAAAAGTTATATGGCATCAAAATTTTCATGGTTGGGGTCACTCCAAACGTTGGTTACGTTTGGAGTCAAACTAAACATAAATTGGATTATTAACTATTTCTGGGGAGTAAGTTATGTTATTAGTACGAGTACTGTGCCGATTACATTTGATTTTGCCGTCAACTCGAAAAAAAAATAGTTTAGGTAAATTGTTAAATAAAAAAGGATTTCAAATTAAACCGAAAATATTCATAAACCTTAGTAAGTAAATATGTTCATATGAGTTAACCGAGGTATGCGTTAGGTAGTGTAGTTAACTACTAAGCTCTAGCAAATAAGTAAGCTCAGATTTAAGCTTAAAGTTCTATGTCTAAGATGGTCAGGTGAGATTTTTTGATTTATAATGTCAAAATCAAAGAATCTTATTCTCTGTTAATTTCACGCATGTTGTATTTTGTTGTTTTTTCTTCGTCATTGTATTAAAGGCCAAGGTCAGAAAATATAATACAAACATTTGTTTATACAATGTTATTGTTGATTGCTATGCATGAAAGTTCATTTCAATACCATTTTCCTAATTGGGTTTGAATAGGTACATATAATGCAATTAATTGATTCGTTACACTAAAATAACCATTACACAAATTATATGGAGTATTAGGTATTTATATATAGAGTGACATAATACGTATGTAGTACCTATGTATGTTCATACAATGTCAGGGGTAAGAGCCATTCGCTCACCCGCAAGTCCGGTGATGATGACAAGGCTTCTCCAAACCATCATCGTACTGTCAGTTAGAAAAAAAGTAAAATGTCTAGTATAATAATGTAATAGTAATGAGATAGGTATCGAAGTTGATTGAAAACATTTATTTCAATTGACTGCCTTATTTTGACGATTAATAGGCTTTTACTCAGAATATATAAGAAGGCTCTTATTCAAAATTTGTTTGCGAGTCTTGTAATTAGGTAAAATAAATAAATAAATATTACACAACATCACATACCTACATTGATCTGATCCCGTGGTAAGTAGCTTTTAAGCACTTGTGTTACGGGTATCAGAATCAACAGTGGATACTCAAATATACTTAAATATATTTAATAAAACACCCAGACACGGAACAAATACCGATGTTCGTCACACAAATATTTGTCCCGAGTGGGAATCGAACCCACGACTCTTGGAACCGTAGGTAGTAAACCTGGGTCACTAGCCACTGTTCCACCGAGCCAGTCAAAGGAAAAAGTACCTAAGCATTAAGTAAATATAAATTCACACAAACAATAGTTGTTCTGAAATATGATGCTCGTGGAATACCAAGGAAATTATCACTGTGTTTATTAAACATGTGAGTCATATTGTGACACTTAGACAGTACTTGTTTAGAGATAAAATAGGTGGTCTAGTGTGCGTCGGATGAACTCGCATACTTAGGATTCCAAATGAACATGTTTAATGTATAAGATTAAATAAATAAATATTACACCAGATCACGAACATTGATCTGATACCGTGGTTAAGCACTTGTTTTACAGATCAGAAACAATAATAGATACACAAATATACTTAAATAGATTTAATAACACACCCAGACACGGAACAAACACCGATATTCGTCACACATATATTTGTCCCGGGTGGGAATCAAACCCGGTTACTAATCACTATTCCACCGAGCCAGTGAATTCATCAAGATCACATTAGTCTAATTTAAACAAGTTTGTTTGTTTGAACGCGCTAATCTCAGGAATTAAGGGATTTAATTCTAAAATTCTGGTTTATGCTATACTAGCATTCTGCCCGCGACTTCGTCCGCGTAGAGACGTTAATGGGTATAACATTACTTCCTTATAGCGCAGTCGGTTAAAATAACCTTATAAAGTAGCCTATAACCTTTCCTAGGCTAGGATTATATCTGTACCAAATTTCATTTAAATCGTAACAGATAGACAGACAGACAGAGTTACTTTCGGATTTATAATATCAGTAAGGATAATAATATAAATGTGTAAAAAACGGGGAAAATGTGGACGAAGTCGCTGGCACAGCTAGTAAGTAATAAAAAGTATTCCCACTCACGTGAACCACTGTCCAAACGATTTTCTTTTTTTGTCACAACTTTTCTACTACTTCACTTGGCGACTGCGTGCAAACTGCGTTGTTTATAAAACTAAAGGCAATTAGTCCTAATACACCGTGCAGCATCGCTACGGTTATATCAGGGCATGCAAAAGATTTGAGGCGAGATGACCTACTGGTATACATTAACTACGCCATTTAATAATGTATCGATTTTTTTTTTCAGTCAAGACGTTAATATTTTGATAATGCCAATTGTGTGGAAGCTTTGAATTTGGGACCTCAGATGGATGGATCGAAATCATCAATTTTGTAACAATTTTTTCAGTATTCGGCTGTTTTCTTAGTTCATCCAATTTAAACTTAACGCAAGGAAAGTAGGACACGATGTAATAATACTATTGGAACTTGTATCATGATATCAATAAAATCAAACAGCAGACATCGTTCTGATGACATTTTACTCTGTCATACACTTCATCATCACCATAATCTTCAGTCCATCCCGGTCCACTGCTGCACATAGGCGTCCCCAAATGCACGCCACTGTATTTCTTCGGCCACACTTACTGCAGTATAAAGGTAATGTAATTTTCACCAACCCTACGTTAGTAATTCGACTGTATAACTAGATGTCACGCTTAAAAGACCGTGCAAATATTTGAACGTTCCACGAGAGATAGCATTGTTCTGGCCAGGCATTATGTTTACCTAGCGTTGATACCGAAAATTGGGTTTTTGAAAAACAATCCGTGCTCACTGAATTTTAAGTAGAGTCCATGTTAAAGCATGAAGGCCTTAAGTATAAGTTGGTTATAAATCCTTAGAGGCCGCGTAAAAGAGCATAAATATACCCTTCGTTTTGGTCAAAATTATCGATTATTTATTACTTAGCACCTGTAGCGGTACCATGAGTTGCCTATCGAAAACTTACGTACGTTAAAAACCTATCGAGTTGTTTTTTTCATACGACCGATTTTAGTTCTTAGCGTGTCCACCAGAGGCGCTGTACAAAATTTTCATAGACATATTTACATAGAGTCCGTAACTTTTAAACTCATGGTAGCGCTACAGTTCAGTTATTTTTTTTTTTAAATGAAAGATTTTCAGAGTGACCACACTCCACCCGATGGTAAGCGGTCGTGAGGTCCATATATAAGGTCGACAGGCACAATAGACCCTATTGCTGATTAAGTAATTTAGAAAACTGTGAGATGTCTGCATTAAATAATGTATGTAAAAATCATATTAAGTTTGACCCTAGTCAAACTTAATATGATTACTTGTCCTGCGTTATTTCCTATTGTGTCTTGCAATGTAATTCTGGGTTTTAGGTCATTATTATCATTAAGTAGGTACTATGAGGACATCATTTTGTCTGTCGCAGTGCAGACATCAGAGATCAACAAATTTTTTTTTTCCTGGCTCGGTAGAACAGTGGTTTGTGATTCTGGCTACGGTTCCAAGAGTCGTGGGTTTAATCCCCACCCGGGATAAACATTCATGGGATGAACATTTGCGTTTGTGGCGTGTCTGGGTGTAAACATATATTTTGTACGCACATAGTACAAGCTCTGCTTAGTTTGGGCTTTGATGGCTATGTGTGGAGACCCAAAATATTCTT
The DNA here is from genome assembly GCA_039566165.1 of Maruca vitrata. Classification (NCBI taxonomy): domain Eukaryota; kingdom Metazoa; phylum Arthropoda; class Insecta; order Lepidoptera; family Crambidae; genus Maruca; species Maruca vitrata. The sequence continues at coordinate 5,353,721 of CM076933.1, forward strand.
AGTTACTTAGATAGACATTATTTGTTGTTCATCAAATACAGGTAACAGCTAAGTTTGCGAACACCCTTGTTCCATTTGACATTCCGTTGTAATCTTAATTACTTTCGACCTAGATTGTTCTGTGACACGGTTATTTATAATGTTAAACAATAATATAATTTATTTAATTCATTTTGAACGTTTTTATTGTATCAAAAATTAATTTTGTAAGACAATAATGTATTTATTCCATTGCCTGTCGTGGTAAATAAAATAAATAAAATCGATAAAAATCAATTACATTGTTTAATAATGTAGCAATTTCTTTAATAAAATACTCTAGTTCAGTTAAAACATGATACTAGTCATTAATAAGAGTTATCGTAATTATTAGACTTTCGTCGAATTTGATACAATGAAAGTTCTGAGGCAAAAGTATGGCAGGTACTTCCCAATCACTACCTAATTCATGTTATGTCATTATACTTAGTAAATATGTTTAATTACTAATAGATAACGAGTTTAGTTAGGTAATCTTATATTTTATTTGTATTGTCTCATTCTCGATAAAGAAAAACAACTTGCTAAGAATTTGTCACATATTGAGTTATTACAGCTTCATACTCATTTACTCATATAAATACTTAGATATAATATGCTACTTTATCACGGAAATCACATGAAAACTATGTGGAAGTACCAACGTCCAATAATCATGGTATTACTTACTAGGTAACCTTCTGTTGCGAAAACGTAAACATATAAATATACACAAAAAATAATCTCAATAATTTTCAACAATTGCAGGGTCACTGACTGCTTTGACTACAAGAAATGCAATGTTATCAAACTGTTGATAAAACAAAACTGACATAACAATCAATTTATCTATCGACACCTTCAATTTCAACTACGTAATAAACAATTAAGACTGACCTTACAAAAGATGTGTTGTTCACAAACTTTCTTCTTATAAGTGGTCATCCTCCATTTAGAGCACACAGGGGCACAAACAGAAAACTTCAATGCATTTCATACAAAAAAAAAACGATAAATCTATTTATTTTTTTATGAACAAGAGTATTAACAGATCAATAAAGTACGAGTAATAGAACTGTACTTCTGAACTGCGTTGGATGGTGTCCAATTACCCAAGTCGGTTCCTAATGTCACTATTATTATCTAAATGGATTGGTTGTTTCGAAATACTTATTTGTAGGCAATGTAGAATTTATTGCTTTGGTTTAAGGTGACGTTTCCCGTGTTGGGTCTCACAATTAATTAGTGTTATGTACAATTTTGTTGCAACAGGTGAGCTGTCTGTTAAAAATTAAAACAATAATAGTTCTCGTTGGAACCTTCACACTTCTCTCACACAGTTTGAGTCAGGCAACCTAGCTAATACGTCCCTCATACAGTATGATATGTTAACACTTTAACAAATGACTACTGTAGCGCTACCATTAGGGCTACCACGAGTTTAAAACTTACGCACTCGATATCGCCTACGTAAATATGTCTATGAAAATCTTGTACAGCGCCGCTGGTAGTTACGCGAAGAACTAAAATCGGCCGTATGAAAAAAACAACTCGATAGGTTTTTGACGTACGTAAGTTTTCGATAGCCAACTCATGGTAGGCCCTCTGGAGTTTAAAAGTTACGGACTCGATATCGCCTACGTAAATATGTCTATGAAAACCTTGTACAGCGCCTCTGGTGGTTACGCTAACTTAAATCGGTCGTATGAAAAAAACAACTCGATAGGTAACGTACGTAAGTTTTCGATAGCCAACTCATGGTATCGCTACTGAATCGGCTTGTAAGGCTTTGCTTGTTAAAGTTGTAAGCACTTGTGTTACAGATAATAGGAATAACAGTGAAAAACACAATTATACTTAAATACATGAATAATACATTCACATATTCTTCAAATACCTAGGTACATAAGTTCAACACAAATATTTGTCTCGGAGGGAGATCGAGCCCACGACTCCTGTAGAAAGAGACAGGGTACCAAGTAATTCGCCATCGAGATCTAAAAATATTGTGTTTTATCGGATCACTTAATTAATCCCATATTATTTATTATTTTAACTGCCTCGGAGGAACAGCGGTTAGTGACTCATGTTCACTACCTACGATTCCAAGAGTCGTGGGTTCGATTCTCACCCGTGACAAATATTGTGACGAACATCAGTGTTTGTTCGGTGTCTGGGTGTGTTATCTATATCTATGTTATGGACCAAGTGATTAATGCGAGCATTATTAATAATGCCCGAGCATTATGTATAATGTCTAGCCCTATCGGGCCAAGTGATTAATTATTATTTCAACTTCATTATTTGTCATTATGCGCGGTCATTATTATATGGCTATGTGATAATTGGGCAATATGATAATTGTGCGTAATTTGAGAAAAATAATTGTCTTTTGTGCTTTAAAATAATTTAACAATAAAAGAAAACGTAAAATTTCCACTCTGTATAACGCTTTTTACAAAGTTACGCTGTTTGACACGTTTTCATAGTGTCGTAATGGGTAAAACTCACTGCGTAATTTTTAGAATAGGATGAATAATTTTTGTATATGGGAAACTTCACTTATATTTTTACGTAATTCGATTATTTTATCATACGTGACCCCCACTGCTGTGTATTGACCATACATGAACTATGTATTCAGCCATTTTCGTACATGTGTGCATAGATTAAGTTCCTCCGTGCATTTATTATTTTTTGTGACCGTTACGTTTTTCGCGTTATTGGACGTTGATTTTGCTTTGTGTTTGGACTTTGATTTAAAATGCCGAAACGAGGAAAAACAATAAATAGCCAATGTCTCCGTAATCTTAATCACCCCGCGCATCAATACTTAAATAATGACACTCTATGTGTTCAGCGATATTGGGTGTAAACGCCTTTATTTATATTGCAATTTTGAATAATAGCGTGTCTTGCGAGTTTCGCCGCCAAATTATGTCCATTACCCCCTTTTGTTATGATATTTTTTTCACACCACATTATTTTTAGAGGCTAACTACTTTTTATATTAAACTATTGTATATCAAATGATAAGATTAATTAAAGTTTTTTCTACATAATAAGTTTGTATTACTTTGCCCAAAAGGTGATGAAACATTATGTATAATGCCCGGTCAAAGTGATTATTTGAATAATTATTATTGAATTGCACTCTCATACTGGGCATTTTTCATATGGACCGGGCAGTATGAATAATGCCCAATTTATCATTTGGTCCATAACATCTATACTAATATTATAAAGAGGAAAGATTTGTATTTTTGTATGTTTGTAATGAATAAACTCAAAAACTACTGGACCGATTGCAATAATTTTTTCACCATTAGAAAGCTGCATTATTCAGAAGTTACATAGGCTATATTGTACTTTTAAAAAAATTAGGGATCCTTACTAAAACTACAATAATGTAACCCAAGGTGTAAAAAATAGACCTGAAAAATTCCTTACGTCGCCTACGCTGCGAAAACTATTGAAGATAGAACAAAACCATTTACTAAGACTTTGCAGAACTCATCATTATCTACAAAAAGTGTCGCGACAGCATATGTCTAAATATTATAGTTATGTCACAGCAAGCGGTTTTTTATTCTAAAAATTTAATTTATATGCCGCCGCTTGAAAGGGCTCTTTATTTGTACCTTGGTATTAATCCTTATCAAAATAAATTACTTTATATTCAAGACGGCTTCAATACCTTTTTATTACTTTTTGAATTATTCAATTCGGACATTTAATTCGGAAGATATCACGAGTTTAAAAATGCAAGTATTAGAAAAAAGTCGCGTGGTTGCCGCCACCGCGCTCAGCTAGCCAGCATGCGATGTAGGCTCCATGTAAGCGTCACTGGGGTACGGGGGAGTCAATGTAATAATATGTAATATAATAAATATAATAATCTATACTAATATTATAAAGAGGAAAGGTTTGATTTTTTGTTTGTTTGTTTGTTTCGAATAGGCTCCGAAACTACTGCACCGATTTGAAAAAATCTTTCACTGTTGGAAAGCTACACTATCCCTGAGTGTCATAGGCTTTTTTTAGATAAAAAAAAATAGATTTCTCTTACGGGGTTAAAATAATATATTACATAGAGATAGAGATATCCCCGAAGCGAAGCGAGGGCGGGTCGCTATGATAAATAAGTATATAACACAACATCACATTGTTGTGTAATTTGTGTAATATACTTATTAATTACACGGTAAAAGACAGATTATGGTGATAAATACCAAAATAATTTTGTTTTTAATATTTCTTCCGGTTGACTAACTTCTTGAATGGCTGAAAAGATTTTGACGGGACTTTTATTGGCAGGTAGCTGATATTATGGAGTAACTAAGACTACTTTTAAGTTAAAAAAAAATCAAAATCCTGTAGTCCATGCGAACGAAGTCGCGGGCACAGCTATATATTATATAGAGATAGAGATATACCCGAAGCGAAGCGAGGGCGGGTCGCTATCATTAAATATATTTGTGTATCCACTGTTGTTCTGATATCCGTAACACAAAAAGCTACTTACTGATGTTGTGTAGTAGTATTGTAATAAAAAATAATTTAAATCATAAGGATAAATAACAATACACATGCCACGGCACCAGCGTATCCCCGGCACCAGGATGGCAGGCATGCCAAACATTTTTCCAATCATACACAAAGAAGTTACACATATTTTCCCACGTACATTACCCACTTAGGGCCGACATACACGGACAGCTTCAAGAAGCCAGGACGGTCAGCTTGAAGCTGCGACTGTATAGTAAACTACAGATTCTACGTACACACAAGCACCGAACAGCTCCAGCAGACGTGACTGCTCCAAGCAGTTAGCAGCACGATGAAATCTCAGCAGCCGTTAGGCATAAGCTGTTAACCAGTGGCGTAGCGTGCCTTGTCGGGGCGCCGTAAAAAAAAATTGTTTGGAGGCTCTTATATGCGGGTAAAGATTGCATTTGTAAAATAAAATTATTTTTTATTTTTTTTCCTTACACACTTTGGGGGCCCCCGTGGCCCGTGGGCCCCGTATAACTGATACGGCATATACGGCGGTAGCTACGCCCCTGCTGTTGGCTATGACTGCAAGAGCGGACCGTGTATGACGGGCCTTACAGTATCAGTTAAGTTCACTTGGCATTCCAAAACGTTGGGAGGATAATAGATAAATAAAAAAAGCGACTTGGGTATTATACAGGGTGTAACAGGGGGGGTGGATCATCGTAAGTCAATCGATGGGGGACTTCAATACCTATCGATATAACCCCCATGTATGTTCAGCGATTTTCAATAGTTCCAAAGTTATTGAGATTTTTGTGAAATTTTTGTAAGAAGCCGAAATTCAGTATAAAAGTCTTCACTGTAGCTTAACTACTGGACCTGCTTGCATGATTTTTTTGCTAGAAATAGTTCAATAGTGGGTCTTTATAATTACGATACCGATTTGAGTCATAACACTATAATATTGGAGTAAAAAAATAATTCTTCACAAAAGTTTTACGAATCGAATTGTGTCTACCAACTTTCAAAGCCTCCAGTGAAAAAAAAGTGCCTGTGTTTTTTTTCTAGAACTTATTTTAAAAACTACCTACATTCATGGATACTATACCCTGAAAATTTCATACCGCTACTACCAGAGCATCATAATGAAAATTGAACGCGAATGGCACAGGTGCCATAAATCAGTGTTTTTATTTTTCTTGTAAAACTTTAATTTTAAAATAAAACGATATGTTTCAGCAAATTTATGCTATGTTAGTAACATTAGTAGCAGTAATTTTACAGAATTGAAAATAAAAGGGGTGAAAATCAAACAAAGAAAATTTACATAATTTTTGTTAATTATTTTTTTTACAGTAAGTGTTCATAATGGGCACCATTATTGGCTATGCATGTACAACACCTTTTTACAAAGGTTTTTCGGATGTTACAAAATGCTTCTACTACATTTTGCCTTATCACAATTTGGGCCCCTGAAAAATTTGACAAAAAAGAAGCATTACACTACCTCCAAAAAAGCTTTTAAGAAGGTCTAAGTTATGCATAGCCAATAATAATGCCCATCATTAACACTTACTGTAAAAAAATGATTAACAAAAATTATGTAAATTTTCTTTGTTTGATTTTCACCCCTTTAATTTTCAATTCAATAAAATTACTGCTACTAATGTTACTAACATAGCATAAATTTGCTGAAACATATCGTTTTATTTTAAAATTAAAGTTTTACATGAAAAATAAAAACACTGATTTATGGCATCTGTGCCATTCGCGTTCAATTTTCGTTCTGATGCTCTGGCAGTAGCGGTATGAAATAAAACGTAGTGATTATATTCTCTTTGGTATGAAATTTTCAGGGTATACTATTTATGGATGTAGGTAGTTTTTAAAATAAGTTCTAGAAAAAAAACAAATGCACTTTTTTTTCACTGGAGGCTTTGAAAGTTGGTAGACACAATTCGATTCGTAAAACTTTTGTGAAGAATTATTTTTTTACTCCAATATGATAGGGTTATGACTCAAATCGGTATCGTAATTATAAAGACCCACTATTGAACTATTTCTAGAAAAAAAATCATGCAAGCAGGTCCAGTAGTTAAGCTACAGTGAAGACTTTTATACTGAATTCCGGCTTCTTACAAAAATTTCACAAAAATCTCAATAACTTTGGAACTATTGAAAATCGCTGAACATACATGGGGGTTATATCGATAGGTATTGAAGTCCCCCATCGATTGACTTACGATGATCCACCCCTCCTGTTACACCCTGTATAGCTATAGCTATATGTAAATAGGTCGAGAAATAATAATAATAATAAATTATCTAACAAATTAAACGGTAATAAATCGCCTTCATTGGAGTTTTGTCGCAAAAATACGCCTGATGAATCTTTATATAGATACCAGGGAACTTACATTATCTGGTATGTCCAACATGGTGACTGCACGTTTATATCACCGAATCTTCATGACCATTACCAAGTCAATATCTGGAAATAAGAAAAAAAAATAAGGTAAGTAGTGATCTTTGTGAAATTAAATAAAACAAGCCAACCCTTTGATATCTACCTAAATTAGATATCTACCTACAAGACATTCATTTGTTTGGAATTAGATCTAAAATAATTGCTTTGCTTACACAAACGACCAAATATTTTAAATTATATTCAAATGAATGGATGATTGATTCAAAGTTTGAATAACAAAATCTCTCAATTGGATGTCTAATAAAAATATAGAAGGATTCAACCAGCATTAGGTTGCATCCCCACTAAATGGTTTTTTTTCGTCGCAATTTTTAAGTAGCTTTTGCAGTTTGAGTTGACTTGGCTGAAGGCAGTTAGGTAATTTGCTTGCTAAAGCAATCGTTAATATATAATTACAATAATAAAATCTTTATTGCCAAAAACTCTATTATTGAAAAGCATTGATCAATAATGCACAGCATTGTCTTCGAGCTCGCAGTATCTTAGTGATTTCATGATTTGTATTTAGGAAATCTTCCTTTAACCCGAAAGCTACCTGTAGCCTTTGCCGGAGTATTCCCCATCGAAACTATACAAGCAATAGCAGAACGCTTAATTTAAATAAAAAAAAACTATAATATTCTACTTTGGAATTGAGAAACCCTCGTCTGTACATCCAACGACCTCCATGAGGTCACAAACAAAAATGGTCCGTCTTCCATCCCTCGTCGGTCCATGATTCTTGTGTATTTTTTAAAGACAATTAAAAAAGTATAAATGTATTCCACTTAGTAAAATACGCAGAGAAATAAATGAATGCAGTTTGACCTCTTCTTCGACATTTAAATTATTTATTAAATTCGTTTTAGTACACTAACTATTAAAGATATTACAACAATGCACTGTAACAAATTGATCCTGTCTAAAAGTAACGTTAAGAACGAAATTCTAAATTAAAATTTCGTAAAACGGAACGCATCCATTTGACATTGACAAGCAACCATGCTTGACAGCGATCAGCTGTTTTGTATTGTTTGTTATTGTGGAATGTGTGCAGGCACGGTAAATTGCAAAAAGTAAATGTATTTATGAAATAATGTACATGGAACAAATAGAAAACAAGAGAAAGGGCTCCGAAGGACCGGGCATTCTCGAAGGTATGATCTTTTAGTCCATAATATACCTAACATCTTTTCTGGTTTCAGTATATAATTTGATCAACTTTTGCGATACCCAGGCATATAATTCGTGTAGGTATAATGAATACCTAAGATAAAGTTGCAAACAGACGTTTCGTATATGAACAATTTAAAATACAATTTAGTAGTTTTTATACCTATCCTCCTATCCAGGAGGACAGAAAGAAACTTAGCTTTAAACTATGTTCGATATTTACCTCTGGTTTTTACTTTTGTTCTTTTTTATAAAATTCTAAATGTGTCATGTTAGTTGTTTAGTTACAAGATTACAATAGTTATAGAATGTGTCATACATTCTTGAACTAACACAAACATAAACATTTCTCAGAATATTTCCAGAATGAATGAGTTGCTCTGAGAAAATAAGATAATTAAATAGGCACTTAGTCAGTTTGTTCTCAAATAATATTTACTTATAAAATAATGCCTCATCCATCAGTCTTCTGCCATTTTGTAACTTAACCTTGTATATAAATGTTTTTCTTTTCTTGTTTTTTTTGTTGGTAATGATACAAAAATGAGTGTCTGTCTCAATTTTAAGTAAGTCCAGCAGAGGACTCTAGGAATTGAAATAACATTTTAATGTATTATAATAAATAAATAAAATAAAATAAAAATTGTTTATTTTGTTTAATAATACATCTTAAAAAACTATGTTAGTATACAATTCAGGTGTACGTAGGACAAACAGTTGAGACCACTGCTATCATGCATAGTGATTATACACTATAGCAGTGTCTTTAATCAGATGAACAAATAAATATTTTTTGCATTTGTTTGTGTTTGTTCATGTTTCAAATATTTGTAACTTTGTTGTCAAATGCAGAATCCAACGGCCATAATTTGTCCACCCACTTTAAAGCCACTTTAAACAATTTGCTTGTTACTAGGACATTGAGATACACCAGTAGCACTGCTGGGGCACGGGCCTACCCTAAACTAGGGTGATAATGCCTTAGTCAACACCAGCTATTGGTTCTTACAAAATTGTAAGACAGCTATAATGTAAATCTTACAAGAAATAATAAACTCATTTATTATTTCTTGTAAGCATTGTAACTTTTTAATTTGCTACACATAATATTAGTATTTTTTAATATGCTTAGGGCCAGATTATTAACTTAGAAGACTATACTTTAAAAATATTAGAGGCAATCAGATAAATAAATAAATTGCTTTATCATGTTGATGGACTATATTTCCGAGGCCTAAATATGGCGGGCTGCTCTGTGATCATAAAGTTTCACTTGCAAGCAGGGTTATCGAAAGTAGTCGCAACACTTTCTAGTTCCTTCGCGCTGACTATCTATCGATCAAGTACAAATAGGACTTGTGGGGCTACCATGAGTTTAAAACTTACGCGCTCGATATCGACTACGTAAATATGTCTATGAAAAACATGTACAGCGCCGCCTGGTGGTTACGCGAAGAACTACAATCGGCCATATGAAAAAAACAACTCGATAGGTTTTTAACGTACGTAAGTTTACGATAGCCAACTCATGGTAGGCCCTCTGTAATGTAATATTTTAACTTGTAATAATGCAGCTTAGTTATGAAAATCGCGGCGTTTGATTAATGAGGGATTTCTAAATCCACTAAATGGCAAGATGTACGTAAGAGAGAGTATGGTTTAACTGCTACGTGATTGCTGAATTTCAAAAATAACCAATCTTGCTGCCGTTGAACCTCACGTATTGCCATTTAGTGAATTTCTGGTACACGAAATCCCTCATTGATGAAGTATGATGCCACATGAAGGGTAACGGGCAATCCCGAAGAATTTATTTTTATTTTTACCAAACCCACTTTTAATTTTTAAAATAAAAAAAAATTATTTGCTTTACGTCACCCAAAACTTTATTTATGCTTTAATTTTTCTGATTACTATATACGTATTTTTGTGCGCTACAAAACTACTCCCGTACATAAGCAAGCATATACCTATACTCGTACATACATATACATATACTTTTAGTTATGTACACAATTTACCCGTCCGCAAGTGCTGAATCAATGTTGTGATGCTATCATGGCTGCCAATCATAATGGTGCCTATCTATCGCGTGACATCTTGACGGTAGCAGTGTAGCACAGCAAACTATCTATCACTAACTTCCGTTATTATAGTACGGACAAAGTTACGAAAATATAGTGACTTCGTAATCTATTATCTTCTATTAAAAAAAACTTACTGCCTCCTTGGTTTATGGTTGCAAACGCATCGTAATACTAAAAAAAAAGATAAATACATGATTAAAAACGTTTATTTTACTTCATCCCGCTTTCGACGATAGAATCCCTTATTACAATAAACAATTTGCAAAATAACGAGTTGGCAACAAAACGTCTCTTGTAAAGCGCGTTAAGCCGGTGGTCCTGCGCCTGATCTCTCATCGGTGCAGTCGGATTGCCGTCTCACGTAAATGGAGAGTAAGGGAACAGATAGTGCATATGTGTTTACATATTTTATTCAATGATGTCAACTCCACGTTTCGAAAAAACCCAGAGCTACTTAATAACCCGTATGTTCAAAACATTAGATAATTTACTCAAGGATTAATAAAAATAGCATTGATTCATAGAATTCATTGTTTACAGTCTCCAAATTGCATTAAAAATTAAAACCGGTGGGAGTTTATGTAGAATTATCTTCAAACTGTCACATTTAGCGGACAGGCGATAATAAAATGCTTCCGTGTGTGGTCGTAAGCTATTAGCAAGTATATAAGACTATATTTGCCATGTACGGAAAACATATTTAGTCCTTCTACTAAGGTAGTTTGTAAATATAGACCAGTAAGTCCCGCTGTTCTATTTAGGGCCGTCCCTAAACACTCACCAATCGGATAGCCCTTATATGGTTATTATAGGATGTGACATAGAAACGAACCTTTTGTGGGACGAAAACTCAACGCACCGAAGTTAAAAAACGCCCTTTGGTGCCATTTGCGAATACTTTGGTATATTTTTCATGGTAATATCCCCCATATATTATGTTTTCCAACGAATCTATCAATGGTGCTTAGGGGTGAGAGCCATCCGCTCCCCCGCAAGCCCGGTGATGATGACAAGGCTCCTCCAAGCCATCATCGTTAGTCAGTTAGGAAAAAAAAAATCAATGGTGCATTAGGTTTTTTAGTTTAATGAATAATACTGTAAAAACCTATTATACTGACGGCTGAGCATGAATTTTTAGGATACCTACTTTGTTGTCCGTCTGTCTGTGTAAAGTCCAGTAGCACAGAGCGTGAGTCTACGAAACATTCCTTTTAAACTATCATAGTTACACTCATTAGAAAACTGAAAATGTCCGGGATATATTATATCATATATCCCGGATGAGTTATTAATTCATCCAAGATCATGGCGCTTGCAACAGTGCCGAAATATCAGAGGCTCATTAAAATAATGGGAAATATTCAGGACATTTTCAGTTTTCTAGTGGGTCTACGAAGGCTGGAGCCTCGACAACTTTATTCGCAAACGTTCAACCGCTCAACCACTTTATTTAATTTAATAGTAACATTATAAACAGCTATATAATCTTCTATTGCATCCGTGTTTACAAAGCATTATAATTATTAAATCATCTCAAGGAAAATACTATAAGACCATGTTGGACCAGTCATGAATGTTGGGTATGTCTGTTTTATGTTAATAATCAGGTCTAGCTATCAGAAGCACGTATCATAGGTAACTGAATCTCTTCCTATTATATCCTTTAGATTATTGTAATTATTAACATAGTTGGCTTATAAGACTTGGCTAATAGCTACGTGGGATGTGTGCGATCGTTGCTATGTAATATATTGAATTGTAAGCAAATAACTAAAATGAAGCAAATTAATAAATCTTGTGTTGTAATATAATAATAATCATCATACTACTTAGATTTTGCTTGTTTTTTTGTTAAATTATATTCGTACACCGAATATCAGAACTCATCTATAACAAACTAGTGACCCGCCCTCGCTTCGCTTAGGGTATATTATATTTAAAAACCTGCCTCTTGAATCCCTTTATGCATTAAAAAAATACCTATCAAAATCCGTTGCGTACTTATGAAGATTTAAGCATACATACATACAGACAGACGCGGTAAACGACTTTGCTTTATACTATGTAGTGATGTCATTCTATTCAAGTAAGACGTTTAAGCTTAAAGATGTGACGATGAGATTTATAATTCCGAATGGATGTCTTTACAATTATTTGTCGCTAACCGCTGCCAGTTCGAACAGTGCTTCAGCGTTGATTGAAGCTATAATTACCCTACTGCGACAAATACGGATAATGTGATTATTATGACGCTTTTATATGCAGTCTCGGACGTCGGGAGTGAAAGTATCGTTAGCGATTCATGGCTGCAAGTGCGTGCGCGGGCGCATGATCGGACGATCGCTTGATCGATGTTTCTAGGCGTTCGAATTCCGGTTCGAATCCAGGGTCGGTTTATAAATGAGTTATATTGGTAAGGGTTATATTGTTTTATCTTGAACTCATTGTGCTATGATATGGCCGATAAGAGATCATGCTTGGGACCGACAGCTTAACTTCCTTACTCGACTTGTTCTTTCCGAACTAACTGACTACGATGATGGCTTGGAGTAGCTTTGTCATCATCACCGGACTTGCTTTGATCAGGATGTACAAACTACTTTCTTCCTCTACTTTGCTCCAGGCTGGGTGATTTCAGAAAACTAAGACAGAAAAGGTCAAACAGTTTTTGCTAGCCAGGACTTAGTCTTTACGCGACACTTCCCACCAATAGAACATCAAAGCAGACATGACGAACGAATGAGTCGTTTAAAAAAGTTCATAATCAACTTGCGTCAGAGTATTAAAACTTTGTATTTTATAAGCCTCTTAACATCAATCCGAGAGGGTAATGATCATAATCCTTGAACCGTTCAATGCGAATGGCGAATGTAAACATTCGCTCTTTAGTGGGAAATGCATTCGGTTGCATTTCGCGCCGGCGTGCGCGCGCGCCGCTCTCCGTCTCGGTCACACGCGACAACACGTGTGGTTAGGGATGCCAGTTCAGAAAATTACTTTATGTATTTATCACTGACATCGAAATTCAAGTAATAAAAAAATATCAACAAGTGCTAGCGGACGGGCGAATGAAGGCTTCCGTAACAATATTGTAAAAAAACATGTTTGTTTTATGGGGAATATTTGTTTTATTTTATTTGTTATACCTAGTGGCAATAGAAATCCTTACTAATATTATAAATGCGAAAGTAACTCTTGTCTGTCTGTCTGTTACGCTTTCACGCATAGAGTACAGAACTGATTTAAACGAAATTTGGTACAGATAATAGTCCAGAGCCTAGGAAAGGATATAGACTACTTTTTAACCGACTGCGCTATAAAGAAGTAATGTTTTACCCGTTAAACGTCTCTACGCGGACGAAGTCGCGGGCGGAAAGCTAGTACATCATAATTTGAAATGTTTAACTATCTATGTATCACCGTTCCTGAGATACCAACAGCCTGGTGACGGACATCGAATTTCGGTAATACCGGAACCGTATTTTTACACTTTGGGTACGTAACTCTTAAAAAGGGATGAGAGCCATCCGCTCCCCCGCAAGTCCGGTGATGATGACGAGGTTACTCCAAGTCCAAGCCACAATCGTATGTCAGTTAGGAAAAAATAAGGTCAAAAACAATAACAATCAAATTATTCAATCGTATTTATGTTTTACGTTTAGAGTGTAAAGGCACGTCCCCGTTCACGAATAGTTGGCTGACTTTGGTTCCAATTGCTTGTCTATACATTTTAAACCGCGAGCTCATTCGCTAAACATTTCGCGAAATGTCATGTCAAACATTATGCGCTGTATAAACGCACCGATAAAAATGTATAGAGCCAAAATGGAAGCAAACTGTCAGCCGCTCACAGGGGTCGTGCCCTTAAACGTACGTTAAATTCCAACACTAATCTTGTGTTTTAACAGCTAAACTGTCAAGTAGGGGAACCTGTTGTACCTTGGACAGTGTTGTACCTAGGACAATTGTAATTTTTCGTAAACTCCCGCGCCTTACAATAATATTGTATATGGCAGTCAAAGCCTGCTTTGATAAGACTCACGTGAAGTTAGTTGTGATTCGCCGGCGCCGGGTCAATGCAGTTAAAAAAGGTAATTTGTTATTTTTTGCCTTAAAAGTTCGTTTTTTGGAATTTACTTACGGCCTCTTAATTTGTCACGATACGTATTTATAAAATATATTTTACTTCCGATATAATCTCAGTTTATTAAGGTTTTAGATAGTATAGTTGTCAGAACCCAACCTCAATTAAAAGTGTGTTTAAACATGTTGTAACTAAAAATTTTTATGATGTTGTACCTTGGCCCCCCAACTGAGTATGTACCTTGGACATAGATAATACATAGATAATTTTGATATAGATAATATAACCTTATAAAAACATATTTTTTGATTATATTTTTATTCCATTTATATAAGGCAAAAAATAAATATTTAAATATGTGAACATTTGTTATGTTATTGACACAAAATAAAGAGACAAGAGACTATTAATTAAGTTAACTGTTAATCTGCTATTTACATTAATGTTTTTGTTAATTACAGGTATGAACATTATTGTTGTACTTACCTATATTAAAAATAAAACTCTGCTGCAATTGCTAGTGATTATCTTCATTCTACCCTGGAATGTTCAAAGTACAACTGGAACGGTCCAAGGTACATCAGGTCTGTTGTACCTTGGACAGTTTTCCCTTTTTTTTTAAAGTTGCTTTTGTTTCCAGCTTTACCGAAAATCCTCATATTTTATGTATTTATTATATAGTTGAGTAACTGATCTTTCCATTATTCCCTATTTGACGGATCTTATTCTTACCATTTATTTATAAAAAATAAAAATATCAAAAACTGGCCTAGGTACAACAGGTTCCCCTATTGCGAAAGTAGCGTCACATATTTTATTTTGAATGGATTTTACAGATAAATCTGTATTGAATAAACATTATTTTAATTATATTACATTCTATTTTCTACCTAAAATGCAGAGCCTGTCATCTGTGGTAGAATCATACTATTGCTGTATAAATTTATGTAAATGCCTAAATTAATGAAGTATGTTTTTCTTGACAACCCTATCGTAATGGTCTATCGTCGTGATAACTGCACTGTGACGGGATTGTGAATTATGTGTTTCCATTATTAGGCGTATGTTTAAGGCTCCGTGAGTGCAATTGCGTTCGAGTGACGATGCGTTGTTTTTTTAATGTGTACTAACAAAGAGTTTTCTATTTCTTTTTATTGACTACAATGATGGCTTGGGGCTACCGTATTTTGGACTTAGAGGGTAGTTTCATCTCACACCCCATTACCTGCTTAGGGCTTATAGAGAGTCCACTACCTTTAATTAACACCCGGCCATGACGTAAATCACTTGTTACGGGAGCGTTTTTTTTGGGAATTTTGGGGGCCACTATTGCCACTATAACTGGTGACTTTTTTTTTCTCTTGACAATCTTTCTCAGCTCACGTTACTTTGTTAAGTATTGACGTAACAGAAAACCTGTTGTACCTAAATACAGATCCCAATTTGGTTTTTCTCAAACCTGTACTATTCAATTACTAAGGCAAATACCTTCTCCAAATCCACCCACTGTTCTTTATCCACGGCTAGGACTTTCCAGTTCTCTTTACACGGACCAGATCGTCACACCACCTTTTCTTGGGCCTTCCTCTTTCCATCACCTATTGTGTAACAATTTTGGCTCATCTATCGTCCTTCATCCTGCGCACATGCCCTGCCATTGCCATATTAAGCTAAATATGTAAAAAATACCGTTTAATTCAATATTGCTTACGTAGATTAGTCCACTCGTGACCGGTGCATGCATCTACTCGTATTAATTACAATTTATGGAGTAATTACATCGAAAGTCCTTGACTTGTTCTTGATCTTGCATTAGAATCGGATGCGTCACGACGGTAGACGTTTAGCTAATGTCCGTTGCAATTGCCGAATCGAAATTCTGCTAATGCAGTTCGTTATGTATCTTTGTCTACTGTTAGTTTGCTTACAGACGATTGTTTGGTTTATAAGAATTTGTATTCTTTATTTTTTATATATTTAAAAAGATACACCAAACTTATACGGAATTACCTACTTAAAAGACATCGACAATACGCACAATACATATTATTCATATAATATTATTTAAAGGCTCACGTTGACTGTAAATAGACCAACACAAGACTTCATCATCATCAGCCCGTATGTCTCCACTGCTGGGGCACCCACCCGCTCCTAGTTTAGAGTAGACCCACCCTACACTAGGGCGATAAGGCCTTAGTCAACCACTCAGCCCATGTGCAGGTTGGTCTACTACGCACCTTAGAATTTCTTCGTAGGTGTGCTTTTTTGTAACACAAGACATAGGTGCATGCAACAAAAAGGAACTAACTATGAATAGATCAAATTACAATTTAAGGAAAGCAAATATTATTTGTAAGTAAATTCAAAAGTTAAGTCAGCGTACGTAAAATATCAAAATCGTTTGTCTCGACTGGGAATCGAATACATTACTTTTGCATGAGAAAGGGGCACTAGCCAATGTGCCAACGAAATATAAACGAACGACGAACCAATATTAATCGATTCATTGTTTTATTTACTTTATTTTAATCAGCCAGTTCCAACATATACGAGTATTATAATTTGGAATGGATATTAAGATTATCGATACCGTTCAAATATCCTATTCATATTATTGTTAGCTAGTTTCCTTGCGCGATCGCACGTGATAAATAACTGGTTATCAAGTCCATCGTAGAGAGGGGTTTTAAACACGTATTTAACTTAGCTAACGTTTACGAATTCTATATAAACACAACAGACTCCATGAATACTCCATATCTGCCAAAAATCCAACATTCACTCTGTGAGCGACTGTCAACCCATCCGTAAAGCAAAATGACAATTTAGCCTAGAGAGAAAAGTCCATACATTTTGAAACAAGTCAGTCCAGTAGCGCTACCTTGAGTTTAAAGTGACAGACTCGATATCGCCTCTGTAAAGATGTCTATGAAAAACTTGTACAGCGCCCCTGGCGGTTACGCTAAGAACTAAAATAGTTAGTGTGAAAAAACACAATTCGATAGGTTTTTAACGTCCGTAAGTTTTCGATAGCTAACTCATGGTAGCGCTACGGGCTTATTAGGGGTGAGAGCCATCCGCTCCCCCGCTTAGGGGTGAGAGCCATCCGCTCCCCCGCAAGCCCGGTGATGATGACAAGGCTCCTCCAAGCCATCATCGTTAGTCAGTTAGGAAAAAAAAAAGCTACGGTCTTGTTTTTCTATATCCTAACGTTAGATAACGTGTCGTGTGTAAAGGGGTTAACACTTAGTTATGGTATTATGACATAGGCTTATTATTAAGCTTTACAACCGGCGAAAGCCATTTGCTTGACTATATTTTGATAAAGTTCATTTTTACTTTTATTTGCGGCCAGTACATTTAGGACCCTAACTTGTCAGCCTTAGGTCTTATAAATCCAATTTAAGACAGTCACTACCTAGATAAAAAGAAAACTTGATATTTCCGGGATATTTACCATGTTGTTTTATAATAACGAACTCCCGATATATCGTCACTGTTGCAAGCGCCATGATCTTGGGTCAGACCCGTGATTATGGCGCTAGCATGGGTCTAGTGAATGTAACCATGTCAGTTTAAAATTATATACAATTAAAATATATAACGTTTCACTGCTTTTCTCCACACTACTATGCCGTCACTCCATGGCGGATATCGTTATGGCCTTTGAGGCTTGAGCCAGATTGACAACTAACTGTATAAGGGCCTAGTCTAGCGGTTTTATAGTCGTCTATTTGTGTTACGAACGGCTATTTTCACTCGATAACGGCGATTTGTTGTTACAAAAGTATTTATTTTTACTAATAGCGTTCCAAACTGCATAGCAACAAGTACAAATAATGTAATAACAAATTTTAACCAAAATTGTTCTTTTCTGAATATTAACTTTTGTGCACTGTGGGATCGTGACTGTTACTCATTGTAATGACATTTTTGCACTTATCGATATTAAATATGAGTGTCAAATAAATATTAAAGTACATTTGAAAATATAGTTTATTTATTTATTCAAATTTTACACACCAACAATACGTAAAATTTGAATAAATAAATTAACTACGTCATGCGTCGTAGCGCATTCATTGGCGTAGTAAAGTATACTACATACTACATAATATTCTAGTACTAACTGACCACTGTGATGTGTTGGAGATTCCAACTTGGAGTTGCCTTAATTTGATCATCAATTGCGGAGGAGCGGATAGCTCTCACCCCTAAAAGTTTAAAGAGGCCTGGAGATTGAAAAGAAGAAAATGACATGTCTTTCAAGACATTTCTTAGCCATAAAGGAATAATCATGTTACTGGGCCAGACATTCTGAACCTTTCTTAACAGATGTGTTTATAATAGCTAAATTAGTTCGAACTAATTAACATATTGTTCGCCAGTTGTTGTATGTTTATACAATACATTATTCAACGTATTATGTAATAGGTTTTGTATTCTGCGATTACCTATCATGTGTCCGATTAAATTATGCCTATTATTCAGGTCGAGAATTCATGGAAAAATGGAATTTGAAAATGAAATTCATGGAATGGTGTTCTTTAAAAATAAGATTTTTTATCCCCGTTGAAAAAGAGATGTTTATAAGCAGACCCCTGTGTGCATGTCTGTCTGATACACCGAGTTCTTAAATGGGTAGACCACCGCATATTTATAAGGTTTTTTTGCAACATTCCTAGCAAATCATATTTCAAGATCAGTTCAGTGTTAGGTTCAGTAGTAACATTCTGATTATTATTTTTGATTCATTTGAATTTTAATACACTGGTCATGAGAGACGAACTCAAATACCTACATTTCAATGTATGATAGTTCCAATCAGGTATCTCAAAAACAAAAATAAATAATGATGACTGAGGGAAAAGGACAATAAAGGTCAAAATGGCAAGGTCAAGAACAGACGGCTTGAGAAATCGCGAATATATCTTTTGCAAGACAATACAATACATATTATGTATTCTCAAGCGGTAACAAATATAATATTTCGTTGCGGAGAATCACTATACATATAGTAAAACAAAGACGCTATATCTGTCCCTATATCCCTATGTACGCTAAAACCTTTTAAAATACGTAACGGATTTTGATGTGTTTTTTTTTAATAGATAGAGGGATTCGAGTAGAAGGTTTTTATGCAAAATTCACCCGTAGCTAAGCGAGTACGGCTCTTTAGTAAAATTATTAAGTAAGTAGACATTAATTAGTGAAATGGTGATGATTTGACTTTCAGTGACGATAATAATAATAATATGTAGACGACGATGTAGTAATATTTATTTATTTCTAATATTTAAGAACACATATTGCGTTCACCCAAGTGGCGTGGAAAATTGTATTTTGGTAAATTAGCTACTTATATTAATGAGTAGCTATGTACGCCATTAAAGTTTTAGTGACTTTTAAGTTATATTAGGTATTTTATGGGCGATACAATCACGGTAATATTATGTAGCTGAACTCTGATTTAGAGCAATGGAAGTCAGTGTTGATATTTGTTATTATTTATTTGTTTAGGATCTTAATTACTCTGCTTAAGTATAGGCTTAACTTGCAGAAGTCCCTATTTTATTGCCTACTTAAATACGTTTTGTATTCTCATATTGTAAACAGGACGTTAATACCAAGGTTTACGGCTGTAGCACAATAAAGGTCCTGACTAGTGCTCATGTGATATGGTAAATAAGGAGGTAGGTTATTTGTTCATCGAATGTCATCCCAAAGTCTGTTATTGTATAATACACTAGCTGTGCCAACGACTTCGTCCACGTTTTCCCCCGTTTTTTTACACAATTTATAATTATTTCTTTCTTATTGTAGCAGCGTGATGTTAAATAGCCTAAAGCTTTCCTCGATAAATAGTCTATCCAACACAATATGAATTTTTCAATTCTGACCAGTAGTTCTTGAGATAAGCGTGTTCAAAACAAACAAACAAAAATAGAAACAGACTCTTCATCTTTATAATATTAGTTTAGACTATTTCGGACCCATTTTGGCCATAGCGGCCGATCTCAAGGGAAATAGTGCAAAAGTGTGCGCTCAAACAGAAGTGCATCTATTTTCTTCACTCTCACAGTTCGGTGAGGTAGCAATCCGAAATGACCTTTGAGAGATCAGACGCTGGACCACCGGCACCAGTGTTTTCTGAGGCAGCGGGCATCAGCTAACTTTATCACTCCAGGTGCCGTAGACAAAGTAACAATGTCAAACGATAACGAAGTTCGAAATGAATAAAATGTATGAAATTGACATTAGACGCGATCAATCACGTGGTCAATCTAATGTAGTAAGCAGGCCTTCAGGGTGAGTGCGACAGGCTCAATACGATGTATTGTGCCTGTCGACCTCATATTTGGATCTCACTACCGCTTACCATCAGGTGGAGTGAGGTCATCTTGTTAGCCTTTTTATAAAAAAAAAAAAAAAAAAAAAAAAAAAAATGTCATTCTTTTCGAACTTCGTTATCGTTTTGATATTGTTACTTTGTCTAAGCCCCCTGGCTAGGTAATCTTATCAGAATAACACAAATTTGGCCGACCCGGTTCTCGAATCAGAAATGAGGCGATCCGTCAGAGAACCAAAGTCATCGACATAGCTCATCGCATTAGCAAGCTGAAGTGGCAGTGGGCTGTTCACATCAGCCGTAGAACCGACGACCGATGGGGTAGACGAGTTCTGGAGTGGATACCGCGTCTCGGCAAACGTAGTGTAGGACGGCAGGCCAGGTGGTGTGACGATCTGCGCAGGACGGCTGGTAGGAGCTGGATGCGAGTGGCCGAGGAGAGAGAGAAGTGGCGTGCATTTGGGGAGGCCTATGTCCAGCAGTGGACAGGAATGGGCTGATGATGATGATGATGACGGTTCTCGAAGTGGGCACCTCTCGCCTTTACGGTTTTACTGTTGCCACCGATCCAATGAGGCACTCAATAAATGATGTGAAGTATGTTATAAAACAGTATACATGCGTTATATCTTCAACGGCTCAGCTTGTAGTAACAATCTAGCTTCTGCGTATTACTAAACTATTTGTTACTTGTGTGTTTGTTTACCTATTTTCAACATTGTCAGTCCGTACATAGTTTAGTATTGTTCAAGCGACACTTATGTACGGCAAGTAGGTACTGATTCATGCTCTTCGTATGAATAATGCATTTAAACTCTTCTAAGTAAAACCTATTTATCCGTTGTAGTAGGTATTGTCTAATGTGTTTTTGTTATGAAAATTCGACCTCTATTGCATAAAACTCCAAACAATGTAGAATGGACTGGGAACATATCAGCCAGTTTTTGTTGGGCCGCCTCTGTTGAAATAGTCCTATGATACATGACCACATACATACATACGTACATACATAAAATCACGCCTTTTCCCAGAGGGGTAGGCGGAGATCACTTCCAGCGGTCCACTTTTCACCTCTGTGGGAAACGTGACGTGACGGGTTGTGGACCACGTCGGCGCTATTCTGCCTTGTGTGTTGTTGTAAACAATGACCATATGTTTTATTACTATTATAACATTTACATTTCGTTGGTCTATTGGTAGCAAGTGCTGCGTTAGGACCGAGAGGTCCCCGTTTCGAATCCGGGGTCGGGCAAAATTTGTGTGAGTTTTTCTGTAATGAAATTACTCAGCCCGGAGTTAGGAAGTTGGCGGTTGAACGCCCGTGCCTCGGAAAGCACGTTAAGCCGGTGGTCCTGCGCCCGATCTCTCATCGGTCATGTCGGATTGCCGTCTCACCGAATTATGAGAGTAAGGGAATAGAGAGTGCACTTGTGTTTGCGCGCACACTTGTGCACTATAATATGTCCTGCGCACTTGGCTGATCTCAATTGAGATCGGCCGCCATGGCTGAAATCGGTCGGATGCCTTATATTATAATTTTAGGAATCAGAAGCCAGGTTATTTAGAAAAAAATTAATTCAATCTACAACAATTGATTATTTAAATAATTTAAACAACCTACAAACAAGCAACGTTTTATCCGTACGAATATAATAAAAAGATGGCGCCAGCGCGCGGCGCTCGCATTTTTTTTAAAACGCAGGCGGGTATACAGGCAAAGACATCAGACATGGACGTCTGCTTCAGTGGTTATCTCTAATACGGCCTCTCCTGACGCTCTGACGTCCTCGTCAGTTTCAGATGAAGTGGCTTGGGCACGATCTGCATCAAGAGCCTCACGGTCAGAGTCGTGTGGTAATGGTGGATCGTGATCGGAACCCAAGCTGTTAAACCACACAAAAATTAAATTATTGACCTATGTGCCTAAACGTAGGGACGCACACTTTTTTTTCAGTTCAAATAACCAATGAAAAATAATCACATGCGGTTATTTATTTACGATTCTTTAACAAATCATAAACAAATAAGTAAATCATGGATGCATCCTACAGACGAGTCGACTCGATTTAAAATAAAGTAAACACTGACAGGGGACCCCACGAGCTCATTAGTAACTGGCAGAGGCTCCACTATTAAGCGTACCACGAATTTATTACACAACAGACATAGGCTCCACTATTAAGCTTATCTTTTAACATAGCGATGGCAGAGGCTCCACTATTTAGCAAGCCGTAAGTTCCTTACACAGACATAGGCTCCACTATTAAGCTTATCTTTTAACATAGCGATGGCAGAGGCTCCACTATTTAGCATGCCGTAAGTTCCTTACACAGACATAGGCTCCACTATTAAGCTTATCTTTTAACATAGCGATGGCAGAGGCTCCACTATTTAGCATGCCGTAAGTTCCTTACACAGACATAGGCTCCACTATTAAGCTTATCTTTTAACATAGCGATGGCAGAGGCTCCACTATTTAGCATGCCGTAAGTTTCTTACACAGACATAGGCTCCACTATTAAGCTTATCTTTTAACATAGCGATGGCAGAGGCTCCACTATTTAGCATGCCGTAAGTTTCTTACACAGACATAGGCTCCACTATTAAGCTTATCTGTTAGCATAGGATGGCAGAGGCTCCACTATTTAGCATGCCGCGATCAGACTCACCCTCGAAGAAAGAGGCACACGTCTCCGGGGTCCACTCGCCTTTCCAAGGCACCAAGAACTGTGCCGCAGCGTATGACACCTTGCCATACGACCCGGCGAGAAGCTGAAGCTTGTAGCGATCATGATCCATAATCTGGATGATGCGGTATGGTCCGCGCATACCCGGATCGCGTTTTCCCTGCGACTGAGAATACTTGATAATAAACACAAGATCCCTCTCCCTGAATTTGCGTGGAGGTTGACGATCTTCATTGACCCGTTTATCTTGCATAGCTTGATTTTCAGCCAGCCGCTTGGCCGTCCTTTGTCTACAAAGCTCTCGCAAAGACTCCCGATTTTCATTCGACTCGAACGAACACAAACTACTGAAAACTAATTGAATAACAATTCACTTGTGAGCGCGAAATCTTTATCCCACTTCTGATTTTAGGAATCAGAAGCCAGGTTATTTAGAAAAAAATTAATTCAATCTACAACAATTGATTATTTAAATAATTTAAACAACCTACAAACAAGCTACGTTTTATCCGTACGAATATAATAAAAAGATGGCGCCAGCGCGCGGCGCTCGCATTTTTTTTTAAAACGCTGGCGGGTATACAGGCAAAGACATCAGACATGTACGTCTGCTTCAGTGGTTATCTCTAATAATAACATTTCTAAAGACTTTGTCTTTAACGAAAATTGAGTTGATAAGTTAATAAAACCTGTGTATTAGTAACCTAACAAGTCAATTTTCTTCGGCTTGCTAAGTAGCTAGAGTGATTTGGGTTCCCATCATCATCATCAGCCCATCCCTGTCCACTGCTGGACTGACTGTGCCTAAATGCTAGAAAAGCATAATAGAAGCATACCAAATCCGTATCAGATTTTTTTTCCTAACTTACTATGATGATGGCTTGGAGTAGCCTCGTCATAATCACCGGACTACTGAGGGAGCAGATGGCTCTCACCCCTAAATTCGTATCAGAAAGTATCAGTTTAACGTATTTATATTATTACTAGCTATGCCAGTGACGACGTCCGCGTTTTCCCCTTGTTTTACACCTTTTCTATTGTTTCTTTGCTCGTATTGGTCGCAGCGTGATGATATAACCTATCTTCGATAAATTGTATAACACAAAAATATTTTTTAAATTCGAACCAGTAGCGCTACCATGAGTTTAAAAGTTACGGACTCGATATCGCCTACGTAAATAGTCTATGAATAACTTGTACAGCGCCCCTGGTGGTTACGCTAAGACCTAAAATCGGTCGTATGAAAAAAACAACTCGATAGGTTTTTAACGTACGTAAGTTTTCGATAGCCAACTCATGGTACCGCTACAGTACTGAGATTAGCGCGTTCAAACAAACAAACAAACTCTTCAGCTTTATAATATTAGTATAGATTAAAGAACTTTCTGACAGGCTTTGCCAAATTGGTACTAACTAATGATTGACTAATTAACGACTTCCTAATTATATACGAAACTATTTTCGTTGGAATCGCTGCGGAACTAAGACTTTGAATTTGTTGCTATTTC
Source organism: Maruca vitrata (assembly GCA_039566165.1). NCBI lineage: Eukaryota > Metazoa > Arthropoda > Insecta > Lepidoptera > Crambidae > Maruca > Maruca vitrata. The sequence goes on from CM076933.1 coordinate 5,378,594, forward strand.
CGTGTAATTACCATAAAGTGTAATTCGTAGTCGTGTTTTGGACGTTTTGTAAAGCGTCATCAGCTTTTATAGTTTGATTAGATTGGATTTCTTTAATAATATTGTAAGACGTTTTAAAGAAACCCGTATCATCGAACGTATAATATTAGAAATGAAACTCTTTTACATACTCAATTGGGTAAAATTAACTAATAATAAGCACTAATTTATAGTTTAACTGCGTCATCAAGAAGTTTTTATGCCAGTTTAGACGTCAGACATCCTTGTGGCTCAGACAAGAAAGCACAAAAAAAAGTGTGTGCATAAAAAGAAAAATACTTAGTTACTCTTTTTTTATGTAAATTTGCACGAGTGAAGGGCAAATCCGAAATCCGTATTCAAAAAAAGTAAATGAAAAACCTGTTTGTGCGGAACTTTACCGGTTTTTTGATAAACCCATTAAGGACAAGTTGAGAAATTATTGCTGTTATCGTAACGGAATATATTTGAATAGATATTGATAATTTGTCGAAGGGAAAAAATGTGTAAATGTGACAGGACAAATTTTGAACTTTTACTTCTGAATTGATAATTTTACTGTGCCATCCTATATTACAAGCTTTTATTTAACTTGCAATGTATGTATGTTTGTGTGTTCGGGTGGAATTTTATAACTCAATTTTAAGGCACTTGCCCTCAACCGATTGAGCTGAAATTTTGCATGCACGTGTATATCCGATGACAATGCAATATTATTATGACATGGCCATGGAGCTGATCTGATGATGAAGTCGGAAGATAGCCATAGCAACTCAGTAATTAAATAACATAACCACATCGAGTTTGGGCTCATTTCATTCGACTAGATGAGTACTTTGGTGCTAGATAGTAACCAAGGTCTGATGATGGAGCCGGAAGACAGCCAAAGGAACTCAGTACTTAAACGACACAACCAAATCGAGTTTGGGCTCGTTTGATTCGCCTAGATGAGTACTTAGATGCTAGATGGTAACCAGGGTCTGATGATGGAGCCGGAAGACAGCCAAAGGAACTCAGTACTTAAACGACACAACCCCATCGAGTTTGGGCTCGTTTGATTCGCCTAGATGAGTACTTAGATGCTAGATGGTAACCAGGGTCTAATTGAAGAGTTGGATTGTTCAAAATTAACTGGCAAACGACCTTGCAATAATGATGCGTTGAATGAGATGAACAGACTTAGGAACTTACAAGGTGAAAACTAAAAAGTATAAAATAAATTAAGGTAAAAAAATCTTTAAAAACAAGCTTTATTTAAATGCGCTAAAAGAAAAAAATAAACTTTTACACTATAACTTTACTGTCAACTTATAACATTTCAAATTCAACATATTTGACACAATTTATATGTTTTAAAAGCTTGTCGCGAGATTTAAGTACCTACTCGTAATTTTAAAAGCAAGTTTTAAAATACCTGCCTATTAAAAATTTTAAACTAAGAAAGTAAATACGAGTACTTAAATCTCGCGACAAGCTTTTAAAACATATAAATTGTGTCAAATATGTTGAATTTGAAATGTTATAAGTTGACAGTAAAGTTATAGTGTAAAAGTTTATTTTTTTCTTTTTAGCGCATTTAAATAAAAGCTTGTTTTTAAAGATTTTTTTACCTTAATTTATTTAATATTTTTAATAATATAATAACAACTTTTTACTAAAAGGGTATGAATCTATACCACCAACAAGAATATATATTAGGTACCTTCATATAAATTGTCTTCTTGAATCGCTCTAACTAATAAAAGAAAAAAAACCTCTTCGGCTACGAAATCCTAAGTACAGGAATGGTACTCAACTTGATCCGGAATCGGATGCAAGAACTTTCGTATCCAGACCACTTTCGAATAATACAAATGGTAAGACGAGAGTGGCCACTGGGCAAAGTTAAGGAACCGATCTCTAGTTGTAGAATGTAGGAAAGTCCATGACATAATACAAATAAGCCTTGAAGCTTTACAGTCTAGAATTTATATTATTTTAGAAATAGTCTTATCTCGTTCCTTGCGATTACTACGGCACATGCTGAGGCAGAACCTTTTGATCATTATACATATGTGCATGTTTGTCTATTTTTATTTATATATTTCGTAATGATAATGATCAATAAATGTATTCTTTCTTTCTTTCTTTCTTACATACAACACGTGCTGTATAGCGTTGCCATCCATATACCATAGATACTGGTGGCCCGGATCAAGAGGTTCAGTTCCTCTATTCTGCCCTCCCTTTGCCATTAAGTCATAGAACACTTTTCTTACTCATGTTTCCCCTCCTGTAATCCAGGGTTCTTTAGGTGGGGCATGAAACGGTATCTAAGCAGGTAGGCACTCAGGGTGAGGGCGATAGGCTCAATATAGAGGAAGATCCCAGAGCCGCCAGACATCACTTATTTTCTAATGGACAAAATATATACGATTGAGTAGTGGTGGGGTGTACTATCATCATATGACTAGTTGCTACCTTGACCAGACGGCCATTTTTCAGATATCAACCAATCAAGGTACATAGAAACACTGCTCACCTCACTTAAATTCTGATGGCTGATTTTAACATATATTTCACACAATATCATTAAAAATCAGGTTTTATTATTATACATGCGGTCGGCGGTTTTACCTTACAGACGCTTTAAAGCTATGAAAAAAAATTTACTTTTACTTAATTTTACTTATTTTGTGATGCTTGATATATGTTATTCAAACAACTACTTTAAAACGTTTTGCAAACGTACAGACCGATCCAAGGGGCCAAAGATTCACCAGACCCAACTGTTTTAGATTTTTTTTAAAAATTGAATTTAGTTAAGTTTTTCTAATAAAATAGTTTGTAAGGTGCAATTCTATAATTATTGCGGTCAGATGAGCACTTTTTAGTTGTTTGAATAACATATATAAAAATCAAGCATCAGAAAATAAGTAAAAGTAAATTTTTTTTCATAGCTTCTGTAAGGTAAAACCGCCGACCGCATGTGTCTGGGAGTAATTAATCCTGATTTTTAATGATATTGTGTGAAATATATGTTAAAATCAGCCATCAGAATTTAAGTGAGGTGAGCAGTGTTTCTATGTACCTTGATTGGTTGATATCTGAAAAATGGCCGTCTGGTCAAGGTAGCAACTAGTCATATGATGATAGTACACCCTAACACTACTCAATCGTATATATTTTGTCCATTAGAAAATAAGTGATGTCTGGCAGCTCTGGGATCTTGGACCAATAGGGTATGATTGTGTATCTCACGGACTCATATATGGACCTCACGGCAACTTATCATCAGGGTGAGTAGAAAGCATTCTCCGCGTTAAAAAAAAAGAAGGTCATCCTGAATCTATTAAAAAAAAACAAGTAAGCGTAAAAGTTCGATATTTTGCCCCTGACATAAGGGCAGTACAAAGTATATAGTGCTACGCCTACGATCAGAGGGCCTACCATGAGTTGGCTATCGAAAACTTACGTACGTTAAAAACCTATCGAGTTGTTTTTTTCATACGGCCGATTTTAGTTCTTCGTGTAACCACCAGCGGCGCTGTACAAGTTTTTCATAGACATATTTACGTAGGCGATATCGAGTGCGTAAGTTTTAAACTCATGGTAGCCCTACAGGTGTTAAATCTAAGATTTTCGAGATTTATGTTAAAAAATCCATGAATATACCCTATTTGACTGGGAGGAACTTTATTCATCGATGTACATATTATATCTGCGGAATACATATAATTTTGTTGTTCCTCAGAATCTCGTCAATGTACTCTCAATACTTTTATTAACTTGTTGTGGAAAATGACTGCACGGACGGTATAGCAATGCCATTAAACATTGTCTGCATTCTGTAAGTGGTTAAACCCTTTGCTATTTAAAAACTCGCATTTACCAAGTTCATATTTCTGCATATACTGGTTCTTCTTATAATCTTTTGTTCTTAAAAATCACCGATTATACGTATGTATCTATTTCTATGTATTTTTTTTGTATGTGTATATTTCGTTACACTGCACTCAGTTTTACTACGAAAACTATGTTATGGACTTAGCATATAAGTTCTTGAGATACAGCTTGTGACATAGATGGTGGTGGTATAGATGGATAGACAGACAACAATGTATGAGGCTTAATAGTGCCTGTTTTACCTTTCGTGAGCGGGACCCAAAACGAGTAGGAACTTTGCACTGCTTCCAATGTGAATATTTTTAAGTTGTACAAACATACAAACATATTTTTACATACAGGTAGAACCATATTAAATGCACAGTCGCGCTTGGGTTATTTCGATGTTATAAATACAATCTGTTTTTAGCGCGACCTAGAACTTTGGCATAGGGCAATAATTGGCTCAATATTTCTCAAGGTCTTATCAATTATTATATATCTGATTTAGGAAGTATTTATTTATAGATTGGCATGATTTATAACCGTATGTGTATTTATAAAAATTGACTGTTTTATGTAAGAGTAAATATGACAAAACATATCATCTGATACCGAGTTAAGTTGAAGAACCTGTGTTTTGGATTTCAAAAACAATAGTTGAATTTACAGAAAGATACTTAAAAAGATAATTTCATCCTATAACACGGTACAAATACAAATTTTCATTACACAAAGGGATTCTAACCACGACTCTACTAGGCACAAGAGACAGGATAAAAAAAAAAATTATGTAGTTTGATTGCGATTTTCTTTCAAAGGGTACATGCTACGTATCTACTTGAACCCCGGAAAGAAAAAAAACTAAGTTTTATACCATACACAAAAGAAAATATTTAGTGACCTTTGGTATTATTGAACGGTACAGCCGAAAACCAAAATTTTCTTTTCACCATCCTCAAAGGAAATGAAACTGGAAATCCTTAATTTAAATCTGCTATTCAATTAAATATTGTCGCGATGACGTAGCACGTTTCACAGCCTCTATAAATACCGTCACATCCGTACTCTGCCGGTTATCACAGTGACGTCATAGTTTTTTGTGACCCTCATGCCCGACGTACAAAAAGATCAATTATGTACCAAGTAAAGCGAGGTGGTACTTAGGTGGTGTTTTTGTATAATTAACTACACATTTTTGACAGCTATTAACTCTAGTGTATAGAAGCGCCCAGCCGTTCTCTATTATAAAGGCTTTGAATATGAATTTTGGATTCGGATCGGGGTGGCTTTATAAGATTTAACGTTTTATTAGATACTAGTGACCCGCCCTCGCTTCGCTTCGGGTAAATTTAACATAAAAACCTTCCTCTTGAATCACTCTATCTATTGGAAACCGCATCAAAATCCGTTGCGTAGTTTTAAAGATTTAAGCGCACATAGGGATATAGGGACAGAAAAGGCGACTTTGTTTTATACTATGTAGTGAAGTTATAATGACATAGCAATAGCGGTCTCAGTTCGATCGCGAACGTGTATGGTATAAATCGAAATGTCGCGTCGGGTAGTAAGTAGTGTTGTGGTCAAGTAGATACCAGTGGGGCTACCATGAGTTGGCTATCGTAAACTTACGTACGTTAAAAACCTATCGAGTTGTTTTTTTCATATGGCCGATTGTAGTTCTTCGCGTAACCACCAGGCGGCGCTGTACATGTTTTTCATAGACATATTTACGTAGGCGATATCGAGCGCGTAAGTTTTAAACTCATGGTAGCCCCACAGGTTACTTGCCAAAAGTTGTTAGAGACGCGTGAACCAATGAACATATGTTTATTTCTGTTTTTTTTATATACGTATTGAAAACATATAACCGAAAGAATACCATCTTGGTTGCTAGTATTCACTTGTAGTAATACAGAATGTATTGACTTGTCCATAGAGGTAGTCGCCCAGCTAATTCCTGACATTAATCTCGCTAACCAGCTTGCAATTATACGGGCCGTGACTACATTGATCTCAGTACACCCAGACTATTAATTTAGGCTCATATGCATAATTGACAGTTCGACATATATTAGCATACATACTATCTATGTATATGTTATGGACCAAATGATAAATTGGGCATTATTCATACTGCCCGGTCCATATGAAAAATGCCCAATATGAGAGTGCAATTCAATAATAATTATTCAAATAATCACTTTGATCGGGCATTATACATAATGTTTATCACCTTTTGGGCAAAGTAATACAAACATATTATGTAGAAAAAACTTTAATCGTTATTATCAATTGATATACAATAGTTTATATAAAAAGTAGTTACACCTCTAAAAAATATTGTGGCGTGAAAAAATTGTCATAACAAAAGGGAGTAATAGACATAATTTGGCGGCGTAACTTGTAAGACACGCTATTATTCATAATTGCAATATAAATAATGGCATTTACACCCAAAATAGCTGAACACATGAGTGTCATTATTATTGTTAGTATTGATGCGCGGCGGATTAAGATTACGGAGACATTGGTTATTTATTGTTTTTCCTCGTTTTGGCATTTTAAATCAAAGTCCAAACACAAAGCAAAATCAACGTCCAATAACGCGTCAAAGTCAACGTAACGGTCACAAAAAATAATAAATACACGGAGGAATATACCTAATCTATGCGCACATGTACGAAAATGGCTGAATACATAGATAAATGTATGGTCAATACACAGCAGCGGGGGTTACGAATGATAAAATTAATCGAATTACGAAAAAATATAAGTATAGTTTCCCATAATACTTAAAATATTCATCCCATTCTAAAAATACGCAGTGAGTATTACCCATTACGTCACTATGAATACGTGTCAAACGGCGTAACTTTGTAAAAAGCGTAATACAGAGTGGAAATTTTACGTTTTCTTTTATAATTAAATTATTTTAAAGCACAAAAGACAATTATTTACCTCAAATTACGCACAATTATCATATTGCCCAATCATCACATATCCATATAATAATGCCCGGGCATTGTGATAAATAATGAAGTTAAAATAATAATTAATCACTTGGCCCGATAGGGCTAGACATTATACATAATGCTCGGGCATTATTAATAATGCTCGCATTAATCACTTGGTCCATAACATATATAATCAGATGAATATAATGTACTTTGACTAAGTGATAATCGATTAAGGTTTAAGTTTTTGAGATTTTGACGATGCTTAACGTAGTAGGTTAGGAGGTAAGTTAACCATAGTTGCGGATAGGCAACGTGACCTCATTTTAGTGTTTGTTTATACAGCTAATTAATGATAGTAATCAAGAACCTAAATGAGTGGTAGAGAAAATATTTAACGTTAATGATGAAAAGTGATAACAAATTGTCCCGTTAAAGGGTTTAATTTATCGAATTTATTTTGTTTACATATCGACTTCATATTTCTCTCTTTCCCCAATTCGGGTCACGGCAAGTCACATTATCTTTTAACAGTAGGTACATAAATTACGAACGGTTCAGAGTCATTTTCGTACCAATCTCTCAATGCACAGCCGATTCAATTGCCCGCATCCGCAAACCAATTAAATCGTTTCAAAGTGGAATAAAATTGATTGTGCCAATAACAATATTGTTAGTAGCTGTTTCCGATTATCACGTGGTTTTGTAACAGGGCGGAATCGGAGTGATAATGGTTGTATTGCAAATTGGTCGGATGGAGCAAGAGCGGCTCTTCAACGAACTGTTGACACAATAGTGATTATTACTTAGTATTACTGATAATGGTGTCTAGTTGTTTATTATTTTATATGTATGACCTATAGTCTGAAGTCATATTATTATTTTTTGCTAGAATACGACAACGGAAATTAATATTACTTGCACGGATACAATTCGAAACATAGGGTTTATTTATTTTATTTATTTATTTAATTGGACAGCCAGAGACATTTACATTAGAGAATACATAAAATTAACATACGATAGTGACACATATAAAAACGTAAAAATCTAAAAACTAAGTAACATGTACGAGAATAACGCCTTATGATATGTGTATGGGATTATCCGTAAGACTATTTTGTTTTTATTAAATATATTTTTCTAAATAGTAGTTCTAAGTAAGTAGCTTTCCGCCCGCGACTTCGTCCGCGTAGAGACGTTTAACGGGTAAAACATTACTTCCTTATAGCGCAGTCGGTTAAAAAGTAGCCTATAACCTATTCTAGGCTCTGGACTATATCTGTACCAAATTTCATTTAAATCGGTCCAGTACTCTATGCGTGAAAGCTTAACAGACAGACAGACAGACAGACAGTTACTTTCGGATTTAAATATTAGTAAGGACTAGTAAGGATAATATTAGTAAGGAAGTAAGGATAGTAAGGATTAAGAATAACACTTTGCCAGTCCGGAGACGTGCCCAAAGAGCCCCCCAGAAGTACTAAAACTAGTTTTGTATCAATGCTTTTCTTTGTACGAGGCAATGCGACCGTGATCTTTAACAAGTAATATCGTGAAAATTATTATAATGGCCACATTTTAAGTAATTTCAATGTGTAAATACAGCACTACTATTAATTTCCATTAAACATTAAATCTTACAATCTGGTCATTAAACTTTACAGCGTCGTTAATTATCGTTATCGGGAAATCAAACGTAACTGTATATATACGTAAGTCATTGAATTCGCGATTCGTAATATTATGTGTTTAATTTATTTGTTGAATCAATGTACGTATCTAACATTAAGTTTAATTTACCACACTAGATGTGCCAGCGACTTCGTCTGCGTTTTTCCCGGTTTCATTGCTTCTACTTGTCCCAAACCTTCCTTGATAAATGGTCAATCCAACACAAAATATTTTTTTTTCGATTTGAACCAGTATTTCCTGAGATTAGCCCGTTTAAACAAACAAACAAATTCTTCATCTTTATAATATAAGTATAGATTAGTATAGATGATTATTATATCCTCCTTAGATAACTGAATATGACCGGAATATTTAACAAGTGGTTTTGTATTAACGGGCTCCCGATATTTCAATTATTTGTGTAACAGACAGAGTTACTTTCGCATTTATAATATTAGTAATGTTAGTAGTAAGGATATGTAAAATATAATATGTATGAAAGATTTTAGACTTTCGCGTTCTATTACACTAAAATTAGTCTTTATGGGTCTACACGCGATATTAGGAGTAGCAAATTACATAGCTACTTACTGCCCAACGTATCGACTGGGTCACACCAATCGTGGTACCGAATAATTTTACTATGTATGAAGTTGTAATAATGTTCTCGTAGTACCTACCTAACGAAAAGCTGGTTACATCCGTTTGCGAACGAGCTTACTCACCTCATACCCAGTGCCATGACAAATAAGCCAAATCGAATAGGGCCCCTTGTATAAAGCTCGATCGGAGTTCTTGGCCTCATGTGTGCTGTGCGAATAAGGTCAATACTCTTTGAAAGCTGGTTTGTTAATCTTTCAATAGCTTTTGAATGGCGTATGAGTTTTGAGCTTACAAGAACTGGTAACCGTTACGTTTTTTGTCACTTTAAATAATATTTTTTTTAGAGATATTAGCCTGATACCAACTTTTCTAAACATCCCTTGATTTCAGACATACATTCCAAACAACATTGTGCCTATCTCTATGTATACTTAAATCTTTAAAAATACGCAATGGGTTTAGAAAAGAAAGGTTTTTCTATGTAAAATTTATCCGAAGCGAGACGAGGGCGGGTCATTAGTTACTTAGAATTTAAAAATCTCTTAAATTAATTAAATAATTTCATTTCAAAACTGTAGTCTACGCGCAAACAATAATCAATATTGTTACTGTAATGTTAAAAATAGCAAGTAAAGAAATATAATAATATTTAGTACATGTATGATTATTGTCTTAACAGTTAAGTAACTTTAAATAAATCAACTGCGTGTAGGAAAATAAAGTAGAAATAAATAGTAGGTATTCATTGGGGATTACATTTTTATATTGTCGCCATTAAATAAACTTGTTTTTCCTTAGACATCTCCGACAATATCATTACCATTCTTAATGGGTAATATCTAACAATATAATAATACTCCTAACAAAACGCAATTGCTGAAAAAGCTAATTATAAAGAAATATAACTTTAATGAATTATTTAAATGCATTTATGAATGAGGCTATTTTAAGCTAGCCAATGAACAATTATCATCCTGTTAAGGAAATTCCCACAGTGATTATAACTGAATTAGTAAATAATAACTGCCTCGTTGGTCTACCTATTGGTAGCAAGCGCTACTTAAGCACCGAAAGATCCCCGGTTCCACTCTGGGTTCGGGCAAAATTAGTGTGAATTTTCTGTAAAGAAATTACTCACCGAACTATGAGAGTAAGGGAACAGAGAGTGCATTTATTTTGCGCGCATACTGTGCATTATAATTATGTCCTGCGCACTTGGCTGCAGTGGCGTAACTACAGGGTGGCAAGTCGGCAAAATGCCACGGGCCCCCACCCGGTAGGGGGCCCCAGCCGAAAGGGGTCCCCGGTCATAGGAGAATCTCATCTGCCAACCCACATACACATTAAGATAAAAAAAAAAGAAGGGGGTGTGCACGGGGCCCCAACCGATGAATTTTGCCACGGACTTCAACAGGTATAGTTACGCCACTGCTTGGCTGATCTCAATGAGGGTGTTCGCGTATAAGATATCCACTAGATGGCAAGACGTAGATATTAGGTCTAACTGCTTCGTGATTGGTGAATATTGACATGTCTGTCAATGTCACGTCAAAAGTAACCAATCATGCTGCAGTTGGACCTCACGCCTACGTATTGCCATCTAGTGAAGTTCTTATACGCGAAAACCCTCATTGAGATGGGCCGCCATGACCGAAATCGATCAGACGCCTTATTTTTGAATTACTTATAATACCTTTTACCATTTTGTATCAATCGAATTAGCTGTTACTGCGTCGGTGATTTACTACAACGAGGAAGTCATTATACTTATATCCTTGTTTGGTGCATATCTGCTATTATGTGCGAAATGCCTGTGAGGGATTTGCTGACATAAGTGATTTTGGTAACAATGGATGATTGATAACATATTTGAAATATAAACAATTGCCATACTTGACAATGATGAATTATCTGAACGAACAACATATAACAACTTTTTCCGAACTCACGAGTATTATAATACATACTTATATATACTTGTGTAATTTCTCATAAATTCTGCCTATAGAAGAAAGCTATGCTAAACTGTAAGAAAATCTAACTCAAACTAAGTACTCACTTTTCTTTCTTGCGTTAGCAATTCGTATAATATGTCAGCTTTGACTGAAAGACGACCGGTACCATCTATACTCGGATTTGTAATTCAAGATAAAAAAAACTACTACAAGGTTGCCACTGCAATAAAATATTTTTACAATAGTAAATTCAGTTTTTTGCAAAAAACAACCATATACAACAAATTTATTGGTAATATTAATCCTATGATTTTCATCAGTAATTCCAGTTATTTATACTTCCATAAATGCAAGACGACTTTATAAAAACTTAAACATCGGTAATTTTTGGTAACAAACATGGTATTGTACTTGTAACACTTCAGGGATTCACAACATTTGGTGCAAAAAACTACAAGCTAAGTTAAGAACATACTCGGACGCAATTAATATATTACACATCATAACTAATCGGGAAATAATGCGTAACTGTTCCGAGTGTTCGAATGCTTTTGCTCCGTGGTGATTTTGTTTTGTTTTAAGTTTATGTTTTGTGTTAAGTTTTTGTTGTTTAAATTCGTAACAAAGAAAATATTTTATTTATCTTCCCGACTCCTCCACTATTGCTCAAAATTATGTCTTTTTAAAATTAGTTAGACATGACTTATTTATAAGTTTTTTACTAGAAGGTATAATACGTAAGTAATAGTCAGGCTCAATACAATTTTGAGAACGTATAATTTATATCTAAATAATGCATTTAATTATTAGATATAGTATGAACCCTTTTACTTTAAGAAATTATTATTTTATACGCCTTAATTATAAATAAGTGATGTTGGCATTAAATAAAATAAAAAATTATATTACGAAAAGGTTGTCGAAGCCTGAAATCATCACTTGAGAGTGACATAAGTGACTTTACCACTTTTGACAGTGACGTATCTGTCGTAGTTTTTTTGATCTTGAATTACAAATCCGAGTATAGATACTATATCCTTTCACACGAAAAAAAATAAACGGAATGATTTACGGAGCTATCGCGAAACATACATACAAAAAAAAATCTTGTAAAAAGCAACATTCAGACGAATTGATATCCTCCTCCTTTTTGAAGTCGGTTAAAAACATTGCACCACATAGTTTAACGCCTTACAACGTCGTATTAACTAACATTACATATAAGATAAAGTTTATCTTTATGTTAAGTTTACTTTGTTTTCCTGTGATCAGTCACACGGATGCATTTGAATAAACCTTTTACATAGACACCCAGTTCACCTTTAAACTCGTCTGCAGTCGATTAACGCGTGTATTTTATGGTGTTTGGTAAATATTCCATCGTTTATTTATCTTATTAACCTTGTCGCGTTGATTACAAAACCACATCAGAAAACTATACATGACAAGTTTCTTTCATAACAAAGTTGTTAATTTTCTCTCCATTTACTTGTCAAAATTATTCATCTTTGATGAACTTTTTATGGTTATTGCAAAGATACGGAATCGGATATTAAATATCCATCAAGAGCGGAAATAGTGGTACCTTAATTAGGATTCCTTTGCATACTTTTTTTTTGTTAAGGATGATGGTATTCATAAAGATACCTCTAACGTTATAAATTGTAATTTTCTTTAGCACAAACTAAGTTATATTCTGTGTTTTTTCATGCCCATGAACCTATGAAACAGCAATTATTTGTCTAATTGCGCCCGATCTCTCATCGGTCATGTCGGATTGCCGTCTCACCGAACTATGAGAGTAAGGGAATAGAGAGTGCACTTGTGTTTGCGCGTACACTTGTGCACTATTATATGTCCTGCGCACTTGGCTGATCTCAATTGAGATCGGCCGCAATGGCCGAAATCGGTTGGACGCCTTATATATTATATTTGTCTAATAAGGTGAAGACGAGATTTTAGTTCTGCATACGTGTGTATCATCATCATCATCATTAGCCCATTTCTGTCCACTACTGGACATAGGCCTCTCCAAATGCACGCCACTTCTCTCTGTGTGTATGTAGAACTAAAATCTCGTAGAACGGACATAATATGTGTAGATTCACTTCTGTCCGGTGTAGGCGTATCGAATGCTAAGGCATTGTTGATTGACCAGTTGTATCTACCTACGCTTAGTCAGAGCTTTGAAATTTCCCCATCAGTTTTTTGCTAAGCCCCATAGCCATGTTTTGCTGAGGATAAAAACAGTTTTTTGCGTTCATCATTTTGAATGACGCAAAAAAATAAAATTGCTGTTCATTTTGGCGTACAGTAATGGTATGTTTGTAGTATACAAATCATGTTATTTTAGTTTATACTATATGTTCATCTATTTAATTTGCATATACCTTGAGTTTATGTACAGTATGACAACAATAGGGGAAATAATGCTGTTTGATTTTGCATGTGATCTACATTGACATTTACCAGGGAGAATTATGTTAGTAAGAACTTTTTCTGGATGTGTGTAATTTTTTTTTGTGATTGAGACGACAAGGACGTGAAAAATGATCAAAATAAACAATACCATGTTTTAATTACAGAATTAATAACAAATTTAGCTATAAATATTAAAATATTGCGTTTATGAGAATTATTTATTATACTTGCCGTTGTTCATGTAATACTTTTTGTATGGAGCGATTGGTGCTTGTCCATAATATGATGTGCTAACAGTAATTTCTCGGCGAGTTTTGAACTCATGGCAATATTTCTTTTAATTTTTTTTTAAATGTTGTTTTGCCCACCTAGCTAGATAAAAGGGTAGATAAAAAAGCGTCATCATCCCTATTGTAAATTTATAGCATTCCATAACATTATACTAGACTTATCTATAATTCATACTTAATAAAATAGTTTAGAACTCATAATAAAACTTTTCATAATATGAATGTAAAATAATATTTTATAAGCTTATTGAACTACGGAAATTACGTGGCAAGGATTTAATACTGAATGAGTGCAATATAATAAAAAGTTAAAAACTAAAACCCAACTACGACAAAAAACGACGCTGAAAAAGTATAAAACAAGACTTTTAGAACATACAATACTATTTTTTTGAAGTATGCAATATTTACTATGTAGAGATAAGTTTTCATGTTTGGAAAACCGCAGTCACACGTTGTCAAAGTGCTACGGTAGGTAGGTACTTGTGTATGGAACGTGTGACTACGCCTTTCCAAACATGAAAACTTATCTCTACATAGTAAATATTGCATACTTCAAAAAAATAGTATTGTATGTTCTAAAAGTCTTGTTTTATACTTTTTCAGCGTCGTTTTTTGTCGTAGTTGGGTTTTAGTTTTTAACTTTTTATTATTTGTACTATTTTGGTGTTAGTAAGTAGTAAAGAAGCTATGAACGAAAAGATGTGAACTATATGCAATCAGTCCATGAATATACGTAAAGTCACATGCAAATGCTAGTAATATATATATATTTAAAATGTACAAGTAAAGCGCTTTCCAATGATACCAAACACGGCGTATTTATCTTAACTTTATTTTTTTACTCTGTATGTTTTGTCCGCTAGTGGGCGCCACATTAGATTTTGTGAAACCCTATATAGCCTATAACCAGCGGACAATTAAGACGCTTCTAATGATATGTCATTTGTCGAATTCTGACAAGCAATTTAGAAGTTATGTGGAAACAGATGAACATACATACATACATACATACATACAAACATACATACAAACATACATACATACATACATACATACATACATAGCCTGTCAAAATCATAACCCTCCTTTTGCTTTGCCGTAGTCGGGTAAAAATAGCATTAATCCTTTTAGAGATAGCGAATAACTGTATTTAGTAGCGACTACACAATAATAGATCTATACGGGTGGTAGCAACCTTATGATTAGTGCTCATAAATCGATGACCAAAGTAGGAAGTGGATTTTTTATATGTTCATGATTATTTTGCCCACCGCGATCCTTTAAGGTATATTGAGGACATAGTGTTATCCATACATGGATTTTTAGTGACCAATCGAACACTAAAGGGGGCATTGACATAAGTCTCTATGTAGAGCAGCCAGTAGCGACATATTTCTACTAAATTTTTAGGCTTTAGTGGCAAGAACTGCTAGCACTAGTTTCCGGACTTCTCCGATATTAATTCCGGCAGTTATCGTGAGAGGGACCGATCATCCAACCCTATGAGCCATTTAAGCTATGGTCCCTCTTAATACTTCAGCAATGCGTAACAGTGGAACTTTAGCTGGTGCTTATGGGCCAAAGCACTATTAATGTACACCGGACGCCCTGATGTACACAATTTTGTAAAGCAAGTGGCCGCTGCGAGACAAGCCAATGCTTACCCCACTTTATATGGAGCTGTTCACATTGGATGAGACGCGATAGTGTATGGTGACCAGAGCATTCGACTTTTAGTCATATGCGACTTACGACTAGTGTGAATGGGCTGTTAGTGTGGCGGCCGTATGATATCCCTGTGTACTAGTTTAAAGGTTTTGCAATGCAAATAAATAAATAATTATTATTATTATAATGTTTACATTTCTGTACTCTCCGTAGAGGATTATTTTTCAAGCACGGGCCAAAAACAAATGATATAAATACAAAGGAAATTAATCTATATTTAGGAATTTTCGGACTATGCGGCAGTTGAAAATTACTATATTTAATTATTTAGAACTAAATCTTAGCTTTTCATCACATATAAAGGATGTATAAGCTTAAATAACAGGGTATTCAATCTGACAATTGTTCATTGGACAGAGCTGTAGATAGGGTCATTATACTGCTTATTCACATTGGAAATATGTACGAGTATGTGTCACAATAATAAAGCATGAATATCAGATTTACTTTATGCTACGTATGTACATATTTGCTTTTTATATAATTGTATTATGATAGCAGCAATTTGCATAATTTGAAATGAAAATAATTAAATTTTCACCTGTTTAACTGATGATTATAGGATACAGGCCGTTAGTGTGTGTGGTTGTGGCCATTTTGAAGAAACTATAGTATCCTGTTTTTGGTCTCAGAGAACCATAAAAATATTTCCGGTTTGATTTTGGTTCTAGACTGTCAAGTAAAAAATCATATATTAAATTTCAAACATGTAAAACTTAATTGTTGTGCTTTGAGTAAAATACATTTGTAGAGTTATTCTTAATAGTTATGAAGGTAGTTAGTTATTATAGTGCTGAACCTAATAAGTATAGGTTGTTTTTTCCCTGCATCTTTATGATACATTTGCATTACAAATGCATTATAATTATATAGAACATAGCTACAGCATAATAGAATACATTCAGGTATAGATTGATTGCTATTATTTAGTGTACAAAGAAGAAACGTAATAATACAGACTTGCAGTGCAAATACAGAGCAGTGTGCACTTTAGGCGATCTTATTGCTATAATATTTTGCTTTCGGTGTGGTTAATAATACTTGTCCCAGAGCTCTGCATCATAGCCTCTTAGTTATTTTATATACCGACAACTTTGTTGTTTTACTTTATGTATATGTGTCTTTATGGATGAGGTCTGTATCTAATGTAATTTGGTATGAGGCAAGGCAAGAACTTTGTTTTGGTTTGGTTTTCAACAATTATATAATCGTATGACGAGACTGTGTTCTTTTTTTAGAAAATGGAAAACCTGTAGATATGAATAACAATAAATAACATTGCAAGACAACCTCTCCTCGGCAGCTGGTAGATACATTCGAAGTAAGAAAATATTGTTGTTTTAGGTGTATGTAGATGAGGTGCAATATTTTCAGCGGTTTCATGAATATTAAAATGTACCAGCCACTCGTTTGCGATGACTGACAATATTATTTAAATGCCATTTACAACAAAAACATAGCTTCGGTAACTTCCGAGAGATTGCTAATTGAGAAGTCGTGTTGTCTCGTGGATCATTATGATACGTCCTTGCAATTTGATAATTCAATTTGGAAGATGCTACTTATTGTATGTTATACGTGTATTGGTTATACGAGTCTTTGTTCAATACTGGTACTGTTACTTGTGTGTCGGAATTTCCTTAACACAATAGAAATGTAGAGATATACTCGTATCTATGTATAGATAGACAAGTTGGTGAGCAGCACTGCACCAAGATTCGCTTAGGCAGAACTCACCATTAACTCCGTTACATCCGTGCATAGCTCAGTGCAGTTCAACAGCCCGCATTCACCACAATATGCCTTCGCCTTCCAGATACCGATCACCAACACGACACAAGCCACAAGTCGCGGAAAACGTTTCGTAAACACCAGTGTTCTGTTTCCAAAACTGAGCCGGTCTCGGCGATTCGATATCGTTATCGAGTCGTTCGACGCGGCGTGTTTTTGTTTTATCGATAACCACAATCGCGTGCGGACGCCACGGAGCGCCCGGTCGCAATAAACCGACTTCCAAGGCAGGTTGTGGTTGCAAGTCGCGAGAGACCGGTAACATTCGCGAGATGTCGAGCGCGGCCGTCGATGCAGGCACGCGATTGATTCGATTAATTGGCTTAACACGGAAGATCGAACAATGGGACAATAG
Source organism: Maruca vitrata (assembly GCA_039566165.1). Lineage (NCBI taxonomy): Eukaryota > Metazoa > Arthropoda > Insecta > Lepidoptera > Crambidae > Maruca > Maruca vitrata. The sequence continues at coordinate 5,396,253 of CM076933.1, forward strand.
TGGGTTAACATCTAGGTATGTTTTTCTTTGCTTATTATACACTGTTCGGGGTGCACGTGCATTGTAGAACCATAGACGTCGTCCTATTTTTTTAGGGTTCCGTAGCCAAAATGGCAAAAACGGAACCCTTATAGTTTCGTCATGTCCGTCTGTCCGTCTGTCCGTCTGTCACAGCCGATTTACTCGGAAACTATAAGTACTACAGTGATGAAATTTGATTGGAATATGTGTTGTATGAACCGCTACAAAAATATGACACTAAATAGTAAAAAAAAGAATTGGGGGTGGGGCCCCCCATACATGTAACTGAGGGATGAAATTTTTTTTTCGATGTACATACCCGTGTGGGGTATCAATGGAAAGGTCTTTTAAAATGATATAAAGTTTTCTAAAAAACATTTTTCTTAAAGTGAACGGTTTTTGAGATATCAGCTCTCAAAGTCGTAAAAAGTATGTCCCCCCCCCTCTATTTTTATAACTACGGGGTATAAAATTCTAAAAAAAATAGAGGTGATGCATGCTAATTAACTCTTTCAACGATTTTTGGTTTGATCAAAGTATCTCTTATAGTTTTTGAGATAGGTTGATTTAACTGTAATTTTGGTTAAGTTATTGTGCTTACACTGAAAACGATGGCTGAACCTTATAAGATAGATCTGACATAATAAGTTTATTATATTTGCTGCTACGGAACCCTTTGTGCGCGAGCCCGACTCGCACTTGGCCGGTTTTTTTTATCGGTTTGGCAAAGGCATGCCCATATTGGCGGCGAGTTAACCGGTCCACTGTAGAGCTTCAATAGATTTAATAGTTTCGGATCATCATAACATGTGGGTTGTAAACCTGTTAATGGTTAGTTGCTAAGACAATGGCACATGTTAGAAGTTTTTCAATGCGAGGTAGGTATTAAAAGATTGTGTTGTAGTATCTTAGCAGCCAAGTTTTAGGATTATACGTGTACGTACGTGTACGTACATTATAAGATACTGTACCACCCATTGTATACCTATAGGCACATATACGATATGGCCTATCTATATAGGTTTGTAATTTATATTGCTCTACGTGATTTTATTTGTTAATATTGTTTTATAACAGTACATAAGTAAGTAAGGTAGATAACGAATTAAAATAGGATAGAGTAGAGTACTAACTATTATTCTAGAATATTAAAAACTCTTACCAGTTTTTTCCTAATTATTTGATTTATTTATTTAAAATAATGTAGAGTCTTACTAAACTCATGGTCATGACTGTCTGCCATTGTTGAGGCATTGGAAGACAGGCACTCGTTAATTTTTCACAAATAGGTAACTATGTACTACCAAATATTTAAGTTGAATCGTCGCGAAATGAATATTAAGTTTACCAAAAACATATTTTCAAAATTATTCTAAAAGATTGATGGACAGCTAGGTATGAAACACAATGGGAGTCGTATTGTTTGTCATATTTTAAAGTTTTACTAAATAATATTATTGTTTTTAAATTTCATAAATTGACTATTGACTGGTTAATTGACTGGCTCGATGGCAAATTCGGTAGTACCCCTAATTAATGTGTGATTAATATCGGTGTTTGATACGTCCGTGTACCTATACCATCTACCGATGTCAGTAGAGTGTATAGGTTGTATCATAATTATGTAATTATGATACAAGATTCGATAAAGCACGCAAATAAAAGAGATAGCTAAATCACCTAAGTTGCCCGAATACACCTCCTCCTCTATGTATCTCAAAAGCACATGAAACATCTGCTTATTGTATTATACTTAATATCATCTACACTAATATTATAAAGAGGAAAGATTTGTATTTTTGTATGTTTGTAATGAATAAACTCAAAAACTACTGAACCGATTGCAATATTTTTTTCACCATTAGAAAGCTGCATTATTCAGAAGTAACATAGGCTATATAATATCACGCTAGGTCCTATAGTTGTGGAACAGTAACCGAAAATGTTTCAAAAACGGGGGAAAAGTATTGTTTCTGAGGCAATCCGTGGCGTGCGCTGAGCATATTATACATAGCTAAAGTTATACAAAAATGCTCTATGGATGAATTGTTCGTCTTAACATTATCTTTAAAAAGTCCGCGAGAGCATAAATGTCTACCTTTTATAGTTTACCCATAACAATCGTTTTAATGATTTAGATGTTTGCTCCAAAGTAATGTAATTTTGGCGACGGGATTTCGAAGTAAATGGTTTAATAATAAAACGTATAACTATGTAAAAAATCTTAAGTCCCCCCGTGCGAAGCCGGGACGGGCCGCTAGTTTAATATATAATACTAGCGACCCGCCCTCGCTTCGCTTCGGGTATATCTCTATCTCTATATAATATATTTCAACCCCGTAAGGGATTTTACATACAGAAGTTATTTCCCAATAACTCCCGTTCCCATGGGAATTTTGTAATATCGCGTTGGAAGTAAGCTTAACGTTCATTACCTGCATGCCAAATCGCAATCGTCTATCTATATCGCGGTTTAGATTTTTTCATACAAAAGTTTTTTTCCTATTACTCCCGTTCCCGTGGGAATTTTACAATATCCTGTTGCAACTAAGCTTTTAATTTATTAAGGTACCTGCATGTCAAATTTCAAGCGTCTAACTTATGCGGTTAGTATTTTTCATACAAAAGGATTTTCCCATTATTTCCCGTTCCCGTGGGAATTTCGGGAAATCCTGTCCTAACGGATGCCTACGTCATAACATCTACCTGCATGTTAAATTTCATCTCAATCCATCCAGTGGCTGTGACGACTTCGTCCGCGTAGAGATGTTCAACGGCTAAAACATTACTTCTTTATAGCGCAGTCGGTTAAAAAGTAGCCTATAACCGTTTCTAGGCTCTGGACTATGTCTGTACCAAATTTCGTTTGAATCGGTTCAGTACTTTATGCGTGAAAGCGTAACAGACAGACAGACAGACAGACAGACAGAGTTACTTTCGCATTTATAATATTATTAGTATACTAGCGACCCGCCCTCGCTTCGCTTCGGGTATATCTCTATCTCTATATAATATATTTCAACCCCGTAAGGGATTTTACATACAGAAGTTATTTCCCAATAACTCCCGTTCCCATGGGAATTTTGTAATATCGCGTTGGAAGTAAGCTTAATGTTCATTAGGGTACCTGCATGCCAAATCTCAATCGTCTATATCGCGGTTTAGATTTTTTCATACAAAAGTTTTTTCCTATTACTCCCGTTCCCGTGGGAATTTTACAATATCCTGTTGCAACTAAGCTTTTAATTTATTAATGTACCTGCATGTCAAATTTCAAGCGTCTAACTTATGCGGTTAGTATTTTTCATACAAAAGGATTTTCCCGTTATTTCCCGTTCCCGTGGGAATTTCGGGAAATCCTGTCCTAACGGATGCCTACGTCATAACATCTACCTGCATGCTAAATTTCATCTCGATCCGTCCAGTGGCTGTGACAACTTCGTCCGCTTAGAGATGTTTAACGGCTAAAACATTACTTCTTTATAGCGCAGTCGGTTAAAAAGTAGCCTATAACCGTTTCTAGACTCTGGACTATGTCTGTACCAAATTTCGTTTAAATCGGTTCAGTACTTTATGCGTGAAAGCGTAACAGACAGACAGACAGACAGACAGACAGACAGAGTTACTTTCGCATTTATAATATTAGTAAGGATTAGTATATTAGTATATATTAGTATATTAGTATATTAGTATATTAGTAAGGATATTGAAATAAACCTTCAATTTGTGTACTCCACAGTCGTTTCTGATATCCTTAAGGCTACTCCTAATCCTTTCTAATGAAAAACTCGACGAATCCAGAACCAAAATTATTGAAATGACTACAGTACAGTTGGAAAATAATAATAAACTAATTCAAAACTAAAATGATTGTTTGGGTTCCGTACACAATGGAATATAAAAAGGCGGTCGCAACTCTAGAACGTTGATAGCTAGACTAACTAGATGTTGTATTTCTATAGATAGTCGCTACACGACAAATATATCATAAAAACAAAAAGAAACAAATATGCAAGGTAAACATGTATTTTTCTTGCATAATTGATACGGGACCCTTGCATTAAGACTTGAGCATTACATTTTTGCAAAAAAGTTTCTTTTGTCTGATTATTCTCAATATTATTCATAAAGTGTTTTGTTTGACTTGTTCATAATGAGACCGGTCTGTGACCTCGGGTCCATGGGTTCAATCTCCGGGCCAGGCAGATCGGGAGGGCCAGAGGGTCCCTCATTGTGAGTAAATTGAAATACCAGCTCTGTTATTTAAGGCAACCGAATCAGCGATGATGTGGAATAATGCTGTTAAGGATACATTAACTTAGTATCTGCTTACTTATAATATTTAGGGCTCTTTTTTTCATTTAATTCCCAATGGTCCAAACTAACTATATCCTCATTTTAGGATTATTACATTCTTTTTCGTAATAATAGTACTTATCTATATAAAGTCATAGTTTGTTATTTCATGAAACACCTAGCTATATGTAGTATTGTTGGTAGCGTTTATTCAACATTTATTACGATGATTTGAATGTCTTCGTACACGTACTACATACCAATATATTCGTAGTACAATCTTAACATCAACAAAGAATGTAAACCAAGACCACCTCGCCTATCATGTAGCTAGGGATCTTATGAACCTAGGCTAGGCCCTAGCTCTACCACAGCTCTACTATAGATATATGTTATCTGTGACTCTACCTTTAAAAGACTGAAAAAAGTGATCAGGGCCTGATTGCATGAGTAGCTTACTAAATATTTAAAATCAATGTTTAAGAGACAGATCGCAGGACAAATGAAAAAAAAAGCAGAGAATATTTTAAAAATAAATAAGAAATGCTGTGTCTATCTGTAATTGGTGCTTAAGCTAGAATATTACAATGTGATATTAATAAAATTTAATGTTTTGTTCATCTTCTGTTGGTGTGTCTTGTCAAAAAAAATAAAAAATATATGAATAATGCCCTCTATCTAAACTAGAAGGTACCTAAGTACTCACTGTCTAATAATGCATCTGAGTAGCTATTCTTAAAATGCGTGACAAACAAAACTTGCGTGAAGTAAATATGCAAGTAATTACTAGAATAATTTTAAAGTTGCAGCATTGTCAATGTGTAACCTTCACGCGTCGTCCGTGTAACCACACGTGTAACTTAGGGCTTCTACATTTATTTGAGCAGAGATAACTAAGGTAGGTGAACATACATAGATATATCTATACGTTATATCTATTTATGTAAGTATACCTACCTAAAACACAGTAATATTTGGTTTCGGTTTGACAGCTTAGTGGCATAACACACATAAGAACATGCCTATTCCATCATATTAAGGCTCAACGAGGATGTTTCAGATCGCATCTATAATACAGTCTGTTAAAAACTCGCTTATCTCCTTTCTCACGCTACTCTAAACAATTTCTGTATCAAATTTTATTTACTGAGTTACTTTCTGATTTTAAGTATTAGTGAGTCCCTAATATAACCAATATTTGACAGCCTTTAGGACCACGCTTTACAGTCTCGCCAAATTTAAGACAAATAGGCTAGTTCTAGGATCAAAACAACCGAACTTTTTCTCGTATAAGTATTGTTTCTTGTAGCTGTAAGAATCATTTCAAGAATAACATGATTTTATGTATAAGTGTAAGAAAAAAGCAGAACAAAGTCACGTTTCTTTGGTCTCAAAAAAAAATGTACCTATACTTGCAAGAAATAACAGCAGCTTCTAAACATTCTATGCCTACGTCGGGCAAAAAGTAGGTATGTATTGAAATTAAATGAAGAGCTTACATGCAAACGTACTTCCGCGTCTGAGCCCTTTCACGGAACAAAGAAATGTGTGACTTGCATACTTAATATATATTTACTGTGACGGTGCGTTTAAAGGCGTTTGTGTAAAGGTTTACCATACTTAATAACTTATAAGTCTGTCTTTATATGAATGTGACCTAGACCAACAACTAATAGACCAACAAGGCAGTCAATCACAATAATATTACAAACATACCTAAGATTTTTTTTTATTTGATTAGGCTTTATGTAATGTAAATCGTTTTCCAAAAAAAGCAAACCTACAGATTTTGTTTTATTATTTGTAAGAACTAATGTTACGACTGGATAGAACCAGTTATCTATTTATTTGTTAGTCTAATTCTTTATTTTTTTGCTCATTTTCAGACAAGGCGATGGTGGACACAGAAAACTGCATCAGTAGATTTTTCCAAGCCCCCTCCACACTTGTCGACGCTAAGAGCCCTCTAAGAATCCCGACATCGGCCGATGGCATGGATTCCTCCCTAGACGTAAGCCAATGCTCATCAGTCTCCGACTCAGACACGCTAAGTCTCTCGCAGTTAACTATAGAAGATCAACAACCTATAACAATCCAACCTTTTTTCAACATCACCCCAAGAACAATACCTGTATCGCCACATTACGTATTTGAGGAAGAATTCTCAGAAAACCCATGGGCATTATTAGTAGCAACGATATTCCTAACGAAAACGGCCGGGAAAACAGCCAGACCGCATATGAAAACTTTTTTCGAGGACTACCCAACTCCGTACCACGTGTTAGATGACACTCCGACCTCTTTGGAGAGGTTCTTCGAAAATTTGGGTTTAAAGAAAAGAGGTCATATGATTTGGAAGCTTAGTTACCAGTTTGTATCGTCAAGATGGCGCCGCGCGAGTGACTTGTGCGGCATCGGAAAATACGGCGAGGATGCGTATAGGATTTTCTGCTTGGGCCACACGGATTTGGACCCTGGCGACAGATATTTAAAGTTGTATTTGGATTGGCTGACACACCACACGGAGTTTTTGGAGGAGCAAGGCGCGGTGGATAGTGAATACTTGATTGAAGATCCGGTTTTGAAATACTACAGTATTACGCTAAGAGATTATTAGTTTGCTCACGCGACCACAATATGCCACTGTGATAAATATAATTAGAAATCGTGGAAAATATGCATCGAGAATTAAAAAAATAAAAATAAATAAATAAATCGAGAATTATTAAAGTTGCATTACATATTAAACACTTTAATTTATAATTTTTTAACATTTAACTGAAATATCCATCTACATTAAAATAATGTACCTACATGCATTGTTGGAATTTTAAGAGTTTTATTTTTTGGAAGTACGAAAATATATGAAAATAATATTTTTTTACAGTCATAGAGTTATAGAAATTCCAAAACATTTTTTTTAATTTTTTTGCTAATTAGAGTTCTAACTCTACACGTGTACAAGTTCATAGGATTTTGAGCTCTCTCACTGAACGTTTTAACGTACAAATAATCAGAAAAAGTCTGATAGTAGATAATGAATATAGATTTTTATTCATAATATGTAAACCTAAAAGTACATTACGTACATTACTATCCTGTCTAAAATTATGAAACTGGTTTTGTAGAATGAAAAATAATTGAATAAATATGATCAATAAACGAGATTCCCAATCACATAACATAGTTATTATTTTTGACCCCGCTATAAAATTTTTAAACTGGCTTTATGACATTTGGTAAAATAATCACTTGCACTAAAGGTGTGAGTTCGATTCTCACTGGGAAAATATGTGATGATATTATTAAGATTACATTTCTGTAAGTAGGTATGTTTTAAAGATGCTACAATATATTATATTCCTTTTGTACGAATATTGGACAGTTTAAAATTATACATTAACGTAGGTACGTTAAAATAATACATAACCTACTAAAGGATAGACGATAGAAAGTAAGTTTAGCTCAGTATTAGCGTCCTGAATCTCAGGTAAATTTAGAACAATACCTAATTAAATTTTACCAATTCAAAAAAGGCAATAAAATTTTGAAAAATATTGTTCCTGTTTGAAACTGCACTTTTATAATTGAAAGAAACTTTCATGCTCAATTTATTAAATACCGAGGTAAGGAGCGTATAATAAATAATTATATTTACAGTAAGAAATATTACTGAAGCCGCAGCTTATTAGACACAAAGAACGCCTGGTAAATTACTATGCGCAAAATATTTAACCAACAAATTTTTGCTTTGCTACATGCGCAGTAACAAAAATGTTGTTAACTTTATTTTTTTATTTTATTCACACGTTTAAGTCGTGAGACAGTCCAGGGAACTTGCGATGCACATGTATAAGTGAAAATAGTAGTATATAATATAATTCTTAACATGAAACCACTACTGTCCACGATATGACGTCATCAATCCAAAACTTCTGAAAAAAATTAAAAGAGACAAAAATAATGAAATTCCTCGGACCTCGGACATTGGTCCACATTAAATATATGCTAAACTCAACAGATGTTAAATGTAATCTACATAGATACTTCCCTCATATCTCAAAAGTTACTTAAATTCAAATTAAAAATTACTTTTTTCTATTTCAAACACTATATTATTATGGAATTTTTAAATAGCTTAAATTCTTTTGAAATTTTACCAAAATACACATGGAAATAAGTGCTTAACATTATGCGTAACTAAGTACCAACATACTACTTAAAGTTTTTTTTACTATCATTTTTGCATATGTAGATATACATATATATGTACCTACATACCATAATTACACAGGCATTCCCATAGATACCTTTGCATACCTATTATTTATTCTTGTAGGCGGAAACACATACGTGCTGCGACCCTATGCGTGTACAGTCGAATCAAGTGTATGGTTCTCTACATACCAGAAACACATTATTAACAATAACATCCGACGCGATGCCATGTGTGTCGCGTTTATTTAATAATGTGTTACACAGCCTTTAACGTCAAAGTAGACTGTGGAGTATCAAAGGGTCGCGTACCGACAGAAATATCAGCCCTCCTGTGTACCTACCAGGTACTTTGTCCAGTAGCGCTACCATGAGTTTAAAAGTTACGGACTCGATATCGCCTACGTAAATATGTCTATGAAAAACTTGTACAGCGCCTCTGGTGGTTATCCTAAGAACTAAAATCGGTCGAATGAAAAAAACAACTCTATAGGTTTTTAACGTACGTAAATGTTCGATAGCCTACTCATGGTACCGCTACTGGTCAGTGCTTCCGTAGATGTAAGGAATTTTCAATTTCGAATTAGAGAGGTACAAACATATTTTTTTCTATTAATTTTTTTTATTTGTTTCTAGCAGCTTTCGCAGTAGAGGTTAAAAACCGTTTTATTTTTTTTTCCTAACTGACGTAGTACGATGATGGCTTGGAGTAGCCTTGTCATCATCACCGGACTTGCGGGGGAGCAGTTGGCTCGCACCCCTGATAGGGAGGAGAAAAACCGTATTAACTTATTTTATTTATTGATTATTCAAAATTATTGAACACGTACTTAGTTTATATTTTTTCAAGTAATCTAAAAATCATTATAATAAGTAAAGTCCAAATTTTAATGTCTCATGGCGTCACACGTGGGTACATTTTATGCAGTATCGTAGATAACCACAACCCTCATTGTGTTATGTTTTATCTCAATCATTTCTGTTAAATTATTACAGCACAAAATAAATTTCTTATAGTTTTTCACTATCTGAAAGACAGGCTAAATATTATTTAGATTTGTTTCCCTGGGACAATTTCCTAATGAACCTAACCTATCACACACAACTGAATAATAAATGTAACATTACAAAAAAATAAAAAAACAATATGTGCCTAAGTACCTTAATTACAGCTTTTTTTGTACAGATCGCACGAAAACCAAAAATAGAATATCCCAGTGATATTAAACCTTTAATTGATATCAAGAGAGAATAACAATACCAAACAAATAAGGTACCTATTAGATAGGTAGGGAGCTAGTAATATAGTAGATCCTATATTTAGACTTGCAGGTGCACATATCTAATGAATCGACTGACTACATAACACAGTTTTGCAAACACATTTCCAATAAGGATACCAAGATAGCATGTTCTTAATCATCAATGTCATCCATCATCATGTTATTTTGGTTGTATTTTTTTTCACCCTTGTGATTTAATTGTGTGAAAATAGTAAAATAAAAAGATGCTATTTATTTTACTAAACCAAGTTTCATTTCATATCAATACTGTTTAAAAAAATAGTAGCAAAAAATCATAGGTCAATATCACGTGATTACAATGTATGGTCTTCTGCTCCGTGACACGGTTTGCGTAGTACCGATTAACAGCCAATATGCAACACATTTCACTAATCTAAGTTAAAATTAAACAGTTGTAAACGATAAGAAATATAATTCAGCGAATTAATAATTTCTAAACATGTGCTATTATTTTCCCATCGTAAAATAACATTCACGATGTTTTGAATCTTTCCGCCACAGTTTTTCATAAATAAACCAATAGGGCGCTGTACAGTCTACCAACCTCAAGCAAATTGCCGGAGTGATTGCTCGCCGCAATGTTGGCAGCAGTGTGGACTGTTGCAAATGGTGGATCGCGTTACTTTTTCTCGTGCTCTGTGTGAAATATTTACGTAAAATAGTGTTAATTTCGTCGTGCAGTGTTTCTGACTAACGTAAACATGTCGGAAACACTGCCAAATACTAAAAAACAAGTTCCAAGGCAACTGGTGAGTGTTTATTGTTAATTTTTTACGTATTTAGTCCCGGGTGACGCCATGGTGGCTTTATCTGGGATCACGTAAACATGAAATGGTGCATCGCTGCATCGTGTATCGATTTACGAAACTTTTAATATTGTGTTAGGGCTTCGGTCGGCGGAATAGATGTTGGGTGTGATGATCATCATTTAGGGTCATCGGACTCTGTTTTTTGCGATCACGCCGCTCGCGACCGAGTTTAAAACGCGGCGGCCGTATGCATTCGCGCATGCGAGAAGGTGTTAAAATCTATAATAGTTCCGGAGATCGCAGCATTGCGATATAGCGGCTATGGTAATGAATGGTTGGGAGAGGTGCGCGCTGCGACGTCGCCGAGCATATTGGGCTGGTAGGGACGGCGAAGGCGTATCCCTCCCGCGGCCGACGGACGGCAGGCGGTCGGGCTTGCGCCGTGCGACCACACGTCGGGCTCGTTCCTAATCTACTTTATTACTCGTCTAATCTTCCTTCCCGCGGAACAATTACTCGATGTCGGCCGAGAGTAGTTCGCCCAAAACATTGTTACATGACATATTGATCACATTTCAGTACGGTCCTCTTTCGTACACAGTTCTTTGTTTGTGCCGAAACAGATCTGAAGTTTCATTGTGATTTAACTTGGATCACTTATTTGTTTGCATTTAAATGGCCTTGCTGTTGTATTAAAAAATAACCTACTACAACTTCACACTTGATAAAGCAAACTTTAGCTTATTGCCACTAACATAACAAGGAGAAATGTTCAGAAATACTTGACACTTTAAAATACATGTAAAAAGTGCTAAAAAGTGAAAGTTGAGACAGTTAAAGACTTTTTCACATTACCAACTTTTTATTTAAAATACCTCTTGGTTAACTTTTGAAAACTGACTTTATTTCTGTCATCAAACCAGAATAAAATATTATTTTATAGTTTGATAAAACATATGATTGGGCCTTTAGTTCATATCAAAAATTATGTTTTAAAGTTTTGATTAGATAAGAACAATAATAAAATAAAAAAGATTCCTTGAATTTTTAAGTCTCTATCATTGATGTTTTAAAATATTAAATTTGATTATATGGTACTACTCTAAAGTCATTAAAGTAAGGTATAAAACATAAACTGAGCTGATCGTCATGGATCATAGACTTGTGAGTTTTCAGATTTAAAAAAATTATGTTGGAACTCTTAGTTCTAATCATAATATAGTTACAAATGGTTGTGTTTTTTGTCAGCGTGAACGCAAGCAACGCAAGCTTTACTCCGATGAGTGGGCACTGGGAGATGATGAAGCCGAAGGAGGCCGCGGCTTCTCCTTGGCTGACAAGCTGGAGAGTGCCCGCTTCGAGCATGTGGGTGCGGTGCTTGAGATGCACGGGACAGATATCACAGTCTCTTACCTGCAGAAGAATGGATTCACAACTCCGTTGCTGTTCAAAGAGAAGACAGGATTGGGATTAAGGTATGTGGAATTATAAATTTCTGATTGAATTCTCCATTTGATTTGATTGTAATTCCGATCTTGTGACATTTCTGTCAATATTCCCTAGTTATGCACCAATTACTTCTTGGGATTACTTGGCAGTGTATATAATATATTTACAACACATCTACTTTATTTTTAAATCTTATAAGTGTATAATGATTCATTCAGTTTTTTTGAGAAGTAAAGTATTTTAATAGCTAATTAACAGACAGTTTATTTTCTATTTATGACTTGCAATATCTTTGAGAAACTAAATTAATAAATTTAATATCAAGATTTTGTTATGAGTAACATTTTTGGCTTTGTAAGTGTGGATTCACTCACACGGAAATGAGCTCATACCTAATTACAAAACATTATTTAAATTAAAAATTTCCTAATTATTGTAAAAAAATATTGACTTTTACTTGTGTTGTACAAACTACAATCTACATGCTTCAGTTTGTAAGCAATGTTTATAGCTGTTTCAAAATGTCTTGAAACAACAAGGCAATTTAATATTTCAATTTGTCCTAACTAAAAATAAAATAGGTAGGTAGGTAGTTGTACCACATACTATGTCGAAGGTAAATTTTTCGATACTGTACAAAAATATAGTTTTTAAAAGAATATAAACTTTTTGAACTTTTTTTTACTTTTTCCTTTTTGAAATTTGGTTCACGTGTTCATTAGGAGCTATTAAAGTACATATTAGTTATCGCACTAATTAATTACCGAAAGAACAAAACCAACATTGTGCTTAGGTACCGTACATCATCATCGGCCCATATACGTCCCTACTGCTGGGGCACGGGCCTAAACTTGGTTGGTCAGGCCTTAGTCAACTACGCTGGCCAAGTGCGGGTTCGTCGTGTTAGGTACATATTACCTACCAAACCATATTGTCAGTATAGGTAATAGTGTTTTTCTATCTAGCCATTAGCGCCTTATCCGATGACAAAGACGATATTACGGCTAAATAGGTATCGTAGCTATTTTAACACGCGCTCATGGTCTTATACGATGTCATAATGTGTTTCTTTTGCTGTGAAAGCAGCAGGTTTTTAAAATAGATTTTTCATTATTAATTCTTAACTGTATTTTATTTAAGACGAACGTAATAATAGTTTTGGGTGGATAACAACTACAAATACACGAGCTATTAAGTCAACAAAATATTATAGTCGCGTTTTATTATAAATCGGTTGAGGAGTTTGGCTGAAAGGGCACTCGTATAGTCGATAACAAATAAAAATATAGAACTCACTTAAACTACAGAGGTTTTTCACTATAATAAAGTTCATATTATGATCAAAGACGAATTGTTTCAACTAAGGGTACTTTTGAAGCTGGCGTTACATAGATTTGGAACAAAATGTGCCGCGTCATAAAAAAGCTTTTGCAAGACTGCAAAGTTTACTTTTATAAATAACTTTGCTTGCCACATTCTTGCCTGTGCAAAGTTGCCAATTTTGTCAAATAAGATTCGAATATTTTTTATTCGAATCTCGTATTTTGAATGAGTTCGACCCTTGTACATATAACAATTTATTTAAGGTTTATTAGATTCGCAGCGTTTGTTGCATAAAACATTTAAGCCTTATATCGTAAAGCTGAAAAGTCTTCCTTTCTTAGGTTCTTGACTTTGTATCAAATATCATTTGAATTGGTTGAGTTCGTTAAATCGTTTTGGCGTGAAAACGCGATGGATAGATGGATTTCTGCAGTAAATAACTAAATCTTAATTTTCCTCTACTTTGGCAACCATAAATTGATCATTCATTTTTGGAAGAAAGCTAAAAAACCATTGAAAATCCTCTCATTCAACATCCTCTGTCATTAAAGGGTTGACTAACGTACCCTTTCTACCGAATTTTTTGGCAATTACAGTAATTTGCGACTCCTAATGATATCGCCAGATTTAGTTATTGTTCATTTTTCCTACATTTAATTTGATTTTAAAATACATGTTTCTTTTTGTTTCTAACTAACCATTTCAGCCATTAATTTCGTATTCATTCATTATTTTCTTTGATCGTGTATAACAATATAATTATATGTATGCGATCTTGACTATCTGGGGCCACGGCAGTGCCCCCGCCAAGTCGAGCGCGAAGCCAACACTGCCGTACCATCCTTTACTGGAACCATTTCGCCGCATTTTCAGGCCCCTATTTGAGAACCCCTGGATAAAACCAGAACGCAGAAATTTTCATCATCCAGTACTTAAATCCAAAATTTCAAGTCTGTAGGACTTATAGTTCCGAAGTTAAGCGAAAGCAAAGTTTCGCATTTATGACACACACACACACACACACACTCATGATCATCAAGATAGAACTAGTACTTCCCATAAACTAAGAGCGTTGAAATTTGGTTCAGAGTTAGGGTTTAAAAGCCACATGAAGGGAAAACTATAAAAACTACGATATCGAAGTTCTGGAGTACCTGGTAACCCTGATTAGAAAACACAACAGTCAACCAAACTATTTAAAAAATCGACCTTTACCAAAAATATTTAATTTGGTTAGCTGCTTCTACAAGAAGAAGTGAAATCCCACCAAAAACATTTTGTAAAAAAACTATCCAAGTCTCGATGGAGCTGCTTGCTCATCTCTAAAAAGTAATGAAATCTAGACAAAATCGTGACAAGTCTAAGGTTCTTACTGCGATTTCGAGTTAGTGTTGTGTGACCTGGCCGTTGAAGGGAACACAAGGGTTCAATATTATAAATCTATCGCCAGAACCGCTACCCATTGACACGATTTTATCTAGGTTTCATTACTTTTTTGAGATAAGCAAGCAGCTCCATCGAGACTTGGCTAGTTTTTTCATCGAATGTTTTTGGTGGGATTAGGATATTCCTTCATTTACTATTCGGACATTCACTAACAACGATTTGGTTAATGTTCATTATGCGCGAAATTATGACGCTTGCCTGATTGATATAGAAAAATAATACTTTAGGATGTTTGGAAACAGATCACAAATTGGTACATCAAGTAGAAATGAATGACCCTCGCCTGTATTAGGACTATGCAGGTTGTGAATTACAGGAACAAAAAAATATGTATACCAGTTGATTGAAAGCGTTTTTAGTAGGTTAAAAAAAAACTTTTATTTTTGGTTAGATGGAATGGTTTAAAATATAACAAATGCTAAAATTTTTGAAGTAATCTAACAACCATCCTATTTTTTTTTTGTGTATGATCAAACACAGAGCTGGCATTTATAAATCGCACGGTCTTTTGAGTTGCACCATCGAAATTAGTGATTTTCAACATACATCGATGCATCATAACAACCATATTACCGGACACTTACAGTAATTTATAATTTATCAGGTCTTTTTAACCGTTAGATGTATAAAAACGCTCCTGAGGGATCGGTAGTTAGCCACTGTGTAGAAGGGTGAATTAAGCAAACTCGGTGTTGTATTGCATTTCGATTTGCTGAGTTCACAAGCAGCTTCCTGCGGTGTGGGTGCAATGAGTAATAAGTTGTACAAATAGTTTCTTGCTATTATGCAATCTCTCAAAGGGATGATGACATGCACAATTTCAAGATTGATCTTGAAATCTTCTTGCATCATACAAGTTGGTTTACTTGAAAGACTACTTTTTGAAAAAAAAATGTTAGGTCAACATTGACAAATAAATAGAATAAAGTACAAGTAAAAGTACTAAAATTATACTTTTGGAATATAAAAGGTAAAATGGCAACACAAATTGCAAACTATGTTGAACACACAAAAGTTAGACGTGCACTTCATTTATGACTTAAAGCACAGGCCTAAACTTAAAGTTTAAACTATGAAGAGCTTATGTTTAGATATAAGCTACAACACGACAAACAGTTGAGATTTCGAACATGTAAAGGGCCGCATAGCATAGCATAAACATAACAAACAAAACCATATTATGCGTGCTTGCTTATTCAATGCTTTTACCTCAATAGAATTTTCACTTAAAATGTAAATCCTACTCGTCAAAACGATCCGTCCTTACCAATCAGTCGAGAAGTCGTTTTGAATATAATTAAATATCGCTTTTCTACCGAGAATAATATCGTATTTTATTCCACAAAACGACCTTCATCCATTGAGGGACGCCACTTACAAAATGTTATTTATTTCTTTTGCCAACGTCGGGTAATCGGGTTGCCTTGTGTTTGGGATGTATTTGGCCGCGTCAGAAAGATGTTTGACAACATCCATTGGATACACAAAAGCCAGTGGATTGTATTTTTTTAATATATCATTTTATCAGTTTTCCAGTTTTCTAATGTATTCTTTTGCTTTAAGATTTTGAGGTATTAGAAGTTAACCATAAGTGTTTAGGAAGTATTCTTTTAAAGTTTCTTTATCTTATACATTTAGCGAACAATGTAGGTCGTAGGTACACCATATTTTTTTTACTCATAACAGACATTTTGACTTAAACGCTCTTATTGTTGATTTATACTGTACAAAAAAATGTGTATTAGCTCAAAAAGGTAGGCTACCTGTGAAAAAATCCATTCATGTGTATTTTTATTTTCAAATGATGCCTAAATGTTGTTCATATCATAACACTTGTTAAAGTATACCTAAGTGCATAATAAATTCAGCCCTCATGTAATAATAAGTGCAACTGCAAGTAAAGTGCGATCATTCGCTAGAGCCCTAAGCATTAAAGATTTTATCGATTGTCCATTTAAAAACTATCGTCTTTCATAACCTATCAATAATACAGACGAAGGAAGAATTGCAATGCAAGTTATATATGACTGATAAAAGGTTACATGACTTAATAATTGCCAATAGGACAACCTAGAGTACACTTTTATCATCTGTTTTACCATTATGTCAATGACCTCACGGAGGTATCCTAAGTGCATAATTAATTCAGCCCTCATAATAATTGTAGCGTAATAATAATTGTAACTGTGCAAGTAAAGTGCGATCATTCGCTAGAGCTTTAAGCATTAAAGAATAAACAGTTTTCTATTCTATTCTATTCTATTCTATTGTCCATTTCAAATCTTCTTTCGTAACCTATCAATAATACAGACGAAGGAAGAATTGCAACGCAAGTTATATATGACTGATAAAAGGTTACATGACTTAATAATTGCAAATAGGACAACCTAGAGTACACTTTTATCATCTGTTTTACCATTATGTCAATGACCTCACGGAGGTATCCTCTGTGCATAATTAATTCACACACATTAGTCATTTACGATCGAGTTTATAAGTTGCGCGAATATAAAAGCGTCCGTGTTTTAAGTAACCACCTTGCTGGTGTTGTGTATTCAAAAGGTCACAATGTTACGTCACAAGCCCTTTTTACCGTTCCCGCAATATTCTGCAGTGACTATAAGTGCTGAAAAAATGTATAGTCTAGATGTATTTTCATTAGAATTTATATAAAACTTAATTTAAAACCTTCGGATTTATAATAAAATTAAATAATTTGTAGGTATGCACTTGCTAGATAAAGTTTATAAAATATATAATTTCAGTGGTTTCCACTTGGCCGTATTTGTGCATCAAACGCGTAATTCGAGTACCTATAAATATGATATTCAAGGACCTGAGTAAACTTCATCAATCAATACGTTACATCTATGACGTAACGCCCTTTTCCTGTGCACTTATGTAGGCGGAGCTTGTAGCCTGCCTATTACAATTTCAGGACTCAGTTATGAGCTGGAATCCTATGTCTATTTGTATTTTTTTAAACATATTGACATTCAATAAATGCATTTTCGAAGCTTCTCTATGAAATCACAAAGCCTTTTATGTGATGTCGCACCCTCAAATATGAACATGACGAACAAAGCTATCGTTTATTTGGTCGCATATTGCTGACTCGGAATATTTCAGAGCCGACAACAATGACTGAACGAAATTCCGTCCAGGATGAGAATTCTAGTTTGAATAGCATGCAGTCAATAGAGGTTGCTTTATTTAGTTAAATAATTTGGCACATGATGCTAGTAGGTATTCGCTTTGTCTCTTTAATTTTAATGCTTCCGGTTACAGAACTTTTGTTCAATAAGCTATTTGCTCTAGAGATGTAGTAATGACTTAACAGCTAAGTTCCGATAATCATTGTGCAGGTATTTCCTACCTTAGTATAATGATATTAATTGAAGAGCTACCGACGCGATCATAATTCCCCTCCGAAAAAACCAAAAAGGGAAAAGCATTAGCGTTTACATAATTACGGCAAAGGTTCGTTTTACATGCGGTCGTGAAGCTGAAATTTCAATTTTCCCACGCCAGTTTTCATTAGGCGAAAATTGCGTTGGGTGTTTCCGCCATGTCGGCGCGAATGCGCGCTCGATTCTGGGAAAGTTGTGGTGTTGGGCGCGACATGCAGTCCCCGTGGGCTGTCGGCGAATGCCGGCGGCGCCTACCGACGCCCGTAGTCGGCGTCGTACCGCGCACGCGCAATGAAACTTTCTATGCAGTTGGCTACGCCGGCATCGTGAATGTCAGGATGCAACAGGAATTTGGGATCGATTACGTATGTTGTGTTGCTGGTCCGTTGGGATGGTGCGACAACAATGTCAACAGATGCAATGTTAGATGCGAGATTGTATTGTGAAGTCGTATTGGGTTAGTAAACAATAATTCATTTTTCAGTCTTTTGTGTAAGTCGTAGTCATTTTCGTAGGTATGTAAATAGTCGTATAAAAAGAATAGTAATTTTTTTGGGTCTAGCTTAGAAAAAAAATTATCTACATGAAATTATATAAAACTTATAAACTTTTAATTTAGTTTAATTTAGAACAGGATCTCAAGAAGTTAAGTTAAGACTTGTCTTAAATGAATGACGTCCGCAAAATAATTTTTAATTCACACTGCATGATGTAAGATAAATTAAATTATAATGAGGTATCAAATTAACACACATATTATGTAGGTATCGCTCTAGTTTGTCTCTATTCTCGTCTAATAATTACCTTACATTACTTTTATACATAAATAGTTACTGACTAGAAACTTTAAAATTGTTGGTTTAGAATTTAGATTAACGTGTCCAGAAATCTTTGACCAAAGAAAGTTTAAATAAATAGGTAGTAGCTAGCTACACACAATCGGGAAATGATCAGGCATCAATGCCTTAACGTGATGTAAGTCCGAATACATTTATTTCTAAAGAGTTGTGAGGAACCCGTCAAATCAAAATGTGATTTTTTCTTTACTTTCTATGAACTAAGATATATATCTAAGATCTATCTATATCTAAGAACGGACAGTAGGCTAATGTTTTATTTTATAGTTTTCTCAGATACCAATAAGATAATTTATTTCAGAGGTGAGAGCCAAGCACGTCTCCCCCGCAAGTCGGGGTTGATGACAAGGCTACTCCAAACCATCATCGTAGTCAGTTAGGAAATAGAGGCCAGAAAATTCCATAATAAAAAACGAAAGAGTACAAAGTTTCTAAAAACTAATATTTACGGACATAATTAAAAAAGAAAGTAATACAATTCTTCAACAAGCTAAACTCTTTCGCGTATAACCTCGAATGTTCCCACAAACTGGCGGCATCGTCCCTCATTCCCGCCACATTTACCGCCCGTTCCCGCCACTACAGCCACTTCCCGCCTCTTGCAGGGTCCCGACTAGCAACTTCACGGTGAACGACGTGCGCATGTGCGTCGGCTCGCGGCGACTCCTCGACGTTATGGACGTCAACACGCAGAAGAACATCGAGATGACTATGAAGGTGACGCTTTGTTTGAGGCTTTAAGGAGTATGGGAGGGTGTTGTAGATGGAATTAGTCTGTTCGCTAGCAACTAGTTGATCGACAGCGCGGATGACTGTTCACATATATGTATAGTTGATCGGACAGCGTAATAGTCGCGATTTGTGACTTTTTAACGGAGTCTAAGTCGACTTAGCAAACTTTTACGTATTAAAAGATCTTGAACGCGCGACGTCTGTGACATGTTCTTTACACACATTTTCAGTTGGTCAGCATTTAAATTAAGATGAATTAAGAGAAAAGCATGTTGCTGAGAAGCTTTTCATTTATTTTACTGACTCTCCTTAGTTACGTGTAAGAGTATTTGCACTGATACTTAAACTACTTTTATATTGATTCATAGAGCTTGCATGTAGGCTTGAACAGGCATTGGGCTGCCTCGTTGGCCTATTGGTGGCAAGTGCTCCGTAAATACCCAAAGGGCCCGGGTTCGAATCCCAGATAGAAATGTCGGTCGACTGTATGAGAGAGAGTTTACATTACCGCCCGATAACCATTGGATTAATCCGCATAGCCGAAGTTGGTCGAATACCATTATCATTTTGAATCTACTACAAAAAACGAGGAATTAATTAATGTTTATTCTATACTTATGACTTCTCCCACAGGACTGGCAGCGCTACTACGACGATCCGAACAAGGAGCGTCTTCTGAACGTGATATCACTCGAGTTCTCCCACACGCGACTCGAGAATTATGTGCAGGCGCCCCGCATAGTGCGACTCATCGACTGGGTCGACACCGTGTGGCCGAGGCACCTGAAGGATCAACAGGTTAATAAATATAGATTAAGTTTCTAGAGTACATAGTCTAATTTGTAGTAGGTACTTCCCGTAATGTGTATCGAACGCATTTCCTGTTGTCTTCCAATTAGGCCAGACCCGATTTTACTACAAACTTATGTGTTTCCTAGTGCAAAGAGTATTACTTGGGCCAGAGGTGCCACTGTAAATAAGAAGCAAATTGCAAAAAAGCGTACACTTATGGTTTTTAGTAAACATGTACACAAGAAATTGATCAATCATTTGTATAGTATTATTAGTAAGCATGTGCCTAAAAAATCTAAAAGAAATAAAAAATATCCCAACTGGTTTCCTAAAATTCTAATAAAACTATTAAAAGATAAACGCAAACTCCTAATCAAATATAAAATCTATAAAAACCCATTAGATCATATTTCTTTGCTTATTTTGAGCAAGCGGTGTGCTGCACTAGCTGCTCGCTCCTACAGGAACTATATTAGCACCATGGAACAGCTCATTGGGACCAATCCTAAATACTTTTGGACCCTCATGAAAAATAAGAGCAAATCAGATTCACACTATCCCTCAGAAATGATACACAATAATCAGACAGCTAAGAATGGACCGGATATCTGTGAGCTCTTTGCGGGTAACTTTCGCTCCGTATATTCCAACGACACATCATGTACAACGCAAGTACACGATCAGCCTTCCAGTAATTTATTGAACTGTAATTTTTCCAATTTGCACCTCTCACTGAAATCAATCTGCAACCGGTTAAAAAGACTTGACCACTCAAAGGGTGCTGGACCGGATGACATACCACCTTATTTTGTCTCTAATTGTGCTGACTCACTTGCCCTCCCGCTCTACACAATTTTTAACAAGTCCCTTAGCTCTGGACAGTTTCCTACGTTCTGGAAGGTTGCTAAAGTAGTTCCAATATTCAAAGATGGTGATAAAAGTAATGTTGGAAATTATAGACCCATTTCAATTCTTTCGGTCATTCCCAAAGTTTTTGAAGCACTTATATATCCATACTTGTATGCTCATATCAAGCACATAATAACAGACAAACAGCATGGATTCTTGAAGGGAAGATCAACGGCTACCAATCTTATTTCTTTCACTAATGTCATCGCCAACAGTATTGATTCTCAGTTTCAAACAGATGCCATATATACAGACTTCTCCAAGGCGTTTGATAAGATTAATCACCATATTTTAATATGCAAACTGTCAAGATACGGATTTGGGGGTCCTCTATTGGAATGGTTGCAGTCATATGTGTCAAACCGCTCTCAATATGTTGTAGTAAAGAACTATCGATCCACCTCATATTTATCGAAGTCAGGTATACCACAAGGTTCTCATATAGGACCTTTGCTTTTTGACATTTTTATCAATGATATTTGCGATAAGATTCAGCATAGTGATATTTTTCTATATGCCGATGACCTAAAACTTGCTAAAGTTATACATAGTGCTGAAGACGCAAGACTTCTTCAAAAGGACCTAGACAGTTTGGTAGAATGGTGTAAAATTAATATGATGTCTCTAAACATAAAAAAATGCTACCATATAAAATTGTCACGGAAAGCTAGATCTCTGGACACACAATATAAAATTGATGGCACTGTCTTGGAAGAGGTTGATGCCATTCGGGATCTTGGTGTTACTATAGATTCTAAATTAACATTTACCGCACACATTGACAACATAATTGCTAGGGCCTCAAAATCACTCGGATTTATTATTAGAAACGTCAAGATACTCAAGAAGCCATCCACCAAGATTTTAATTTATAATTGTTATGTTAGGAGCATTCTGGAGTACTGCTCCGTGGTGTGGTCTCCTCAGTATCAGGTGCATCAGCTTCGCATTGAACGCATACAAAGACGCTTCACTAGACATCTTTCATTTCATCATGGTCTAGGTAAAAAAGCTGGGAGCTACTGTGATCGACTCCACCATTTCAATATGGACAGTCTTCTTACCAGAAGAAAGTGTTTAGATGTAATGTTTCTTTTTAAGACTGTGAGAAATGTGATAGACTGTCCACAGTTTCTAAGTGAGTTAAATATAAGGGTTCCTCGCAAGCTACCGCGATACCCGGTCCCACTTTTTAAGAAACCACTGGCCCGCACTAACGTCCAGACACACGCCGCAGCATACCGACTGACTGACGCGTACAATAGACTCGATGACAGTGTTGACATCTTCAATGACACATTTCAGCAGTTTAAAGCTAAAGTCAGCGAGTTGTTAGGGGAGGAGTAGTATATTTTTCCGCTCTTAGTACTATTATTATTTTTGTACATTTAAACATTGTTAATTTATAGTTTTTCATTAATATATGTTACTTTTTCTATATGTATATATGTATCTGTTTTTATGTTGTTTTATGTTTATTTATGATATCCGTTCGTACATAATTTACTTTTTGGAGCATGATGTGGCGGCCTTCAAAAGACTTTTACATTTTGTTTGTGTATTGTTTAAGTTAATTTTAAGATCTTTTCATTGTAATTTTCTCTGGCTGTCCAATAAATAAAATAAATAAATAAATAAATAAAACATTACCGCTGCACCAATGACACAAGAAATAGCGTTAGAAAACACCTCAGTGTGAAATCCTGAATTGTTAGTAGGATATTCATTTGAATGTTCAAACATATGCGATCACCTGTTGCGCATGACAATGTAGCTAACACTGCATTTCTCTCTTTTCAGACCGAGTCCACCAACGCTCTGGACGATATGATGTACCCAAAAGTACAGAAGTACTGTCTAATGTCAGTCAAGGGCTGCTACACAGACTTCCACATTGACTTCGGTGGAACTTCCGTTTGGTATCATATTTTGAGAGGTGAGTTCTGTAAATCTACCAAAAAAAAAATATTTTTTTCATCCTTCGTGTAGTCCGATAAAATCTTTGTGAAATAAAAAAAATTGTCTCGCCTAAGTGTGCCTTTGGCTAAGTAAGGAGTATCGTTTAGTACTTTTTCCAATAACCAGACAAGTTCCTACTAAACGTAGGAAAGCGTTTGTCTAATAGGCTAACAGGTGAAATTCTACCTGTTATCCTGCCACCTGCTGCAATCAACATATTTATTAAGAAAAAGAAAACAAGC
Source organism: Maruca vitrata (assembly GCA_039566165.1). Lineage (NCBI taxonomy): Eukaryota > Metazoa > Arthropoda > Insecta > Lepidoptera > Crambidae > Maruca > Maruca vitrata. The sequence continues at coordinate 5,419,957 of CM076933.1, forward strand.
GATGATCGCATTTGTAAAGCGGACCTGTCTAACAGGTGGTGTGTTGATAGATCGCGATAACGCGGCACTTTATAAAGCAACAGTTTAATGGACTGTATGCTTTACTTATCCTGAATATGCAATAAGACTAGTCGCGCTGGGTAGTGAGCCGTTAATGAGTGTAATAAATTGTATCTTATTGGTCTACGGATAGTTAAAATAGATTTTAGAAGAAAGTTATTGGGAAACTGATTAATACGTGTCTGAAGATTTTAGCAAACTTAATTAACTTTTATTATTCTGAACTAATTATAATTATCTTCGGATAAATCTGACACGTTTGACTCTCGGGAATTTAATACATCAATAAAAATAATAACGAGCCGCAGTAACGCATTCTGAAACTTAATACTTCTCATATGAAGACATTAGACACTTACCTTTTTTGCTACTAAGTCTGTTGAGGGATTTACATTTTTGACATGGATGGATGTGTTTCAAAAATTTAAAGAAGCTAAAAGCTTTATGCGTTTTTAATTTTCTGTAGTATTTTAAGATTCTAGGCATAATTTTTAAGGCCGCTGCGTTGCGCGGTCTTGCAGGGTCATACAAAATTCGCCCGTTGCGCGATATAAATTATTTAACCACGCCTTTCTCTGTACCGCTCTATGAGTTACGTATTTTGTTCTTAACTGGCAATTTGTATTCCGCAGGTGCAAAGGTGTTCTGGCTCATACCGCCAACAGAGAAGAATTTGCAGCTGTATGAAAAATGGGTGCTGTCAGGCAAACAGTCAGATGTGTTCTTCGGCGATACCGTGGAGAAATGCATCAGGGTTCATGTGAGTGTCTATCGTGACCTTAGCTTTTTATTTATAATCTAAAATATTAGCTTATAATCAGGCAGTATCAGCTTAGTTAGGTAGGTAGGCTAGAGTAAAGAGGCAGTCAATATAAAAAAGGAGGTTCTTAAAAGATTTTGGTAGTTCGTAATATTAAAGTAGTATTTTTCTTTTCTGATCATGTTAAGAGTTTATAACTTTTGTTAAAAAAGCACCGACGGTGTATGGTGTATGTAATAACGGTGATAACATGATAGATACTGAACAATGGACTAAAAAGCTTTGTTTTGTATTTTAAAGAAAATCCTTAAAAGCACAAATCGCTTGTGTGTTTACTACTTTATTGTGGACATTACAGTCGCGCTTGCGCAGCGGTGACGAGCGAGCGTGTAACGTGACAAGTATGGAGCTTAACAAGCTAAAGTGTTCAAGTTGTAATATAATCATTTGCGAAGTGCTAGCATTTATACAAAACAAACATGATGTGATGGATACAGAATCCATAATTCGTGTGTGTGTTTCCGCCTTTTCGGAATCGGAGGTACAAGAAGCCAAGAAATTGCTTTTTGAATCCGTTACGACATCTCAACGGCTAAAATCTCGAAGAAAGGATGGAAAGAAACAACGAGATCTGGAAGACATCATCTCTCTTTTCAAGGAAATAGATCCGGATCTAATCCCTATTTTTGTGGCTCGGGATTTACAAAAATTACCGCCAGTATCTTTTGACCACGTCGATGTAACGAAATTGTTGAAGGATATAGTGCTCTTAAGAAGTGATATTGAGAAGGTTAAAAGTGATTATGTGAGTGCTGATCAACTGCAGGAGGTACGAAATGAGATGGCACATCTGAAATACTCATCTTTAACAGAATGTCCTAATTATGTAAACACAGAAAAGAGAGGTGCATATTTCTGTGATAGTGGGCCGGTAGGTCTGTCTCATTTGTCAAATACCGACAATGGAGAAATATCTGTGACGGGCGTTATTAGCTGTGGCAGCGGCTGCGATGACGTATGCGAGCGGGGTGAGCAGTCTCACTCCCGCACGGGCAATATAGAGGATACCTCTGAAACTCGCTCGCACATGCGTTGCGGTCACCACCACAACAACAGTGCAAAGTGACAAATCAAAATGAAATCAAAAGAAATACTACGCGTTCAAACTCAAGTTTGGCGGAGATAGTAAGCAAAGGCGGAGATTTCCGGGAAAGTAAGCAGAAGGAGGAGGAGTGGACAGTTGTGCAACGAAAAAGACATAGAAATAGATTTGAAAGTAAGAAAGGAAAGGCGGTAAGTCAGCCAGGAGCTAACTTCATGGCGGCTCAAATAAAGATTCCCCTATTTATTTCGAAGGTTGACAAAAAGACATCGGAAAAGGACATTCGTGATTATATCCTGGAAAAAACGCAAGAAAAGGTTATCCCTGAGAAAATAACTATGAAAAGGGAGAGGTCATACAATTCCTTCAAAATGTTTGTGTCAAAAAACAACATTGAAACATTCTTGAATGACAGCTTATGGCCTGATGGGATTTCTTTTAGAAAATTTATACAATTTAGACAAAATGCCTCGCGGAGGGTGCCAGTGAAGAGTGTACCATGTGCAAACAACCAAATTGTTAATGGAACAAACCAGATTAATAACATTTAACTGTAAAAACGTCAAGAAATGTATTGAATGTGTGAGAAGTTTATGTAAACAAACAGATGTGTTGGCCCTGCAAGAAACTTGGCTGTACTCGCATGACTTATCTTTACTTGGAGACATAAATGAAGACTTTGGTTACACGGCGAAGACATCCATGGACCCGACGGTTGGCGTCCAGCGCGGCAGGCCCTATGGGGGCGTTGCGCTACTATGGCGAAAAAGTGTATTTACTAGTGTTGCGGTTGTGAAGTGCGCGAGTGATCGCATTGTGGCAATAAGAGCGAGAATAAGTGAAAATCGTGAGGTTATGTTCCTTAGTGTATATATGCCAACAGACTGTCAGTCAAACCTCCCCGAATTTGCCCATGTTCTAGGAGAGATTAGTGCGGTAATTTCAGGACAACAGTGTAGAACAGGTATTTATCTTAGGAGATCTGAATGCTCATCCAACAGCCTTGTTTGGTAGTGAACTTTTGGAATTTTGTTCAGACAACAACTGGGTGTGTGCCGATATTCTAAAACTAGGCATCTCTTCAGATGTATATACATTTCTTAGTGAGGCTAATGGTTGTAAAAGCTGGTTGGATCATTGTTTGGTTACAAAGTCAGCATGGCAGCTAGTGCGAAGTGCTACGGTACATTATGATGTGTATTGGTCTGATCATTTTCCACTGGAAATAACATGTAACCTAGGGGTCATTAAGTCTAAGATGGAAATTAGTAATAATTCTATGAGTAAAGATAATGTATGGGGTATGAGAGAAGCAGATGAAATTGATGAATATTACCAACTATGTAATAATAGTCTAAGGTGCATTGATTTTCCTGGTGAACTAAGTAATTGTGCGGATGGGATGTGTAACAACTCAGAGCATGGACAAGTGCTTGAGAAACTTTATCATGACATTGTCCATGCTCTCAGTCTAGCATCCATAGCAAGTTGTAAGAAGCCAGTGCAGCCAGTAAAATTTAAAATAGTTCATGGTTGGAATAAGCATGTGAAAGAAGCACATCAACAGGCTAGAGCGGATTTTCAGCATTATATTTACTATGGAAAGCCAAGCAGTGGTCCTATCTTTTGAAAAAATGTGTGAGAGTAGGAAAATATTTAAATCACGCTTAAAATACTGTATTAATAATCAGGAACAAATTAAAATGGATGTCCTTGCTTCACAGCACTCGGCAAAAAAGTTTAATAAGTTTTGGAAGGGGACTAAGAAGTTGAATAGTAAAATAAGACTTCCTGTTAGTGTTGATGGGGTTAGTGATCAACAAAAAATAGCCAATATTTTTAAGGACAATTTTACAGTGCAACCTGGTTTGCTGTCGGAGCAAGATGCTAAGTTTGGCTGTGGTCAGCAGCCTATTAGATTCTCTGCCAAGGATGTATCAAAGATTGTAAAGAATATGAAACGAGGGAAGTCACCTGGTCATGACCTTCCTTCCTTCCTTCTGGGACTGCCACCGCTGCATCTGTTCATTAAACAAGAAGCTGCGTGTGATGCGGTCAGGTTAGACTCTCTGGACCTGTGGAAGAACAGGGGAGCACATACCACCATCCTAGAGCAGGTAATGACTCAACTTCCTATACTTGCCAGCCCGATGGACATTACCCACCGAAGACTAGTCTTCGACAAGAAGTACAAGATTCAACTGCATGAGAACCCCTGTGACAACAAGGTGATTCACAGAGAAGTTCGTATCTTCACGGATGGCTCCAAGACCAAAAGAGGAACTGGTGCGGGAGTCTTCTCTGAGGACCTCAACATCCACATCTCGGCACCCTTGGGCCAGCATAACACTGTCTTTCAAGCGGAATGTGTAGGTATCCTAATGGCCGCCACTGCTATTACGGCTAGACAGGTGAAAGAACACAACGTTCGCATACTATCAGACAGCAAGGCAGTCCTGCTAGCTCTAGCCAGTCACTCAATCAACTCCAGCCTCATACTTGAGTGTCACGAGCGCCTAATGCAAGTTGGAGCCTACAACAAGGTAACACTGCAGTGGATTAAAGGACACAGTGACGATAGAGGCAACGACGCAGCTGACCAACTAGCGAGGAGGGGTTCGGACACGGTAGTCCATGGACCCGAACCGATCATCCCCATCCCCTTCAATCTAGCAAGGTCCATGCTACGAACACAAACAGGTAACCAACACAATACAGCGTGGACGCAAGGTGGTACCTGTCGCCAAGCCAGGGAGTTCACTCCGCAGGTAAACAAGAAACTTGCAAGAGCCCTAGTAAACCTGGCCAAACCTCAGCTCAGAATTGCTATAGGGACCCTAACTGGTCACGGTCCTTATAATAAACATCTCTATGCTCTCGGACTTACAGACAGCGCGCTCTGCAGGGGATGTCTGGAGAAAGAAGAAACAGCCGCCCATGTCATTCTCGAATGTCAGGGGGTGGCCATCTACCGGGCCAAACACCTTGGATCTCCACGATCGCTCAGCGAGGCCGCCCGCAGCGTGAAGAAGCTGCTGGCCTTCCTCAACGAGCTGGGATGGTTCAAGTGATTCCCACCCCACGCAAAATAGGCGCTTTGACGTCGAGTTGCGGATATCAGCCCGTTGTACCAATACCAATACCAAATAGGTTTGCTCGATGTACAGCCGAAGTTAAAATCACGCTTTTTAAGGCCTACTGTCAGTCAATGTACACGAGTAGCCTGTGGGCCAGCTTTACACAGAAATCCTACCATGCCCTACGTGTCCAATACAACAACATCTTCAGGGCTATGTTCAGGCTCCCACGCTACTGTAGTGCGTCGGGTATGTTTGCTGACGCCAGTGTGGATGACTTCTATGCACTTATGCGGAAAAAGGTTGCCTCATTGGTGAATAGGGTGAGAGAGAGCACAAACATAGTACTTAAGATGGTAGGTAATAGTATAGATTCAACCCTGGTTGGCAGATTCATTGATCTACATGTGAAAAGGGGTCGATGAATCTGCCAACTGGAGGTAATGAGGTATAAATTTTAAATAAATTTTAATGTATTGCACTAACCTACTAACATAGTCTATAAGTTACATTGTTACTAACTATTACTTACTAACTATCTATGGACAAACTATGGTCTGAAAATAAATGATTTTTATTTTTATTTATTTTTTTATTTTATTACAGCAACTTTATTTACTTAAACCTGTGAGTAAATCATGGTTAACCCCATCAACTCACAGAAGTGAATTCCAATAATAAACCTTATTGCAATAGCCTAAGGTATAAATCTAACCTTTTGCATCAGTCCAAGGTCTTAAATCGTCACTCTCTACTTCCAGCTGCAAGCAGGACATACATTCTTCATTCCTACTGGGTGGATCCACGCGGTGTACACTCCCAGCGATTCGCTCGTCTTCGGTGGCAACTTCCTCCACCAGTTCGGCATTGAGAAGCAGCTGAAGATTGCTCAAGTTGAAGATGTTACTAAGGTATTTACTTGCGGCCGCCTACGACTTCGTCCGCGTGGAAAACGTTTTGGCAACAATGATTTTTTTAAATAGCCTATAATATACACCGTGAAATTTTAGTGGTTGTTTTCCCGCAGTAAAATGATTCTATCTTAGTAGTACAAAAGATGTGTGCAGTTATTTTTTGGTAAAATCAATAAATGCCGGTTTTACGAAAGGTTTAACCGTAACTCGAAAGCACGTTCGAGCCGCTTTATGACTTAGGGTGTAGAGCTTCTTTAGCTTTAAGCATCGATTTCATGCGGCAAGCAGTACCTGAATACGTCACATCTTCAAAAACAACGATAGCTTCTCTCGTTTTCGAGTTGGAAAATTATTATTCTGAAAAATCGAAAAAAAAATTTTTTTTTCGCCGAATAATTTGCATGATTCGATAGTATTACTAAAGGCAAATCGTTCTGCCACGGGAAAACAACCACTAAAATTTCACGGTGTATACCCTGAAAATTTTTTATAAGTGAAAGTCCCGTTATAATTGGATCAGCCGTATCGGAGATTAGCAGGTACAAACAGACAGACATATATATTTTTAGTTGTGTTTTTGTTATTAGTACCCAAAATAGATTCATACCCATTTAACAAAAAGCCGTTATTTTATTATTACAAACAGACACTTCAATTTTATTTAGTTGTATAAATATATCTTATATAATTTTGTGAGTTGCTTTACACAAATGCGGATAATTTTGCCGGTCGTTTGAGTAGTAAACTTGGGATTTCCCTTGTTAGTGGGAAGACCAAATGAGTCATGGTGAGTCATAGTTAAAACTGAATTAGATTTAAAAGGGCATAGTGACCAGCCCTCGCTTCGCGTCGGGTGAATTTTACACAAAAACTTTCCTCTTTGATCCCTTTATCTCCTTAAAAAGACCTTATCAAAATCCGTTGCGTTGTTTTAAAGATGAGCTTACATAGGGATATAGGGACAGAGAAAGCGAATTTGTTTATATGATGTAGTGACAATATATCATTAGATTAATTTATAGGATCAAAATCCACATTTTTTTATATTATTGTGTTATTTTTTGTAAAACATTAATCGCCTTGTTTACTTGGAATTTGCCAGGAAGAAGGCCAATCGTGTAATAAAACCGAATCATGAGATCCGATAGAAGTATTGTAATACTTCTATCAGTTGCCCCGAATTTTTACCTACACTTTTGCGTTTTTTCATTGACCTTGCCCATCCGGCATGCCATGCCTTAACAGCATGGGCAGAAAAGAAGACTTAACCTTTTACACTGACTTTTTAACTGTTCAGTGAAGGTCATTGACACTTACATGTTTTGCACTGTTCTCTAGACTTTATGGACCTTTTACGTATTATGAGGAAGACTTTCTCTTGAACTGATCTGTGTGGCTACCATGAGTTTAAAACTTACGCACTCGATATCGCCTACGTGAATATGTCTATGAAAAACTTGTACAGCGCCGCTGGTGGTTACGCGAAGAACTAAAATCGGCCATATGAAAAAAAAACTCGATAGGTTTTTAACGTACGTAAGTTTTCGATAGCCAACTCATGGTAGGCCCTCTGTAAAGTTCATTGACCCTTACACATTTTGCACTGTTCTGTGGACTTTATGGACCTTTTACGTTATTTCAGAAGTCTAGGGTACTTTCTCTTGCATTCCATAGAAGTCATTGACCTTGAACATGTATTCGCAGGTCCCCCAGAAGTTCCGCTACCCGTTCTTCACGGAGATGCTCTGGTACGTGCTGGACCGGTACGTGAGCGCGCTGCTGGGCCGCTCGCACCTCGCGCCCGAGGGCGCCGCCGCGCCCGCGCCGCCCGCCGACCACGTGCACCTCACGCAGAACGAGCTGCATGGACTCAAGGTATTAGCATTATCTAGTATGGTGTGTTAGTTTCGTAGTGGGGAACGGAAGCGTCGATGGCCGAGTGGTTAAGGTCGTTGCATGCCATGCGAGAGGTCGCCAGTTCAAACCCCGCCAGGTACCAATGTGTTTTTCAAATCTGAAATTCATATGTACCATTATTCGACGCTTTAACGGTGAAGGAAAACATCGTGAGGAAACCAGCACACCTGAGAAATTTTTCAACGGTGTGTGAAGCCATGTCAGAGGCCTACGGGCGGTTTAAAAACTCTGACACCAGGTTGTTCATCAACCATACGATAAGGAGGAAGGAGTGGGGAATGTTGATGATTTTAGGTAATTAGGTAACTTTGAAGTATTTGATGAACTGAATCGATATGTGTAATTCGTTCGCTCATACAGTCAAAATTTAGAACGTTATATAAGTGTTTAGAGTTCTGACCGTTTGCACTTTTCATACAAAATCACCGTAGTGCTATGACGTCACACTACAACAAAAAAATTTTTTTCGTAATTGAGCGTCCAAAAATATAAATTAGTTTTACAAAAATATTCGATGTGCCAATACATAATGTACCTGAAATTGAGACTTTGTAATATTCTTCATTGGTTTCTGTCCTAATATCATAATGGAACACTTGTGTAATCAGCGACATCATTGTACTAAATTTTACCGGTATGTATTGTAGTAGCCATTTCCATCCCATTTTAACTTAATCTGAGTGATATTGGTATCAGGCATAAGGCGTAAACGTTACTTCCTGACTTATGAGATTGGTTATTAGACTTGGAACCAATCATATCTCAATACACGCATGTTACAAGAGTGCTAACTAACTTTCCATTCTCCATTACAGGCCATAGTGATGTACCTCCATCAACTACCGGCGGCCCGCAAGTCCGTCCCCGAATTGCTCTCAGACCCCATTGCGCTGGTCAGGGACGTGCGTACCCTGGTTGAGCAGCATCGGCATGACAAGCAGCATTTGGCGGTCACCGGAACACCTGTGCTCAAAGGTATGTAGATGTTGGACTGAACTTGCTCGCGTAAAGTCTTTAAATATTACATTCTCAGACACACTTGATTAAAGGATGTAAGAGCTATTTAGTTCAAGTCTGAGAAGGGATCTCTGGCTTTGTTAGTCACTAGGCACTAGTGGCAGAGAATGGTGTATATTCGAACTGAAGCATTATTCTAGATTGCTATTATAATATTGTGTTGTGATTCAAATATTTATTTGCGTACTAATTGTAATTCAATGATTAGTAAACTTCTGACAAACTAACGCAATTTTTAAGAGATAATCTATAGATTCGAGATCACAGTATATCAAAAAGAACTTTAAACTGTCATGGTTACACGCTTAGGAAAATTGAAAATGTTCAGGATATTAATCATGTTTTATTATTTTATCTACTAAAATAAACATTTTCAGGTTTCTAATATAAAACGGAACCCCGTTAATCCGAAAATTGCAAAAAATTTAACACGGGTAACAAGGGATCCGATCGGCTCTCGGGCGGTTGTAGGTGTGGGGGCCGATCAGCAATATCAGCGGGTCAAAGGTTGAATCATCACCTCACCTGTGTGTCGCTCGTTCTAGGTCCGGAGGAGGTGCAAGTGGGCGAGAGGCGCGCGTCGAGCGGTCGCGGCGGGCGCGGCGGCGCGCGCGGCCCTCCCGCGCGGCCCCGACCCGACCACGCCTCGTCCGCGCCGCGCCGGCGCCGGACCAGGTCCGACACCGTTATAAATATAAATATTACACGATATCACATACATTTATTATACATTTATTTTTTAATTATTTTTTGACTGGCTCTGTGGAACAGTGGTTAGTGACTCAGGTTCAAAACCTACGGTTCCAAGAGTCGTGGGTTCGATTCCCACTCGGGACAAATATTTGTGTGACGAACATCGGTATTTGTTCCGTGCCTGGGTGTATTATTAAATATATTTAAGTTTATTTGTGTATCCACTGTTGATCCTGATTTCCGTAACACAAGTGCTTAAGCTACTTACCACGGGATCAAATGTATGTGATGTTGTGTAATATTTATTTATTTTTTATCTGATCCCATGGTAAAGCACTTCAGTTGCAGATTTCAGAATCAAAAGTGGATACGCAAATATACTTAAATGTATTAAATAACACTTGAAATAGATTAATAGAATTTGCTTTAAATGCAGACATAATACTTAATCATGTTACACACATACTATAGGGTTAATAAAAACAAAACCCACATGTAAAATCTTTGCTGATATCATCACAAAGTAGGTATATGTGTACTTAAGTACCTAAACTGCTTTGCGCTTCAGATGCAAGAAGTGCGAGGCGTGCCAGCGCACGGACTGCGGCGAGTGCGTGTTCTGCCACGACATGGTCAAGTTCGGCGGGCTCGGCCGCGCCAAGCAGACCTGCGTCATGCGACAGTGTCTACAGGTGATTTGTTGTATTACTTTTAAGGTCGAAGCACACATATAATATGTCATTATCATCATCATCAACCTATACGGCCCCACTACTGAGGCATGGACATACCCTTAACTAGGGAGATAAGACCTTAGTCAACCACGCTGGCCAAGTGCGGTTTGGTCGACTTTCGGTTTCCTCACGATGTTTTCTTTCACAGTTAAAGCGTTGAATAATCGTGCATATGAATTACAAACTCGGCCATCGACGGCTTTTTTACGGCATTTAATATGTGTGTTTCGTAAACGGAAAGTAAAAGTATCCACTCTAGCTACTGCAAACGCATAACAATTGGAATCGTAGCGTAATCGCTCCGCTTCGAGACATACGCCAGGGGATGCGGTGACGATTCCTTTTCGAGTTGATATGTGTGCTACGAGAATTAGGCTGCCTGTTTACCAGTACGGAGCGAGGCAAGCGGAGCGGAGAAAAAGGGAAACTTGCTTTTCCGGTGGACAAGCAGCCTAAAACTTGGGTATGGAAAGTGTGTTACTGTTGCCTATAGGTGGCATTCTATTTCATGACCAAGTAAAACTGTTAGTGTAAAGGCTTTTTGAAAGTGTAAAGGGGAATTTATACGAATTGCAGTAGTTGAACATAGATTTTTAGATTACGTCAAATGTCTGCATGCTAACAATTGGGCATAGTCAACTGCGGAGACTCTGTTCCTAGTTATAAGCACCACAAAACCGTCACGTTCCCCCCAAACTTACAGACAGTTTTACCATTCCACAGCCAATGCTTCCTGTCACAGCATCATGCGCCGTATGCCACCTCGACGGCTGGATGCAAACGCCGGTCGCGCCGCAGGCAAAGGGTAACTCGGGTAAACTACTCACTACATTACGGGATGCACGATGTAACCTGCACGTATTGTAGATCTAGTATGTAGTTACTTGTTACATATATAGTAGTGTATTAGTTGTCGGTGAGCACTTAACCTGTAGAGTAGTATGAGCATGCTATGTTTTAGCGTATCAATACGCTCTACATAACTATTTTAGATCGTTGATATGGGAGATTTGATAAAGATCTCTTTGATGTGAGTTATTCATTATTATTTACACAAGAAATTCCCGATTTTTAGAGCTTTTTTTTTCATTAGTAATGGCATGGTATTGTACTTACCATTCATTATAAAACTTATATCAATATTCCAAGCATTAAGAATTTTATTATAAATTGTTATGGTGCTGTTATAAAATTCATTATTTTTTATTACACATCAGTTTTCTATCTGTATAGAAATTCTGTATAACTATAGTCGATTACAGTCTTAATATAGTTAAGTGGTTATAATTATTGTATAGGTATGGTAGATGGAAATAATTTGTTAGATATAGCATATTACCGATCAAATGTGGCCCATTAACAACACACTTACTAATCGTCCCACCTTCCAGGTCGCAACGGGCCCTCGTCCCTCCGCGAGTGCTCTGTGTGCTACAGCATCGTGCACCCGGCGTGCGTGCCGCCCGGGGGGCAGATCAACGAGGACCTGCCCAACTCCTGGGAGTGCCCCACCTGCACCACTATGGGGCTCAACCATGATTACAAGGTGGGTTCATTTGTTTATAAGTAGCAAGTGGCATGGTGGTAAAGGAGTACACGCAGAGATGACGAATGACAGGCCCGAGTGGAAGAAATATACATGTTGCGCCAACCCCACTTAGCGTGGGACAAGGGCAGGAGAAGTGGCATGGTGGTAATGATGGCTGTGTGTTAGAAATACGAATATATTCGGTTTAACAATATTTATATAGAAGAATGACTGGGCGACAGGCTCATTATAGTCTATTGTGCCTGTCCAAGTCATATGTGGATCTCACTACCGCTTACCATTAGGTGGAGTGAGGTCATCTTGTAAGACTTTTATAAAAAAAAATAACTGTCATGTTTTTGCCGAAACCTTCTCGGTAGAATTGGATCATATTCAAAAAGAAACGAAGAGAAAATATGATTATAATATATCAATATATATCAATATGACGCTGGTAAAATCATACGTATAGTGAACGAACTAATCAAATAATCGCATAAAATAGCTTCATCTAGGACAAAATTCAACGTTTTATGACCTAACAGATTTTTTTTCCTAACTGACTATGATGATGGCTTGGAGACTGGAGTAGCGTTGTCATCATCACTGAACTAGCGGGGGAGTGGATGGCTCTCACCCCTATCTGACATTGTATGAACATACCTACAAGTACTTGTTTACTTTACTCGTTTGCTACTGTTTTATGTCAATAAAGTTTATTATTATTATTATTAGTACTTACATATGATGTCACTCTATCTATATGAATACCTAAGGGGAAACCGGGGGAGCGGACAGCTATCACCCCTAAAAAGAGTGATTAAAAATAACTAACAATGGATGTATATGTTTCAGCCGCGCCACTTCCGCGCGCGTCAGAAGTCGTCGGACCTTCGGCGCATGAGCGTCGGCTCCGACGTCACCGGCGGGCCGCTAAGCCAGCACCACAGCAACATGGTCGCATTCCCAGTGAGTTACATAGTATACTTTACTATGGGTGTAGAGTAGAAATGTGATGGAAATGGTAAAGATTTACCGATCGTTGTGGCACTAATGTCAAGAAATGATGTCATACACATCCTATCAAATTAATGATCTACGATAGAAGGAATAAAGTACTTTTTTGTATTGCGCGCATCTATTTATATTAAAACTTAGATGGTTGTTAAGTCCATCACACACCATTGATTGTAGATGACTATTACGGCGCCGTCGCATAAACAGCTCTACAAAACCAGCACCCCTAAATTGCTATTATTTATCAGCATAATTATTTGTTGATATCATTTTAAACTGTCATGGTTATACACATTAGAAAACTGAAAATGTCCGGGATATTTAGTTCAGTTCAGTTAGTATATTTTTCAGTTTTATAATTATTTCTATTGTTTGTTTCAGCACAAATTACCGGGCCCTCCCTCGTCGGGACCTGTCAAATCGGAAGCCGGTTCGGACGATGATAAGAATGACGTGCCTCATATTAAGAATGAAGATGGTAAGCCCTATTTATAAATACATAATTACACCCAGACATGGAATAAATACCTCGTTGTACTCTTTGTGCGCGAGTCCGCCGTGTCTAAACAAACTGTGCCGAAAATACTATATTCGTACTCTTTGTCCGCGAGTACGCCTTACGAACGACGAACTTACGCGGCAGAAATTCAATTGCGCAACAATTGCGTGTGTATATTCAGTAACCTACAAAGCATTGCCGCCGAATCGCAGCCTAACTTACGCTCGACCGAAGTACGACAGTCACGCCGAACTTCGGTCGCGTAATTTCGGCTTAGTGTGTTTAGACACTTAGGCATCGTTCAGACCAAACGTTTTGTCGGCCGCTGACTGTGAGCGCGCGTTACGCAGTATATTGCTTTTCCATATATGTATATTGAAATGATCGTTCATACCGACCTGACTATACGCTATTACGTCGTCTGTTGTCGCTGACTCTCAGTGGCCGATTATTATACTTTACGTCTATTCTTACACACAGTAGCGTATCGTACGTTATGGCCTATTATCGGCTTGGTGAGTACGCGGACTGCAGATTGAATCGACGTTCACACGGGGGGCAGACAGTGAGTAAACTCACAGTCAGCAGCGGACGATAAGTTTGGTGTAAACGATCCCTTACGCTTGGCCTTTTCTAACATAACCGTGTATCCTCAGACATCAAACGCGAGGAGGAGGGCGGGTCGGGCGCGGAGGGCGCGGAGGGCTGGGAGCCGGCCAGCAAGAAGCGCCGCTCCAGCGAGGACGACGACGCGCCCAAGAAGCACGCGCTGCGGGCGCACCTGGCGCTGCAGCTCACGCATCACTCCGCCAAGGTAGCCTTCTTAGATATATAATCAGAAACTGTTTTTTTTTCCCTAATTGACTTACGATGATGGCTTGGAGTAGGAGAGTAGTAGCCTTGTCAATCATAGGACTTGCGGGGGAGCCGATGGCTCTCACTCCTAATCTAAAACTGTTATAATAAGGTTTTTTTCACCGCTTTTTATTTTTTTTAATGTCTTCCTTCCGCCAGGCATAAAGGCAAATTTCCCTTTAGTGCGAGTTTACTCCGGCGTGCGGGCTACTTCAAAATCTTTAACATCTGCTTTGCGTGCTTGCGAAAAAATGGTCGATACTGCGCATCACAAGAATAAGGCACTTATTACAGATACTAATAATTAGACTGATATGTAACACCCCGTTTGGGAGCCCTGCAAACAGCAGCAGGGAGTTCAAATTATTCATATTCCCAGCAGACAGATAAAGGAGGGTTACGTTTTAGTCTATACGTCCAATGGACAGCCAACGCCGCCTTACGCCACCTAGTAGTGATTCGAAGTACCATTTAACAACATTCGTTGACAGTTCCCCCGTCCGCAGGCGCTGAAGAAGCCGCTGTACCCGGTGCGGCCGGCGCCGCCGCCGGGCCCGCCGTGCGCGCAGACCAACTCGCCGTGGCTCGACCGCGAGGCCATGCTGTGCGTGTTCGCCAAGCTCACGCCGCACGAGCTGGCCACGTGCGCGCTCGTGTGCAAGGCCTGGGCCGAGTACTCGGTGAGTGTGATGCTGTACCCGCCGTGCGCGCAGACCAACTCGCCGTGGCTCGACCGCGAGGCCATGCTGTGCGTGTTCGCCAAGCTCACGCCGCACGAGCTGGCCACGTGCGCGCTCGTGTGCAAGGCCTGGGCCGAGTACTCGGTGAGTGTGATGCTGTACCCGCCTGCCGCAGACCAACTCGCCGTGGCTCGACCGCGAGGCCATGCTGTGCGTGTTCGCCAAGCTCACGCCGCACGAGCTGGCCACGTGCGCGCTCGTGTGCAAGGCCTGGGCCGAGTACTCGGTGAGTGTGATGCTGTACCCGCCTGCCGCAGACCAACTCGCCGTGGCTCGACCGCGAGGCCATGCTGTGCGTGTTCGCCAAGCTCACGCCGCACGAGCTGGCCACGTGCGCGCTCGTGTGCAAGGCCTGGGCCGAGTACTCGGTGAGTGTGATGCTGTACCCGCCGTGCGCGCAGACCAACTCGCCGTGGCTCGACCGCGAGGCCATGCTGTGCGTGTTCGCCAAGCTCACGCCGCACGAGCTGGCCACGTGCGCGCTCGTGTGCAAGGCCTGGGCCGAGTACTCGGTGAGTGTGATGCTGTACCCGCCTGCCGCAGACCAACTCGCCGTGGCTCGACCGCGAGGCCATGCTGTGCGTGTTCGCCAAGCTCACGCCGCACGAGCTGGCCACGTGCGCGCTCGTGTGCAAGGCCTGGGCCGAGTACTCGGTGAGTGTGATGCTGTACCCGCCGTGCGCGCAGACCAACTCGCCGTGGCTCGACCGCGAGGCCATGCTGTGCGTGTTCGCCAAGCTCACGCCGCACGAGCTGGCCACGTGCGCGCTCGTGTGCAAGGCCTGGGCCGAGTACTCGGTGAGTGTGATGCTGTACCCGCCTGCCGCAGACCAACTCGCCGTGGCTCGACCGCGAGGCCATGCTGTGCGTGTTCGCCAAGCTCACGCCGCACGAGCTGGCCACGTGCGCGCTCGTGTGCAAGGCCTGGGCCGAGTACTCGGTGAGTGTGATGCTGTACCCGCCTGCCGCAGACTGACTCGATTCTATGTAATAGCAGTGACAACTGAACTGCACTGTTATGATATGTATCATCCGTGTATAACTGCATATAAGTTGTCTCTTGAAGATTTGCAACACGTAAGTTCCTATCAGGCTGCAAACAGGACTTACGCGTTGGCGGCTCATACAAACTTAAGCATTACTACCGTGTTGGGCGAGCCGTCTGTTTAATTCGGTCGCTACTACCACCGCTACCGCGTGTGTCTAATTTGCACCCGCAGGAAAATGAATGTGACCGGGATAATTACCATTCGAGTTAAGGTTAAGGTTTCTAATGTGTGTAGCCTTGTCAGTTTTAAGTTACTCAAGTACCTAACCCATATTAAATCATATTGCAGATGGATCCCGGCCTATGGCGGAGCATGTCATTCGTCCAAGTCCGCGTGTCGGCCGCTCAGTTAGCCGGCATCGCGCGTCGTCAGCCGCTCTCATTGGGGCTAGAGTGGTGCCATCTGGCGCGGAGGCAGCTAGCCTGGTGAGTTGAGGGTAATTGGTGAAGTGAGAAAGAGTAAGAAAGGTAGTAAGAAATAGAGGGAGAAATAAAGAACGAGATGCCTAAGTTACTGTTGACTGTGAATGTCTAATATGTCACGTTTCTGAAGGAGGGAGTGAGACAAAATACAGCCTATCATCTCCTGTAAATAAAGGGTTGCTTCGTTACCAATAACTCCTCTTCAGAAAATTCACAGAGCAAGTACACTCTGTGAATTTTCTATTTAGTAAAGATTATTGACGAAACAAATTTTAGCTAAAGAAAATTTAATTAACATTACTATCTAAAAGCCAATGCTTTATTTGGTGGACGCGGATTCATACAATTTACTCAGCGTCGGCCTAAGATAAACAATAACTTATCCCTCTTGTGTAACTCATAACAACATTCCCTTGTCCTCAGGCTCCTAGCGCGACTACCAACGCTACGCTCGCTGTCCCTCGCCGGCTCCCCCGCCGAAGCAGCCCTAGCCCTCCGCTCGTCCACCTGTCCACCGCTCACATCGCTCGACCTCTCCTTCGCCCGGTGTTTAGACGACGCGAAGCTGCGCGGGATCCTCGCGCCGCCGGAGAACTCGCGGCCGGGCGGCGGGGCGAGGACCGGAGCGGAGCCCTCGCGACTGGCGGCGTTGGCTGTGCTCAGGCTGCCCGGGACCGATATCACTGATGTCGCCATGAGATACGTCGTCCAGGTATGATGATATTCGCTAGTCCACCGCTCACGTCGCTCGACCTCTCCTTCGCCCGGTGTTTAGACGACTCGAAGCTGCGCGGGATCCTCGCGCCCCCGGAGAACTCGCGGCCGGGCGGCGGGGCGAGGACCGGAGCGGAGCCCTCCCGACTGGCGGCGCTGGCTGTGCTCAGGCTGCCCGGGACCGATATCACTGATGTCGCCATGAGATACGTCGTCCAGGTATGATGATGTTCTCTCGTCCACCGCTCACATCGCTCGACCTCTGCGACCGACCTAGGTACAGTCAGCCAAGAAAGTGGTCTACCACTTTTGACAAACGTTTTTGCGAGATGAAACGATCGCTAAGGTTGATAATAGTCACTGAGACAATCTTATTGTCAGGGAAAATTGATCTTTTTGTTTCAGGACGGTCAAACGAATCTCAACCGTAGGGTGGTAGACCATATTTTTGGCTGACTGTACTACTAACGTGTAACTAAGCCACCCGGCATCGATATGAAATACATTGCAAGCCATTTGCAATCAAATAAAAGCAACAACTTAGATCAGCGCCCAACTAATTTAAGTAATTTTGCATCTTTATTCTATGATAGGATACATTAGAAGCATCGGCACCTATCGATGCAAAATCTAGAAGTTAGAATCCCTAGAATGTTAGAATGAATCTCTTGCGAGAAGTTACTGATGATGACAATACGTAGATTGCGTGCGTGGTGAATATTGACATGTCTGTCAAAGTCACGTTAAAAATAACCAATCATGCTGCAGTTGGACCTCACGCCTACGTATTGTCATCTAGTGAATTTCTCATACGCGTTAACCCTCAATTGTTTGATCAAAATTAGTTAACATCCCAGGCGCTCCAGACGCGTCATTAAAGGGTTAACTGAACGATGAGAGACTGCATCTCCTGATGGAAGGTCTAAAAAAAAAAAGTGGAGTATCTGCATCGTAGTTTATCCGCTTGGCCAACATAAGTTAACCATTTTTTTGTTTTCCAGGCGCTCCCCCGCCTGTGCGAGCTGGACGCGTCGTCGTGCGCGCGGCTGACGGACGCGGGCGCGGCGCAGCTGGCGCACCACGCGCTGCAGCGGCTGTCGCTGGCGGGCTGCCGGCTGCTCACCGAGGCCGCGCTCGACCACCTCGCGCGCTGCCCCAACCTCGTCAGGTACACGAACATACAGACGGATCGGAGGAGTACTGTGCTACTGCTGGCGCACCACGCGCTGCAGCGGCTGTCGCTGGCGGGCTGCCGGCTGCTCACCGAGGCCGCGCTCGACCACCTCGCGCGCTGCCCCAACCTCGTCAGGTACACGAACATACAGACGGATCGGAGGAGTACTGTGCTACTGCTGGCGCACCACGCGCTGCAGCGGCTGTCGCTGGCGGGCTGCCGGCTGCTCACCGAGGCCGCGCTCGACCACCTCGCGCGCTGCCCCAACCTCGTCAGGTACACGAACATACAGACGGATCGGAGGAGTACTGTGCTACTGCTGGCGCACCACGCGCTGCAGCGGCTGTCGCTGGCGGGCTGCCGGCTGCTCACCGAGGCCGCGCTCGACCACCTGGCGTGCGGCCCCAACCTCGTCAGGTACACGAACATACAGACGGATCGGAGGAGTACTGTGCTACTGCTGGCGCACCACGCGCTGCAGCGGCTGTCGCTGGCGGGCTGCCGGCTGCTCACCGAGGCCGCGCTCGACCACCTCGCGCGCTGCCCCAACCTCGTCAGGTACACGAACATACAGACGGATCGGAGGAGTACTGTGCTACTGCTGGCGCACCACGCGCTGCAGCGGCTGTCGCTGGCGGGCTGCCGGCTGCTCACCGAGGCCGCGCTCGACCACCTCGCGCGCTGCCCCAACCTCGTCAGGTACACGAACATACAGACGGATCGGAGGAGTACTGTGCTACTGCTGGCGCACCACGGCGCTGCAGCGGCTGTCGCGGGCGGGCTGCCGGCTGCTCACCGAGGCCGCGCTCGACCACCTCGCGCGCTGCCCCAACCTCGTCAGGTACACGAACATACAGACGGATCGGAGGAGTACTGTGCTACTGCTGGCGCACCACGCGCTGCAGCGGCTGTCGCTGGCGGGCTGCCGGCTGCTCACCGAGGCCGCGCTCGACCACCTCGCGCGCTGCCCCAACCTCGTCAGGTACACGAACATACAGACGGATCGGAGGAGTACTGTGCTACTGCTGGCGCACCAATACAGCTGCAGCGGCTGTCGCTGGCGGGCTGCCGGCTGCTCACCGAGGCCGCGCTCGACCACCTCGCGCGCTGCCCCAACCTCGTCAGGTACACGAACATACAGACGGATCGGAGGAGTACTGTGCTACTGCTGGCGCACCACGCGCTGCAGCGGCTGTCGCTGGCGGGCTGCCGGCTGCTCACCGAGGCCGCGCTCGACCACCTCGCGCGCTGCCCCAACCTCGTCAGGTACACGAACATACAGACGGATCGGAGGAGTACTGTGCTACTGCTGGCGCACCACGCGCTGCAGCGGCTGTCGCTGGCGGGCTGCCGGCTGCTCACCGAGGCCGCGCTCGACCACCTGCGCGCTGCCCCAACCTCGTCAGGTACACGAACATACAGACGGATCGGAGGAGGACTGTGCTACTGCTGGCGCACCACGCGCTGCAGCGGCTGTCGCTGGCGGGCTGCCGGCTGCTCACCGAGGCCGCGCTCGACCACCTGCGCGCTGCCCCAACCTCGTCAGGTACACGAACATACAGACGGATCGGAGGAGTACTGTGCTACTGCTGGCGCACCACGCGCTGCAGCGGCTGTCGCTGGCGGGCTGCCGGCTGCTCACCGAGGCCGCGCTCGACCACCTCGCGCGCTGCCCCAACCTCGTCAGGTACACGAACATACAGACGGATCGGAGGAGTACTGTGCTACTGCTGGCGCACCACGCGCTGCAGCGGCTGTCGCTGGCGGGCTGCCGGCTGCTCACCGAGGCCGCGCTCGACCACCTCGCGCGCTGCCCCAACCTCGTCAGGTACACGAACATACAGACGGATCGGAGGAGTACTGTGCTACTGCTGGCGCACCACAGCGCTGCAGCGGCTGTCGCTGGCGGGCTGCCGGCTGCTCACCGAGGCCGCGCTCGACCACCTCGCGCGCTGCCCCAACCTCGTCAGGTACACGAACATACAGACGGATCGGAGGAGTACTGTGCTACTGCTGGCGCACCACGCGCTGCAGCGGCTGTCGCTGGCGGGCTGCCGGCTGCTCACCGAGGCCGCGCTCGACCACCTCGCGCGCTGCCCCAACCTCGTCAGGTACACGAACATACAGACGGATCGGAGGAGTACTGTGCTACTGCTGGCGCACCACGCGCTGCAGCGGCTGTCGCTGGCGGGCTGCCGGCTGCTCACCGAGGCCGCGCTCGACCACCTCGCGCGCTGCCCCAACCTCGTCAGGTACACGAACATACAGACGGATCGGAGGAGTACTGTGCTACTGCTGGCGCACCACGCGCTGCAGCGGCTGTCGCTGGCGGGCTGCCGGCTGCTCACCGAGGCCGCGCTCGACCACCTCGCGCGCTGCCCCAACCTCGTCAGGTACACGAACATACAGACGGATCGGAGGAGTACTGTGCTACTGCTGGCGCACCACGCGCTGCAGCGGCTGTCGCTGGCGGGCTGCCGGCTGCTCACCGAGGCCGCGCTCGACCACCTCGCGCGCTGCCCCAACCTCGTCAGGTACACGAACATACAGACGGATCGGAGGAGTACTGTGCTACTGCTGGCGCACCACGCGCTGCAGCGGCTGTCGCTGGCGGGCTGCCGGCTGCTCACCGAGGCCGCGCTCGACCACCTCGCGCGCTGCCCCAACCTCGTCAGGTACCTAGATTATGGAGCCTTGTCATCGTGACTGGATTTGCGATGAAGCAGATGACTCTCATCCGTGTCCTAATGGCTCGCACTCACAGCCATTGTAGCAGAATCCACTTCGTACTTGTTCCAAGCTCGAAAAACATATCGTAATCAAATAACTCACAGCGCAAAAATACAATGCAGTGACTAAATGATACTATTGTATATTTCAATGAAAACTTGTTGCCAACTCTCGAAACACATGAATATCTAATACGACCTCTAAAACAGTAGAAACTGCTAAATGAAATGACTCTAAAATGAAATCAAAAGTCCACCATAAGATTAGTCTATAGAATTCATCATCACTACGCCTCACATTGACGACGCAAACCCACCAAAAACTTGTATTACATTGTAAAACTTTCCTTCCAGACTGGATCTCCGACACGTCCCACTCGTGTCCACTCAAGCAGTGATCAAGTTCGCCGCCAAGTCCAAGCACAACCTGCACGTGCAAGACGTCAAGCTGGTCGAGCTGAGGAAGACCTGATCCGCGGAGCCGCTGCCCGCGCCCGCCGACTGCGCGTGAGCGTGCGACCTAGTGCTACACCGACTGATGGAATGTAGGCTTTACGGACCAGGTGAAAAAGTGCAATTTGCTATGCCCTTGTGATGAGTATAAGAACCATTTTGAAGTTGAAACGTTATAATTTTGTCGTTATCTTTGTAATTGTCAAATCGCTGGCGGGAGTCCCCCAAGGGACAGTTCTAGCACCATTGATATTCACTTCAATGATAACTATCGAAGTGTACTTAGATGTTTGATTCGTGTTTTATAAGGTTTGAGTAAAAAAAAAGTAATTTAATTATAACCCCATTGTTCTTCACTTCAATGGAAAAAAGAATACTAGATAATCTTGTATCGTGTTTATTAATTTTTGAATATAGTAAAAAGATATTTATCACATCACATTTGGTCATCCAATGAAAGTAACATACAGTAAGTTGCTATATTTATGCAATATTTTAAAGGTAAGTCCCTTTTTAATATATTTAATTGTTATGTAACACGAAATTGGAATGTCTTGTAAAAGTATCTCGGGGAAAGTGATGAGAACAACAGTTGGACAGTATCAATGGTATGTTTTTGGGTCCTAAATATAATCATTCATCATTTTATCTATGAATAGATTAACATTTTTATCGAACATCATCTAGTATCTAGGTGGTTTTGAAAAAACAGTTTTGTAGGACTTCTAATGTGTATAGATTGAACTTAGTACACATCACAAGTATAAAGTTATGTTAACTACATCTCAGTAGTATTTTTCTTATCTTATTTGACAGCCGAAGCAACCCATGTTTTAGATAACATATCAAACGTAAGCCTACATTTCAAAATCACGTTTGCACATGTAGATATCAAAGTAAAGACTTGTTTAAGCTTATTCTAATATAATTGTTGAAGTGATACGATTTTTGAGTAAATATATTAAACTGTTCCAGATGCGTGGAGTTGTATGATTAGTCAAAAGTATTCCTTATCACTGTGAAACCAAATGATCAAAATAATCGGGAATGTTTTTCTTTGTTTTATATTCTCAATAATTTCTTTTTATGTGACATAAATAGTCATACTATGTTATTATTACAGGTTTATATTTTAGCTGTCTTTCTGTCTTTGCAATATAAAAACAAAATCAGTGCCAATATGTTTCTATAACTTCGCACGTTTTATACTGCACAATCAATGATAAATATATGGAAAAGTTGTATGTATAATTTGGCCAATGAAAGTAAAAAGTAAGGTTCTGTTCTTAATCATCACAAAATTTATATTTATTGATATTCTAACTTGATTGTGCTTGTAGCTGTAAAATCTTATCTTAGAGTATATCTTGGTGCTCTAACTTGAAAATAAGCACATATTCTCAGAAGTCATATCAGATGTTTTTTCTGTTAGGAGTTTTCTTCTATTTTTAATTAGTGACGCGACTTAGCAGGAATACAATACTCATAAATTATCAGTGTTTCGTTAATATATCATGCATGGATTGTGTAAAATATGTATGTAAAAACGCATCAAAATTGCGTATTTTATATATTTAGGTCTAGTAGACCTAAATATAACTCTTACGTTGAGACATACAGTTTACAAAAGCCTGATGTTGTAATAATGTCATTGTTTTTACTTATTCAATACTAATTTAACCCAGAACAAACCACACTTTCTACTGCCTTGGTCAGATTCTATTAATTTTATTGCATGCTGTTGCAACGGTATTATATTTTATTGTTATTTTTTTATATTTTGATTTGGGCCGTGTGAGGCTTAGATTTATCATTGACTGAAAATTCTAAATGTCTATATAAAATATGTATTATAGTGTCAAAACTAATACTTCCCTATAGGGGGTACAAATGAAACTGAAGGAAAATATCTCCTAGAAAAAAAGTATCATTAGATAATTTCTTATGGGGTATGAGTATAGTCGACGCTTTCCGTTATAAATCCGGTTTCGTAACAAAAATAAATATTTTCTTCGTATTTAGGAAACGATAGAGTTATCGACATTGGTGTTTCTAATCATTTTCAAACATAAATGAAAGTGTCAAATCAAACTGTTATGGATTCGGTACTGAAATATAAAGATGTTGGCAACATTATAGCTTGTTGGCTGTGGTACAAGCCGCCACTCTGAGGTAATTGACAACGAATAGTCTTCTTACGCAATGCATATCTGGCGAGCGTTGCGCGGTCATCTGTGACCCTAATTTGTATTGATCTTTCTTATAATATCGTAATCGGGTCACGTCAGCATTTGTAGTTTATTTATTACCTCACAAATAGTTTGATACAACATTTCTAAATACAATATGACGCTGACTTATAACACAGTGAATGCAGTGCAATGCAGTGAAAACAACACTAATAAAGTTAATATTACTATACCTTCTGTTTTTTGAACACTTGGGCTACAGTTCGACTGTATGTAAAATGGAGAAATTTTATTACCAATGTTTTTCAAATTGCATTGTTTCACTCAGTTTCATTTGCACTCTCTATAACACCATGTTTGATTCAGCAATATTTTATTGTCACCTTGTAAATAGTCGATTTATTTATTGCACAGTCCACATATTTTAGTTACATGACAATTCAAAATTGATTAGGTTGTACTTTTTTAGTTCTAGTCGCTTTTTAGTTCTAAGCCGTTGTTGTTAGGTATACACTTGTAAACTGTGACCGCGTTGGTATTGTGTAAATAAATAGTGTTTTGTGTATCTGTTGCTAAATGAAAAGATGCCTTTGATTAATAGTAGAATTACATGCCCGAATAGAGGGCCAGTCCAAAAGTTGATTGAGTCGATTTTACGCTTATTATGAGAGTATAGTGTTGTCAAGTGTTAGTGTTCTTGAGACTATGATGGTCAGGCCTGGATGATTCGGAGATGATCCTCCTTGGTGATGATTATTTGACGACCAAATTCGTTAGCTATTTATTACATGGCTCGAATAAATTACCAATAATGTTAAACGACAGGGTTTCGTTAATTATTTCTTTGGTTCGTCGCCATCTTTGCGACAACTAAAGCAACTTTTATAACTATGTAATTTTAGGTTGCATTGTGGTCTAGTAGAACGCTGATTCTCGAATAACACTTTTCTGCCTTCTCATTGGTTTAACTTTACTCTTAAAGGCATTATCGCCATAAGACACTCAACACAAATGGATGTTCATTCTATCGTGGTGTCACACTGATGCTAAAGTGTTGATCTTCTATACCGTCAAGTTTCTTATCGAATATTAAGTGTTTCATGTGTTACAATATAAGAAAACAAATATAATAAGAATAAAATTACGAATACATTAAAATTCTTTGTTATTAAGTTAACAAGTCAATAGTATATTAATTTGACGGATGTTTTTCATAGTCGAAAATTGTTTAGTTTGCGATATACACGTCTGTCAAAGTATTAATACTTGGTGTTTTTAATAATTACACGGCTCATTGTAGAAATATACGATTTCATTGGTGTTAACCCAAGTATTACAATGTCCACTGATGATACATTAGTGTTGTATCTGAAAATAAATCTATCTTACAATCGCCGAGATGTGAGTAATCTGCTGTCAAAATTAAATGCTAATTTCGAGTTATGACAGTATTGTATTATCAATGTGAATTACTTGGCTTTGTACAAACCGTAATTCGTTTATACATAGTTAATGTGTACACTGGTACGCACAG
This sequence comes from Maruca vitrata, assembly GCA_039566165.1. NCBI lineage: Eukaryota > Metazoa > Arthropoda > Insecta > Lepidoptera > Crambidae > Maruca > Maruca vitrata. The sequence continues at coordinate 5,445,134 of CM076933.1, forward strand.
ATTGCGACAACAATACATTACAGGTGCCTAGCAAATCAATAAAGTTTTTTACAGTTATATACAAACTATTTACAATTTTAGAGACGATATTTATTTTAATATGGTTCGTTGAAACAAAATATTAAGATTTATTGAACCTTTAGAATACATTTCGAAAAATATCCGATTCCATGTATATGATTAGATTATATGGAATAAGCGTCATTTGACTCAATGAAAATGAGTTAGGTCCAAGTGTTCGTATTTGTATCGTGTTCTCGCCAGTATTTATTACCGAATCAGTACTAATTTATCTTTGAAAACTAATGGAACATCTTGGAATTTTACAATCAAAAGTCACTTATTTAATTAGCTAAAGAAGTTTCAATACTAAAGTTGAGGTTTTTGTTGATTCAACTTTACTGTATTTCACTAAACTATTGTCTGACATCCTATTTTGGTCAGGAAGATAAACCTGCAGTTGAAATGGCCTTCTTAGCCTAAATTACGATCAAGGGCAAGCGGTCAAAAGACAATTTTCTATTAATCAGTTAATTTATTACTTATTAATGTTTTCATGAAACATTAACAGTGGTACAAAGCACAAAGGTTTTCTTTCTAGGCTCCTGTATTTCAGTCTACACAGATATTGTTTCGTCATGTTAGGGTAAGTTAACCGACTCTGGTCACTGTAAGAATGGTCGGGGGGCCGCCTATAGTATTAGTATAGAACGATTGGAATCATTGTGATGTTTGTGCTCACCTGGTTTTTGTCTTTATAAATTGATACATTATAAATTAAAATATTATACTGTTATCGAGACACGGATTACAATCTTAGCAGTGTGTTTAATCTCCAGTCCATTAGATTATTGTTTTTTTTATTATTTTATGTGTTATTTTAACATTTGTGGCAAACTGTTCAGTTGTAAACCACTTTTCAATATGATTCAGTATCTGAAGAAACAATACTGTAAACGGATACAGAAATTTATTTTTAAGTGATTCATGTCATGTTTGTGTTCATGTCTGTCCGAATGAATGCTGTATTAATTAACTATGGTGTACTTTGCGTAAAGACAGATCGTCGATTATTATTACTCATTTGTAGGTTATAGATGTAATATGCCTATTGTGTGCCTACTTGTATGAATGTACGGGTATAATTTGTGTCAAAACAATTAGGGTAGCAATACAAAACACAGGTGAGCGCAAAGTTTCAAAGCGGATTGTACATTATTACAATAAGAAGTCGTTACGAAGAACATTTTTACTTGGAATATAGGCTTGACGGTAAGGGTTGAGCTAGTTCTAAGAATCGTGTGCCTCAGTGTATAGAGAATTTAGCAATAGTATGGAAATTTATTAATAAAAAATACAATACAATCATTAGTCACTTAGCGAAATCGATTTATCAGAATTAGGAAAATGAGTGAATAATGATTATATTAATTGTAGACTAAGGTAACATAGATATTATATAGTTTTGTAAGATGCCTCCATGCGAGAATTGTACCTGTTTGGTAGGTTTTTTACTTGATCTCGCATTTTGGCATGTCGTTGGCAGAAACGGTGATATTAAAGCCAATGGCTAGGATTACAAAGTAGAGATATTATTGTGAATTTGACGCGTTTACAAGACGTAATATTGTATCATTGGTTACCATAAGCTCTAATAGTATTTGAAATAAATATTTACATTGAACTTTTTTTTTTATTTATGTAATACATTAGTCACCCTAATAGTTCAATCAATCGTTATGATGAGGTTTTTCTTATTTAAAAGCCAGTCGATTCTTGTATCAACGCCATCTACCGATCGTCGGTTACCTGGTAACAACCATTGCAAGCAGACACATCACTGGTGTAGATTAATTTCCTCATTTTGCGAATAGATGTCTCGGATAGACTGCACTAGGAGGGTTCAGTGGGGCTACCATGAGTTTAAAACTTACGCGCTCGATATCGCCTACGTAAATATGTCTATGAAAATCATGTACAGCGCCGCCTGGTGGTTACGCGAAGAACTACAATCGGCCATATGAAAAAAACAACTCGATAGGTTTTTATCGTAAGTAAGTTTTCGATAGCCAACTCATGGTAGGCCCTCTGTTCGCTTCACCACCATTGCGTATCGCAGGGTTGTGCAAACCAATGCCTGCGGGCTACATGCGGCCCGCGTCTCTTATTTATGTGGCACACAGAATCTTTTAACGTTCATGCGTCCGAAAAGGACAGAAAAGTTTAAATCTGTTTCATCTAAACAATAATGTAAACCTATTATCTATGCGACATATTTTTTATGAATATTTGCGGTCTCCTAATTTATTTAGTCCCTTGCCCTGGGAGCCAGGGCCAGTTTTGTTTGGACAGCCCTGGCGTATCATGAAGAACGCACGTTATATTATCGAGCCTTTACCGCCATTTTAGCGTAACCGACAAAAACCAAATTTTACAGGAGAAGGTTTTTTTTTAATATTTTTGTACAGAACTGTGCTATTAAAAAGAAAAATCACAAACGTTAATGATTTTTAGCGATTTAAAGATAGGGTTTGAAATAAAGCAAAAATAATGAGTATTTAAGCCATTTATGGCGCATACAATATTTTTGCTGTCACAGTCTATAGTTATTCTGGCGTTTACGATAACATTACCTACCTAGTATAACTTTGTCCAAGAAATAATATTTGATAAAAAGATGGGCATTTCAAGGGTTTTTCAATGAAATATTTATATATTAAAAAAATATTTATATTAATTAAAAAATACACATATTAAAAAATCTGATGAAAATAGCACCATTTTGAAGGTTCATCTATTAACTTTAATATACCAAATTTATTCATATCACACCAGTATTAAGGGAACTATCCCGGATTAAATGACAAAGAAACATAGAAAAATAATGAATGAAGAAAACAACAAATAATAAAAAAAATTTTGGCCCTAAAATTACATTTCCATATTTAGTGTTTCCTCCCCTAGCAGCTGCAATGCAATTTTTGACCTAATCAGCTTCTGGATTGATTCTTGCGGGATACCTTCCTTCTCCTCTATCAAATCCGTTTTGCTTATCACAGTTGAAGGAGCAGGACTTCTTGAACGAACCCTCCTCTTCAGTTCATCCCACTCGTGGTCAATGGGATTCAAGTCCGGGCTAAGCGTTGGCCGATGTGAAGAAAATAGCGATACCGACTTCTCCAAGGTATGCAGTTGTGCCACGGGAAGTGTGACAACGAACGTTATCGTCAATAAGGAGGAAGTAATCACCGATATATCCTAAATAGGGAACGATATGTTGCCGAACAAAATGCCGGCCCACATCATTCATGAATCGCCGCCTTAGCCACTGTTTCAGCGAAACAGCACTGCTCAAATTGCCCCCAGGCTGCATGTAGACCCGGCCTCTTCGGTCGCTGCCGTGCAAACACATTCGGCACTCGTCGGAGAACAAGACTCGCCTCCATTGCTCAACTTCCCAATCAAGATGTGTGCGAGCAAATTGAAGGCGTGCTTGTCGGTGACCTGCCCTGAGTTTCGGGTCTGTAGCAGGCCTTTTTGAAGTCAAATGCGCTTGCTTGAGTCTTCGATGAATCGTCCACTCACTGGCAGCTACCATACGAACCTTTCTGAGCTCCTGCTGGACGGCGACACCGGTCAAATGACGATTTTGCTGAGGTTGGCACGATAAACGGTTATCCCTCTCCGATGTGCACCGCCGCCGTCCAGATCTTCCGAAAGCGTTTATACGCTTTCAAAACACAAGACTGGCTTATGTGGAGCTGTCCTGCGAGAGCCCGCTGGCTGAGCGCTTTTGCAATAAGGCGAGAATTTGTGCTGCTTCTACAGCTGTAGTTTCCATGTTTGGGATCGAAAGCAGCTGAGATGTGTACACAGGTCAACGTCAGCTTTTTAAATACTGATGTGATTTGAATAAATTTGGTAACATTTTCATTAATCTATAGCTGTAACTTAGTATAGTACGGAATCAATCAGATCGGCTATTCCATACAAACTTAACCAAAATTAAAAGTTATAACCAAATAAGATTGCCCATTTACCAATATTTGTAAAACCACCTTCGGGAGATACTCATGGAATTTGCTGTAATGCTATTTTGTGTATGTAATATTAATTTAGGTAAAATAGACATAATTTATGAAATATTTAACCAATTTACTAATCTAACACACCAATCATTTTAAGTGAAAGAATATTAAATTGCAGGAAACTCGCTGCTGAAGTCGATATTGCTGATTTATAACTGTTGAGTTTCCTCTCGAAGTACGCTTATAATTGCATTCACATTATTTAAAGCATGATTATGTATAAAAGTATTTTTTGTTGCAGTAGAACTTTTCCGGAAATAAACAGGTCGCCATAGGTTTTTTTATAGTAAACGCCCACGATCATGCACTAATGTCGGTTGCGATAACAAGTGTAGTCGCTTGCGATAAAAATGCATGTGTCGCTTACGTTAAGATTTAGAAATATATGCATTCACGATAATTTTAGCACTTGATATAACTTTGTAACGGTATTTTTTTGGAGAAAAACATAAACAGGGATCGATCCGTTAAGGTTTAAAATATTAGTTTCGATTAAAAACGATTTTTGACAAAAATGTCGCTTACGATAATTTGGCGGTAACGGCTCGTTATGTTCTCTTGAGTATTTGACAGACGCTTTATTTTATTTTATCCTAATACGTAGGTATTTGTTTCTGTGTCACTACTAGGTAGTGACACAGAAACAAATCCTGCTCTAAATCATTAATTATTTTTTCAACAATCAAAGGAGTATCTTGGAGGGAGAAATGGCGCTGATTGTCAAAAACGCATGTAATCTTATGAAATTTCCGTTGTTATTGCTAGCGGCGGCCGTTGGTACTAATTTCACTCCATAAGACTTAACCAAATATAAGGCGTCCGACCGATTTCAGCCATGGCGGCCGATCTCAATTGAGATCAGCCAAGTGCGCAGGACATATTATAGTGCACAAGTGTACGCGCAAACACAAGTGCACTCTCAATCCGACATGACCGATGAGAGATCGGGCGCAGGACCACCGGCTTAACGTGCTTTCCGAGGCACGGGTGTTCAACCGCCAACTTCCTAACTCCGGGCTGAGTAATTTCATTACAGAAAAACTCACACAAATTTTGCCCGACCCCGGACTCGAACCGGGGACCTCTCGGTCCTAACACAGCACTTGCTACCAATAGACCAACGAGGCAGTTAAAACCAAAGAAACGCCACCAAAATGAGGGCAGCACCGTCGTGCACGCTCCCAACCAAGTGTCGGAGCTTACATTTCCATGAAAATAATCATTATTTTAAAATAACTTTCCGCCCTAGACTCCGTTCGCCTGATTTCGTTTTGTGGGACGTCTCACGGGAACAGGTTAAAAAGTATCCAATGTCCGTTTCCTGGTTCTCAGCTACCTGATAACCAAATTTCAGTCAGATCGTTTCAGCCGTTCTTGAGTTATACATTTTCTAACTAACACAATTTTCTTTAGCTAATAACTGTGCTAGCGACATTGTCCGCCGGAAAAAGAACTCTAGGCAGCAGTTTTGAATAAATCCACACCTAAACGACCAGCAATTACGACGTGATAATTTAAGTTAGCATTTTTTTTATATGTGAACCTATTTTCATGAACCAAACACTACATTTCAAGTTGAGCTTACCACTTTATATTTTTGAACCACTTCTAGATCGGATAAGACTCTAGACAAAAACCTAAAAATCATTTGTGGGTAGGTACGGTAAACAACCCAATTACGGAACAGTTTAAGAAAACATGTGGTACCGTACCGTATATTCCTGATGTTTCTTAAAATGAGAAGTCCTGTCCTTCTTTAAATTTCTATAGTGTTATAAATGAGATTCTGCAAAGTTATTTTTTTATCAATTAAAAATACTGTTAAAATATAGAAGTACCTACAGTAAAGTAAGATTTGAAGTGAAACTTTAATATTACCTACCTGTGTACCTACTAAGGTTTTCAATTTCCTTCATTAAAGTAAGAAAAAAAATTTTCCAATTATGTACCTATTCACCGTCTTCAGATTACCTGGTCGGTCTCAGTGTAGGCAATAAGAAACGCAGCACCTTCCATTCGAACACTCACTCCCTCCCATAAGACGCGAGAGGCGTCGAGATTAGTCCAGAATCCAATTACATTTTCCAAATTTCCCATTTTTCCCTCGCCGCCGGTTCAAAGCTCACAGAAAATTATTTTCTTCGCCCTAAAGAAATGAAAAATAAACGTGGCCCGAGCAAGGCGGGAAAAAGGAGCTAAACGACTGCGGGAGCGAGATAAAAGATTGTTCTACTGCGAGTGGAAGTGAGAAGGCGTGATAGGTTGGCGCGCGCCTCGGGGGATTTGTCAAATACTACTTTTGTGTTTTTTTTTTCGCGAGAGGCTGTGACTTCAATTCAAATGAACCGCATATACCTACTCCTTGGGTGCCTACTCTTGACTTTCGAAATCTAATTTGGTTGGGATCTCATTTAGTATTTTTTTGGCGCAAAAATGATTACTTATCTTCCCGATTTTATAGGGATGGTTTTGCTAGTACTATTCTGTTTTCAAATGATCTCAAGAGTAATTAGATAGATAGCTAGCTGTAAATATACTATACCTATCTATGTCAGGAAACTGCATTTTAAAAGCTCAGTAGGGCTACCATGAGTTTAAAACTTACGCACTCGATATCGCCTACGTAAATATGTCTATGAAAAACTTGTACAGCGCCGCTGGTGGTTACGCGAAGAACTAAAATCGGCCGTATGAAAAAAACAACTCGATAGGTTTTTAACACACATAAATAAGTTTTCGATAGCCAACTCATGGTAGGCCCTCAGTATACCTTTACTATAATACTACCTACTAGTATTGGGACCGTGCGAAGTGGGTGGAGGGAGAAATGGCGCTGATTGTCAAAAACGCATGTAATCTTATGAGATGTCCGTTGTTATTGCTAGCGGCGGCCGTTGGTACTAATTTCACTCCATAAGATTTAACGAAAGAAACGCCACCAAAATGTGGGCAGCACCGTCGTGCACGCTCTTTATTCCCATAATATCAAAATCAACGTAAAACGCCTTTCAATATCTATCAGTGGGTATGATGCTGAATATGCGCTTGCAATTTATGACGGGAAAACGACGGTTATTGGGTCTAACCTCGTTTGGCGCCTGTCCCGTGCTGGGGCGGACCAATTTTGTCATAGCTATTGAGAATCATAATGTACCTAAAATATATAATAATATGATGTGTATAAAGTTAGATATGTATAGCCACATACATACAAATATATTTATGGATACTAAATATTAGTCTTTATGGGTCTACACGCGTTATTAGGAGTAGCAAATTACATAGCTACTTATGGGGTGGATCAAGAAATTAACAACCGCTGTGGCAGACGAAGACGGGCGCCGCCAGTTCGCTCGCGACCACGATTGGTGTAACCCAGTCGAAACTTCGGACAGTAAGTAGCTATGTAATTTGCTACTCCTAATAACGCGTGTAGACCCATAAAGACTAATATTTAGTGTAATGGAACGCGAAAGTCTAAAATCTTACATATTTATGGATATTTTGTTAAGTCCAATTGATTTTGAACATGGCGGCCAATCTCAATGGAGATCAGCCAACCGAGCACGACATTATACCTACCTATCTATTAAGTATTAAGAAATTACTCAGTCCGGAGTCAGGCAGTTGGCGAAAGAAGGACCGTGCCTCGGCCATTATGTTAAGTCGGCGGTTTTGTGCCTGACACCATCATATCTGATTGTCGTATCACTGAAATATGACAGTGAGAGAATATAGGTACCTAAAGCACAATGTCCTGCGCAGTTGCCAGATCTCCCTTAAAGTTGGCCACCATACCCAAAATCGATCGGACACCTATTATCTATTTTCGATCGCGATTCCTATGCAGCTAATGTCAGTCTCTAGATTATCTGTGTAGCAAATTTCATTCATATTCGTTCAATAGATTTCGAGAAAGCGCGACAGGCACACAGAGGCAGTCACTAAAAACTTTGACTTTGAGTTAGTTTCGCATTTATTTATAATATTACTAGCTCTGTGCCCGCGTTTTCGTCCGCGTAGAGATGTTTAATGGGTAAAACATTATTTTTTAACATTTAAAAGTAGCCTATATCCTTTCTCGGCTCTGAACTATGTCTGTACCAAATTTCATTTATATCGGTTCAGTACTCTATGCGTGAAAGCGTAACAGACAGACAGACAGAGTTCCTTTGCATTTATAATAAGTATAGTAAGGAAGTAAGGATTCAGGAATACTTCAACAAACTTTATCCAGTGTTACTCCCTCAAAGCTACCAAGCCTAACCAACAGCCGGCTTATTAGCAGGTAACCTTTAAGATTCGGCCGGCGAGGGTAGATATCGATCGGGCCGCGCACGCGAGCGCTAACCGCTGATGTGCGCGTTGACAACTGACGTCTGTCTGCCTCTGACAGCTGTACAGGCGAGCGCAGAAGTGCATGGATTAATAATAAAATAAGTAACCTATAAAACTTGAAAAAAATAAATACGAAAATATTTTTATTCAGTATCTTTACAAAATATTCCATAACTAGTGGCTGTAATCTCCTTTTAAGTACAAATACCTGTGTTAGGAGACCCTGCTCCATCTTACATATTATTAAGTTTGTCTTAGTTTGACAAAGCGGGCAATACCTTTATTATCAGCTCGTATGCGTCCCCACTGCTGGGGCACGAGCCTACCTTAAACTAGGGCGATTAGGCTGTCAACCACGCTGGCCAAGTGCGGGTTGGCCAAATGCCGTTTCACGCCCCGCCTGAAGAACCCGGGATCATAGGAGGTTGGGAAAATATGAGCTGGAAGGGCATTCCATGCCTTAATGGCACGGGGCAGAAATGAAGAGCTGAACCTCTTAGTCCGAGCCACCAGCGACTGTATTGTATGTGGATGGCAGCGCTGTCCAGCACGTGTCGTTCGGGAGTGGAAAGGGGAGGGAGGGACAAGTTGAAATAGCTCTTCAGAGCATTCCCCATTATAGAGACGGTAGAGAACACTTAGACCGACAATGTCTCTACGTAGTTGTAGCGGCTCCAGGGTTTTGGACACCTCTACATCACCGACAATACGGATAGCACGTCGCTGCAACCTATCGAGGGCGTCGAGCAAGTATTTTGCGGAGCCATCCCAGAGGTGACAGTAATATTCCACACATGGGCGAACTTGTGCCTTATAAAGAAGGCAGAGCCGCACCCCGTCAAGCTCGGCGACACGAAGGTTCCTCTTTTCCTCGGTTTCGGTCTGCTTTACCCCAGGTCTTCCGAAATAACGTGCGTGGACAGTGCTGTCATCTGCATAGCAATGAATATTGCCTAGTGACAACATGTCATTGATATGCAGCAAAAACAATGTCGGCGACAGAACGGAACCTTGAGGTAAGTACACCGGAATTTTTGGGTGGAAACAAGAAGTGCGTCCGTCACAAAGGACACGAATCCTGCGCCCCTCCAAAAATCCCGTAATCGAGGTGGCAGACCGTATGCCGGGAGCTTGGAGAGAAGTGAACGATTCCATACACGGTCAAACGCTTTAGCGATATCAAGGCTAACTGCCATAGATTCGCCATGCTTCTCCATAGCCTCCCCCCAGAGGTGCGAAACGTAGAAGATCACCCGTGGACCGTTTTGGTCTAAAACCGTATTGACGGTCATGCAGCAGCGAGTGATCCTCTAGGTAGCGGATGAGCTGGGCGTTAATAATCCGCTCAAACACCTTAGATCCTGCCAACTATCGGCCCATAGCTATAACCTCAGTACTGGGACTGAGGTTATAGCTATGGGCCGGTAGTTGGCAGGATCGGACGGACCTGTCCCCTTTTTTGGGAACAGGCTGAACATTCGCCTCTTTCCAAGCCCGGGGCACGATGCCCGAGGTATATGAGAGGCGGTACAGGCGTGTGAGTACTGGAGACAACTCCGCTGCGCAAATTTGAAGAACTAACGCTGGAATACCGTCTGGGCCACTAGCTTTTCTTACATCAAGTGACTGCAACTCAGCACGTACATCACATTGTCTGATTCGGATCTCAGGCATATGAGCACCGCAATCTGATATTTTAGGCGGCTGTGCTCCACCGTCATCAATACAGGAATTGGCCGCAAAAAGATTCGCAAGCAGATCTGCCTTCTCCTGGGGCTGATGAGCTAGTGAACCGTTAGGATATTTCAGCGGGGGCAACGAAGGCAGACAGAAGTTGGATTGCACATATTTAGCCTATGAAGCATATGCATACCTGTGAAGAAATTTTCTCTTAGGTTTCCTCAATGTTTTGCTGCACCGTTATAGCGTCGAGTAATCGTCACCAGCCCATATACGTCCCCTCTGCTGAAGCACGGACCTAGCCTAAATGAATGAATTTCAATTTTGAAAACACATTGGTTCGTGGCGGGGTTTGAACTGGCGACTTCTCGCAAGCCAAGCAATACATACATAAAATCACGCCTTTTTCCAGAGGGGTAGGAAGAGATCACTTCCGTAGCACTATAAATACCTGGTATAATTTGTTCATTTATTTAATCAGGGCTAAAGACAAGCAGTTGTGTGCGCGAGCGTGACACCAGCTCTGAGTGGCGCGCACGCGACGCGCGGCCGCACGCACGCAGCAATTTGCACCGACACCAGCGGTCTCGAGACAGAGGTTGTAGGTTCAAACCCCGGCTGGTACCTACGTGTAAATAGTTCTAGATTTTTTAATAACGTCTAATCACTTTACGTTGTGGTCCGTGCTGCCTTAACAGAGACAGGACACTGTGATGGACACTACGTTTGGAAATACACAGGTACCTACACAGTTTGTAAATAAGACAAAAGAGGAAGCTGAAGCCTATGTAAGAAGTGTGCAAACGAGACAGATAGGAGACAGAAGCATTATATGTCAAGTGGCGTCAAGTCTGCTGTCTCAGTCTACCTCTTGGGCAACACCGTTGTTAATCACACAAATAAGTATTTATCATGTTTGGTGAGAATCGAACCCACAACTTTTATAACTGTTCCACGGTGCCTAAACCGTTACCTACTAGGTAACTCTTAATCCCAACCAGAAGATTTGCAAGATACAGGGGCATTGGCACCATTGGCAGTGGGCTTAGTGCGAGTTTAATTCGTTCGTCTCATTACATCGAAGGTCAAGGTTTTTATCAAACTGACGACGATGAAGTCTTGGAATAGCCTTTTCATCATCACCGGACTTGCCGGGGGAGGGGGGATGGCTCTCACTAGTAAGTCGATTGTCTGCTTACGTGAACGAGTATGGGCCTCTATCGACTAACAAACATCCAATTCAATTCACGTTTTCACATACGATGCGTTTGATATCAAAGTATTTTTTTTATGGATTGGTTTGATGCATCAAAACTAGCACTAAGCACTCAAATGACACTTGTTCCTCATTAGAAAACTAAGTACAGTCCACTGTGAGCTAGTGATCGCTGGCAATAAAACAAAGTTCCGCCGAGGCCAGCAGAGCTGTGATCGGCACACGCGGCTGATGCGGCGACAAACTCCTTCCACAGACGTTATTCGTACGGACGACTATGGTGCGAGCCTTGCTTACCTTGGAAATAACATAAATATTTACAATGTGCTCATAACATAACAATATGCTTGGATGATGAGAGACGTTTAATACAATTTTTGTTTTTTATAACTATTTAAAATGTATCTTATACTTATTATTATTTAAATAATTGCAATAGAAATCAGTTATCAGTGTAGGTTTATTAGTATTAGAATATTACGGACTATAAACGTTAAATAAGTCAAAGTTAAAGTATTCATTTCATATCTATTTAAGTTTTATTAATAGCTTTGATTATAGATTTGGGCAGTAATTAATCCATCCCACACAAGTCTTTGAGTTAGGACTAGACGCTGTGTGGTTGGAATAGCTACTATTGAAATATTTACTTAAATTACAATTCGTTTGCATACATAACTCTACAGATATTACTTAACAGATATTTTTGGTATGATATATCAAACTGTATAAGTGCAAAAACGTAATATACTTACGTATATTTGTCGATATTGACAAAAGTCGAGGTGTTATTCTTCCTTCCCAAAGTATCCCTATTCTTCGAAGCGCCTCATTTAGCTGCTAAAACTTTTTAACTATAACTTTATAGGAATAGATGGACGCCTCAATAGAAGGTCTTCAGAATAGGCGCGCTTCTTAGAAAACCTCGAAAAGAAAAGTCGCACTCTTATTAATCGAACAGTCAACCCACCCGGGCGTGAGTTGTACCGGGCCGGGTATTCCCTGAAGTTATTACGGCTCACTGGACCGGGTAACGAACCCGCGCCCCGGCCTCTGTAAATAATACATTACGCCTTATCATAACCGCCCAGCTCAAAGGGTGACGTCATGTACACCATTTGAGATAACACTTGTGGGGTTACGAGTTACGAGTGAAGTATGTTGTCTACGATTGATGTATGGGAGTTTATAATGCCTGTTTGTGAAATGTTTGGCTGTATGGTCTAGATGCTAAAAGTCACTGTCCAGTTAGGGGTTTTAAAAACATAAAGTTTAGACACCTTTCGGTATTAATATTTGTTTATCATTATAACTTGGTATTAGAACATACCTACTATGTAGTAGTATTTTACTACATATTGCTTCGCCTCCTTACGAAGTAAGTACGGGATTGCGTAGTTAGCCTAAGAAAATATGCATAAAAATACCTATTTAGGGAGCGTTCAATTGGGGAGGGGGGGAGGGTCTCGTGAAACGTTACGATGCGTTACAGGGGGGGGAGGGGGTCTTTCTTACAACACGTTACGTAACATTGTTACACGTTAATAAAAAATAGGGAAATTAAACTCCCAAATTGGCAAACCTTTTCGTTTACATTTTACGGGGAATCCCTCGATTGTATTTGTCAAGTTGGCAAATCTTTTCCTTTATTCGTATTAACGTCATTTAATATTGTTTTCATCGTCAGAATTCGTTAGTGTTTATGCTGAAGCACATTGTTGTAGCCGGTATTATTAAAGTGAGTTCATATAGTGTTGTGTGATGACTTCAAAAGAGGGAGATTTGGACGCCCTGTTTATAGCGACTAATGCTCCTGGGCGGAGCGCATATAACCGAGTTGAGCGTCGTATGGCTCCCCTCAGCAAACGACTAGCAGGCGTCATTCTGCCTCATGAACATTTTGGATCTCATCTCGATGACAAAGCAAAGACTACGGATGATGAACTGGAAAAACGCAATTTTCAGCACGCTGGGGAAACACTTGATGCAAGTGGCTTAACAACCCGTGGACAGAGGAGCATTAACTTCAGTCTAATTGCTTTGTAGAGCTACTTAAATAGATACTTGGTAATAGTTGATTATTTTTTAATTTTGTTAAGAATTTCAAGTAAGATGTTTAATTTCAGTTGTGTTTCTGTTTATATTTTAATTGCATTACCAAAGGTTTACATAAATATGTTTTCTTACAAGAGTTTTTTACTTATTAAAATACTTCGGAGAATGAAGGACAAAAACAATTGTATGTAAGCTAAAAAATAAATAAAAAATAAACAAAAGACCTACGCAGGTGTCTTGTTTTATTTAGTATTATACAGAGGATAATAACTAGTACATTACTTTTTGCGACTTTAGGGTAAAAAATAGCACTTGAGCGCTACGTAACGTTTAGAGAGGGGGGTAACGAAAAACGTTACGGTGCGTTACAAGGGGGGGAGGGGGGGTCAAAAATCTTCAAAAATTGCGTTACGTAATACTTGAACGCTCCCTTAAGTAGGTAATATAAAATCCATCATCCCTAACAAATATAGGCGCAATCTAAGAACATGTTAAATTATACCTACGTATAGATAATATTTTTTCGTAGCTTAGAAAAATGAAAATGTTCGGGATATTTACCATGTTGTTTTGTTTTAATGAGCTCCTGATATTTCGGCACTGTTGCGAGCGCCATGATCACGGGTGAATTCACCCGCAAGCTTGCTAGCTATTTAGAAGCTACCTATAATAAGTCATCATATTAAATTGGATGTGTATGAACTGTAGGTAATCTATGGAATTAAGTTGATGACGGCCTACATTTCGCTACCAACGAAACATACCCAATCGATTAATGTTGAAAACATTAAACAAGTTACGGATCCAAATCGGGATATAACACAATAAATCAGCGTTGGAGAGGTGGCAAAATTAAATGCGCCGGTCTCGAGAGACCTAGGACCCTGCGTGTAGGGTCCCCAGCTTTGGGGGCCTGTCCCACGGGGCCCTTCGTCATAATCATAACCAGTTTAGGGTCAGTTGGGGCGGAGCGGGGATGTCACAACAATGATGTATGACTAGAGTGACGAAAGACGTTTTGTTTTTGCTTTCGTCTATAGAAACTATGTAACGATTGGTGGGATTGGGTTATCGTAAATAGTTTTTTTAAATATTGCTTAAGCACATGCTTAAATGAATGAAATGAATTTAAATCGTTGATTAACTTAGTACATACTAATCAACGATTTAGATTGATATACGTTAGTATGATATAAATACTCAGTTAACCTAAGAAATAGGTAGGATATTTTGTTGCTTTTTGAACTTTAGTGCGATTAAAGGTAATTCGCAACAAGCTGAGGAAATGGGAAGTATTTTGATCTGTCATTAAATTTTTTTTTTAAAAAGCTCTAATGTAAAATATAATTTTTTTTAAAATCACATTCATAAACCCGCTTGGATGGGGACAAATTTTATTATTTTACACACAGAATACTTAATAATTAAAAAGAAAAATAATTTTGCACCTTTTAAATTAACTCACTGGTTCGGTTGATTTATAAGTGGTTAGAGACAGCTGGCTGGCGGTTCCATGAGTCGTGGGTTCGACTCCCACTTGGGACAAATATTTGTTTGATGAACATCGGTATTTTTTCAGTGTCTGGAAGTGTTATTTATATAATTCAGTTAATTTGTGTATCCACTGTCGTTTCTGATATCCGTAACACAAGTTAAGCTCTATACCACGGGATCAGATCGACGTATGTCATTTTGTGAAATATTTATTTACATCTTGCCTTGATCGGATGACGTAGTGTGGGGAAAGTTCACTTGCTAGCCAAAAAATATAGTATAACCTAATTAGTATTTTATTAAAGTTCCCGAAGAACGACTTTATCGTCAGGATGGCTGGACAAAACAACCTATATCGATGAAAGCAAAAGAAACAGATGTCGTTTAAAATCGAAATCCAACCGGTACAAATAAAAACTAATTCGAATCGCGACTTGACACCGTCCCCTTCCGTAGACGGGGACATCTGTACACATACTTGGTCTGATCGTTGTAATCGTATGTACATAATGAAATGAGTGCAATATGCGTCCGGTCTCTTGAGGCTTCACCCTGGAGGGTGGAAGAAGTACTCGCGATACAATGGATGCGGCATGTGCGAGTTCGTCGTGGTAGTTGGGCTATATCAGGAACCATGCGGCCAAAGCGATGAGGTACATCGCGGCGTTTTAGTTGGTAGACCCCCTGGGCATTGCAGTCCATCCAGGAGCAGCGACTGTCATTTACTATCTTCTGGCCAGTCGCCGGGGAGTCCGACACACCACCGGAAGAGAACCCCCTCTACTGGTGAAGGTGCGCAATGCATTTCACCGTGTCCAAAAAAATGTCATCATCGGATTTGTATCTTAAACTTATCCAGTAGATTTATCGTTCGGAACCCTGTCATTATCCTTACTAATATACACCGTGAAATTTTAGTGGTTGTTTTCCTGCAGCAAAATGATTCTACCTTAGTAGCACAATAGATTTGTGCAATTCTTTTTTATTAAAATCAATAAATGCCGGTTTTACGAAAGGTTTAACCGAAACTCTAAAGTACTTTCGAACCACTTTATTAGTTAGGGCGCAGAGCTTTTTTAGCTTTAAGCATCGACTTCATGCGGCAAGCAGTACCTGATTACGTCACATCTTAAAAAACAACGATAGCTTCTCTCGTTTTCGAGTTGGAAAATTATTATTTTGTAAATTTAAAAAAAAAAAAATTTCTTTTCAATAATTTGAATAATTCGATATTGTTACTAAAGGGAAATCGTTCTGCCACGGCAAAACAACCACTAAAATTTCACGGTGTATATTATAAATGCGAATGTACCTGTGTCTCCACAAACACCCTGCTGAAATTTGGTAAACAGATATGCTGAAGCCTGAGAGGTAGGTATGGGAAATTTTATAGCTGTCGACCTACCTACCTACTAAAGGAAGTATGTTTATAGCGATGAAAGACTTCACGCAGAATTAGTCTTCTTAACCAATAAGATATCTGCTCACGTAAACTGCCCTATCCACATGCATTCCTACCCTCAGTCGGAAGTCCCTGGCGGCCGCGGCGCGATGTCCCTGATTTATTTACCGCCTCTGTTTGCCGACTACTGTCGCCTGTTTGCGGGAGCAGAGCGATGGATTAATTATTCACTTTTACTAGAACAATATACAGTAGGTATATATACCTGTGAGTTTATATGAGCGATTAATGATAGGTCCTCACGAACATTACCATTTTTTATATTGCAGCCAAAGACGTTCACTGGCTATAGTAGACAAAATAAAAAATCCTTCGTTCACAAACTATACACTGTACAGTAGATGATGTATGATTGATTCACTTACGCATGCCGATTCTACTAAAGACTTCGACACGAAAATAGATAGTTTCCTTTTAAGCAAATATCATGAAAAAAAATCAATTAGCCCAGTCATTCAGTTTTCTTTTGTCGTGTTTTGAAGAAAAATGACCTAAACTACATTTTCTACAAATAAGATTTCACGCATGTCGGATTGCATCGTCTCACAGAACCATGAGAGTGATGGAACAGACAGTATACCATGTTCTTTTTCATTATTATCAGCTCTTACACGGCCCAACTGCTGCGGCACGAGCCTACCCTAAACTAGGGCGACAAGGCTTTAGTCAACCACGCTGGTGCGGGTTGGTTGACAACACAACCTAAGAATTTCTTCGTAGGTGTGCTGGTTTCCTCACTTATGTACTTACAAAATTTATATTCATATTATGAAAATAACTTGATAATGTACTTGTACTATCCTAATAGTTTTGATAGAGATTAAGTGCTGTAATAAGTACAGCCTTTTTATTAAGATACAAGAGTAAGTAATTATTCTTGGTCTGATATTCCACGGGCAGTAAACTAAACGATGATAGTAATTTACACTAATGCTTATTTAATCATTGAACAGTGCGACCGATCGCCGTGAAACCGAAATTTAACGGAATCAAATGACTTCACGGCATTTCCGTGAAAAAAACATTGCTTAGCTAATACGGAGAGTTTTTAGTACTGCGTCTTGTGCATTATGGCGTAATTGCCTATTTAGCTCAATATACATCAGATTGCTAAATTTGGATCACTTTGTGTTGTCCTTGAAATAACCGTTTTTGCGTGTACCTCCTAACTACTTAATTACAAAATAAACATTGATGAGCTGTTCAAAAACTAAGAGAGTTGAGGTAAAACGAATTGTGCCATTTACTGATTGATTAAACGTACAATTTTAAAGGCATAGCTAATTAATGTGGTTAGAAAAATCTCTTATTGAGGTTGCTCAGATTCTCATATAACGCATACTAAATTGAAAAAAAAAAATGTACCAATTACAAGCCGCTAACTATGAATAAACTTATGCACAAGTTTATCGTCACGGTGTCGTATTAATTATTGCAATTTTATTAGTAAAACTCGTGGGATATGCAAATACAAGCGCTAGTGCATTTATAATTCAAATCCAACCCAACTTAGCGAATTTCGTCCCCCAATCCGCACACAATTGACGTCTCGCCGGCAACCCCCGCCTTTGTGCGTGCGACGTGAATACCCGTCCTAATCTCAGGCACGCGGCCGCCACGCGCTCTCAGCCTGCGCACGACAGCCCAATGTGCACCAAGCCTTAAAAAAACTTACTCGCGAACTCTATGACACGCCAAAAACAACTTTCGCGCCAAAACTAGAAACGTCAAAGTGCAACTGTCAAAATTTGGCGGTAACACCCAACCGTAAATGGGTTTCTTTTAAAAAGCGTGTCCTTTATCTTAACTGATTGGATAATCTGTGCTCAAATGTTATAGTATAACGTATCGGAAACAGAAATATGAGCCCCTACGTCCTGATTGAGTCCTCTGCGACGGGCGTGGCGCCGAACGGAATTATAGTTATTTTTTGACATCGGCATCGAATTTCCTTTGTTCCCGCCCGCGGTTTTTGGTAAAATCCGGCGAAACCGTTGCGATCTAATTATTAGCTTTGTTCTGGACGTGGGGTGGCTGGGTTGTTGTAATGAAGTTGGGATTAAGTATAACAGATTTGCTGGTTATTGTGGGATTAGATGTAAGTGCCATTGTTACGTATTTGAATAAATATGCAGTACCTACTCATGATGAAAAAGAGGAAATAAAAGTAATGTAATTTATTAGAAATGTTCGATCATTGCAATCATTGTAGAGATACATCTGTTGCAGTCGAATAAATTTGTTTTTCCATATAGGGCAATTAGTATAACTATGAACTAAATGGAACTCCAGAGATAAAGTTTAAAACGGATTACCGGTAAGTAGTAACATGTGCAAAAAAACAGACAGAAAGAATGTAACAGGAAACAACACGACTTTTGTTTTAATAACTAGTTAGTTAACTATAGTTTTTTTAAAAAAACTAAAGTTCGTTTAGAAAGTTCATGACTGATTTGATGTTGATATTTCAACAATACCATAAAGTATTTAACTAATAATGTACTTTAGTCTTATATTAAACATCAGCATTTTACGACATAAACTTATTATTATATGAAATTGGCGCCCACCCTGTTACCGTGATTCATCACGCCACTTGGTTTAAAGAATCTGTAACAACGGTAACGAAATAATTGTAAAATCTTTGTTAATGAATACGGAAGTAGGTACTTAACTATCCTTTTGTCATGCTATCCCCGAAACTACAGAACCAAATCAAATAAATTGGGAAAACAGAAAGTCTTAGAAATTGACAAGGGCCATAGGGTCGGTACTCTTTGATCGACTTCAGTATGACAATGTTAGGCTCGATAAACTTCACGGACAGCATCACTCGCTGAAAGTTAGTTGTTTAGAATATAATAGGAAATAATAGGGTTCGTTTATTGACCACATTATTAACATAAACAAGTACACAACGAATTGCAATATTATTTACAAAACACAAAACACACACATGTGACAGCGAAAAAAAGAACGAAGAATTCTCAGATGAAATAAACGCTGAAAGTACAAAAAAAATCGTGCTTACTTTGTGCCACCTACGACTTGACGAAGCATTTTTAAATGGCAGCCCCATTGGAAGAAAAATTCTATTAAAAACAAGCGGAGTGGGTTACTGCGGGCGGCTGATTTTCGCAAATATTAAACAGTTTGACCCTCGCATATAGATGAGGTATTTCCCGGGCGACCACCTGATCACGTATTCATGGGGGCGATCTCGACGGAGTCACGAAACACGGATTAGAGGATATGCTATGAACAGTAGTTTTGGTAACGTCCAAAAAAGGTACTGTTTTGCACATAAAAATAATAGTGTAGTTGGCGTTTATTCATTTATTCATTTTACACGCGCACTGAGGGCTTCGTATGAATTGCTTAATAGATATACAGTTTTTGCATTTATTCCTTTATCCCTGCAAAAAGATATAACTTCACACAAAATTTTAGGATTCTGAGTTTACGAAGAGAGTTACCTGTAGGTTTTCATTACCTTAATGAGTAGGTATGTATCGGAAATTTCTACGTACACGATCTAATGTTTTGATTGCGTTGGCTTAGATGTTTTATTTTTACATAGCTTTAAGGACACTAGTACTGAATTTGTGATTTTAATTTCAGATTAACTGTAAACACAGTTTTAGGCAGGTGGTACTAATGTTAATATAGGAAAGTGCTTCACCAATTGATTAAAATATTAAACGCCACATCCATTTCCCAGCTTTCTTATATCAAAACAACAGTTGCCGAAAACGATATTAGGATAATCTAAGTATGATTGGACCGGCAGTGTTTGCTCTGCTGTGACTCGGCAAGCTGTGGTAGCGTCAGCACGTTAGGTATAGCCACAATAGCTAGTTAAAGATAGATAAGGTCAGCACCAAAATGTAAGTTCAGATTTTTTGCTGAGTCCAATACAATGTTGAAAATAAACGTTATATATTTTGTTTTACCGCTAATATACATTAGAAATAATCTAGCAGATAATAAATTATAATAGAATAGCTTTCCGCCCGCGACTTCGTCCGCGTAGGGACGTTTAACTTGTAAAACATTACTTCTTTGTAGCGCAGTCGGTTACAAAGAAGCCTATGTCCTTCCTTAGGCTCTGGAATATATCTGTACCAAAATTCATTTAAATCGGTTCAGTACTCTATGCGTGAAAGCGTAACAGACAGACAGACAGACAGAGTTACTTTCGGATTTATAATATTAGTAAGGATAGTAGGTAAGGATGGAGACAGGCAAATGTAAAAACCGGATTAAACCGGTAAAATTTGCGATGCAGCTAGAAATAAAATAAATTTACCTAACCATTTTTCAAATAGTAGAGTAATTGTATTTTATAATTGTTAAAGTTCTAAGTAGGTATAATATCTGGAGTCAGTGGAATGATTTGTTTCTATAGCTAAGTTAATTTCCATAAAAGATAAAGAAATCCTTTATTGGTGTGCTCTCTTTTATTTTAAACTCAAGGAAATGGTGTAGTCCTTATTACTACGCACACAATAAAATACAAGCCCATGTGCTGCAAGTACAAACACGTAACAACAACGCGTCGATTAAGCAATCGCTTCGATAAACAAAAATCCGATCTATCTTTCCGTCGACGATCCGGAATCCGTCCGTAATCCGACACGGAGCGATACTCATCTCTCGTGAGCAAATATTTAAGGCTATCATATCTGAATTTGCTATTCAAATCCTGCGCAAACAGTCACACACCCCTACGAATGTCGAGACACGCAAAATGAATGAAATTTGCATTTTGCTACTTTTTTTTACACGCGTGTTTGCAAATATTTTTTTTAATAATGTTGTTCAAACATAACAGGACATATTATTAAAAAGAAATTAATGACCCAATAATGGGTCTTCATACGATAAAACAGTAGCAAAGACATTGCTACTTACTGCTCGAAGCCATAATATTTTTGTCATTATTTATCGACTCAATTTAAATTATTGTAATAATAATTGTAGGTAATCAATTTATTTTAAATATAATATTACACAACTTCACATACATTAAAATTATCCCGTGATAAACATAAGCCCTTGAGATCAGAATCAACAATACTCAAATATATTCAATGAGACAGACTCGGAACCAAATACCAATGTTCGTCATACAAATATTTGTCCCGGATGGGAATCGAAACCACTACTGTTGGAACCGTAGGTCGTAACCTGGGTTACTAACCACTGCTTCACTGAGCCTGTCTGTGACTGATACCAGTACCTATTTGTTGTACTGCACATTAAAAATAGGAGAATTAGAGGTCGAGTCTTTAAAATCATTTTTTTTAGTTTTAAATTATCCGCGAGTTTAATACGCACAATTGTTTTATTTTTTCAAAAGGTGAACAAGGAATCAGTAAAATGGCAACATAGTTTAGAAGTTACCAACAAAAAAAAAAACTCTCTACTTCACTAGGTAACGGTTCAAAACTGTTTGATAGCTCTCCAGCTCAAGAGCATCATACAAATTAATCGGCAGACGTGTCTGAAGGGCGCTCAGCGTGTTTGCGCCCGAGGCCCTAGTGTAGGGCCCTGTAGCCCTACTGAGAGTAGAATGGCCCCACTGGGTGTACGAAGAGGGATATCGCCTGATGGCGATTTGGTATTTTGTATTAAATAGTCTGCCAGTACAACAAGTTTTTAAGCTCTATGTAAGTACAATAAGTTCTTTGTAAATACCTCACACTTAGTTGTCAATAAATATTTTGACTTAAGAAAAAAATCAAAGCACATATCGTAAACAATTATTTTAATATTTCATTCCATTTGTTGTCCTTGATACGTAAAACGCAGTCTTTGAATATTCTGCAGCATAATAGTTTTGTTGTATGTATCATGTTTCCTAAAAAAGGAACGGTTATAAGGTAAGTACTTCTTAGTTCGTAGTATAGTTATGTTATCTGTGGTTCTGAGTAAAATAAATTATACCTACCCATTTCATGTTTGGGTATATTTTTTTTTCAATTTAATGGTACGTAAATGAATGTAATCTTCGTGATGCAATAAAGACAGAATAATCAATATTGACTATAATAGAAAAGGTCTTTTAAGCGATTGTATTCGGATATATTAATATATTTAGTTTCATAAAAATAAAAAAAGTACAAGCTAAACTTAATACCGACCCTTCAGGTGCTTATTTAAATAAGGGTCCTGAGACGTAAAATATTGGAAAACTCCGTTCCACAGTAAAATATAACCACAGTCCCAATTCTCCCAATCAATTACAACGCAATGTCCCCCTACTCTGATGACCCCATGTGGCCGAAAAATTTCGCTTAAAC
This sequence comes from Maruca vitrata, assembly GCA_039566165.1. Taxonomy (NCBI): domain Eukaryota; kingdom Metazoa; phylum Arthropoda; class Insecta; order Lepidoptera; family Crambidae; genus Maruca; species Maruca vitrata. Next base: position 5,467,772 of record CM076933.1, read on the forward strand.
TCAAAAGCGGCGTGCTGAGCTAGTGTGTCAGATATTTCGGAATCACATATGGTGCCCCGTTATTGATGGTCCAAATACTCTCCGAAGAATAGATAATCCCGTTGTAAAATTTGGTAAACATGTGTGAAAGTACTTTTTTGTTTATTTGATAGAGTTTGTTGCGCAAATTGTGGTACAATGGGTGATCAAACAGACCCCGAGGCGTTTTGCCAATGACTGATGTGTTTTAAGGTTATTTTTGTGTTTTGTCCTCGGTTACAATGGTTCCGGTTTGACCTAGGCGTGGAAAGTTTAAGGTCAATCCTATTTTTCGGGTGTACTGGTTCTGTGAGATGCCCTTGAAAGAGATGTCATAATTTCTCATTTTTGTTAGATTTAAGGTAACTGGTTCGTTTCCCTGTTTGGAAAGCGATTTTTCAATGTTCTTAATGTTAGAGAAGATGCTGACTGACGTACAGTAGTCATTTTAAGTAAATTATCACTCTATGGGTACTCTGTACCTAACGGAGAAAAGTAAATAGATAAAACATGTTTTAGTAGATAATAAATAGGTAGGTATTGTCCAAACATATAGCTAAGCGACAAAGGCTTTACAAATAAGTAACCTTTACTTTCATAAATTAACAGAAATATCAAATGTTTTCTATGTTTAAATTACGCACACGTCAAGGCAAAGATACAAAAACCTATAAGTTGGAAAGCAGCAGATTCTAACCGTTCTAAGCTCTAGCTTATCCCTTAAAAACTAAATTAACCTACAAATCCCTGCGTACGACCGCACTGTTATTACCATAACACAAATTACCGTTTGTCCCGCTATTAGGGCTAAGAGGGCTAATTATAGGACAAAACATGGCCCTTGAATACGCGCCCTACGAACGGTGCGCATTCTACGCCTAGTTAGAACGGAGCCAAAGATCAACAAAGACTGCAGAAGGGACCTTTAAATTTTTATTGTAATAGACAGTCAAGAGAATCCAATGAAAGCTATTGCTTAGCATTTACAGATGATTTTGTAGTTGTATTGTTGCGATTGTTTGTTTAATATCGTTGAAGCATCACATCTTAAACCAATTGATATTAACATTTGATAACCAATTCATACTATAATAAACAATAATCCATCAGTTAGTAGTAACAATAAGTACGGAAGGAGTACAAAAATCCAAAAAATTTTAAAGTAAGAGTAGAGTACTACTCTTACTTTCAAAATTTTTGGAAAAAAAAACTTTTTTTTTGCAAAACTACTTATTTAAATCTGAAAACCTTGGAAATTACAATGTCTTAGTTTATTATTTGTGCAGAATTTAAACGAGGTTTGTGTAAGTGCATTCATGTCTTACTATTTCCAACTGATTTGTCGCTTTAAAACCGCCAGTACAATCTGAAAAACCTCATCTATAAATGAATAGTGTACAAAACAAATCGCAACATGGGGAGGCGTGGCGGCGTCCCGCAGCGCGCGTCTGTCGCTCCGGCGGCCTCGCGACAAAAAAAATAATTTCCCGCCATTGTTCGAACAACCCCGATGACAGGTCGATTCGGACACATGTTTAAGGCATTTTGGGGCAATTCCTTTGCGTAATGGGCGGTGTTTTAATGTTCTAGATTAATGGCCTGGGGTTGGCACCCCTGCAGCCCTGGTTTGTTAGGTTATGTTACCTATGCCGTTACGAGTAATGAGTTGTAAATGTGGATAAATGTTATTTGAGAGAAATGCTATTTGCGAGGTTTAGGGCAGTTTGATGGACCGATTGGTAGGTAATGTGTGGTAATTTATTTAGTTTGGAAAGAAATTATTTTTTTCTACTAACCAACTACTAAGTATTTACTCACTGAGAATGGTATGGATATTGCATTTATTTAAAATCCTTGATGTACTTTGTTTTTTCTAATTAGAATGTCAATCTTCGAAAGTACATCAATTCGAACATGTTTTTTTTTTACTTTTTAGTCGGGATGTTCATAAAGTTAAATTATAAACCTGCGCACCCCCAAACACTTCATCCAGAGCGCAAGGACTGGCTTTTAAAAATTCTACCAATACTCGTATAATATATTGATTGGTCAGTTCAAGTTTAAATTATTCGTGTTTTTTCGGTAGCGCCAGAAAACAAGTTTAAATTTAAAAAAACACCGCATGTGTGAATAGTTATGGAGTATGATGGTTCCGTATTGCAACAACTTATTGTCGATATAAGAGATACGTAAATAATATTATCTTGTCTATTTTTGTATCTAGGTATTCAGCAAGCTTTGTGTAGGTACCAATTTACCTACTCTTAAGTATAAAACGGAATTCGATAAACGTTTTAGATAATAGTCGTACCAACATAGTTGTTAGACCGGAGTAATAAACTCACAAACCCATAATTATGTAGTAAGTAACTACTAGTGATCCTAGCGAATTTTATACCGCCAATACTTATTTTTGTTTTTTACGAACACAATGAAAAAAATATAAGCGAAAATGGTTAAATTTTTTTAGCAACAAATTCAGTAATACGTTTTTAAACTATTGACAATTACAGATGTATTGTACCTATAATTTGTGTTTTGTATAATTATTATGTTGGCTCCTAAAACACACAGCGTTGATGTGAAGAATGCTGTCTGAGATCTTTCCAAAACATTAAATATCATAGACAATCTTACCAAATATCTCTGCTCATATACCTTTCTCCCTCTCTCACCAGCGGGCGCCATCACTCGAAAGGCGCGAAGTGAGTGACATGAACTGTCAAATCATAGCGTTTGTGATTTTTCCGTTGAAACATCGTAAAAATTTTCTCTATCCAATTTCAATGAAGGAAATTGTTTTACATTGTGAATTATAGTGTGAATTAAGCACACAGCGTCTATTTCAATAGTATTGAGTGTTTTTTCAATGAATAGTGAGTGTTTGTAGCGCTAAATCCAAAAAGCAAAGAGTATGAAAATCGTGAAAGAATGTTCGCAGCCGGTTCAAACTGGAAACAGTTGTTTCGACTTCTACGACTTCTATTTGATCGTCGAGGGAGTTGTATGGTTTGTCTGAACATCTACAATACGCTTCATAAGGCGGAAGAGCTCAGTCTGTAAGTTCAAACATTTTGTTTTGTTCAAACAATTGTTACTCGACCGGATCCGCGCGTTAACACTCTAGTTTATTAGAATCTTATTCGATTCTCAGTTAATCTCTGAAAAGAATCAGATCGATCTTGTCGGTTTTATAACCTCTTTATAAATGTTGCCATTAGGTTAATAAGATTATTAATGGCAATGGTAATGAGATAATTATGTACTTTCAAACATTTTTGCAATACCATCTCGCAAGGGCAAAATATCTCTTTACTATTAACAGACTTATCTAGTAAGCCTGGCGTTATGTAAAATTGTATCTTTTTACAATTATGTAGGTTTCTACAACCTTAACTAAGCAGTAAGCCACCTGATGTCAGATGGCTTACCACCATCGGAGTCCACAATACAATTATTACAGTTCAATTAGAGCATATTACTTATACAGGTTTTTTAATAAGATCCAATCATTATGATGGCATAATCAGAGTATATTGTGTGAGAAAAGTTTGGTTTATGATAAAGTTAATTAAATAACTAGCTAACAGTACTCCTAAGAGATGAAAAATAGCTATTTTTTATAATGTAGTGTATGCCTGCTATCACTACCTATTTATAGATTCTGAGTCGTAGCTCATCATATTACTTATATATATTAAGAAGTGAAGTATATTTTCACAAAAATTGAGTACATTATCCTTTTAGGATAGACATATATTTTAATAACTCCTGGCTTAGGTAAATAAAACATAAATGTGTCTATCACACTAATTCAGACAGTCGTCTGAAGTAAGATTATAGTACAAATAAAATATATAACCATTTTACATCTTGAGGGTTATACCAAATAAGACCTCTTAAGTGGTACTTGCAACCACATAACATATTAATTATTAAGAAATAATAATTTTCTTTTTTCCAATTGACATACATCATAATAATATTAAACTGGCTGGAGCCCTCTTTAGGCTCATGTTACTTTTATCAGGAAATAAAAATAACTGATACATCAGGAGGTAACCTATCTAATGATTATATTGCCTCTTGGATTAAACTTAGAACAATTCCAGTTTAATTTATAGACCAGCTTAGTATTACTTTATATAGTTACAACATAGTAAATGTAGGCTTTAAGTAAGGATTACCCTAACTTGGCCAATGTAAATGCAGGAATGAGATTCCTCTAAGTACTCAACAACAAGGAGGTACTGCAGTTGACCTCTCTATTATTATAAACAGTATTCTCTAATGTATTCAATGGGATTTGCATGGGAAACCAGACCCAACCAACATGTATAGGTCCCTAGAGACTTAACCAGATTTTTGCTTATCTATATAGATATGTTAGATCTGCACTCTTAAGTGCACATGCAATTTAATTTATTTTCTGTAAGTAGGTATATTTCCTGCTATAACTCTCAGGTTGCGGAAACTTTGAGAACCAGAATAGTCTTAGAATGGGTTGTTAATAAGATTTGCTCATTCTTGTATGTCCATAAGGAATACCAGGCTATAAAATATTATGATCATAATTATATTAATTATTACATAATCAGTAAACCATGTGTTAAAGACTAAACACAAAGTGACTGTCTAGTACTAAATACAATATACATTGTAACATAGATATGTTACAATGTCAATATATAGATAATAATAATACATTGCATCCAATTATCTAATTATATAGTTCAAATAGTAGTAATTTATTTAAAATTACTCTCAAGTTTTTGGTAACAATTGTCATTTTGAATTTCAATAATTTGACTTTGATTTACAATAGTTCTTAATATATAACTACATGGTATGACTTATGAATTTAAAGTTTTTTCAACTGACTTAGCTAATCTGCCTTGCTTAATATAGCAGTACCTGAGTGTTGTGATGAATAAATATGACAATAAACACAGCTTATAGAATAATAATATGATGATGATGATGATGATATGAGTTCTGCTAGGTTACTCACTTCTGAGGTAGAGATGCCCATATCTTCATTATAATATTGTCTGCCTACACATGACATTAACTGTTGACAGTTTTTTTTTTTTTGATGACAAATATTTATATGGATTGTAAGTGCTGGCAAAGTACATTTACAATCTAATAGAAGTGATTTTAATTTTTTGACTTTTGTGTCAAAATTTAAGGAGTTACATCCTGTAATCCTATTGATGGTCAGCGGATGACTATGTACCCACAAAAATACACTATCAGTTCAGTCCAACATGGATACTCTGAGTAGGGCCCTGAGTTACATTGGGAGCCTTGGGTATGGACACTTATGGTTAAGACAATGCTCTTCAGATATCTGTCTAATGTATATCTTAGAAGCAATAAAGGCACTAAATCCTTTTTTCTCTTAAGCATCACCTGAAGTGTGGAAATGACTGATACATAGTTATAGGTCACTTGTCTCATGGAGAGATTAAACAGAATTGCGGACTGCCTATCTTTTAGCGGCCGTGTATAAAATAAGTGGCATCAGTAGTCTCAGACTGTAGAGGCCATACTTGAGTATATAAAGATAGGTACTCACTTGAGATAATATTACTCTTGAAACTTGAGATCTCAATCTCTGTGTGAGAGTGGCACCTTCAGTCAATGGTCGCGGAGGCCATAGGTACATGAAGAGTGACGAAATATGGAGCACCTTTAAAATGTCCACAGAATGACATCTGCAACCCTTAGCCATTGTGGCCATACTTAAAAAGGGGGGTTTTGCGGTCTTCCTAAGAAGGGTCAGTTCAGTACCGTACAGTGTCACCTTCGATCTCGCGCCGCGGAGGCGTTGCTCGAGCAGTCGGGATTTTAGAAGGGAGTGAAAGAACATGTGAATAGTTCTTTAGTTCTTGCCGCGGAGGCTATATTTGAAGAATTTCAGTTTGGGGCGGACCCTCTATGAAACTCTTCATAAGCGTGGTGTCGACTATCGCACCAAAGTTAATATCCTTAATGTGTTAAAAATATTACCACAATTTTTTGTGCGACTAATAAAATTAGCAGTGGGACTGATGATTGGGCTGGGCATTCCCCACCTAATACACACATAATTGATTTAATATCAATGAACAATTCAGTTCTCACACAGTTTTATGGTCAGATGACTGCATGCAGACGCGCCACAAAAACTAATATATTTTTTTTATTTAAAGTGTATCGGATTTTATAATGCCAGAAATTCTGGGGCAACACTCAAAAGCAGAGCCTATCCAGAAAAGAACCTATGCAAGGTTCTATATATTATATATTTGTTTTAATACAGACCTGACAATGCACAGGTATTTTCCCCACAGGTGGGTAATCTATCCCTCCTAAGTTTCGAAAAAAGGGGGGGGGGGCGAATCCCCTGGTCCTTTGGGACCTCTTCCAGGATCTAAAGTAATTACTGTAAGCAGACAACTGCTCTTACAGTATACAGCTCACCACTTTGCAGACTGTTCACACAGTCTGGAGTAACCATAAGCATACTTTATATGTAAATATTACAGTACCTTTGTATACAATAGGTCTGATTAAGGAAGTAACCTAAGACCTACTTATGGTTATGATGACAGTGCAGCTATAGTACTACTATTTATATGTTGTACAAACTATTTTTAACCAGTACATTTATTTTTGAGGTAATAGTGCTAGTGCTAGCTAGTACAAAATTAATATGCTTATAATGAAAAGATTACCTTTGTAATATGGTTTCATGTGTAAAATAAATAATAATGCCTTACAAGGACATTTGCAACTTTTTTACTCCAATAGCATGTAGCTGAAGAATTCATGACATCATATTATGATTCGAATTCATAGCACATTCTCGCTTCTCACTATAGAAATCGAGATCAATACCTGGGGCCTCCGTGGCCAGAATTGTTACTATGACTGATTTGCGGACATGTGCAGTCTAATTGGATGTTGCGGAAACATTCATACATACATAAGCATACTAAGTGTACCAATGTGCTTTGTAGGGCTCACTAGCCTGACACTTCAATTATCAATCAAAGGAAAGTATAGACTGAATATGTAATTTTAATAAGAACAATTATTTTGTATATTGAAGTTAAATGCAAGACACTTATTTTGCATAAATTGCAGGCTTTAACCTTAACAGATAGTAGGTGTAGCCTTGGAAAACTAACTAAAAATTTACTTAACAGAAAATTTAAATTTGGTTATGAATCCAGATTTATAGATATCAGAGTCTTTTATACTTCTAAATAGTTACATTTAAAGTTATAATTTGTAAACAATAATAAGAGTTGCTCATTAATGCTCATAAGCAAATAACCAATTTTAATGTTATCATATTTTTTAAGTCATGATATTTTAAAGTGAAAAACTTTATTTCAATTACAATTACCTGTGTTGAAAATAGGTACATTGCTTTTGGACCTTTTGTCAAGTAGGTAGGTCCACATTTTGATGGGTATATATTTCCTCTGTCCGGTAAGAGGTTAGTCAGATCAACCTAAATTAAAAGACCATTTTCTTAACTAAAGTTTCTTTAAGCATCCATAGTTTCAGAGCCTGAGCTCTGAGTTATGTACTAAATTTATGAATACCAGTAAGTTTTGTAATACCAAAAGCATAGATACATAGAGAGTATCTGCTCATAAAAACATAACAAAGATAGTAATTTATTATATTGTTGTATGTGTCTCACTAATGTGTATATTTCTCTCATTTTAATATTCATCATAGCGTTTGTGCTTGCCACCAGCAGATATCAAACAGGTCTTCACATCAACGCTGTGTGTTTTAGGAGCCAACATAATATTACTGTTTTGCATTACAACAAAACAGGTATTATGTGGTGAATAAAACACACAGCGTTGCAGCAATGCTCTTGCTGGTGATCTGAAGACTCTATGATTTGACAGTTCATGTCACTCACTTCGCGCCTTTCGAGTGATGGCGCCCGCTGGTGAGAGAGGGAGAAAGGTATATGAGCAGAGATATTTGGTAAGATTGTCTATGATATTTAATGTTTTGGAAAGATCTCAGACAGCATTCTTCACATCAACGCTGTGTGTTTTATTCACCACATAATACCTGTTTTGTTGTAATGCAAAACAGTAATATTGTAATCGTGTATTAAATACGAGTGTTTCCGCTGTGCAACTATTTCTGATGGTGTATGTACCTATGGATACACATTACACCTTCTTTAGTACGTAAAGTAGGGATAGTAACCCTACTTTACGTTCTTCGGTACATAGAAAAGGAGTAATTATACAATTTACACAGAACCCTAAAATGCATACAAACTAATTTCTTTGTACCAAATCGATAAGGTCAAGCCTACCCGGTGAATGAACGAGAATGAACGATGATCACCAGTCAATCAATCACTCGTTTAGTCCGGTGAGTGATTGACGTATAGACAGAGGATGCAAATGAGCGTGTTTGTGGCTTTGAAAAATGTTATTAGTTCCCAGTGTCCACTAGCGTAATTAACTTCCTCTTGAGTCGCTTGTGAGCACTTCGCTTAACCTATTCTTAGGATAAGGGTACAAAAGGCCCGTATTGTTTTTTTGTTTATAACTTATTCAGTAGATCAGGCGCAAAGATATGCCTACTTTGATTCATCAAATTTTGTAACTAAAAACTTTTTTGCTAGAAACTAATCTGTATTTCTAAAGGCTTATTGTCTGTAAGTTAGTAGGTAAATCTAAAAAAAAGGTATATCTCATTCTACTCTTCTTAATCAAGACTTAGGCATTTTCTTCACCAATATAAATGCGAAAGTGTGTTTGTGAGTCCCCCTTTCACGCTTGCTGTACCTATCTACTTAAAAATCTTCCTAAAATTTCACATGTAATACAGTACGGAGAAAGACATAGAGTCGTATAGTATTCAATGTTGATCGAAAGATCTATAAGTTTGTCAAGTTTAATAAAACTATGAGTACGGTTACGTCGTATAAGGTTCCTCGGTCGCTGGCAGGTTAAAACTGGCGCCCAAATAAGAACAAATGTATATAGTAAACGTAATAATTGATGTTTACCCTGGTGTCTCGACAGATTTGGCTTTCTAATCACGATGCCTCATAACCATATTCCACAGGTAATTTAGGCGGTATCTTCTAGGCGAGATTATCTTTTCAAGATCGCTACAAAGAAATATATTGTTTAGATACCTATGTGTATATTTTTGTCGCTAGTATAGTTTATCTAACAATGTCCTAGTTGAATTGTTTATCATGAATTTGAATACATGAGGAAAACAATTTAAAACGGAGGAAAATTTATTATTCGCATTAAGAATAATCAAAAGATCCCATAAAACAGTGATGTTTATTTTAAAGATTGCCCTATCGCTTTACAGTGAGAGATTATTCAAATTCAAAGTCTCGTTCTCAATTTACAACATCGTAAACTCCCCTTTTCCGCATTACTCGTTATCTATGCGCGAGGCAGCCGTCAGCACCCTTCGGCTGCTATCTCGATACTGCCAGATTTCGCAACAATAGTCTCCCCCCATTGGTCTTATCGGACAGCCAATCGCGAGGGGGTATGTCGGGTGGTAAATTTAAAAATTTAGAACGCGGTCCGAACTATTGTTTTCGGTGTTGGGATTGTAGATTGAACTGATTAGGGTTTTGAACGCGATTTGAAACCAGTGATGGTTTAAAATGTGGATTCGCAGTTGATTCAAAGTCAAATGCGATTGTGAGATAGGGACATTAGTCCAGTCCAAACAAAATGTATTTTCATACTTACTATGGCCAGAAGTATGGTCATAATAACATTAGAATAGACTTAAAAATATTTTGAGATACAAGACAGGGAGTTCCTTGAAAATATTTTGGATTGCAGTGCTACTTAGTATTATGATTTAGTGATAAATATGCATGATTTAAATATGACCATAACCCTTGTGGTCGGAGGCCGGTTGGGCGTCTCAGGTACCTCTGGGAGGACGATGTCGTGAAGGATCAGCGCGAGCTCCATGCGGGCAACTGGCGATAAGTGGCGAGGCCAAGATTCGTTTTGGGTCGTTGCGCCAATCTAGTTAGTTAGTTACATATTATTTTTATTTTATTTATTTGGTATACAAAACATATTACAATCTTACAAGAAAAAATTATACAGTTTTAACAAAAGTTCCCGATTGCAATACAAAACATGTACACACACACAGAAAATCAGCAAAAAGATAACAATATATATATATTTTTAAATTAAACTAAAACCCAGTTAACCCAGTCACTTGCTAATAGGGCCGACATAGCTTCAAGCAGTCAGGACGGACTGCTTGAAGCTGCGGCTACGTAGTAAACTACAGACATACACGGAACCGCTCGAGTAGTGGTGACTGCTCCGTGCAGTTAGCAGCACGATGAAATCTCAAGCAGTCGCCAGGCATAAGCTGTTGACAATGACTGCAAGAGCGGTACGTGTATGTTGATCATTGGCTAACTGCTCGAGCGGTCCGTGTATGTTGATCACTGGCTAACTGCTCGAGCGGTCCGTGTATGTTGATCACTGGCTAACTGCTCGAGCGGTCCGTGTATGTTGATCACTGGCTAACTGCTCGAGCGGTCCGTGTACGGCGGGCCTAATCCGTCTGCGGGATTCTATTACGTTACAATACGATTGAATTAAGAAACCTCTTTTTTATGGAGATGGTTAAACACTAGCAGAAACAATATACCTTGTGGCTACAAAACGAATCGCGCCAAATGTGGACAGTTGTTGTTCGCGTTAGCTAACGGCCCTCTGGGGTGCGATCTAAGCGCACCCGGCATGTGTCCGTTGGAGTAGTGGCTAGCCAATTGTGCCGGCATTCGATTCTCGTTTGAGGGACCAAACAGATTTGTAATTCGTACGATATTTTTATGTTGTCTTGCCTACCTTCTTGTTATATGTAAAATACTACTAGCATGTTATGGATTTTAATTGAAATTGTATACACCGTGAAATTTTAGTGGTTGTTTTCCCGCAGTAAAATGATTCTATCTTAGTAGCACAATAGATTAGTGCAGTTCTTTTTTATTAAAATCAGTAAATGCCGGTTTTACGAAAGGTACAACCGAAACTCGAAAGCACTTTCGAACCGCTTTACTACTTAGGGCGTAGAGTTTCTTTAGTTTTAAGCATCGATTTCATGCGGCAAGCAGTACCTGATTACGTCACATCTTATAAAAGAACGATAGCTTCTCTCGTTTTCGATTTGGAAAATTATTAAATTGAAAATTTGAAAAAAAAATTTTTTTTTTTCGCGGAACAATTTGCATGATTCGATAGTATTACTTAAGGCAAATCGTTCTGCCACGGGAAAACAACCACTCAAATTTCACGGTGTATAGTTCGCGCTTGATCCATTATCGTGGATCTGTTGATGGATAAAGATCTAACACAAACTTGTAAATTTTTTTTTATATTTTTAATTAGGATGAATTAAAAGTGTGATCGCACATAACTGTATTATATTGTAATTTATCTCTAAACTCTAGACGTTTTTGAATTTATAATTCTTTTTCATAGATAAATGTTTAATTGTTGATATAAGATTAATGATTGAAAAATGCAAAATGAACGCAAGAAAACAGCTAAGAATCAGCCAGCTATATCAATGATTCTATCCTCCTTGAATACTTGCCTTCTCAAATGTATAATTAAAAAAAAAAGGAACATCCGTTTATACAGCCACAGAACATGTCGGCAAATACAAAACGTATCAATATCGCGACAGTTGGCCTAACCCCCGCGCGCGATCGGTCGGAAGATGCACTGTTGCGGCGAGTCCCGATTAATTTCAACAACCCTGTTTGCGCATCCGTGATTTATCTTGTTGTACACAAATGTTGAGGGTAAGTGAGGGCTTACTTAATTTGGGTTTTAATGCTCTTGGCATAAATATGGTGCTGGTTTCGTTCCGTACTGGGTGAGGGCATAAAAAATGTATCTACTGGGCTCATTTGCGTAGTGTGCCCTAAGGGGCAACGTTCTAACTAGAATATTTTTTACAGATTTTCAAGGAATGTGCCTATGGACTCTACATATGGGTTTTGTTAATGACTTAGCTTAAATGATTATAATGTAATTTATACTAGGAAGTTGTTGGTTGATTGGTTATTAAAATTTGACTACTACACGTAGAAGGCGTGAGTCAGTCCAACTTTCAAGAAATTTTGTGAACTTCAATTGTCTGACTGACTACACTACTACTACTTAAACTGACATTTTTATTAAGTATAGTTTGCAGTCGCTTGGACTTACTTAAATAAACCCCTGTATGAGAAACCTTACAAAATTATCAACACGCTCCGCCAAAAAATCGTTTCAATTGTGACCTGACAGTTTTAATCTATCGAAACAAGATCAATCGGGTTCCAATTTGATGCCAAACGCACAAAAAGGCCACAATACAATTGACAACAAAAAACCATTACGGGTACAATTCAACCCGGATTGTGTTCGGTTTAGGGTTAAGAAGCCGGGCATTGTGCGACGGGGGTGTCTTTTTAACACCAACAGTTTGATGGGCCGGTCAAAGAGACCCCAGTTGTGAAGGGTTAACCCCTCCGTGCGGGGTGAAATTGTAATTGATGTTGTAGTTTTTGAATGTCGAAACAATTTTGAATAGACAAATTGTCTGTAGAATCTTTAAATAATATAGATTGTTTGTAAAATGTTTCCATTGTCCTATCATATGCTTATTAATGAAATTCTCATAGTAATTACAGTATAAAATAAATACTTACAGCACAAATGTATGGTAAGTATGGTCACTACGGCAATGGTAGAACTCTACCTAAAGTAATGAACTTAATCGGTACAGAACGCTCAATTTATGACCATTTCGTTACCATTTAGTAACTTTAGCTATAATAAATTTTGACTAGATTGTCTAAGGCCTTTCGCATGTCCCTTAAAAATATCTAGTAGGTAAACTATCAACGCTTTTTAAGTTATAATATTCAAAAAAATCTTATCTAATTTAAAGGTAACTCTTATGACTTACGTATTGTTCCATCGAACGTCCAACTATAACAGGCGATATGATTCCGAATGCGCTGGAATAAATAAATAAATAAAATTAACAAATAAATATTACACAACATCACATACCTACATAGATCAGATCCCGTGGTAAGTAGCTTAAGCACTTGTGTTACGCAAATCAGGATCAACAGTGGATACACAAATAAACTTAAATATATTTAATAATACACCCAGACACGAAACAAACACCGATGTTCGTCACACAAATATTTGTCCCGAGTGGGAATCGAACCCACGACTCTTGGAACCGAAGGTTTTGAACCTGAGTCACTAACCACTGCTCCACCGAGCCAGTCAATAAATCGAACGGGACAGTATCTAATCTCATCAGTAAGCTGAAATGAAACTGCAATTGGTTATACGAGGGTCTTCGGTACCAGTTGCACCCAGAATGCAAACAACTGTGTCATAGTCTAATTAATATCAGTGAGTCATCTTCAGTCTTAATCTCATTCTTAACTGACTTGGAGAAAGGTAGAAAGCTCGGAAACAACCGAATTTAAAAAATAAATATTGCTATAGTAATACCTGGCGCCTATTATCTGACCTTTGATCTTACCTACTTGTCAAGGTAAAAAAACAAACCTTAGCAGGACTACTTGAAGCATTTAGAGAGATATTCCGATTAATAACAGATACCCATTCAGACAAAGTTGTTAATGTCAAAGCTTAATGGTAACATGAGCACTTAATAAACAACAGCAGTATTTAGAGATTTTTTAACTAGCTTTCTGCACGGGACTTCGTCCGTGTGCAGTAGTTTATCGGGTAACCTAAACATCTTAATTGCACAGTCGGCAAAAAGTCCCCTACGAACGTTCTCAGGATTATTTGTGTACCAATTCCTTTAAAATCAGCTGAGTACTTTTACCGTGAAAGCGCAAACAGACATATTTATTTTCGCATTTCTAATATTAGTAAGGATACATGACGATCGATATCGACAGGTATACGTATAATGACAACAATAAATATTGTGTTTTGGTATTAGAAAGGCATAGATCAACATTACTTCACCGTGATTCTCTACACTGCGCAAGAGTCGACTTTATAAATGCGAGTTTGATAGGAACGCAGATGCGGGATGAAGTGCGATTAGCGCACCCCTCCGAATTACACTCATTTATGTTATAAATTTCTTGTTACAGTTTTATATCTCTGACCATTTGTTTGATTGTCAAAATCTGTCATGATTTGTGGACACGAGGTGTACCTATATAAGTAAGAATAATATGAAACTTATGAAAGCCGGCCGGTATTGACACTTTGCATTCTAAGACTTGTCAGTTTTGTAATTTTGGAAACTTATAGCCATGACAATTTAAATTTCTGACTTAAATATCCACCAAAACATTAATATGCAAAGAGATCAGTTACGTAGCGTACTCTGTGGATAAGTTATCAGATCTCGTATAAAGCCAAACTCTTAGGACTACAGACTCCAAATCTGCGTTTATACTACGATCATAAAAGCACTACAATTTAACAAAATTTATTGAAAAGTGGACAGATCTCATTTAGACTCTTTTTTTAGAAGATTTTTTATCTATGCGCCCTAATTTTACCAGGCCTAACTTTACAAACTCTTACAGTTTCGTCAAAGCGCGGGGCTAAATATTAACTTTCAATTTCTCAGACATAAGTTTAAAAATAAAGTTTAAGGTCGATACAAAAAATAGGATATTTAGTTTCTGTGTCTCCTATGTACGAACATTTATTTAAGTTGTACAATAGATTTGCGGGTAAAGCGTGACAGGACGACAGACAATCTGAGATACTTTAGCATTTTTAATAGTCGTAAGGATTTACATCAAGCATTCACGCTTTTACGATTTGATACTCTTTATTCATAACTCCTTGTTAACAATCACATGTTTCTGCCGCTTAAAAGGCTAACCAAGACGCTCTTAATGGTCGTACCGAATCCGACAAGTTCACAAGTACAATGATAAATGAAGGCAAATGAAATCTATAACTGGAAGATTAATCACGGGCAAAGGGCCAAAGTGAACATTTGTCTGTGTAAACAAGCAATCAAACATTCGTAGCCCCACAAGTGTCCGTCGACAATGCCGCTTTTAATACGGACCCCTGACAAATTGTGTCATCGGATGAGTTAGTGTAGTTTGTACACAATGGAACTTTTTAAATGTTCTGTATTGCTAACAAGCTTTTGCGACTTCGTTAGTCTGGTTTCCTCTAAAGGGTCTAAAAGACCGCCAAAATTTGTAAGGGGTGAGAGCTATCCATTCCGTCGCGAGTCGAAGCTACTACAAGCCATCATCGTATGTCAGTTAGGAAAAAAAAGGTCTAAAAGACCCCGTGTTGCCCATTCAAAAATATTTTATAACGAAAAATGATTTTGTTTCAGAACGATCATAAAAAAAGTCGTACTAGTGGACCGCCTGGCCATATGTATGCTAAACTCTTTAAATCCATGCTTCGGATTTTGATGCAGTTTCATTAAACAGGTAGAGTGATTCAAGAGGAAGCTTCATATGTATGTATTATATATTCGAAGAGAATCGACTAATTTAACCTCTTAAAACACGAAATTTTAAAATTAATGTAGACAATTTTCTAATGCAACAGCAAACTAAAACACAAAAATTGTCGCTTCATTCTTCCTAAGCTCACGTTTTAAGATCCACAAGGATCAGTTCCCAGGCTAAAGGGATTTACGTAATTCGACGTGACGGGTTTGACGCGGGAAAAGGTTAAAAAAAAACAAAAGAAAAAAACGAACAAGGTGACACGAACGCGCCTACGAGATCGTTAAATCCGTCCGTCCGATAAAGATCTGTGACACCTCGAAAAAATAATATGGAAAAAAAAAGTAAAATGTCAGCTTGCATCTGGCTACTCGGAGGCTACTGTATTCAAATCGTGTTTTTTTCGCGTTCCGGGACACCACCCTTACGTGTGGTCGTTTTAAGTGTGTTTCTATAGTTTTTGTCCCAGTTTTTTGGGCGGGGTGAATGACATCTTGTTGTTTCGTTTTTTTTTTATAATTCAATGTTTATTTGGATAAAGATGTTAAGTTGTTTTTTTAACTTGTTTGTCTGTTTTAAATGACAGTTAATGGACTGAGGATAAAAATAATAATGGATAAAAACAAAAGCATTGCAAAATATCGAAAGGTTTCGGGGTTGAAGGTAATTTAAATTATTATTTTGATTGATAAAAAAAAATGGAAATACCTACTTCTAAATAAACTTACGTTGACTCAACATAATAATAATTAAAAACCTTTTAAAGCAGTTTAACCACAAAAGCTTATTAGCAGAGAAATAAATACACATTAGGTAGGCACTAACCTATTTGGAGCACCGAACTCAATACTGAAAATGTAAAATAAATATTGCAATATTGTTTTTCATTGTACTCAATGAAAGTGATATAGTTAATGTATTTAAAATGGACCATCAAGTATCCAAATTGCTAGTTAAGCAGTAATTGACCAAGAAAACAATACATCAGTGGGGTCGCATTAAAAATCAATTGAGTGTTTTTGCGACCACACGTATGAGAACAAACAAATATGGATAGATTATTATTTTCACGTTATTTTACATATTATTCTTATCTTTTATTTCTTCTGATTGTTTTACTTCACATTTACAGAATACGTGTTTTACTCAAGTTTTTGCAGTAGCTGTGTAAATACTAAGTGAAAATAAATTGCAAGTGGGGTCGACTACTATGACTAAAACTTTATATTTACAACTGGCGACTACAAAAACGCTTGTATATTTTGATTATGTTCTATAAAATTGCTTACTTAATGAGGAGTAGATATTATTTTTATAATGAGAACCTTATAAATATTTCCACACTGGGTCATCATCATCTCAGCGTTTTCCCGGTTGCATCCTTGCGGAGTCCGGGGTTTCCGCTTCGGTCATCTGACCCCAAACATCTGCCACCTTATTAAGAGCTTGTACTATGGGCGTCAGAGCCTGATATACAGGCTATATGTAAATAAATACATACTTACATACATAATCACACGCACATACAGAAGAAACACCGATGTTCATCACACAAATATTTGTCCAAAGTGCCAATCGAACCCGACTCGACTCCTGGAACCGCAAGGCAGGTTCACTAACAACTGTACCACCGAGCCGGTTGTATTAAGATAATATTATAAAAAAAGAAATTATTATATTTTAGAAAATTTTCGGCTTCGGAAATCTAATTAAATTTTAATATTTGCCTTTTAGTTTTGGTTCAAACTCCTCATATAGGAAGTTTTAACAATCAATATCTTAAAGGTTTAACCGTAAAAATAAATAGATTTTTGCCTGACTTGACTCTTCAGCCAGCCCGTAGAAAATGTAATAACGTTTAAATGAAAGCATTCAAATCTATTTACCACACTTCACGGCCACGAATCAAATAGACTAATCAAAAAAGCAGAATTTAGCCGGACAAAAAAAAACAATGTTTACAAACAAAATAGTTTTGATTACCTACGTCAAATGGTGCACCGTTTTAGGCTTTCCCAAGCTTATTGTTGACTTTAAGAGAACAATCGTCATCTTCAATGGTGTGAAAACTCTGTCCATCGTATCGAAAAATAGTTACCACCGATATTTTCCGTATTTAAATTTCGGACTTGTTATTATAGGGTTAAGTGTGAAAATTGACGGTTGAATGAGTGAATGATGGTGGCTCGCCCATAATATCATCGCAGATCGATCTCGGTAGCCGACATTGTATTCAAATGGACGAATTTAAATACAAAAACGCGATTATGTGACGCCGGGGACATAAGCCGATGTGAGCTTCAGATTGGCATCTTTGGACACACTGGGAGGAAAGACGCGCTGTTCAAGGAATATTGAAAAATTGTATTAGTATCAAGTAACAATATCAAAACGATAACGAAGTTCGAAAAGAACAAAATGTATGGGATTGACCACGTGATTTATCGCGTCTAATGTCAATCTCATAAATTTTATTCTTTTCGAACTTCGTTATCGTTTCGATATTGTTACTTTGTCTAGATTTCCAAGTGTGCGGATCAGGGTTTGAAACCAGTTAGGTCTACATAATCGAAATCATTATCTGGTGGTGGTGGTTCGAATTAAAACCCAAAATACCTCGTAGATTACGTACTTTCAGAACACCTTACCTGGTGTTCGGCTAAGCGAGTCGGACTAGGAATTGGGCCAATTGGAAATGAAGTGTCCTGGACCATTACCTACTACCTATCAGTACTGTATTGATGAATAAATAAAAACTGTTTTAATAAAACTGTTTTATCGCCAAATTTACAATGTTAATAAAACTATTTCAAATTAAAAAATAAAATATAATGGCATTAGGTCCAGTCTCAGCATATGCTGCCAGCACTGGTTTTCAGACTTGCCCTTCCGGTAAATCGGCTCTACCTATATGTAACCTAACTAACTGCGCATGTATTGTGCCCAGTGTGACACCCACATCTCGGTTGCATGCGACAGTCGACGTGTGCATCTCCGTCCTTCTGATCGCTGCACTAATTTCGTGTGATACCCCATTGTTGGCGCTTCCGGTGGAGTTATGGCTCATTCATGGTTTACCAACTGATGGGAGCGACCTGATTGTATGGTCAAGATAGGAAGCAAGAAAGAATGAAGCGTTTATTAGCCATTTAGAACGAGAAGGATAGGAACAAAGTAGCTTAGTAGCGGACCTGGGGCATACATGGAAAAATCAGATAATTACTGAGGGCCATCCTTTTCAAGGTAGTTTATCACAACGTGTAGAATGATCATAATAGTTATTTAATAAAATTTATAAAAAAAAATCAAATTATTCACTCCTAAAAAAAGTAATGTTTCTTAGTATTGTATGTACTTACTTACCTAGTAGTACTTAGTTAACGTTTACAATAAGCAGTCTCATTTCTTTAAGATTCTAATAAGAACAAGAGCATTTCGAGGAAACTGTTTTAATTACGACTCATGATTGGGTGAGTTTCGACGATAAAAGTAGTAATCCTTATCTATTGATATAAATATGAGAAAAGTACACGTATTAAATATTTTAAAAACATTATGATTTCACAAGTATTTTTACCCAGAGCTTCCTACCAAATAGACCAATGTGGCAGTCAAAGATCTCATAGGATTGGTGGTTGGGTGCGCAAGCGCATACGACAGCCGGTTCTCACGCGCTACCCGGCTTGCACCGAGCTGAGCCGAGGATTATGCCCATAAGCGACAGGGTTGCCAGATGCAAATCTATGGAAACGATGAAAATATCATCTTCCACGGATGCATTTAGTTCCCTTACCTATCCTCGGACATGCTTTATTCTTCCTCAGAACGATGATGGCCCAGCGTATGGCCCTCACTCCTGATTATATATGTGTGTTTATTATATAGTTTGCTCATTAACAAAGTATTTTTTTTTTCAGTTCGGTAATAGTAGGCAAAGAGACCTTTCGTTATGCTAGGAAAGAAAGTTTACCCATTTTGCTGAGTTTGATACATGAAAAGCGTCGATGGCCGAGTGGTTAAGGTCGTTGCTTGCCATGAGAGAGGTCGCCAGTTCAAACCCCGCCAGGTACCAATGTGTTTTTCAAATTTGAAATTCATATGTACCATCATTCGACGCTTTAACGGTGAAGGAAAACATCGTGAGGAAACCTGCACACCTAAGAAGAAATTCTAAGGTTGTGTAGTCGACCAACCCGCACTAGGCCAGCGTGGTCGACTCCTTATTCGACCTTATCGCCCTAGTTTAGGGTAGGCCCGTGCCCCAGCAGTGGGGACGTATATGGGCTGATGATGATTATGATACAACTAGAGCTAATTGTTTATCCATTTTTTTTTCTGTTTTGTGAAATTCTAATTAGTTTTTCTGTGTGTGTTCTATCTGGTCTATTTATATCAGAATTATTGACTAACTGCACTGAAAAAGCTTTCGATATCTATTTATATAATGTATCTTTATCCAAGTTAGCTTAATGTGACAGCTGAATATGTAAGAAATATTTATAGGAAATATGATATTAAGGATATTCATACAAAATAATACAATAAGAATCAATTATGTCAGCCCTGTACAAGGTGTCAGCGAAGTGACAGTGACAATTCATTCAACTACCTGCGCGCGCGCTAAGCCGGGCGACACACGAGACGTCAAAGATCAGTGAATAATGTTTATTACACATTGAATTATGTGCCTAATTGCTTGGTTAGATATCGATATTCTTTATGTTTCATTAATTCTTTAAAATTTTCTGAACCAACGACTGTTAAAGGACTTATATTGACTGGCTCGGTGGAAAAGTGGTTAGTGACCTACGGTCAATATCAACGGTTCCAAGAGTTGTGGGTTCGACGATGCCTACCCGGGACAGATATTTGTGTGAAGAACATCGATGTTTGTTCCTTGTCTGGGTGTGTTATTAAATATGTTTAAGTATATTTGTATATTCACCAAGTTAAGCTACTTACCACGGGATTAGATCAATGTACTATGTGATGTTGTGTAATATTTATTTATATTGCATTACCTAAGTAACAGGTACACAGGCCATTACGTACTTGGGTCAATCTTGAAATTGGACGTATTTGGTTGATTCCCCTGGCACTTTTTAAAACATAAGAGTTTAAACTTTTACTATCATAAGGCTAAATAACACCTCATTGTGAACATATTTCTCTAATAGGCATCACTGTCACATGTTTAGATAAAAAGATATATGACTTTAAAATTTTGGTGCCAGGGGAATCAATACAAGATGCCAGGGTAATCAAAATAAAAACATTTTGTATAGAATAATCGTTTATTTTAATTAAACTTACCAGTATTTTGGTTTCATTTTGGTTCTTTAGAGTCATTATTGATTTTAAAAGAAGTATTATAAAAAACAAAACAACAATATCTATCTTTAAGGAACTATCAATCTTCTATAACAAATCGACATAATTATCTAAAAAGTATCAAATTATACTTAAAGGCCATAGCCCCTAGTTCCCGGCAGCGCCGCTATTCCTGGTCATGGTGGCGACCATGGTTACGGCTGGACGGCGGGTGCTAAGAATCCCCGGGCTACGAGAGGCTACCAACACACACTAAGCCTGACGACGTATAACGGACGCACGCTACGGCTCGACTCGCATTTGGCGCAACTTGAGGTAGAGCTTGAGAAGATTAGGTGGCACTTTCTGTGGTTGTCCGAAAAGCGAGAGAGGACACCATAACCCTAGAATCAGGACACCTACTGTACTTCCACGAGCGAGACTAACATTCTCAAGGTATCGTCGGTTTTCTCGTCAATAAGTCCCTCTTTGACAACTTAGTGGAAATGTCTAGTGTTTCGAGGGTAGCATGATTAAGCTCACCAAGAGTCTTAGCCTCAAAGTGGTGCATGTGAACGCACTGACCTCTTCGCACTCAGACGATGAAGTGGAGAAAATGTTCGATGACATACCGAAGGCCCTCTACTTTACCACCAAGACCCCCTACAATACTTGTCAGTTTCCTCTAACGTGAGGGGCTCTTCTTGATGAACTCATTCTTTAAGAAGCAGCCTCAAAGGAAGCGGACGTGGCAAAGTCCCGATACTTTAACTAAGAACGACATCGACTTCATCAGGGCGGTTAGGCGGCACATATTCAGAGATGTCTCCGAAATCAACAGTGATCACCGACTTGTTCGAGGCACTCTGAATATCGACTTCAAAGCCAAACGTGTTCGCTTGATGAGGTCTAAACTTCAACCTACTCCGCTCCAGAAAATGAAAGGATCTGAAACGTTTTTGTCAAACCTGGCGAACCGAATTGCTGCAGTGGAAACCTCAACTGACATTAACCAGAATCTTAAAAAATCAAATCAAAACATGATGCATGTTCTCAGGGAGGAAAGATCGAGATTTGCGGCATGAAGGGCCGGGGCAGGAAGTCTAAACTTTCCGAGGAGACTTTGAGCCTAATGAGGCAGCGACGTAAAGACCCACCCGCTACTAAATTGCAAGCTCGAACACTCAACCGAGAGATCAATAAACTTGTGCCACGCGACCTCCGGTGCTACAATATTCTCTCAATCGAGAAAGCTATTGAACAGAATCGGGGGTCAAAGGTGTTCTTAAAATCTCTCAAAGGAAGCCAACTGACGAAGCTGACTACAGCAAATGGGGACATTGCTGCTTCAAAGCCGGCAGTCTCAGAGAGTAATCATGCACCATCTTGAGCATCGAAACACACTCGACGAATTCCAACCATCGAAACAGGCTGGATTTCGGAGCGGATACACCACCATAGACCACATCCACACAGTGCGACATATAAACAGAAGACCGAAGAGTATAATCAGCCCCTATGTTTAGCATTTGTGGACTATGACTGGTCAGTTCTTGAGTCCCTGCAGCGATGCCAAGTTGATTGGCAATACAACCTGGTGATGAAATGCCTCTACCAAGCCGCGACCATATCCGTCCAAGTATTAAATCAGCAAATAAACCCATACCATTGCATCAAGGAGTAAGACAAGGGGGCGTCATCTCCCCGAAGTTGTTCACAAATGCAATGGAGGATTTGTTCAAGGCACTGTACTGGAAAGGACGAGGCACCAACATAGTCAGTAGAGACGCTGCGGGACCTACAACGGATGTTGAATGACCTGGCTGACTCTTCTGGGGTGCGTAACCTATAATCCTAATATGAGAGTATGATAATGTAAGGAAGCTTTGATTTCCCTGGCATTTTGCCAGGGGAATCAATGCCAG
This sequence comes from Maruca vitrata, assembly GCA_039566165.1. Lineage (NCBI taxonomy): Eukaryota > Metazoa > Arthropoda > Insecta > Lepidoptera > Crambidae > Maruca > Maruca vitrata. Next base: position 5,490,566 of record CM076933.1, read on the forward strand.
GAAATCAAGAAAAGTTAATCTTTTTTCGATTTTGTTTCAATGGATTGATTTTTGCCAATGATTAGTATAAAAACAATTAATAGTCCTATATACCCTACTATTAATCATAGTTAAGAAATTCCTAATCATCAAAAAATATTTTTAAAAGTGGTCAGGGTAATCAATGACCTAGTGAAACAAAACCAGGGGAATCAAATTCAAACCTTCATAAATCCGGCTTGGAACCGTCGAGCAGGAAACCTCTCCTCATGATGTTAAGAGCGCGACTAGAGCTACTTGCTGATGTGCACGCCTTCGCCGTAGACTTTTATAAAAGCAAGACAGGTGGCATTTTGTGACGCGCCAAGGGAATCAATCGTTGCACTCGGACAAACACAAACCATTTTGTAATCACAAAACAGTGATTGGCACAGACTTGGTGTATTTTTTAAATCATTAAATAACTCACCCTTTAACTATTAAATCACAAAAAATCTTAAAATTATGACTATAAATAGGTAAATTGTTAACGGTTTGTTAAAAAAATGACATAGGGACAGCCCAAGGGAATCAAATATTAAGGCTTCGAAATTTTTTTTCAGATGGTTAAAGCTGAAATAAACACCTTTTTTGTTGTGCCCCATTTAATTTACACATTAAAGAAACAGTAAAAAAAATCTTACATTAAAACTTAAACTTTATGGGTAGTTTTTGCCCTCGGACAGTGTTTTTTCTGGCTTTCAAGATTGACCCACTTAAATAAGTCAATTTTGTAGACAAAACTTTTAAGCAGGAAAAAGTACTTTTCACTAGCAATATCAGTCAAAAGTTGGTTGGTCCAAAGTGGCTTTGAATAGGAACATTTTTTTTTAATAGGCAAACAAGATGACCACACTCCGCCTGAAGGTAAACGGTAGTGAGACATATCTATTGATCACTTGAAAATTTTATATAGTGTACCACAAATGACAAAAATTACAAGTAATGAGCAAATGGAAGTGGCTAAGCTTGTGTTGACATGGGACCGAAATCCTTGCTAGCTTTTGCCAGCGCTTGCCAGCTAATTCGAAAATCGGTATAAGTTGTTGTTATATCGGTCAAAACTCTTAAAAAGTAAAAGCGGATCAATGTGTAGTTAAATTTGTCATGTTTTTTATTATGTACCTTCTGAGTTAGTTACTCTCTGTCGGCCGCGTAGCGCGGCTATCCTCCACATTTATTGGTATGTATTGATCTCTGAGTGGATTTATTATACAAATCCGGACTGATACCTGACACAATGCGCGTCAGACCGCTCGCTTTCTCACGCCTGACGCTTGACGTATGACGTATGACGCATGTTGACGGACCTGATTGGGTACTAAGATGCCTCGCATCTTTTTTGTCGATGATAATCATGTCTTTATGTAGGTATCTTTGCGAAGAAGTGGCCAATGTCTAGTTCGCTAGTAAGCAGATGCGATAAAAAAATTTAATGGGATCGGCCTTCAGGGTCAGTGCGACAGACTCAATGAGGTCTATTGTGGCAGTCGACCTCACATGTGGACCTCACTACCGCTTACGGTGGAGTGAATTCTATTTATAGAAATGAAGAAGCAAGGGATGCGTATACTATACTATACTCGGATTTGTAATTCAAGATCAAAAAAACTACTACAAGGTTGCCACTGCAATAAAATATTTTTACAATAGTAAATTCAGTTTTTTGCAAAAAACAACCATATACAACAAATTTATTGGTAATATTAATCCTATGATTTTCATCAGTAATTCCAGTTATTTATACTTCCATAAATGCAAGACGACTTTATAAAAACTTAAACATCGGTAATTTTTGGTAACAAACATGGTATTGTACTTGTAACACTTCAGGGATTCACAACATTTGGTGCAAAAAACTACAAGCTAAGTTAAGAACATACTCGGACGCAATTAATATATTACACATCATAACTAATCGGGAAATAATGCGTAACTGTTCCGAGTGTTCGAATGTTTTTGCTCCGTGGTGATTTTGTTTTGTTTTAAGTTTATGTTTTGTGTTAAGTTTTTGTTGTTTAAATTCGTAACAAAGAAAATATTTTATTTATCTTCCCGACTCCTCCACTATTGCTCAAAATTATGTCTTTTTAAAATTAGTTAGACATGACTTATTTATAAGTTTTTTACTAGAAGGTATAATACGTAAGTAATAGTCAGGCTCAATACAATTTTGAGAACGTATAATTTATATCTAAATAATGCATTTAATTATTAGATATAGTATGAACCCTTTTACTTTAAGAAATTATTATTTTATACGCCTTAATTATAAATAAGTGATGTTGGCATTAAATAAAATAAAAAATTATATTACGAAAAGGTTGTCGAAGCCTGAAATCATCACTTGAGAGTGACATAAGTGACTTTACCACTTTTGACAGTGACGTATCTGTCGTAGTTTTTTTGATCTTGAATTACAAATCCGAGTATAGTTTTATTTCATAACAACAAAATTTTATGAGAAATCAAAAGTATCATTAGACTCTAGCAAAAAATCCGGTACCGTAATCAAGGAAAATCGTCTTACCAAAAATTCTTACCTCCCTCAGCCAGTTGAGCGAAAACTTTGCAAAACAAACAATACTTTACAACAATTACATTACTCGAAACCTCAAGCGTCAAATGCGCTGATCTTTACCTTTTTTTGCCAACCCTAGACTGTTCCTCGTTTGGATTGGAGTCTTTACTGCACTTACAATAGAGACGTTAATCGTTTGTTGGGTAGCATCGGAAAAAATGTTCTAAAGTTGCGCGGCTAACTTAGTTATGCACCTACTAAAACAACTGCCGCTCTTATTTCGCCGTCTTAGAGTTGACAATCGTTTGTGTTTTGTTATTTCACAAGCAAATGTTACTTGGTGTCGGCGCGGGCGCGGCGAAGCGTGAACGCATGCTCAGCGGAGGGGCCCGTGGGTTTATTTTTTCTGTAATCCTGGCCAGGATTAGTGCGAAACCGGGTGATTGGCAGCCGTCGGGCGCAGGCCCTCGGTGAACGCATTCGCGCCGAAAAATTTGGAGATGACGTAACTATTTTTAACTTTGATCTAACCATTGGTGCACAGATACACGAAGTTCTCACAGCTACGGTTGTTAATGCGAAAATAAGTTGCGTGTCTTGCAAATAGCAGTCGTAGTAGGTATAGGTATAATTCGTAGAAACGTCTTGGGGAATTTAGTATAGTGTAGTTAAATATCTGACATGATGGATATTTTTCAAATAAAGTCAATGTGGCCTTTATAAATTAAATATCCTAAAACGAGATATTCGTTTATAAAGCGGTCTCTTAGATGTCACAAAGTAAACAATACGTCTTAAGTCCAATTCAACAAGATATTGAAAGTAAAACTTCTGGGGGCTTAAGAAGACCCCCTTCAAAACTGTCACCCGTCCAAAAGGCCCACAGAAATTATTCTTAGATCAGCAAAGCAAAAAAAAAAGATGGAATTACCTTCCCTTTCCGTGAAACACCTTTATGCGAAATGCGGATAAACCAACAATGAGGCGTTGAAATACATACCTTTGCGCGCTTTAGTTAAGCCGCAGAAAAAAAAACACATCCCGCCCAAAGTTGCCAGACCGAAAAATAGCGGCAACGCATCCGAAAAAAGATTATGACAAGCCCTTATTTTGTTTGTAAACAGACCTCCGCGGTTACAATGGGCACTGTAATGTGACACCTTAGCGTGATCTTTAGTCCGTAAGTAGCGTTATTGATATTGCATTGTGGTCTCCAATCACGTTTAAATGGCAGCCATTGGCAAATTGTTGACGTTTCGCAGTATAAATGGATACAGCTGCGTTCGATGTGTATTGTAGTTTAATTTGTTAATTTGCAGTAAAATGAGATGGGCGGATTTGGGCTGGGAATCTGGGATGAACGAATGAATGACAGGGTAGGTAAGTGGTCATATTTCTTCATGTATAAAGATACATGTAGCTGTAGGTACATTATAGTCTTATACTTGTCTAATGACCCGTCGTTCTGGTACAAAATGGTCACATAAAGTATAAAAAGCAGGAGGATCTACCCAAATTCGTTAATTACTTACAAGTAAACACTAATTAGTGAAACACTTTTACTTAAATATTATAAATACTATTCTGTGCTACTGAAACTGCCGAACCGCTTTGAATATTTTTTTTTGCTTTTTCTTAAATGACATACTTTTTTTTTTTATAAAAGGCTAACAAGATGACCTCACTCCACCTGATGGTAAGCGGTAGTGAGATCCAAATATGAGGTCGACAGGCACAATAGATCGTATTGATATACGATGATGGCTTGGAGTAGTCTCGTCATCATTACCGGACTTGCGGAGGAGCGGATGGCTGTCCCCTAATAATTGGTAACCAGATAGTTTTGACCCTGCGTCAGTCCGAGAAAGGACAGGCTAATTTTAACCGACTACGTTACAAAGAGTAATGTTTTATGCCATAAACAATTTAAAACGATTGGAGCAGAAAGCTAGTATGAAATAAATAGTTTGATCATAATCAATTCGACGTAAGAACTATTTCCAGGGGCGTATCCAGGGCGTTAAAGGGAATTTGTTAAGTATTGTGTAATTTCCTGCTGCTAAGGGCAGGTGCTGTGGTCAGTACCCAGGGCCAAGGTGTGGAAATTTAAAAATTTACGCATCGCTAGAGCTCAATGGGGCGACTTGTGCGGTCCCTAATGAATGGAGTGGATATCTGTCAAAATACAATAAGTACAGTGAGGGCTAGTTGAAGTAAGATGTGGTAGGATTAAAATGACGGATGTTAGTTAGGTACTTCTCAGTATTTCGCTATGGGAAATCGTTTTTGTTTTATATTTTCGAGTAGTTTAATAAAATTGGTGTGTTAAACTGAATCATGAAATGGCTTAAGAGGGCAATATGTGCATTGTAGAAAATATATGATATATAATATATTTTATTACGATAAAATACTAAGAAAGAGAGTTGACCGAGGTATGTCTGCTCTCAGTTCTACCTTCTTTCTCGCATGCCTACAGTTCACCCGTGATCATGGCGCTTGCAACAGTGCCCAAATACCGCGAGCTCATTAAAACAAAACAACATGGTAAATATCCCGGACATATTTAGTTTTCTAATTTGAAAAGATTGTCTAAACTGGTCAACTTTGTAAAACAAAGGACCGCATTAAATGTTTATTGCATAGAACAAATACCCTAGTAGCGAAGAAGGTTAAATTGTAGCTCATGTACTTTCTCCGTTTCTAAACTACGTGTCACTACATAGTATAAAGCAAAATTCTGGCGTCTGTGCCTATGTATGCTTAAATCTTTAAAACTGCACAACGGACTTTGATGCGGTTTTTTTATTTGAGAGGAAGGTTTTTATGTATAATATAGATACCAGGGGGCTTAGACAAAGTAACACTATCGAAACGATAACTGGGCAGAAGGGAAGAGAGGTCGAGGCACTAGAATAATAATAATGTCACAGAGTCTGTCTGACAGACATAGCTTTTCGTCTTTTGGCATTTATAAAATTTTCAAAGGTTTGGTAGAGATTTTACCGTCTACGATATATTATGTACCTGCCATCAGTTATAACGCACTATGCAATTATCGCAGGCAGACAAAGTACATAAAGAAATTTCACGAATAAATAAAAAATTGATGATTAAAAGCACACATTAAGCAAATTACCTTTCATTATCAGGCTTACATTTCCCTGAAAGCGGACTAATTAAAACACGTAAAATAGCCAATTAATATCTCATCAGGCTTGCAGTTCACATGAGACCAGGATTTAAATTATTCATTTACACATCGGGGCATTGGCGATGATGATATTGGTCCCATGCAGGCTCTATTTTGATAGAGATGATTAAGTGTGATTGGAATTTTCATGGTTTTTAATAAAGTAATTGCAAAGGGATCTGTGCAGGCTTGATTGTAGTTGCAGTAAGTAAAGAAAAGCTTACAGTCCCTACAAGTCTTTAAATCTTTGATGCCATTTTAGCTCATGCCCTCATATTGCAGTGCGTGAAAATAAGTTCCATGTTACTGTTAAGACTGACAACTGACTTACAAATAGCCAATTTATTTCGCCAGAAGGATGGTTATGTTTTTTGAGCATATGTATGTATATGCGTCGATGGCTAAGTGTTTTAGGTCGTTGCTTGCCATGCAAGAAGTCGCCAGTTCAAACTCCGCTACCGTATTTTTAAATTTGATATTCACAAGTACGATTATGCGACGCTTTAACGTTGAAGGTAACACATCGTTAGGAAACCTGCACACCTATGAAGAAGTTCTAAGGTTGTGTAGTCGACCAACCCGCACTTGGCCAGCGTGGTTGACTAAAATGACTAAGGCCTGATCGTCCTAGTTTAGGGTAGGCTCGTGCCCAGCAGTGAGGTCGTACATGGGCTGATGATGATGATGATGATGATGTATGTAACCTAAACAATTATTGACCTTATCTTGAGCGGTGACATTATAGCCTGAGATTTCGAGTCAGATTCATATTTAATCTCGTCTGAAACCTATAATTGTTTTCACCCTAGACCTATAGGTACAGGACATGATTTTTATCCATGTCCAGCGCTGGGCAGGCCGGGTCGCGGCCGGCGGCATGCAAACGACGCGTCTGCGTCTAATGATCAGAGATACGCGCCTCCCATTCTCGCAGGGCTGCCGAAACACCGCTTAGATATTAAAAGAAGGTAGGTATAGGGTGCAGTGTAGCTTAGTACATGAATGGAAGCATAGGGAAGAAGGTAGCTAAGTAGTGTCAGGAATCGTGCCTTTGACTGTACAAGATTTAATCCTTTGGTCTTTGTCCATCCAGATGTCATGTTGGGGGCATAAGCGTTAATATCAAGTTTGATATAAACTAACAGTTGTTAGTATAACGCCTAACATGCTGTTGACTGTATACCTTTAAGAGGTTCTGTGTTCGAGTATCAGCTGTGAAAAATTATTCTTAAGATGAATTAGGCGCGTACCGTTCTTCCAGCATCACTGATGATCGGTTCCTAGAGTGCACCTTGGTTAGGTGTTCCACATGGTAGTTATAGTATCTTTTCAGCTAGGATTGATAATATAATATATTTATCTGCTGAAAACGTCTGAAATATTTGGAATTTTTAAATTCAGTGTACAAAACCCGGGCTCTACCAAAAATACAAGCGGAAAATTGTCCAGAAACCGTGATTTTGTCAGTTTAATCATTTCCACGAATCGAACTGTTCCCCGCAACAGAGGCGCGTCGAAATTAATTAACAGCAAACAAAACAAGTTGTTTAGCAACAAAAATTACACCGTGCGTACGGCAGAGGTGAAGTCTGTTAATTGGAAATCAAGTTTGGCCTAATTAGCCCTCGTTGTAACAAAATTGCTGTAAATATTTCCTCTTTCATAGGTTTATTTACATTTCATGTTATTAAATTTTATGGCTTTTACAAGGTAAATAACATTTTTAGAGAAAATTATGGAGGTGTGATAGGATGAAAATATTACCATTTCAAATGCTAATTTGTCATCTGAGGATGTTTGTATTTTTATTCCTCTTTTGCAACGCAATGTTTATCTCTCATCCGACTTTATAAGCCAGGAACGTAAAACATGATGTAAAACCTAGAACCAATATAAACCCCGCTTTATAATCGAGATTAATTTAAGACTGTAGCGTAACTATGGAATTGAAGAGCTAGCATAACGCCACTGGTCCTTGGCCTATGAGGAGCCCCGCCCCAAGAGGCCACGTGCTCAGAAAAAGCAACTTTGGGGTCTCCTGAAAACCCCGGAGTTGTTATTTTATGGAGCCCCATCAAAACAATTTGCCAAGGGTCCAGATGGTATATTATACAGTGGTACACCGCTACTTTCAGATTCCTGAAGATCGTATAACATACGATTTTCATATTTACATCGTTGAGATTACAAATGACGAAACTATTTAAATACTACTTAAGCCAATATTTTATACAGACAATAGCGTTGAAAATTCTAGAACACTTCTAGATCCACCTCTGAAATAAGAATCATCTCCATGCAAGACCCAGGGAAGAGAGCAGCGTTATTGTACCAAATTCGCAATACAAAAGTCCAAACAACAATCACAAACTTTGAAACTAGAAAACATTCCCAGTTGACAACCCTGTGGTGCGGCGTCTAGTGCCGTAATGAAGCAATATAAATGCATGAGGCAGGGCGAGAGCCCCGTTGGTGGGGGGAGAGCCAATCAGAGCGAAGGATCGTAAGTGCGCGGCCGTTACATTTGAATTCAAACTTAGGGTGCCCACGAATAGGGTACATATTAGAATGCTCGCTTCAATCACATAGATCGGTTTTGTTTTATAATATAAATGGTAGGTATATATGATAGTGGGTGCGCGGGGTAAGTACGGTATATCTCAGCAGGTAGAGGATTATGGAGGGTTCAGCGAAAATGTTTTCCCAACTTATTCGCGTAGTGAAAGGAAAAGTAGTGAGAGTGATATCAGTTCTGGTTAACTTCGGGACTAGATAAGTTTCTGTTTTCGACACTTCGGTATTATGAGGCGATTGACACTGTTCTGTATTGTTGTTTAGTCACAAACACTTGTTTATCGGACTGTTAATGAACATACAATTAAATATTATTACGATTATGAAGATGAAATAATCTTCTTCTTATTAGGAAGTAAAAAATAATATCTTTGTTGTCTTATTATTCTCCTTTCCTCCCCTCGTATATTGTCATGGGTGTATAAAGCCAATCAATTAAGAATAAGTACGTAGTCCTTAAATCTTCAGAAAAATAAGGATGAAATTTCCTCCATGAGTTGATGAGTTCGATGTTCAAAATAATACGAGTTTCACAAAACATTTTTGGGTGTGGTTCACAGGATGGCACACATCTATTTTATAGGGGAAACACGAAATAAGATAAAAATCGTTTCTCGTCTCGTTATACAACATGCAATGATCTGTGTTCATTATAATACGAGGATACTACACATTAAGAAAGAACAGAATAATATTTTATTTAGCTTACAGAATAACATACGTCATTACATTTTGGAGATAACTTAAGCTAAACTAGATATTTAACCATAATCTATATAGAACCTCTAAAGGAAAAAAAACGAATACAATCAAACACACAAGTGTGAAGTTTCTTACGGGCCTGGAGGTAGTCAAAAACAGTAAGTCGTCTTCCGATCCATTAATAACCTGATATCTAATTTGTTTTCATCATCTGACGTCACCTGATCGGACGGGGTAGATACTGTCCAATACACAAGTACTTATATTTTTTTCCTCACTAACTAAGTTGTTGGCTTGGAGTCGTCATCTTCACCATATAAGTCTTTTATAGCCCACTGATAGTCGTAAGCATCTCCAAATGCTAGTCACTTCTTGGAGTCATACGTATATCTAATAGCTCTTTCACACTGGGGTTGAAACGTGTACATAGAAAAGGCCAATAGGTATTACGTTTAAAATCTTAATCTTTACCTCCTTTTTAAAGATTTTTGCAAGTTTACTCAAGTTGTATTCCATCTAATGCATTTCGAAGCCTCGAAGTGTATTAATAATCAGGATTCGAATATTTTACCTAAGTTATACTTGAGCTCTAAAAGAGCTTGTTACGCTCAATGTCTACTAGATAAGTATAATATGATAAACACTCAACAATCATTGTTTATTTGGATTGAATAGGCTTAGAAACTAATAGACCAATTTTGTTTTTCAAACAAGACGCATAAAATGTAAATTTAAAATTTTTACGTGCTAAAGCTTGTACTAGCTGTTTTCTTATATTTAGAAAGACGCATAAATGTAGCGTCCACTTATTTTATTTTATTTATGTATTAAGGACAACCAACAAATCTTACACTACACTAATACAACAGATACATCACTTAGAACAAGAGCTAAGTACAGATTCAATTACAGGTTGCAACGAGTTACATGCATGAATACTAATTATTATTTTTTGTTAACAACGTAAATCCACTTCTTTTAACGATTGTACCAAGACTATCAGGTTTAGGGTTGAAGATCAATCAAATGATTCAATTTTTATTTTTTATATTGACATGACTTTGTTACATAACATCTATTCTGTTATAGTATCTATGATGGATGAAATAATACTGTTTTTCGTACTTTTTCAGAAAATAAAAACGCGGGGTATTTTCTTTTGATAGTTCAAACAAGGTTTGGAGTTTGAATCACCGACTACTACAGTGACAAATAATTTTTAGGGAGTTTTATGATTTTTCGAACTACATTCGCATTATGTTGTTTCTAAGATGAAATAGTAGTGTTTTTTTTATCATGAGAAACAGTTTCTGTACAAGTTAGTGTAAAATCGATAACGAAATAACAAACATCCACAAAAAAAGTAATTTATAATATTTAAATAAAGTTAACACAAGGGCTTGTGCAACTTAGCGTGGAATCAAATCACACATTATTTTTGATGTTGTATAATATTAGTCATATATTTAGTTATCTATAAACTGGCAAATCGTAGCCTTAGATAAAGGAGAGATCATACGAATTTAAAAACCCTTAACAGTTGACTTAAAGTTGTACAACAAGTAGCTTTGTACAAGTAACTTTGTATGAGATATCACCCTTAATGAATCCAAGTCTCGAAGACGTCTGTTATGTAAGCGTACATCAGCAGTATCAAATAACCCTGGTGGCACCCCTGACGTACGCCGTCGTCTGCCAGTGACGTACGTCGGCCGCCGTCCCTCGCTCACCTGATTGAGAATAATTACATACTCACATATACTGCGATCAAGTTCAGAGTGAATTGATATAGCAATATGTAGATACGTTGACTCGTAATTATGAGGAACACCACCTGGTCACTTGTTTGATGTATGGTTTTGGGCAAAGCATGCTAAATTGAGTTTTTTAGGCTTTAGGGATGTCCTCACTCCACCTGATGGTAAGCGTAAGGTACACATTATTATGAGATCGGTTTGTAGTTAGACTCTAAAAGTGATTTGGGAATACCTACTTATGTTTGTGGTGTTTCGTGTCAGTCAATCGGTAGTGTGAAACCTTTTACATTGCGAAAGTAATTTAATTTTCATTAAAAATATGTATTCTTAATTGATTGTCATCAAAGGCTGCTATTGTAAATATAGGTTAGTCATAATGACCATTTGACATCTATCGACTAGTAATATGAAAAAAAAAACAGGAAAATATCCAACTTGACATAAACGATCATGTAATATTTATTGTCAGGTGCACTTACGCGGGTAATTGTATTACTAGTTATTTAACTAAATATCTTTATCCAATAGACTGTACAAAAACAGGTGTTAATATAATAAAAAATATGTAAAAGGGACGACAGTATTAGCACCTTAAGTAAATTATTATAATTATTACACGACATAACAAGACTTGTCAACAACTAATGTGTTTTTATGTGCCTGAATTGGAACATGCAATGTTAGCAGAAAAGGATTATTTTGCAAGGAAGTCCTGGTAACTGTTCTGACGTTTTACTTATCACTTTAACAAACAAAATTGGCACCCGCACTTGGCCAGCGTGATTGACTAAGGCCTTATCGCCCTAGTTTAGGGTTGGCCCGTGGGGACGTACATGGGCTGATGATGATGAAACAAAATGACAATAGTACAAGTTGTTATTACTCTCTCATTTCATAGAAAAATAAGGTATCCTTAGTCAATGATATACTTTATAAACCAAGATATGTTACCTTCATAGTAATGTTATGCCTAATAATATATAATATTATTAGAATATGCGTTTTAAATCTGTGCCCTGCAATTTTTTGTCACTTCACTGACATAATATGAAACAAAAGATTAAAAAAAGCACGCTACTGAAAAAGATAGCTAGCTAATCACTAGGTGTCGGAATTAGGGTAGATTTGCGTGTCAAACAGTGGGCTGGGCGCATATGACCTATCTGCTTCTTGTATTATAATATCATTGGCCTTGTACAATCCAACGAACTAAATCCTGAAAATTCCTTGATATTTCGTTTTCAAACATCAATATTTTCGAATATTAATTAAAAAAATAAAAATAATTTATTTCAGACTTTTTGTGTCCATAAAATTATTATTGCGTTAGTAACAATTTAAAATTGTGTTTATACTGGCAAAATGATAAGAACTTCGTTCCAAGACAACTTATTATCAAGAAAATTTTGACTGACTTTTGCTGTTTTGTTTGGTGGATTGAAAAAATTACCTTATGATCTGTCAGGATTTAGTTGGTTCGATAGTACGTACTTTACGTAATTGATGAATTCACTGAAGAACTTAAATGAAGTTTCCGTTTCGTGGTTGCGGTTCCGAGGCTAGGCATACCATTTCGATTCCTATGAGTGTGTGTTGTCACGGGGTTTAACACAAGATGGTTCTGTATGTTCGGTGGTGACCCTTAACGTAAGAGAATAATAAGGTCACACCAAAAACCTTAGATTATCACTGCAGCCCGGTGGCCATTGCACCTTATAGATAGAAAAAAAAAACACAAACGCGTCCGAATCGAACACAAAAACAAAAGAGTTCCTAATGCAACCTTTTTAATGATTTCTTTTTAATTTGTATCTGGGCGGCGTAGTCATTACGGCGAGCCGGCTCTGTCACTGGCCATAACGACTGGTAATAATATTCCGCCCACCAATTCCACCGATTCGAAGATACGCATCGGTGGCCAGTCTGAACGCCCACAGCAAAACAAATGGGCTGGATTCGGTTTGTGAGTGCACACGCCACTGTCGATAGAGATTCTGGAATCGGTAGATGAAGATCTGATTCTGAAGCGAATTTTTTTTATCTGTTTGACGAGTTAATTAAAAATGAGAGAGACGACACAGAAAATAATGTAGATATCCTTGATAATGTACTTTATAACATGGAATGATCAATAGTATCAAAATGCTGCTATACGTATTCATGTGAAAATATTATTTATTGACAGCATCTTAACAAAATATATTTAATAACTTGTTATTGCTTATCAAACAATTAAACCTTTCCTCGTTACAATATTAGTACATGTATGTATAAGTAAAGAAAGTACACTACATTTTTCTTGACTCTGCCTAATGAATGACAGTTCAGGATTAAATTTCTAACAAGACGATTTAGCAGCATAATAAAATAAAAAAAAATACTTGTTTTGAATTGGGAACTATCTCAGTTATTTAATTTAAGAAGATTATTGCAGTAACTTACTTAGGGAGAAAATAATCCAATCAAAAACATAAATGTGAAATGAGAGCCAAGTTCAATATTGCCTTGGTTGTTGACTTCAGCGACAAAAGAAGTGAGATCTAAATGGATGCCAAGTTCAATGGTCAACCCAGAAATTTATTTATAAGTAACACTATAACATACCTATCATATCTTCTTATAACATAAGATAATGTATGGTGGTAGCCTATGAAGGTCTGTCTTGGCTAGTTTCTATAAACCTACCAACGTATTATTATGTTCGCTCGCTAGTTTCTACCAACAATCCAAATTTTCGGAATTATAAAATAAAAACTGACAAATACTTGTAGGCTTAGAACTTGCGACGGCTATAATTCATATATGAAAACTAGCCAAACAGACCTTCATAGGCTACCACCATACAATATCTTATGTTATAAGAAGATATGATAGGTATGTTATAGTGTTACTTATAAATAAATTTCTGGGTTGACCATTGAACTTGGCATCCATTTAGATCTCACTTCTTTTGTCGCTGAAGTCAACAACCAAGGCAATATTGAACTTGGCTCTCATTTCACATTTATGTTTTTGATTGGATAATCATTACTTTTTGTAGAAAAGTATATATCATCATAACGCCGTGGGTCCTTTGAAAAGGACAAATTCAAAACTAAAACTAGACTTTATGTAGGTACCTACCCTAAGTAATAAATATGAAAACCGACTATAAGTACCTACTCTTAATTGTAAATAAGTAAGTATACCTAAATATATACTTAGTGCTCTGCCTTCCCCGGTATACAGCCGTTATTAGGCACTAATTAGGTATTTATGTTAAGCGTTCATAATAGACCCTAACCTAATTATTAAAAAATTGCCAGTTTTTTATTTTTTCCTTTGTATTCATGTAATTACCTATCTGCATACCAAATTTTAACTCTCTAGGTCATTTGGAACTGGGTTAGAATTTTGATCTGTCAGTCAGTCAATGATAAAAATGAGGATTTTTGGACATTAATATCTAAATAACTGTTTGAGATAAGCTTATGAAATTTAGAACACATATTTATCTCGCAAGTCACAATATATGAGCCAAATTTGATACGTTTATGTGAAATAGTTTTTGATTTATGAGGGGTTCAAAAGTGGTTCCAAATGGTTCGTGTAATATTACACACGGTGCGGCTCGCCAGTTCTGTTTCTTGAACCTTGGCTTGACACGCTGCCGCGTGTCTAGATAGCAAACATTTTGAATCTCTAGCGTTTTCATAATCGAGAGTCGATACCGGTCGATGGAGCAAAAATGCAAATCGAACAAATGAATGTCGACAATGTAAAAGGATACCGCTTCATTGTCTTTACATAAAATATTGACTGAAATGCGAATATAATCCATTTATGATCCTTTAAATGTATGTATCTAATCTTTAGCTACTTGTTTATTAAAGGCTTTATCATTATTTTATATGTCTTTGTTCCATGATTGGGTGTATTAATCTATTTAATTATATTATTTGTGTAAAATAAGGCGTCCGACCGATTTCGGCCATGGCTGCCGATCTCATTAAGTTAAACCAAGTGCACAGAACATACTTATTAGGTTTAGTGCACAAGTGTGCGCACAAACATAAACACACTCTCTTCCCTTACCCTCAGTTCTGTGAGACGGCAATCCGTCATGACCGATGAGAGATCGGGCGCAGGACCACCGGCTTAACGTGCTTTCCGAGGCACGGGCGTGCAACCACCAATTTCTTTACACAAAAACTCACACTAATTTTGCCCAACCCCGACCTCGAATCTATTTTAATTTGTATGGTGTTTAATTAATAACGTGTCAATTCTAATACACCTTTATTGTATCAGTATGAAGATAATACGACGACTTCTAATATAAACCGATCAACGATACACATAATGGTTCCCACCGGCACAACCGTTCGCACAAACATTTACAAATCTAACTGAAACAATCTTGTAGTCTCCAGAACACAGAGCATGAGAAAATATCGAATGACAAACATTGTCTACGAACGTAAACAGTCATGTCTTTATAACCTAGTCAACAAGTACTCTGAGCTTAGTCACCAAGATGCCTTTCCTCACAGCACAATTACCAATAGTGTTTCTAAGTTTAATCGCAGTTTATGGATTGAAACCGGAAATGATCAAGATAAACGAAGAGATGTGCAAGAAACTCGCGTCTGACCCGTACTTTGAGACGGAAATGATTGTGGGGAAGCCGTGGAGGATTTACTATACTTGGAATATGAAGTTGGAGAACAAATGCTTGGATATGGTCTTCAAGAATGCGACTCCGATGGTATTCTTTTTGTTGTTATTTTAAATTGTCCCCCGATAAATTGCTACCTAGCCTGAACCAAAGTAAAAGTAGTGACTAAACCTGATCGCTAATGTGCTACTGACCTCCTAAATATTTGACCGCATCAAGAGTATCGTCTATATCATCGAAATATCTGCCAAAAGGCGTCCACTGCTGGGCATTCTCTCGATAATCTCCACGACGATCGGTTTTTTTTTATAATAAGCTAACAAGATGACCTCGCTCCATCTCTATCTACCATCAGGTGATGGTAAGCGGTAGTGAGATCCAAATATGAGGTCGACAGGCACAATAGACCATATTTAGCCTGTCGCACTCACCCTGTCACCCTGAAAGCCCGCTGAAATGCCGTTTCATTTATTTAAAGGCACATTCAGAACTTTATAATCGCATACTCAGCACCGGCGGGATTCCTTGCCAATGGAGACTGAGTGTTATCACCCCGGTCTTCAAGGGCAAGGGTGACGTGAAAGAGGAGACCACTGCTGCGGCCACAACGAGACAAAGCGTGGCGTCTCGCATTGTTATTGAGCTGTGCGGGTCGGAGTTGGCCAATCCGCCGGACGGAAGGGCCCCCGCACCACCGTTTCTACGGGTCTCTCTGGCCGGCGGGCTGACCTGCTCCGCCTGCACAATATCGCTAAGACTCCAGTGGTCCGGCGCTTGCCGCAACAATGATCCCCCCTGGCTCCGGTTCGTACAGTGCTGATCCTGGAACGTGACCTGACCGAGAGAGGTCAAGGCACGCATTGCTGCTGCGTGGGATACGCCGGGAGGTGAGCGGCGTCACTTGCGACCCTAAAATGCCGGTTAAGCTGAAGGGACAGGTCTATAAATCCATCATAAGGCCTGTTCTCTTATATGGCAGTGAAGCATGGCCAGTACTTAAGCGGCACAAGCAGGAACTGCGGGTCACGAAGATGAAGATGCTGCGCTGGATGTCGGGAGTTACGCGAGCAGATCGCGTAAAGAACTCCCGTATTCGCGGCAGCCTTCATGTTCGAGACATCGCTGACAAATTGCAAGAGTGCCGCCTACGTTGGTACGGTCATGTTTTACGGAAACCGGCAAACTACGTAGGGAACAAGTGTCTAGCTATGTCGCTACCGCCAGGTCCCGGCAGAAGGGGAAGGCCCAAGAAGGCCTGGCTTGACGTCGTAGTGGATGACATGCGTGCCAACAAACTCTCCGTGAAGGATGCCGAAGACCGCGCGAAGTGGAGAGATAGAAGTAGGAAAGCGGACCCCGGGCTCCGCAAGGATGCAACCGGGAAAACGCGGAGATGATGATGATTCAGAAATAAAATTTTACTCCTCCACCTCCGTACATTCTACTTACTTTCTTGGCTCCAAGATCCTTGTCACTGTCTAATCCTTCCATTTCCAGATAGTCCAGCGTATCTGGAACGACATGTTTGACTACTTAGAGCACCAGCCAGCGTGGGATGCTGCAACCCTACACGCCACCATGGGTCGAGCCCGCCATGAGATCCTGCTCTTCGCAGACCAGGGCGCCGCTGGCAGTTTCATCGCTGTTCCCAACGTTATTCGTGATGGAAGTCAGTATATTTCATCTACAATTTAGTTCATAGACAATATGCGGGAAAAAATCAACGGCTTCTAAAGCTGTTTGTTGGTGTAATGGTTCGTACGTCTGTAGGGACGAAGGACGGGTGTATAAATCCCCAGTTAACAGTGAAGCAATTGATTGATGATTTTTCCGTTTTTCAAAATATAAAACAGCAAGTGCAAGATTTAGAAATTAATTTCTTTTTTATTTACATAGACGTCCCCACTGAGGGGTTGAAGCGCCTAAACTCAAACGATAGTCTTTTGAAAACCACGCCGGCCAAATGTTGGTTGGTCGACTAAGAATTTCTTCAAATTTAATTAAAATGCTTTCCTTCGACGTGAGAGCGTAGAATAAACGTATTCCAAATGGATTGGTCCATGGCGGGATTCGATCTCACATTCGCATGGAAACGGTCTTATCTAGTAGTATATCAATACTCTCTCAGTAAATCGCTACACTTATATCAATTTACTGAAGCCACGATGCAGCCATTTCCATTCCAATTTCTTAGATTGTTTTCGAGCTTCTTTGTTAATTAAAAGATAATAGGCCAAGTTTGCCGCCCTGAGCGATGAATGGGCCCGGCGCTCTGCCCTCTCAGACTCTTTACTGTTATTTTGTCAATGCATCTATTCTGGGTAAAACGAGGAATTTAGCAATGGAGAATGTAACTGTGTCTCAATTTCATGATGGAACATTATATGTATATTGGCATGATGAATATATTTGTAAAACTAATTTATATTTTAGAGCGTGAAAGTACGAACAATGATTTTTTACAATGTACTGCATGTTGTGGTGTGACGTCATATACATACTACGTTCATTTTGTATGAAAAGTGCAAACGGTCAGAACTTTAAACACGTATAACTTTTTCAATTTTGGTTGCATGTCGAAACGAATTACACAATTCGATTCAGATTATCAAACACTTCAAAGTTACCTAATTAATTACCTAAAATCTTTAACATTCTCTATTAGCGTATTAAGGTCTATATACATTATGTGAGATGTCGGCCATATAAATGAGGAATTTCGTTCCTTCGTAAATTGACCTGGCTGGGCGATTAGACAATATTTAGTTATTTGCATTATTTACCATTGCGCAGTGCATTAAGGGTTGGTCCTTTGCTTAAACCATTGCATGTGCGTCGTAACACCAGGCCCAGTAAAATGAGTCGATCAGCGCAGCGTTACTTATATCTTCCTCTATTTCAGACATATCACCAATGAAGGCAGCCGTTCCCCTCCTCAAGTTCCAGTTCAAACTCCTCAGGCAGGGCCAGTTCCTCATCATGATGGACTGTCGCGTGGGCGTCTCGTCTCTCTCCGCGAGGGCTGACCAGCCTCCCTTCCGGTCTGAGATCTTGGCAGCCACAGCACAGCTGGAGCTAGGAGATGGCTTTGCGGCCTGCGTTACTGACAGGAATAGGGATGAGCGGTTCTTGGTCAAATAAATGTTTAGTGTCTTGTTGTTTCTTTTATTTAAAAAAATATATATATTTTATTCACATTTCAGTAATAATTTGGTCTTTCGGCGTGACCGATTTTACTTAGAAGACACCGGCATGAAAATCGACATAGACGCTGTATTTCTTTTAAGGTTTTTGGGGCACAATTTTAAATTTCAGAACGTCAAATGACTTTTTTATGCTGTAGCGAAAATAATAACGTTAAAATAATGTTTAATTAACGTGAAATGAGTCGTCTCGTATGCTTCCCAAAAAATACAACATTATGTTTGTTTAATAAACCATTTTTGTTTATTTCACTAAGTTTATATTAGCTGCAGGAATAAACAATCGGATGTTACAAAGTACACAATAAATATTTACACAATCAAATGTTCCAAATTATTTTGTAAACCACCACACTTATAATATCAGTCGATCATTCAGCAATATCATCGTCTATACGTTAATCATTTTAATTCAAGTCATTGTATAGAGAACATTGTTCTTACTTTCGTAATCGTGTAGTTACTGATAATACCACTTAATTTAATTCAGGTAATAAAATAATAAAAGTATATTAAATCAATTAGCCTATGTTTATGTCGCTTGTTGTGTAATAATTAATTCATGTTTTTAAAAATATCTGACCAGACTCATGGTCACTGGTCTGGTCACGCTGCAGGAACTTAAAACGACGGGTTTTCCAAATAGTTATAATCAACAATCAACTTGTACGCAAGTGCAATCTAAAAAAAATTATTATTTCCAAGTTTGTATTTGCTTAAATAATAGTTTAGGTGTGAAAGCTATCAAGTATCAAGTGACTGGCTCGGTGTAACAGTGGTTAGTGACCCTGGCTGTCGGTTCCAAGAGTCGTGGGTTCGATTCCCACTCGGGACAAATATTTGTGTGATGAACATCGGTGTTTGTTCCGTGTCTGGGTGTGATTATATATTTAAGTATTTATTTAAAAATATCTATGTATGTATATCAGTCTCTGACGCCCATAGTACAAGCTCTGCTTAGTTTGGGGTCAGATGACCGTGTGTGGAAATGTCCCAGATATTTATTTATTTAAGTCTGGTGATGATGACAAGGTTACTTGACATCGTCGTAGTTAGTGTAAAATAAACTAAATCAGAGATAATGCTATCTGAAAAAAAAATCCAAAAAGTTGATTTTCTTATACCTTTGCTTGGTTTAAGGCACAATCAGAAAAAAATGTGGCTGCTCCACCTTCTTACTTTCTTGACTCCAAGTCAGGCCTACATGCATGAGTATTTGGACAATCGTAACTTCAGCACTGAGAACTGGACCACGTGCGAGCAGTTCTTGGAAGGCACCCACTTTGAAGTGGCCAGCGTCATCGATATTGACTGGCAGATCTTCTACTACTGGAGCCCTCATCCTGAGAGGAGCTACCATGTCAGATTCAGCTCCCCTAGTCCTACGGTTGGTATTATTGGAACTTAACTCTTATGATCATGATTTTGATTCTTATGTCCTTGATTCGTGTGGCATATCTTTGAAACATTATTCTGAGTAAAATACTTTCTGGTGTAATTGTAATTTAGGATTTTTCAAACTTTGTGATTGTGAATCGATGCAAGACCAGACATAGTCTGATACCTTACGTATGATTATAGACTTTCGCGTTCCAATACATTACAAACAGGAGATTATGCACATGTTTAGATAGACCACGCGATAAAAAGAGTAGCAAATACAAAGCTATTTACTGCTCGATGTTTATGACTGGGTTACACCAATCATGATCACGTCTCAAAAGCACAATCTCTGTTCTATTACGGCTTTTTATTTTTTAAAGTATTTTAGTAACCATCTACTTAATAATTGGAGAATTACAAAATTGACATTTTTCGTTCTGCTAGTTAGTGGACCGTTTTCGACTGGAGCTGAATAAGCACCTCATGCCTCTCGTGAACTGGACTCTTGCTGACCTCTTCATGGAGACCTCGATAGACCTGAGTGGCCTCTACATTCGGACTGAAATGAGTGGAAAGTTCAGATTCATTCCTTCCTTGAGTTTCCAATGTACGTATTATAGTCTTGATTCTTTTTTGTTTCTTAAATAAGCTGATATTGGTCAGCAATACCTCCAGTGGTCAATCTCTGGACACACGTTTACAATGACAAAGTTAAGTTGGTCAGTGCCTTCTTACTTTTAATATTGGATCATGATTGACTATATTAATGCCTGGCTTGTGTAGTATATTATTGCACCCTGCATTTGGTAGTGCCCCTATCTTTTGCCCTAAGCTAGGTTTGAAATCAGCCAGGACGAATATTTTGTGATGTTTGTGTATACAACTGGTATAAAAAAGTAACTGGTACTGATACTGGTATAACTGGTAAACATAGTGGTACCACTGTTGTTTCTGATATCGGTAACACGAGTGCTTTAAAAACTTAGCATGGAATCACGTCAACGTATGTTTTGTTATGTAATATTTACTTTACCAATTACCATGTTCAGTTTTCGCCTTTGGGTCTGGGGTGGGTATGGGTATTGACTTATTTCCGTCCATTCTGATTTCAGTCCAAGGCACCCCTATGCTAGAAATCGGCTTAAAAGTCGTAGATGGATATCTCAGCATGATGAATTGTAAGCAGCAAGTGGCGTACGGTCTAGCTCCAGTCCAAAATATGCCTAAACCTAATAATGTGAGTAGAATTCAGAACTCCTAACTAGATAGTACAGGATCCGTGGTGTATTTTTTCACTTGATTACTATCAAGCTAATTTTCCGTGAGTAGCTTCATTTTGATAAGACGCCCAAAAAATTCCTGTGCGAAAATTTTTGATTGTGGTAGCTAACAGAGGTAGCAATGATTAAATATTTAGGACCGTAGGACCGGGACAAAGTACCACGGAATTTGTAGGACAATATGACCGTTACATTATATAAATATTAACTAAGTAAAATAATAAAAATCAGCTGGTTAGTAATCATTTTTGGTGATCTCGTTATCGATACAAGTTGGAGGGGGAGGAGATCACCAAAAATGATTACTAACCAGCTGATTTTTATTATTTTACTTAGTTAATATTTATATAATGTAACGGTCATATTGTCCTACAAATTCCGTGGTACTTTGTCCCGGTCCTACGGTCCTAAATATTTAATCATTGATACCTCTGTTAGCTACCACAATCAAAAATTTTCGCACAGGAATTTTTTGGGCGTCTTATCAAAATGAAGCTACTCACGGAAAATTAGCTTGATAGTAATCAAGTGAAAAAATACACCACGGATCCTGTACTAAGATGGTCGTTTATTAGCTTAATTAACGGCAATTAAAATAACTTTCATCGTTATTTCACAGTATTGAAATAATAATATCGTTTTTCAGATTGTTGAAGTAGCAGCTTTATTTAATATCCGCAACCCGTTAGGGCGGTCTTATTTGATTAAGAACAAGCATGACCCCCCACCTGGGATTCTACAGGCAGAAGATGTTGATGAAAACGATGACGATGATTGGAATCTTAGTGCTAGCAGAGCTAATATGATCTTTTGAGTTATACCTGATTAACTAAGAAGCACATGATAATACGCTTGCATAATAGAAGAAAAATATTCGATACTATTTAAGCCGAGTATACTTCAGAGGTAGTTATAGTGTAATTGATGACAGATAATCGTAGTATAAAAGTAGCCAATGACCTAAAAACGACATGACCATAATTCGACAATTTAGGTGATCTCAGGAACAGCGAACGGGTCAGCCTGTCTGTCCTCTTATTTATTTTATTTTAATATGCTACTAAGATTTAATGTAAGGTTACAATGTTACTAACAAAATATGGATGCCTTATCTGAAATCTATACTAATATTATAAAGCTGAAGAGTTTGTTTGTTTGTTTGAACGCGCTAATCTCAGGAACTACTGGTTCGATTTGAAAAAAATTTTTTGCGTTGTATAGACCATTTATCGAGGAAGGCTTTAGGCTATATAAAATCACGCTGCGACCAATAGGAGCAAAGATACAATGGAAAATGTGTAAAAAACGGGGGAAACGCGAACGAAGTCGCTGGCACAGCTAGTATGAAATAAAGATTTATTAGTATTATTATAATTAGGAACTTAATTCGCAAGAATCACTAGTACCTAATAAATATCGAATTGTTGTTTAAATCGACTGTTCAAGTAAATAACATTTTTAAGGTAATTTTTTTCATGGTTTTTTTTAAACACATCTTTACATTATTGTTGCATATTTATTGCATGTATATCTACGTGAATTGTTTTCTGCCGTTGAAATTATATTTACCATTTTACTTTGATAACTCTTACCAGACTAAGATGCTTACTATTCAGCACGGTTATTCGTCCATCAACGGAAGTTTCGATTACTAAGAATGCGCAGAAGACAAACATTTAAGCTATCGAAGTGAAGTAAACGACATACAGAGGTGTCGCGTGTCTTAGACAGGTATTGACAACATGTTGAAGTTAACTCTAAATTAATAGGTTTTGTATACTTACTTCTATACTAAATTATTATACTACATTACACGTGACTTATTTATTTAAATTTTTTAAAGTGCTAAAGCTTGCACTAGCTGTTTTAATATTTAGAAAAACGGATTATTTCAACTGCCTTACCGCGGCCCGGGGACTTGACTTATTTATTTCTAGTATTTTATTATGATTGATAAAATGAGGTCATTTCAATATAATAAATGCATGCATATTATTTAGGTATTTTTAATAAGAATTTTCTTTTATCCCGTTAGAAATTTGAAAAAGAGATATCTTAGTTATGAATTAGGAATTCTAAAATAAATAATGAACAAATAATAGTGGAATATATTCTTAATCTTATCATTTATAATTCTCGTATTAAAAAGAAACCTCGCAAGTTATCATTAAAAAAAAGGTTCAGCGCGTCACGATATATCCAAGATGGCCGCCATAAATTGCAAGACAACAGTATTGCCGAGCGCTTCCTGAAAATGCGTTCATCGCTTGTATGGCTGGTACTGCCCATTATCCAGGCTAAACGATCGACACCCGTAGACGAGGATGCCTACGACCCTGCCGTAGATTTCCTTAGCAACACACCCCGTCCTATAAGGGTCCCTTTCGGACACATTTTCAAAGAAGGCATAGAAGACCCTTACTCAGACCAGAAACAACCAGTTGACGTTCTAGAGCTGCATATGAGAACACCACTGACTAAAGAAGAAAGTGAGAAGTATTTAAGAGAAGTGCCAAAAGACCGCATCTATGAAATAGACAAGAGGAGATATGAGACTTACAAAGAGGATATAGATTTAGAACTGAAAGAGAAACCTCCAGTAGCAGACGATGGGCCTAAATGGTTTGATTTTTCAGAAATGCAATCTCATAATATGGCCAATCCTGGGAGGCCTATACCGACTCCTAGGGAGAAAATGAATATGCCCACTATGGTTCGTCCTCATTCGCCGCCTAAGGATCCACCAAGGAAGGCTTTTGCTATTGAGCCCCCACCGAAGAAGCCAACATGGACGACTTGTGAGGAGTTCTCTAAGAAAAGCTCGTCCTTTCATCCCAAGGACATAGTGGATTTTGATTGGACACCATTTTACATCTGGTCGATGAGAAGATTCACAGTGTCTGTTGGTCATAAGTTTACTTACCCGACAAAGAAGGTAAGTTTACGTTCTTTTTCACCTATAGGAAAACGGAAGTATATCTTAATTTCTTATGGTGAAAATATTATGCCTAATGTCATAATCTGGGCTACAATGCCATGTTAAATACCTGAGTATTGGATCAAAGTTCGTCAATACGAGTCCTCGGCCACATACGCGGGAATAAGTGCAGAATTTTCACAAATATCATAAATATGTTATCAAATTATTTAGTACGTATATATTTTTATGTATGTAGTTTTTTTCGCAGTGTCATCTTAGTGTTAATTTTAGTTACATGGATAATGATTAGTTAAGAATTTAAGTTAGCCTTATTTGTGTTCTTTGTGATGATATAGATAGATAATTAAATACAGCGGATGTAAACATTTTCAGCTTGTAAAAGAATATAGAGAGAAGTACGGTCATTTGATGAACGCTAGCATAGACTGGGAACAGCCGAAGTTGGTCTTCAACGAATCCATAGAGATGCTCCTCATAGCTGATCGGAAGGATAGACGAGGGTTGTTCCACGGAGTGCCGAAGAGACCGATTCCTAAGGACCCCAAGTGTGAGTAAATTTTCTTCATCAACCCATATCTGTCCCCACTGCTGGGGCACGGGCAACTTAGACAACCACGATGGCCAAGTGCGGGTTGTTCGAATAGGTTGACTACACAACCTTAGAATATCTTTTGTTTTCGATTTCCTGTATAAATTAATTCCTGTAATATTTTAATTTTGTAAAAAAGGCGTTCTACTTGAAAGTCTTTCAAAAATTTTTAATAATCCTTTGGCATACATTCAGTTTATATCAATTTCCAAATCAATTGTATACTTAATATTATACTCTGCCGCCTTTTTTCAGTGATCAAACTCGTTCAGTTTAACGTGCCAAAACTAAGAATAAAGATAGTCGATCCTTACCTAGCTCTAATGCACTGTGATGAATACTATGCTGCCATCATGGCCACGCCGGAAAATGTGCCAACCACTGACCAGGAAAAGATTGAAGAGGCCAGAATTCTTAATTTCACAGGAAGAGGTATTAGATAATTTAAGTTTATCCAAGCTTTACGGCAAAAATACAAATTTAGCAGCGGCTTGGGATGAGAACCATCCGCTCCCCCGCAAGTCCGGTGATGATGACGAGGCTATTCCAAGCCATCATCGTAGTGAGTTTGGTAAAAAAAAGTTTTACGAATCAACTTACTAGGAGTATGTTTGGCTTGTTACTTTTTGGACTTAAGACACTTTTACTTTTTGATTTTATTTTCCGGAGTATCCCACTTTTTTATTTACCTATATACTTCTTCTTATCGCATGGTTGATGAACAACCTGGTGTCTGAGTTTTTAAACCGCCCGTAGGCCTCTGACATGGCTTTCTACCTATATACTAAGTGACAAATATTATAATAGTAATTACACACCAGAATCACCATAGACATCAGTCTATGGTGATTCTGGTGTGTAATAAAATGAAATACGGAAAAATAATTTAGGGATAATCCCGGATTTCCCGGTCATCTAGAAACTCTAGTATGATATTTTTTTTATTTAATAATTTGTAATGTGTATATAATTTTGTGCCTGCCCATTTATAGATTAAATATCTAAATAAATATCTGGGACATTTCCACACACGGTCACCTGATCCCAAACTAAGCAGAGCTTGTACTATGGGCGTCAGAGACTGATATACATACATATATATTTTTAAATACATACTTAAATACATAATCACACCTAGACACGGAACAAACACCGATGTTCATTACACAAATATTTGTCCCGAGTGGGAATCGAACCTACGACTCTTGGAACCGCCAGCCAGGGGCACTAAAACCTCTGTTCCACCGAGCCAGTCAAGATTTTTGTGAGTTTTTATTTAACACCTGAAGTTTCTCTGCGAGCAGATAAGTCGATACGGAATAGATCTTGGGTATTTAGTTCTGACATGACTGAATTGTCTGATTAACTTTTTTAGGGTATCCTGTAACACGAGATCGACTGATGGAAGTGATGGCCAAGAGGCATATGGAGCAACTGAAGAAGGAGGCTGAGCAGATGAAGTACATTAAGGCTGTCAATCTCGAGAGCATTCGAGTAGACATGGATCGTTAGTTGACCCCCCCCCCCCCCCATAGATGGCAAGACGTAGATATTAGGTCTAACTGCTTCGTGATTGGTGAATATTGACATGTCTGTCAATGTCACGTCAAAAGTAACCAATCATGCTGCAGTTGGACCTCACTCCTACGTATTGCCATCTAGTGAAGTTCTTATACGCGAAAACCCTCATTACGTCAGAAGAGCAGAACCTGCCTTTTTAGATCTTGAAAGATAGAAAATAGGATCACTTCGTTGTCCGTCTGTGTGTCAAGATCCTTTTTCATGGGTCTTTGTGTTAACTATTTTTTAATTTGTTGTTTTGGAATAATTATAATGATGATTACATCTGATTTAGTAAAGACTAAAATAGTATACTTACCTACCTAACTTGATAATCAAGAAAATTATAAAGTAGAAAATAAATATTATTTGATTTTATCTAATATCTTCAATAACTCTTTGTAATATCTTGTTAATTCAATGATATTAAATAAAAACGCTTAATTCATTTAATTTCATATTTTTATTTAATATTAATTGACGTCTGAAATCTACAGAAGCGTAACTTAAATATTTTAGTAATATCTACCCATTTTAATTTAAAGCGCTCCTTGAAATAAAACTAAATAGAATTATTGTAATCAACGACTTTTGACTTTCAAGTATTAAGTAGCTATTAATATTCATAATTTCAATATTGGGCTGATAGTAAGTTGACTTGAGTTGATAATAACTAATATTTGTCTAATAAGTATATTTGTTGACTTTAGTGCTACATTGGGTTTAACATTGGAAAACTGTACTTATTACCTAGTAGTACTCGTATTATGCCTTTCTAATCAATGTTTGTCTAGATTGAAAAAAGTCAACAATCATTACAAATATATTTTGGCCAATTGAGAACTTCCTACTTTTTCGAAGTCGGTTAAAACCCTTAAAGGCCAACTTTTTCTATAAGCATTATCATCGTCAGGCTAAATCAGTGTTGGCGACATTAATATTATGTCCCAGCCCGTATGCTGTAGGTTGGAAACTCTACTCTACTGTACGAACTCTACAGTTTTATCGATTTCGGAAACATGGCAGGCACCCGTGGGTCTTCCTGATTGACTGGCTCGCCCGGTTCTTCAGAGCTTTCTTCTATGGACTCTCTCCTTTTGCGATGCACGGGCGGGATCATCCAGTATTCATCTTCGTCTGCCTCGCCTATTGGCATCCAGTGGTGGCCCTGAAATATTAATTGAAAAACGTTACTAGACTATAAACTTCCTTCTTTTTCTTTACTGACATGCGATGATGGCTTGGAGTAGGCTACTCCAAGCCTCCAAGCGTCATCATCACCGGACTTGCGGGGGAGCGGATGGCTCTCAGCCCTAAA
The DNA here is from genome assembly GCA_039566165.1 of Maruca vitrata. Classification (NCBI taxonomy): domain Eukaryota; kingdom Metazoa; phylum Arthropoda; class Insecta; order Lepidoptera; family Crambidae; genus Maruca; species Maruca vitrata. The sequence goes on from CM076933.1 coordinate 5,518,262, forward strand.
GACTCTAATCTATTTAATTTAATATGTTATTATGTGGTAATTTAGATTTATGTGGCTCTGACTATGGTTCCAAAAGTACGATTAGGTACGATTCTCACCCGGGACGAATATTCACGTGCGAACATTTGTATTTGTTCTGTGCCTGGGTGTAATACATAATATGCGTATATATAAATGTCCATGTATGTATGTATATCAGATCTGATACCCGTGGTACAAGCCCTGCTTTGTTTAGGGTCAGATGACGTTGATATGTAGAGATAAGATTTTAGTCTTTCACGTTCCATTACACTAAATATTAGTCTTTATGTCTACACACGATTTAGGAGCGGCTAATTACTGCCCGACGTTTATAGTGATATAAGACTATTCTTTTGCATATTATTATGTGAGATGATAAGAACCGGTTCCTCTGTATTATAAAAGGGACCCATGTACAAAACTCTAAGTATCTGTAGATTACAGTAGGCCTTGTGTTGATATTTTAGTCAGCGGTAGACGGGGTAGAAATGGGTAGACAGTTAGTGAACTTCTGTGCCAGTGACTTGGACGAAGTCAAAATTCAAAATGTGAAAAATACGGGGGTATTTTTCACATTTTTCATTGTTTCTTTGCTTATTTTAGTCGCAGCGTGATCATATAGCCTAAAAAGCCTTCCTCAGTAATTGGTCTATCCAACACAAATTTAGATAATTTTCTGACACAAATTATCTGAGATAAGCGCGTTCAAACAAACAAACTCTTCAGCATTATAATATTACTTGTGACCCGCCCTCGCTTCGCTTCAGGAAATCCTTTCTTAACGGATGCCTATGTCATAACATCAAGCTGCATACCAAATTTCAGTCCGATCCGTTCGGTAGGTTGGCCTGTCCTTTGATAGATCACTATGTCCTACCACCTACCTTTGAGTTATATATATTTAGATAGTAATATAATATAGATTACCTGATACAGATAGGAGGTTCCCCTCTTGCCCTTGTACCCAATGGCGGCCGCGGCGTCTTGGAGCCATTTCTTGCGAGGGATCTGTGTTATCCTGCTCATCGCTAACACGTGCTCCGTCTAGAAAAATAATGCAGCAACGAAAATTACCTTCGTGTATAGTTTTGAAATAAACGGTATTTCGAAGCACGAGATACCTTCAAATATATATTTAGTTTGTGTCTGTCTGCGACTCTGTCTTTAACTGCTTTGACAGCTTCAAACGGCACTCTCAAAATTGGCTAAATTTTGCTTTTTTAGGCTCTTGGATCTTGACTAACTTTCAGTATGTAGTTGTGGCGTGAAATAGTTAGACTTCTACCTATTCGAATACGAATGATAAAGTATTGGAAATGGCCTAAAAAAAGCGTCGTTGGTCAACTGTTTAAGGTTTTTGCTTTCCATGCCAGAGGTCGCCAGTTCAAACCCCACCTCGTATCGATGTGTTTTTCAAATTTGAAATTTTTGTTTACGATTATTCGACGCTTTAAAGGTGAAGGAAACATCGTGAGGAAACCTTCACACTTATGAATAAATTCTCAGGTTGTGTAGTCAACCAACCCGCACTTCGCCAGCATGGTTGACTAAGGCCTTACCGCCCTAGTTTAGGGTAGGCCCGTGCCCCAGCAGTGGGGATGAATATGGGCTGATGATGATAAGAAATGTATAGTACAAGAATTTAGATAATAGCAGGCACTGGTTGATTTATAACCTCTCCATAGTTGTGTGTGGTTCTAAAACAGGCAAAGATCTTCAACATACGAGTGTATTTTAGCACGTACCTTGCAATCCATAAACCCAATAAATGTGTTTTCACATGTTTGCTTAATCCTGACGACTCTTGGTTTTATTTTGCGTGGTTTTTTCGGAACTAGAAATAAATAAGTACGTATTTGAATGCCACGTTTCACGCGCCAAAACTCGTGAGTTGGGAGATATTTTATTATGAAAAGAAATGCAATGAAGCCATGAAAATAAGCGTTAGCATTTAAACATAAGTAGCATAATTTTGAAGGTATGATTTTGGGTATCGCCCTAGTTTAGGGTAGGCCCGTGCCCCAGCAGTGGGGACGTATATAGGCTGATAATGATGATGATTTTGGGTGGATAGAAATAAGTGACGAGCATTTCGAGAGGCCTGTCCGGCAGTGGACGAAAGTGGGCTGATGATGATGAATTTTGAGTAGTTATTGTAATAAATGATAGGTCATGATCGTGGGTTCGAGTCCAAACGTATGTCCTGTTTTTCATTAGACCTCCAAAAAGCATTAAAAAAATATGTTTTCACAAAAATAATATGGCGTTAACAGCCGCGTTAGTCTAGGACTTTTTGGGTATATTTCATATTTCATGTTGTTTTTTAATAACCTACCATACTGAAAGTCGTACGCCCAGTATTCCCCTTCCTCCCCTTTCTCCACCAATAAGGATGTTATCTTCGACTCCAACTCCTTCATCAGCACAACTTTGGCTGTCCAGTTCACCGGTATTGAAAAATTTTCTACTTTACCCATAACGTATTCTCTCTCCTGCAATAGTCAAAATAAACACTATGTGTTTCTATAAAATGTCCGCATAATAAAATGTTACTATCTACATAAGGTCTACTCATGAACCCAAGTATAGTTGCAGGTTTACTTTTTAATAGAACTTTCTAAGGAAATTTTAAGGTTTTGTAGTCAACCAACCAGCACTTGGCCAACGTGGTTGACTAATCCAGCCTGATCCAAGGTATTTTACTAGCTGGTGCATTTCATTTCATTTTTAAAGGGTCAATCCCTCCTATAGCAAAATACATTTTATGCCAGGAAATACAATCCACAACCCAAATTACCCAAAGCAAAACAAAAGATGTTGTAACCCAGATTTTTCCCTGGGGATGGAACAGATCTGTGGCCTGGTCCCAGTCCTGTAAAATGGTAAACATACAAAATCATACCTACCCTTTTGGTCGGTGACAAGAACTGGTATTTCCTGTTCAAAACCCTTCCCCAGTTGTAGAAGACGAACCAGACATCGTTGATGACCGAGTAGGGATTGAACCTGGCCGTCTTCCCGAAGTCCTCGCAAGTCATGTGGGTCTCTATGCTGTGGGAGGGATGCTGGCCGGCGTGGGTGAATCTGATTGGCCAAATCGATGTTAAGAGGATGACGATGGCCAGTGGAAGATATCGGCATTGGTGGACTATCTTCAGATTGTCTTTGAAAAGGAGCTTCGATATCGTGGTCTGCATCGCGCTGGTTTTCTGTAAAAGAAATATAATAATATGAAAAAGCTTAGATTTTATTAAACTCTGATACTGAACCGAGTTTAATAAAACCTATTTGAATTGACGTGATAGACAGGCAAAGTTATTTCCGTATTTTAAAATAGGTCTGTATAATATTAAGTAAGAATTTAGCTGGTGACAGGTCGTATTGCAGTCTAGGTGAGACAGACAGTAGTTCGATTACTATGAATCTGAAGGAATAGATATTGAGTTTTCTAACACACTTATGCACAATATTAAGCTGCCATAACCAAAATCAATGGACAGCGTTATTATAATAACTTACCAATATTGCTATACAGTCTTTTATCACTAATTCTAATTGCTACTTTAGTCTTTGCTTGCAGATCACTGATTCTGTGATTGAGCTATAGAGCATACTTATATAACATCTCAAAGTTGTTTACAGCACGCCCAAACATCCACATAAGTTGTCTCCTCACAAAGGAATACCAACATGAGTTTGTAATCTGAGTGGATCCAACGAATTGAGATGGCAAATAAAATTCTTGTTTTAGCAAATCTGTGTTCATTCTGCGAGTAAACGATTAGACAATTAGACATATTGTCCCTTTGCACAGAGCGCATAACATAATCGTCTAGCATACTTGGATAACATTAATTTAAAGTAAATATGTCGTATTGTTTTTGTTATAACGAATTGATTACGAACAACCTTTTAGTATGGACATAAAAATGTACATCTATACTAATATTATAAAGCTGAAGAGTTTGTTTGTTTGTTTGTTTGTTTGAACGCGCTAATCTCAATAACTACTGGTTCGATTTGAAAAAATCTTTTTGCGTTGTATAGACCATTTATCGAGGAAGGCTTTAGGCTATATAACATCACGCTGCGACCAATAGGAGCAAAGATACAATGGAAAATGTGTAAAAAACGGGGGAAACGCGAACGTCGTCGCTGGCACAGCTAGTTATCAATAATTATAGACAGTGTCAGGATATTTTTTCACAAAGACGTCGGAAATAAAGAAGCATTTCTTCCGGTACCCAGAAGCTCTATCAAACGATTTCAAAACGTTTTATGTATTCAGTCTATTACCTACTTAATTTTACTTAACAAAGTCGGCTCACATAATGTTCAGTGCTCAAACAAACCGCGTTAGCGTATACATATTTAATTCTATTGTTCCTTCGCTTGAGGCAAGACGATTAGTGGCCAATTAGCGGGGCGCCTTGCATAATTCATGACTGCTTGTCAATACGTGATAGACACTTTAAATTATTAATAAATTCGCACTTGACAACCCTTGATAGCTAAGCGGTAAGTTGGGTGTCCTATGAAATGCACAATGGGACTTAAGCTGTGCAAACGAAGATGAGTTATGACAGACATTATGTCGTTGGTCTGAGCCAATCGACACGTCGTTTGTGATTTGCTATGTATGTACATGCTACTGTTTGTTTCTCATAATGATTTTCATTGTAAATATTTAATTCGAATAAAACTCGAGTTAAACATGTTGGCCAATTCAAAGCAGGCATACGATCGAAAGTATGGCTTTACCTATACTATTAAAAGCAAATATATATGAATGACGAGAGATAGACTAGAGTTATGTCAGTTGCTCTAATGATCGAACAAGTTCGAAAATAATGAGGCAGGCATATAATAACTGCTCCACTCAAACTTGCCAATTTTAATTCTGAGGCTACATTATCGCTACGACAAATATTCACGCAACTATCTTGCTCTACAAAATTTAGACTGACAAGGACGCAAATAAAAATCTTTAAACGTAACGAGACCTTTAGGTATACCATCTCTCAATACCTGTTCTAGGGCCCTTACACACGAACAGCATTTGCTGTCGACATCTACTACTAACTGCAAACTTTTACATACATAGAATACAGAGAATCACGCCTTTTTCCTAGAGGGGCAGGCAGAGATCACTTCAAACTTGTAGCTGTCTATATGTCGTCGACGCAACGTGCCGTAGACTCTAGGTTACAGATGTCGCCGCCCAGTTCTTCACCTTTCTCATAGTCGACTGTCGGCATCTAGTTGATATCCTGCTTTATTTTCTCTCGAAGGAAATCCTCATTGGTACCACAGCGCCAGGAAACTTTGTGGATATGCCGGACTCTTACTGGCTGAAACTTACTTGCTCAATCGCTGGTAGTAGGAAGTCAGTGTTTTGGGTGAGAGCCATCCGCTTGCCCGCAAGTGTAGTGATAAAGACATGGCTACTCCAAGCCGTAGTCAGTTAGAAAAAACAGCAGCGGGACAGTGACAATCTGGTGCATTCATCAGCGGTAAGCTGTCGACACGTCGGCGCCTACAATCGACGTGTCGATAGCGACTGCAGTGTGATAGAGCCCTAATGTCTGAGACCACAGCAAACGTACCCAGTCTATCAGTTAACCAAGAAACAACAAACGATCTTCACCGGTATCCACATAATAACCTGAATCATTTCGCAAGACATCTCCGGGCCAGAGTTTCACAGAAATAACGCCGGGTTGGTCCTTCAAAAAGCGATTAAGCGTTCAAAACCGGGTCATTTAGTTAGTTTACAACGACATTTACTATCTAGACCATTTTAATGGCTAGGAAGCGGCAACGCAAAGCCCTCGGTAAGTATTACAAGTAAGCGTTAAAATGTCCGAGAAGGGAATAAATTATGTAATTTATGGTATTTTTTTTTGTGACGGCAATGTTTGGCTTCGTTCGGCCTCTACTACGATTTGTTATATTAAGGCTATCGAGTTTTATTTGTGAGTTAGTGAAAGGTTGTAATGTTGTCGGGATCATTTGATTGTGCTTGTAATGAATTCAAATATATACTTATTTGACAGGATTAGCGACACTTTAATGCAAAAAATTGTATGGGAGTTTGGAATATTTATTTATTGATTCAGTGTCCGTTCGGCTAACTAAGCACTATTAAATTAAAAGCTTGGTCTAACCTCGATCCAAGTATATTTCTTTAACATGAGGGACTAGTAAAAAATATCAGAACAAAAACATTATCAACATTATTTTGACCAATCATATAAAATCCTGCAAATAAGACATAATATGTTTGCCGAAGATCTTTTTAGATTTGCTTAATGATGCTTTATTATTGAATGACACTAATTGTTGTGAAGTATAAATTGGAACAGAAAAACATCGACCAAGTAACATATTTCATAAGAAGTCGATTTATAACATTTTACCTACGCCTACAAAAGACTTAAGATGAGATGAAAATATACCTACGTAAAATATGACTTTGATTCGAGTTCACAATGAGATGTTCAACCTTAGTAAGAACTGGGTGTAAACACAAGAGATTTTTCCCAAAGGCTGTTTTAACTTTAATAGTTAATTAGCGATTATTTGTGCTCGTTTAAATGGTATTTCTTCATTTGAATGTTGAGGCAAATTTCGGGATTAGCTTTTTATGTTTTTATACGGAGTAAGTACGAACTTCAGAACAATCATTAGCATTATTTTACATGTAATTGGTTGTTGCGTTTGTTCTTTCAGTGTCATATACAATTAGGTATGTACTATACTTATTCTACAAACTGGCTCGATTGCTTATTTGTTTGGTCCTGTCTCTGGTGCAATGAATCGGGTTCGATTCTCACCCGTGTCAAATATTTGTGCGATTAACAACGGTGACCCCTGTCTGGGTGTTATTTATCTATTTAAATATGATTTTGTATGACATGCTCTTGTGTGTCAGAGTTTGCGTAATTTATCTTGAAATTAGAACAATGTATACGTGTATGAATGTTGTGTTTTGTATTGTATGCTTTTAATGTTCTACTAATGTTCCTCATATCAGTCACATAAGTTCTTGTTTTTGCTTATATTGAAATCATATCAACTACCAATGTGCAGTTACCTGTATTTATTTATAAGATTTTGAGGCTTCGACTTGTTCCATGCAACGAATCGTTTTATTGACGGTGTTCCGGAGAGGCGTGCTAGGCTAAGGTCAGACGCTCGGCGATCAATCATGAAACCGTCCTGATGGATAGACCCTGAGTATGATAATTAGCACTAATGAGTCCCGACCTTTACAAGTTGGGACGGCGAATTTTGGAAGATGCCAAAAAAATGGTACACCCAAATATTCGGAGAAATATGAGCTGTGGGAATATAATAATGTACCTAAACTGCGTGGGAAAAGATATAAATATTTTAATTTCAAATGGATTTATTCTGCAAACAATAAGGAGATCGAATACTGACCAAAAACCTTTTCTACCGAAAGTTCAATTTGTTCAAAGTTAATCGTACTTCCAATGTACCTTACTCCCTTCCTGTAATATGGGTATACCTAATTAGATGGAATTAGAGGACGGTAGAGCTTAGAACTCATTTAGATGTAAACATTTAGTAAATTTCATTCATCTGGTTTTTCTAGATTTATTTATTTTCCTGCTAATGCAATTTTCCAGCATTACCTGAAACTCTACCCTCAAATAGAAATATGGAATTATAATCTACATATTTTAAGTAGTACTTCTGTCCTACTTACTTATGCAGTATTTTACATAATCAAATATCGTAATATTTTAATGGATAATATTTATTCAGAAGCGACAAAACTAATTAAGAGTGAAATCCTTATCTCATCTTTATTTACCGATCAAAACCCGACAGGAGACAAGAACGACGCGTTTAGCACCCCTTAACGCCCTATCACCGATTAAAAATAAATAAATGACGCCCGATAAGAATCACCACCATCACGCGTTAACAAGAATCGGCCCCAAAAAAATGACAACCCAGTCACAGAGTATAACTTGTGACGGCGAACACAATTGTCAGTTTAACGGCGGGCTACACGTAATTCATTAGTCGTTATGAAACCGCGATTATCATAAAACTCTAGTAGAAAATAATCTCGAGACCGGGCGATGTGAATAAATATGCCACGGGGAAATTTAGTACCGAAACTCAAGGTATGTCCCCCGCTGTGGGCAAAAGGCCCGCGCGTCGGCCGTGGCGCTTGCTCGAGGCATTTTTTATACGTCAACCCGAAAAAATATACATATATTTTTGACTGTCATCGGGAACTAATTTCTTGGGAGTTTTTTGTAGTTTTTCTGTTAGTAATTAGTTTGTAAAGCGCCGCTTTGTGGCCGGTACGGGGTGCGATGACATGTTGCTGCGTACGCCGTAAAAAATGGGAGGTCTCAGAAGAAAGTTTGGCTATTGTTCGGTTTGTTCGTTCTGGGCGTTCCGTAGATCGGTCGATTGTATAAAAGGTTGCGTTTTGTGTATGTGAAAGTACTTGTGTACGAGTGTTTTGATAGTTTAAGATTGATTCCCGGCCCCTTAAAGTTATTTAGTGTGACAAGAGTGAACCCTATTAGATAAAATCTTATGTAAAATATGAGTAAACCTTCGGATTGATATGGCGATTTTATGTATTTAGTTTTGCAACGGAACTTAATCATAATCTAGAATAATAGGTATATTTAGATTAGAATATTGTTGTTAAATAACGGTTTAACGGCCTTGATTTTAAAATCATACGGCCAAATCTTCATTTAATGAGTTTTACCAATTTTGACTTTCACACACACATGCAGACACACTCACACCCAGATTCACACTCTAGATTAGAATAGAATAAAAAAAATTGTTGGTATTTATGTTACCGGTTATTTCTAGGAGTGACCATAGAGCAGCAAGGCATTTGTACTTAAAACATAAGAGAAGTGAATAATACTTACCTACTTTGGAAAAAGCAATAAAGCAATGTAATTAAATAGTCTTGTTGACCCATCGCCCATCGCCTAGCATATAACAAACCTTATCCACCAACAGTAGGTATCACATCACTCTTACAAGATCCAAGGCGTTTATAACGGTGATGAATTACCAAGAGTTTTAGGGGTGAGAGTCCTTCGCTCCCCCGTAAGTCCGGTGATGATGATAAAGCTGTTCCGAGCAACCATCGTAGCCAGTAAGAGAAAAAATGGCTTAAAAGTCGTAGAAACCAAGCCAGAAAATAAGAAAGAAATAGTTAAAAATAAACATGATCGTCAGAATACTTGCTTTAAATTATGATTTAGACGATTAATATAATTCACATTAGTCCGTTCATAATTCAAATTAGTCATAGGCTCGTTATAATTGGGGTAGTCACGGGAAAACTGCACTAACTACGAACACGCGTACCCACGCCCCAACAATACCAATTTACCCGATTTCGCACACAGACAATTATTTATCTATTTTATGCTTATCAAATTAGGAGCGCGGTAGTGCTACGGCCGGGTTTGGGGTTGGGAAGAAATTTTATTGGAAGATTTCATGGGAATTTGATTGTAAAATTTGCTTACAAAAATATAGTCTAAAGAATACACATTACTTCAAAAGGTATAAATAGTCACTGAATATACGGGTTTAAAGGTATATTTTATTTATCGTGATACATTTATACAGATGCTTTTGAAGAGAAGAGATGTTAAATCATACTATTCGAGCTTGAAATAAAATGTATACTAAACTAAGTTTAAAAATTGAAACGTGTCTAAAAATATTAGCAAAACTTGGCCCCTTTTTTAACGCATACATTCGGGTGTGATTTCTCTCACTCACTCCCTATCTTGAATTCAAGGAACCCATTCGAATTTGAGCTTTATATCAGAATAAATTAAAGTGTCATTTAATTTATAAGGAATTGTGTGGATGCCGTATTTATAGTGGTGTCAATGCAAAGCGTATCGAAAAGGGCGCGTGGCCTTTCTATGGGAATTATTTCTTTGGTTGCATTCTCAAATTGGTCTTTGATTAGTTTATCGAGAAATCGTTTTTGTGTCGTTTGTATGGATCCGGCTGTTGTTATGTTCGGTGAACGTCGATTTTATGTGCTGGTTAAAAATAACGAGTGGTGATCATAATTTTAAATTTGCTTTAAATACAACTTATTCGGACATAATAATATCCCAAGTTAGAAATGGATATTTACCATGTTGTTTTGTTTTAATGAGCTCCCGATATTTCAGCACTGTTGCAAGCGCCATGATCACGGGTGAACACCCGTCAACGACAATCCCGGACACTTTCAGTTTTCTAATGTGTGTAACCATGACAGTTTAAAATTATATAATATCCCAAGTTGTCCATATAATAAGACCTTGAGTTTTCTAAAATTTTCTAACTTTTGACGCCTTTTCCATTTTTCCTGCAATAATGGTTCAACCTACATATTAGACGATTTATTGAAAAAGCATTGATATTATTCACTAAATAAAAAAGTTGAATGAATCAATACTCACATATTATACCTTACCAAGACTTATATTAGTAAATTATGAGTAAAAATAACTTAATTCATACACAAAATAACTTAATAATATTACAAACGCAAACCACTCAAATGAAAAAGACAAAATATTTTTTTTCCCGTCCCAGTCGGAACTTGACGTTAGCAATTGGTATATTTTTGTTATTAGGGTCACAAGTACCACAGAGCAAATAATTATTATTAGCATGCTGAGGGTTGATTCGCCTTGGGGCGGGAATTCTTCATTCAGGACTCAATTTGGCAGAGATCGTCAAGAATTTTAGGGATGTGCAGTGCTTGCAGAGGTACAGACATGTAGAAAATTACTTATTCTAATTTATTTACTATTCTTTGTTTGAAGCTTGGTCTGTAAATTGGTGTTATTTTCTAGAGTAACAATTAATGTTTAAATAAAAAAATATCTGACCATGAATCAACACAGGTACCTAAGTGGCAAGTAGAGTACTATGTTGAATACTCGTGTACACAATACTTACTTTGTATCAAACTTGTCTATAAGGAAACTGCTCTATCGATAGAGCAAAGTTCTTAAACAAGATTAAAGATATCTGCAAGGATCCCTATTTCTAGACCAAGTACTACTCTTCTATTTAACTTAAACTTTAAAAACAAAACATATAGGTACTTTTGTTATATGTACCTGTATGTTTTGTTATAATTCTGAACTATAAACGATTGCAACACCGCGCCGTATTATCGTGTGCAGGAGCACTAAGTCAGCTATTAACATCTCTCCATGGAAACACACATGGTTATACGATAAAAATTACTATTACTAATTTTTAACCTATGTCCCAAAAGTAACCATTTTCCTGCGACCACGTTACCACACAGCACAGCCCAAAAAGCAGTCACCACAAAGTTAGCGATTAAGTTCAAGTTTTGCATAAACACTTTTCCCTTCGCCAGTAAGCGACCCTATGCAAGGGCGCGACTCACGGTAGGCGTCACAAACGGCACCAGCCCGCAATGAATAGCAAAAATTTAAATTTCACGCAACTACAACGCGGGTAGGGGCTGGGCCAAGTCATTGACTGGCTCGGTGGAACAGTGGTTAGTGACCCTGGCTGGCGGTTCCAAGAGTCGTGGGTTCGATTCCCACTCAGGATAAATATTTGTGTTATGAATATCGGTGTTTGTTCTGTGTCTGAGTGTGATTATGTATTTCAGATATATATGTATGTATATCAGTCTCTGATGCCCATACTACAAAACTTTGCTTTGGAGTCAGATAACCGTGTGTGGAAATGTCCCAGATTTATTTATTTTTTATACGCGGCTGAAATACACAGCTACAGTATACATAATTGGTATTGTCTGATACCGAACAAACTATATTGAATGCTAGTGCTACTCGCTATATAATATTAGAAATACATACCTGTTAAATAGACGTTTTTGGAAAAGGTACATCATAATACGGAATTAACATAATTTTAATGCTCACACTGTTTTTCAAACAGTTATTTCATAATAATGTTACGTTAGCAGTGCAATCCAATGCAGAGATGGTTTAATACCGAAAGTCTTATTATTTGTGTCGAGTTACCTTTGATATTATATTTATAATTTTTCAGTTTCGGTCTTAACAAAGATCGGATTATTAAATTGTCAAAAATATGAGATAAAAACTATTTGCATTCAGTTTTGTTTCTTTTTGGTTTTTTCCATAAACATTTTAATCAATGCTCGTCAATCTGTTTCGCTCGAAACTTGGCCCACACATACAAGTTAGTGCGCTGATCTGTACAGCGTAATGGCTCAGGGGCGCGAGCGTGAGGAGTCCCGGGTTCAAGTGTAGCCGATGCACTTGCATTTCACCAAGTTAATCGCTTAAAACTGACTTACGACTTAAAAAAGTCTATTCTTTTGTTATTGTATTTGTAAAAAGTAACTTTTATGTCCTGCAATTTGTTCAACTACATTTTGAATGGAATGTGAAATCTCTACATAAACAATGTCGTTCCCGCTATCCGTTCCTATCATATGTGCTTAGGGCTTTATAACTACGCAGCAGATTTTTATACGGTTTTTTAAATAAGTGGTCTAATTGATTAAAAAAAAAAACATTCATGCCCAAAGACTTGAACGGTGAAGTAACTAGCTATCGCGACGTGTGGGTCAATCAAAAAGGTCATTTAGAAAAACTATTAGAAGCTGAACTTTACATAATGAAATGTGAACATAATGTTCACTGTATAATCCTGTTTGCAAATGCGTTTACAAAAAGCACTTTATTTAGTGCTCAAACGCGGGTTCGAACCGAGGTCCCTTGCACGTGTCGCCACGCGACTGCACCCGCGCCACCCATCCATCAGGGACCAAAAGTGTAATGACGTCATAGATGTTATCAGAGTATGTATTATCTTGATCTCTAAGCTTCCTAGCTACGAATAAGTAGATTGTGTGCCTGGTTATAGATCAATGATCAATCTCGGATAATTTATATAAAAATTTATATTTTTGGTAGTTGTAAACTAAGGAAATATCGCTTGTGCAAAAAAGCAACAGCAATGACATATATTACTAATAAAATATGTATTTCAACGGCAATAATACCAGTATTCAACTTATTTAGACATTTGAGTAGATGCTAAATTCAAACTATGCACATTATTTTTAAACGGTTTTATTTAGCTCACCCCGTTTTTTAATCTTCTTATCGTATGGTTGATGAACAACCTGGTGTCAGAGTTTAAACCGCACGTAGGCCTCTGACATGGCTTCACACACCGTTGAAAAATCTCTTAGGTGTGCTGGTTTCCTCACGATGTTTTCCTTCACCGTTAAAGCGTCGAATGATGGTACATATGAATTTCAAAGGAGACGGGCGAACGTCCATACAAAGTTGGGCCTGACTGTACAGCAACAATTATTACACTATTTCATTTTGATATTAATGCCATTTAAAATAAATAAACTTTTTTACAACTGCTACACGGGAGAAAAAAGATATTGGATGTTATTATTTGCTTCATAATAAGTTATTCTTACAAACTCTCAGTGTCCTCGCGTTGTATTTAAAGACTACTACTGACTAGATTTTATCAGATTGTTTTTTAGGACATTAAAATAAAACTAATTTGAATAATAAAAGCACACAAAGACACAACAAAACGAAATATCCACAATCATAAATTCAAGCCAAACGATGCGAATGATTGTTTAGCAATATTGACGTTTAATTGACGTTTGATGTGATAAGAGTTCTAGATCTACTTTGTTGCCAGTACAAGAAAAAAATCAACGTGTTGATCAATTTATTTTTACAATGTTTTTAACGTTACGATGTTAAATAAACGTTGTTATATAATTAATTATTTAAAACGTTTTTTTAAAACATAATCTAAAGACAAAAACTCTTTTTTCACTTTCATTGATTTTATTTTCTATTTTATATCATTTCTTTATTTATATCATTACGTTATTTTATTTGGCAACATTGTCAAAAAATGACAGTAAAGCTAGGAAGTAACGAAAGTCAATAATATTATGATTATATATTTTATTTAATATCCCATGGTAAAATGGCTTAATATTTCGTGATTAAAAATTAAAAATTTTGAAAAAATTATTGATAAATAATTTATTTGTGTACACGATAGGCCCAGATTCGCCCGTACCCTTTGAAAAACACATTGGTTCCTGGCGTGGTTTGAACTGGCGACCTCTCGCATGGCAAGCAACGACCTTAACCACTCGGCTATCGACGCTTTTTTTAAATTATCGTTTCAGTTTTTGTTACAAGCCCAATCAAATACAAAAAAATAATGCGATTATACCACATTGGTTAAGAAAGCAGTCTCTACCGAGAAGATGCCGAAGAGCTATGCTCAGTAGTTATTACTTATGACAGATAAAATTTATAAAAAAAACTTGCAAAAAAACTTATTTAAAATTCAAAAACATCGAATAAAACATCAATCATACAATCACAGACCGACGACAGTAATCTAGTATTGGCTTACGGAATAAACAAAACAAATAAAGAGTTAATCCGATTGTGTTCGTCACGACAAAGCTTCGCTAATGTGAGAAAGTCAACACAGTGCCGACCGACACGTCGGGGTTGGTATCGATTCGACAAACAATCCATGTGGCTTAATGAACACTGCTTTTTTAGGTTCCGAGTATAATTAATGCCTGTTGGGATGCTTTTTAATACCTATCCTTTTTGTACGATGATGACGTGATATTGTTGGTACCTATCGAAAGGGTACTAAGTGAGGGTACTAAAATAAAACAAAAATAGTATAAGTTTCATTGCTTACAATGTTTTGTATGAGTAAAAAAATTTTTTGTTGAAATTCGTTTTTGAATTGACTGGCTCGGTGGAACAGTGGCTAGTGACCCAGGTTTACTACCTACCGTTCCAAGAGTCGTGGGTTCGATTCCCACTCGGGACAAATATTTGTGTGACGAACATCGGTGTTTGTTCCGTGTCTGGGTGTATTATTAAATATATTTAAGTATATTTGTGTATCCACTGTTGATTCTGATACCCATAACACAAGTGCTTAAGCTACTTACCATGGGATCAGATCAATGTATGTGATGTTGTGAAATATTTATAAAATCAAATTTATAAATCAAAATTTGAAAATTTTAATTAGTTTAGTCGTGATTACTGAGCAAAATTTCGAAATAATCTTCTGAAAGTATTATGTGTGTGAAATACCAAATTTTCAATATTTCTGAGACTTGGCACTATGAACAAATTATCAAATTTGTTTCCTATAACATATTGGATACCTACATAAAAGGTCCTAACGGGAAATATGGGACACAAATTGTTTTTTTAATGCACAAGATTTGTGCTCTATCTTAGACTGCCTGACCACCGGTATGGAGCAAGGCAGTGGAGCGGTTAAACGGTGAAATTTTAACCGATAGGTTTTCACTAAAGCCCAATTCCTTTTCTTAGTTTTTCCGCTCCGCAGCCTCTCTCCGATGGAGAGGCAGCCTAATATTATATAAACATATTTACTTACAATAAGCAAACGTATTGTTACGACCACGAGAGACCGTGCAAGCGGAATTAGTCTTATCGTCGTATGGATAAGGTCTATACTCGCTTGCACGATACTACGCTACACACTCTGGTAGGTTGTAGCGAGCTCTAGAGTATTCTAAAGTAATAATAATATTACGACCTTGAGAGACCGTGCAAGCGAAATTAGTCTTATCGTCGTATGGATAAGGTCTATATTCGCTTGCACGATACTACGTCACACACTCTGGTCGGTCGGAGCGAGCTCCAGCGAGTTCTAGAAATTTCGATCCCCGCGAGAAGATTCTCGACGCCACGCGAAGAGCTGCGTCCTCACTGGGTATAAAAGCGGGATGTACGACGCGACGGGACAGTTCCGATTTGGAAAAGCGAAGCGAATCAGTCTCCTGCGAACTAAGAGTGATCGAGTGCGTTAACTGCGAATAGTTTCAGTGCAATTCAGTGTATTAGTGTGATTCAGTGCTTTAGTGTAATTTAGTGTTCCGTGTTTAGTGTTGTAATTAAGTGTTTTAATTGTGTTTTAAGTGTTTAATTGTGTAATTGTTAGTCGATAAATAAATTCATTGTCTTTTGGTGACTTTTGGCGTATCTTGAATTAAACGTACCCCGTTTCCGCAACAATTGGTGTCAGAAGTGGGATTCAAGATGCCTCTTACACCACGAGAAGACAGTGAGGGTCGAGTAACAAGGAGTCAAACCGCGGCCCTGCAAGAGGGCGAAGGTACTTCAACGGAGGGATCAATTCAAACACCGATTGGGCCTGTTGAGCTTGCAGATTTATTTAAAATGCTGAAGACACAAGCCAGCCGCCAGGAGGAGCAAGCCCGCGAGCAAGCACGCCGCCAGGAGGAGCTAGCCCGACTTCAGGAAGCACAATTTGCCAAGCTGAGGGAAGAACAAGCCCTTCGCCAGGAAAAGCAAGACCTTCGCCAGGAGGAACAAGCCCGCCGCCAGGAGGAGCAACTGGTCGAACTCAAGGAAGAGCTAAGCAAGAGTTTGTTGGGGGCTATTGAAAAGAAGCACGAAGTATTAGAAAAGCAGATTGATGCTCTCAAGGATGATGTGCTAAGCGTCAAGACCCAACACGAAGATCGACTGACCCAACACGAAGATCGACTCACCCAACACGAGGATCGATTGAGCCAGGTGGATGCTGAGATGCGACAGCTGCATACCAAAATGGCAAGAGTGGGGACCCGGGGTGCTACGGTAGTGTCGGACTCTCCGAAAATCGAAGTACCCCACTTCGATGGAACGACGTCTTGGGCAGCATTTTGGTACCAGTTCGAGACGGTGGCTAAAGGAAAGGGGTGGAACGAGGAAGAGTCCTTGATAGCTCTGACTCTGGCTCTTCGTGGAGATGCCCTGCTCACGTTGGAAAACCTGCCTTCGGATAACAGAACTTTAGGTGCTCTCCAAAGAGCACTAGAGGGCAGGTACAGCGACAAACACCTAGAACACGCGTATAGAGCACAACTCCGCGATCGACAGCAGAAGCCTGGTGAGAGTCTGCAGCAATGGGCAACGGAAATCGAAAGGCTAGTCAGACGTGCGTACGTGTCATGCCCGACAATGGTGGAGTCAATGATCCCGCAAGCCTTCTGTGATGGAATTAGAGACGCAGACGTCAGGCATACCGTGAAACTGAGCCATCATCAGACCTTACAGGAAGCTCTAGCCCATGCTTTGGAGGTGGAAGCCGTACGTCAAGACGCTAGAACTCAGCGACTTCGGGAGGTTGTGGTTAAGGAAAACCTTCTTTGGGTCCGATGTGCTATGGCTGCGGCGAGAGGGGTCATATTCGGAGTAGTTGCCCCAGGCAAAGATGGCCGCATAGAACGACAGTAGCGTCCTCTACACAGGTGGACGCAGAAGAGCTGTCAGGAGCCAGGGCCGTGGGGCGGGCGCTGGCTGGCCAACATCGAGCCCCTACTGTCACTGTTTCACAGATTGGTAATGGGAACAATCTTACTGTGGTTGGACAGCTGAACAGCGTAACGTGTCATTTTACTATTGACACCGGTGCTTCAAGAACAATAGTGCGGCCGGAGCTATTGAAAAGGACTATTGTGTGGAATCAGAGACCATCCGTTCAGCTTCAAACAGCAACAGGCCAGCCAGTTACCGTCTTCGGTGAGACGATGGCGAACATAACCATTGGAGAACAAACCTTTGAATACGGCGTTCTCATAGCAGACATCACGGACGACTGCATCATCGGATTAGACTTTTTAAGAGACCAGAAGTGTGTGGTAGACGTCGCTAAAGGAGTACTTAGTTTCCCCGAACAAGAAGTATTCCTAGAGGGAGCGAGATCATGCGCAGTTTACTGCCTGCAAAATACGACCCTACCGCCGAGATCTGAAACTCTGGTCAAAGTTAGATTCCCTTACACTGCGTGTCAAGGGCGAAGCGTCGTCATAGAAAACTGCGGCGACCACCCGAGTTGGATCACAGCAAGAACTCTGGCAATGACCGGAAAAGGAGCGCTGGTGCGAGTCATCAATCTTAGCGAAGATGAAGTGCAGCTACGAAGAAACTGTGTCATCGGACGGTGCGATGCAGGTCAATCCATCAGAAGGCTGAAAAGGACCCGGGAACCGGAATCCTGTCAAGGAGATGACGTCACGCCGCTCCTAGCAAATTGTAAGGACAAACTCTCTGAGCGGGAACTTCAGCAAGCTAAAAGGTTGTTGCTAGATTTCAACGACATATTTTCGAAGGGTGACCATGATTTGGGAAGGACAGGTCTCGTTAAACACAGAATAGACACGGGAGACGCGTCACCAATAAAGCAGCGGCCTAGACGCCTTCCATTTGCCAAAGAGAAGGAGGTAGCAGACATGGTTGCCGAGATGCAGAAGAACCGCATCATAGAACCTTCAACAAGCCCGTGGTCTTCGCCAGTAGTCCTGGTAAAGAAGAAGGACGGCAGCACCAGGTTTTGTGTGGACTACCGGTTGTTGAATAATGCAACGAAGAAGGACAGCTACCCTCTGCCCCGTATAGACGACACACTGGACATGTTGAGCGGCATGAAGTGGTTCTCAACAGTGGACCTTAAGAGTGGGTACTGGCAAGTAGACATCCATCCAGCAGACAAGGAGAAGACGGCATTTACGACCGGAACTAGGAATGGATTGTGGCAGTTCAACGTCATGCCCTTTGGTCTTTGCAACGCTCCGGCGACATTCGAGCGGTTGATGGAAAGGGTACTGGTTGGACTTCTTGGTGATGCATGCCTGGTCTATCTGGATGACATCATTGTCATGGGTCGAAATTTCACAGAGCATGTCAGTAACCTGAGGAAGGTTTTCACCAGAATACGAGAAGCAAACTTGAGACTCAGCCCAAAGAAATGCACGTTTTTCAAGGAGGAAGTCGCCTACTTAGGCCACATTATTTCATCGAAAGGTGTAAGGACAGACCCAGAGAAGATAAAAGCTGTCCAAGAATGGCCTATACCAGTTAACAAGACTGACGTGAGATCATTTTTGGGTTTATGCGCATACTACCGGCGCTTTGTAAAGAACTTCTCTGATATAGCGAAACCTCTTCATCGGCTCACAGAAGATAAACGAGTATTCGCCTGGGACTCGGAATGTGATCAAGCCTTCGTCAGATTAAAAGAACACCTCTGCACCAGTCCTATACTTGGTTACCCGAACAGAGAAGGAAGGTTTATCGTGGACACCGATGCCAGCAATACTGGCATAGGCGGAGTTCTATCGCAAGAGCAAGGTGAACGGGAAGTGGTGATCGCCTATTTCAGTAAGTCACTTTCAAAACCTGAAAGGAACTACTGTGTGACTCGTAAGGAACTGTTGGCGGTAGTGAAGACTCTACAGCATTTCAACAAGTATCTAGTTGGAAGACAGTTTACCCTGCGGACAGATCATGCTGCGTTAAAATGGCTCCTGCAGTTTAAGAACCCTGAAGGACAAGTGGCGCGGTGGCTAGAGCAACTACAGGAGTACAACTTCACAACAGAACATCGGAGTGGTAGAACGCATTTGAATGCCGATGCCCTATCAAGGAGACCTTGTCCTATGGCCTGCAGTCATTGCTCTAAAACGGAGACTAAAGAAGAAGTCCGGATGATTACCACCCAGGGACTTGATAATGAATGGAGCGAAGACGCTATCAAAAAGGCGCAAAAAGAGGATAGTGACCTGAGGAAAATATTTGAATGGAAAGAAGTAGGTCAAAAACCTTCTTGGAGCCATGTAGCATCATCAAGCCCCATCACGAAAAGTTACTGGGCACAATGGGACAGTTTGGAGATTAAGGATGGAGTACTCTTCAGGAAATGGGAAACACCAAAAGGGGATCAAACGACACTACAGCTGATTGTACCCCGTAAACAAGTTGCTTCTCTACTGAGGTACATACACGATGGGGTATCCGGGGGACATTTAGGCGTGAAGAAGACCCTAGAGAAGCTGAGACAGAGGTTCTACTGGATACACTGTCGGGAGGACGTCGAAGACTGGTGCAAGAAATGTACGTCTTGCGCATCAGTAAAGGGCCCACAAACCAGAAGTAAGGGCAAACTCAAGCTGTACAACGTCGGCGCTCCATGGGAAAGAATCGCAGTAGATGTAGCTGGCCCCTTTCCAGAATCCGATGAGGGCAACAAGTACATCATTGTGGTCCAAGATTACTTCACTAAGTGGCCTGAAGTCTTCGCTACGCCTAATCAAGAAGCAAAGACGGTCGCCAAGAAGTTAGTCCACGAGGTAATTTGCCGATTTGGTGTGCCTCTTGAGATACATTCTGACCAAGGAAGAAACTTTGAGTCAGCACTGTTCCAGGAGGTCTGTCAACTGTTGGGTATGCATAAGACCCGTACTACACCAGCACACCCGCAATCCGATGGCATGGTCGAGAGATTCAACCAAACGTTGGAAAACCACTTGGCCAAAGTTGTGGACGAGCATCAACGAGACTGGGACCAGTACATACCGCTTTTCTTGCTGTCCTACCGATCTGCGATCCACGATAGCACCAGCGCAACCCCAGCAATGGTAAACTTCGGTAGAGAAATGCGGCTTCCGGTAGACGCGTTGACTGGGACACCGCCAGAAGCTCCGAAACCAGTAACCGAATATGCGGCTGACCTACAGAAGCGCCTGGATGAAGTACATGCTCTCGTCAGAGACTGCAGTCTAAAATCCAGCGAAAGAATGAAAACCCGTTACGACCGCAAAGCCAACACCGACGGTTTCGATGAAGGGAGTCTGGTTTGGTTACACAACCCACTCAGGAAGAAGGGCAAATCACCGAAGTTCCAGCCAAGGTGGGAAGGACCATACAAGATCATCACTAGGCTGAACGACTTAACCTATCGGATCAAACAAGGGACAAGAGGCAAGCCGAAAATTGTTCACATTGATCGATTGGCTCGTTACCATGGGTCAAATGATGCTCGGGACGAGCATGACTAAGAGGGGATAATGTTACGACCACGAGAGACCGTGCAAGCGGAATTAGTCTTATCGTCGTATGGATAAGGTCTATACTCGCTTGCACGATACTACGCTACACACTCTGGTAGGTTGTAGCGAGCTCTAGAGTATTCTAAAGTAATAATAATATTACGACCTTGAGAGACCGTGCAAGCGAAATTAGTCTTATCGTCGTATGGATAAGGTCTATATTCGCTTGCACGATACTACGTCACACACTCTGGTCGGTCGGAGCGAGCTCCAGCGAGTTCTAGAAATTTCGATCCCCGCGAGAAGATTCTCGACGCCACGCGAAGAGCTGCGTCCTCACTGGGTATAAAAGCGGGATGTACGACGCGACGGGACAGTTCCGATTTGGAAAAGCGAAGCGAATCAGTCTCCTGCGAACTAAGAGTGATCGAGTGCGTTAACTGCGAATAGTTTCAGTGCAATTCAGTGTATTAGTGTGATTCAGTGCTTTAGTGTAATTTAGTGTTCCGTGTTTAGTGTTGTAATTAAGTGTTTTAATTGTGTTTTAAGTGTTTAATTGTGTAATTGTTAGTCGATAAATAAATTCATTGTCTTTTGGTGACTTTTGGCGTATCTTGAATTTAACGTACCCCGTTCCCGCAACAGTATTTACTAAATGGTTAAACGTTTTTAGTTCTTTCCGTAGAAGTAATTATTTCCGTATTCAGATCAATCCGAAACAAAATATAAGTCTGTCAGCCCCAAGTCCGGTTTCAAATAACAAGGAACAGTTTAGTCGGACATATTTAAATTTCCTTAATCGCTGGACGCAGAATAAATAAGATATTCCTTGGGCATTGCTCGTGAATATGTCATCCCACATCACACTGACAGCCCAGAGGTTCGCAAACTTTTTGCTGCAAGGTTGAAGGTTGAGAATATCGTTTTAAAACTCGGCGGTTTTTGTTTTGTTTTTAATCACTTAGGAGGTTGCGATAATTACAAGATGACTGATGTACGCCATTGATACTAGTGGATTTTGTATCGCCACACGACCTTTGTAGTTTTTTTTGATATCATAAATTAGGTAAAGTTACTCGTAAGACTAATTTTAAAGCATGTTTAGTAAGGCATTGCGTGCACCTAAAACTACGATGGCAAATATAATCAAACCACTGGGTTCGAATAATCATTAGTAGAAATATCGGCTAAATACTTATGTAGAAGTGGCGATAATTTGGGGAGCCTACGTCTAGGAGTGGGATTAACAGGGCTGATGATGAATACTTATGTTTTTAATTATATCTCATATCACATATTACATATTTTAATTCCTATTATTTAGATTATTTCCTAAAGGCAACAGAATATTTCAGAAAATCCTCATTGATATAACTTCAGAAGTAATGCGTTCGGTAATAATAATCGCAGTATGCACTTACCAGAGTAATAACATCCAATCATTATTAACTCCGGCTAAATCCAGTGGTTGAAAATTAAAAAAAAATCGACGCGACGTCTCAATTTGGTCCCAGTCGAAATTGGCAATAAGCAGACATCTCGGGAATTATGTAAAACATTATTAAAATCAATAAGTACTTTGTGGATTGCTTTATTTTGTGTTTTTGTATTCAGGCAGCGGCGCAGCGCTTACCACAGGCGCTTGAACAAATCGCGGCCGCGGAGACTGTAGGGCGGCCATGCTTGCTAATATATCTAGCCTTATTGCTAGGTCCAGATAACATGAACCTGCAAAAAAAAAACCAAAGCTATTATAATGACAAATGACGTGGATGATCTCGATTCACCACAGTATCTCGACACTTACAGGCGTCGCCAAACCAGTTAGATTTATTTTTATATATTCATTGTATTAACAGAATAAAAAATAAACTTCCTTGTTATTAGCTTTTATTAAATAGGTAGACAAAATTTCATTTGTTTCGGTTTTTCCCACTATTGATAAATGCTGGAACCGTAACTTATGATAAGACATTCTCATAATTATAATTTTACATAAATAACTGAAAATTTCGACAAAAGAAACTTCGTTACGTCAAAATGTAACTAGTTCGATTTTCTGTCAACTGCGATCAATGATGGATTTCAATCAATGAAGTTAAACGCTACCCAAAAGTGGTAGTATTAACTAAAATAAAAGCTTTGAATCAAGTCCAATTTTACCTTTTGGTTTTCGGATCCAACGAAGAATTCGCACATGAAAAAAAAATAGTAGGTACCAAAAATTCCTTAAAAAATCCACCAAAACCCGTGCAGATTGGCCGCCCTATCCGGCAGCACGGCTCGCCTCTATCCGTCACGTCCCAGCCAGCAATCTGCGAACACTATAATTTGTGATATTGCCCGACGCGGTAGCTTGATTAAAAATTGGATAAAATTGGATATGGATAGCACAAAATGGATGCAGTTTCTCGGTTAGACGGTGGGAAACGTTGATGCGGTCTGTTCCAACCGGGTTTTCTAATAGTCCCCGCTTGCTACCGGCCTCTCTACGGATCGAATCCGATTTTTATGATACGTGAAACAAATTGGTTCCAATCAAATTGGAATCGTTATAAGTGAATTGGACTTACGTAAAGATACCGCCTGTGTTGTAGCCGCGATAGAGATTATGGCAAGCCAATGAAAATCGTGAAATTCTCTGACGGTGAAAATCTTCGTCATTTAAGTTTAAACTACGTCTTTAGAGGTAATTTACACCGACTCATTTTGAGTTCAACTTTATTTACTGTAATTAAACTGCTAGCTAAGATTTTGCTTAGATTTTAACGTAAGTTCTATGCTACTACTACGGAAGATGTTCGGTAAAATACATGTTATATGTGTATCAGCAAACCTGCACACCGAACAAAATTTTAAGGTTGTGTGAAGTCGACCAACCTTCACTTGGCAAGGGTGTTTGACAAAGGCCTTATATATATTTCAGGGTAGACTCATGCCGCTCGGTGGGGTCATATATATTGGCTGATGATGATTGTGTACCTATAAAAGTACAGCCGATATGCCTATTCGCACTTTACAGAATTCCACTGTCTCGCATATATAGACGTATATCGTTGCCAATATTACAAATGCGAAAGTACTTATCTCTCTCGGTCGTGCTTCCATGCCAAAACTACTGAACCGATATCAACGAGATTTGGCATATAAATAGTGTAGAGTTATGTTATCTGTGGTGTAGAGATTGGCATGGTTTCTTTTTAACGACTTCGTTAAAAAGGAATAATGTTTTAGCGATAAAAGATTTCACGCGGGTGGAAAGTCAGACGTTAAAAATAAATGTCTGTTTTCGTATACTAATCTGAATCTCATTTTCATACTTGCACTGTATAGCATTTTCACCAATAAATTGGAAAATTAGTAATAGATAGTTGGATATAAGAGAAAACCTAATGTTAATCCAGCTTGAAATTATTATTCTTAAATAACCATATAATTTTTAAAGTAAAAGTAGGTTGTTTGTACAAATTGGCTGGAGGATTTGTGCATTATAAGTAGTTTCTAAAGACTCAAGTGGTATTGCTTAAACAAAATGCTGCACTGATATATTTTTTTTAATGTTACAAAATTATTTTTAAAAAAGTTTTGCTCACCTGCAATTAAAAACAAAGGACTGTCACGTTTTTATTTTACAAATGTAAAATCCTTTACAGAATTGCACAGCGAAACATAAAAACAAAACAGATAATATTAAAAGCGGACCTGTGTCTGGGCTCAGTCCCGTCTGCTACCAACAATTCATCATTACTTGTTTGAGTAAGTACGATACTTAAATTCCATAGATAATGGGCGTAAAACAATCAGTGCACGTGTGTTCGGAGTCGCGGTCGATTTTACAAACGAATAATTTAATAGACCGAGCCAAATCACAAACAACTGGCCAGCTACGTGGGGGACGGAAAAGTCAACTGACAAGTGACAGACGCGCCATTAAAACAATTGATTGTTTTTTTAAAGATTTCTTTTCAAAAAAAAAAAATCTGTTATTCATGCTTTATTCAAGTGTTTAAAGCATGAACTAAATTACACATCCTTTTTACATAGCTCGCACGTAGCAGACATACTCAATTATTTATTATGATGTTGTAAAAAAGTGGCTGTGACATACGGACAGGCAGATAGATAGACATGAAGAATCTATAAGGCTTCCATTTTTTGCCATCTGGCTATGGAACCCTAAAAAATTACCTATTAATAAATATTAAAGATATGTAAAACATAAAATGTAATATTCATTGAATAATTACAGAGCAGAGTATTAAAAATTGATTATTAACTAGGTACATTTCAATATAAATAAATCCGTATATACGCCATTTTGTTCAGTTTTCACGCTAAGTTTTCTTTTTATTGGACGCAAAGGAAATCTCGAAACACAGCCAACCAGTAACATTTCCTACATCCATTATTTTTTACACCCCTCGTTTCTCCGGCAATGATGTTTTCGCATTCAGCCCAGCATTGCTGGTCTTTCTTCCGCACTGGCCGGTTAATGCTGCGTAAAATTCTGATATGACATTAGCACGTGCGTCGTATGTTATGCACAAGTGTGCAACTGACCTTTGGGTGCACTTTGCGTGGTGCATACAGCAATCTTTTAGGCTTATTATGTCTCACTAATTCTGTGGAACAAATTCTGGAAACACGCCTTAGAATTAGTTAACTTTTTAACATCAGGTTTTTAATCCGGATGTTTTGGAATTAATAGAAATGTGTATTTTTATTATGTGTGTCAAAAATTATAAATAAGACGTAGGTAGATCGTAATCATTTAGACTTAATAATTTTATATGTATTATATTTACCAATAATGGTTCTACTTATTTAATAAATTTAGTGGTCCACCCCAGTACACCTATACGTAATCGCAAAAATTGTCAATAAAACATTTTGTTAATCAGAGTATTTAACACAAAATTTTCACACCACATTTTATTCTCCACCAACACATTACTAGACAGAAAAGAAAACGAAAACAACGAGCTAAATACTTATTAGAGGCTATAAAAATATATCTATCAATTTTATGAAAAAAATAATTGCGTGAACCGCTATTTCGCTACGACGTCGGATGCGCTCGCGCCGCCCAATGCTTCCACAGACTTCCGGTCCGATGATAATCGATCAAATTATGTTATTATTAGGGATGGGCCGAAATCCGCTATGGGACCTTCCGGATTCGGTTTCGGAGCCGAAAAATAGTAAGTATAAACTACGACTTTTCGCAGGCACGCTCTTGAGTTCTTTGGTTGTTTATAGGCCCAAATGTGTTTTGAAAGAAGCGTAGCCGGTCGGTCCTGTTTAAAACTTTGACCTATCTGTTTAATTAGCTTGATGAAAAAAAATGTTCCACAATTAGAAAGGCACTTAACGTGATCGCAGCATTGGCAATATAATTATGTATACTTACTCGATAGTTGGTTGTTTAATTTGTATGCAATATTGTCTATAGCGATCAATTTGAAATGAAGAAGATCTCCGAAACAATAGTTTTATTTAAAAAATACATAGTATTTGTACAAATAATAGAAAATATTACGTAACTATATGCTCAATGTTACATTACCATTTAATATTGCGGTACCTTTTCGTTCTTTTTTCAAATAGATACCTATGTTTGGACACTCCGGCGCATCCCTACGCGTATTATACAACCTGTATGGTCGAGGCCCATTGGTTTTTTCGATCATTTCGATTATTCACCCGTAATGGCGTCGGCACAGTAAACGGCTAAATTGTGTGCACAATAGAACTCAGATGTTCACCGAGATAAACACTCGATTACGGCCAAGTTAAATACAAAATTATATTTATTATGATTAACTGTACACCTTTGCATGGTGGGTGAGCGTAATTTTTGTACCGTAAACGGCGTACGATCGAAATAATAGACTGACGATAAACTGTGTATAGGTAAATAAAAATATTTAATAAAAGTTCCAATGTGATTGGTCTAATGATCACTCTAAAGAGTAACTGTTATTTTAACAGTCAAAATAGCATCCTCTGAAGCCTCCGATTTCACTTTGATAGACATCATAAATGTAACAAGCTATAACTAAAAATTGTACAAACAGAGTCATAGAGAAAACTATAAATTTGGACCAAAAATTCACTTGAATCGGTAAACTGACATAAATTTAACTTATTTATTGTCTAGTTGGAACTAAGGTTCAGTTGGTAAAATCACATTGATAGGAAGATTTATGACTAAAACCAATATGACAAAAGAATTTTCAAATTTCGAATGTTAGTTTTTTATCTTATAAAATCGTTCGCGATCCTGGCATCTTACACATTCAGTTTCAAATGAAATAGAATGTTTACTACTAACCATTGTACTGCGTCAAAATGTAACCCTTACGTCGCTGCCATATGTAGGCCCGCGGAGCGCAGTTGGGGGTCATTGTGACCGAAACAACTGGGCGTACAGCACCCTGTGGCTCGCGAATTTGTTCAAAAAGCTACAAATTGAGTACTCTTCACCTTTGAGTTTTGAGGGGGCGCCCTGTGACGAGTTTAAGAGCGATTTGTAAAGTGTAAAGGGTATTTTTGGAGTTGTCATAACTTTTCATTAATTTGGCAAATTGGAAAGCAGCACAGATGCTGCTGTTGCGATGACATCGTTGAGATTTTTCAAAGATAGCGAATGTACCCTACATACAACGTCGAAACGAAGTAATGAAATGTATACGTAAGACCCGAAAGATAGCTTTAAAATAGTGAGGGAATATTAACATAATTGGTAAATTTATTAATGGAGTCGCAACTTTGGATTCGGTCCAGAAAGTTTAATATTTCAAACTTCCATTCTTCATTATGTAAGTAAAACAGACAAATATTTTTCTATCTACTTATTCTGAAAACGGGGCACAGATGCAGCAGACAAAATTATAAGACAATTATTCACTCAACAATGACTTCAGAGTCGCGAGCAAGTATATCTGTAAAACAGTTCAAATCGTAATAAAGAGGTGGCCTCACGAACACGGAAAGTGCCGCGCTCTCATGCAGTCATTTCCCGACTTACTTTGTAGTCGTTGCGGTCACCTTATGGCATACCCGAGATTGAAGTTCGCCGTTTTTTATTTATCTTACGACGTATTCACACGGTGATAATGATTCGGTTGCCGCAAAAGTGGCCGCATGGTAATCAGGCTGTAATGCGTAACAGAGTTTTCTTGTGCTCGTGATTTTGGTCAACGAGACAAGTGTCGTTTTACAGCAACAGCTAATATCCCATAAACTGGCTAGTCTTACTAAAGTTTTGTAACTAATTTTACAAAACTTATTTTTAATTTTTGTTTTGTTTTAACAACAAGAATCGGTCATTTCAAAAACCTCATAAGTCACAATTTTTTCCAATATGCTTTTTTTACTGAAAATGGTTCCTCATAGGTAGTTACGTAATCTGGGTGAAAACATCATAAGTCAATACGTTCCTTCGCCTTTTAATAATACCGCGCGATAAAAATTAACATATAAAACAAGTTAAAAATATTATTCTGGAAGAGCATATTCAATTTTATAAAAACATCTTTGGCTGGCCAACTGCAAATGTTGAAGATAATCCAGATAAGAACGATGTATAATATGAGTATGTATCATTAAGCTTTTAAAATATGACAATAAATACATGTAAAATGTTAATAAGATAATTTTTAAACGTAACTTTTGATCATAAGCAATAAAAAATATTATGGTTACGATTTTTTGGTTATATTATATGCTACTAAACCTATTTTTTGCTAAAACAACATAAGTCAAAAAATATTTTTCAGGTTTATTTCATAATTTTTGTTAATTAACTGTAACGACTATACATTAATTAAATTTTTTTCCACTCAAATACAAAGCTGAACATATTGTACGGTACAACCGCACATTTTTGTTTATATAGCAATAATTTGTAATTAGGTTAAAATGAACGCGCGTCGATCACTTACATTTTTCACCAGTTCACGTATTTCACCGACACACGGCGGACGCGTTCTCATTATCAATCATTAGCAGTATCAGTAGTCTAAGTTATCATCAGCAATAAACTCTCTTCTTCCTATATCAATTCTATCATTTAAAGGTGTTCCGTACATCTTTTTGGTCCTTCGAGCCTTCGAAAAGGCGGGATCATTTACGCGTAAACTGTAACTGTGCTCGTGTAAGTGGTTCATTGGATACAGTGCATTTTCGAAGATCATCATTAATTACTTAGAGCGATAGCTAAGTAATCAGCAGTAGCAATCATCATCAGCAGTACCCCGGGTCAGGCCAGCCAGGTTGATCCAACACTAAGCAGCACAGCAACACACAGCAGCAGACAAGTAAGATCTTTCCATTTATCAAACCGCATAATCATCATCATGGAGGACCTACTTGCCAATCAAAATCAAATAATGGGAGAAATCAATCAGATCCTTATCAACTTTAAGAAAGATGGAGCCGATCGCAAGACGGCGCCTTATATAAAGAAGCGGCTGGATACTCTAGATGCTTACTGGCAAGAGTTCCAATCGAATCATAGCCAACTACTAAAGTATGATGACCAATCTCACGCTTACTTTTTGGAAAATTGGTACTTAAAAACATCTACATTTTATACTGAAACACGCACGTATATTCAAACCTACCTAACTCTTGATCCTCGTAAAGAGGATAGACCGCTTATCAAACCAGCAACCCCTCTACCATTACAAAGAAATCATGATCAATCAGATCTAAGATCACCGCTTCCTGAAGACTCGGGTAAAGGTACACCTCGACCGAAGCAGGATGACAAATCTTTCGAATTTCCATCAGTATCAGGTAGCTCACACCCTCCTCACAGACGATCAAATTATAACAATAGCAAGTTAGACGAGATGCTGCGAAAGCAGAAGAGCAACTTCAAGGCCTTCAGTCGCATCACTTCTAGTATAGACCTAAGCGGAGTAACCGAAAGGTGGGAGTTTGAGGACATCTTAAGGTCACTTAATTCGCGATGGTCCGCTATCGATGACCTTCATTGGGAAATTGATAGTGAACTTTATGAGGAAAACGTAGAGTACGATCAAACCTATAATAAATGCGAGCAAAAATACAATCAGCTCAAAAAGGAAATCAACAGCAAAATGTGGTCAGCATGCCATAGGGAGAAGTCCACTCCTCAAATGGATATTCCAACATTTACTGGCAATTACCATCAATGGGTATCATTTAAGGATTTGTATTGCGAAGCCGTTCATAACAATCGATCATTATCTAACGCGCAGAAGATGCAGTTCTTAAAAAGCAAATTAAGGGGGGAACCAGAAAAAATAATACAGCATTTACATATCAGTTCCGATAATTATCAAGTTTGTTGGGATCTCCTGAATCACAGATACAACAATAGCAAGTTAATCTTCGGATCACAGATCAATATTCTCTTGAATCTACCATCATCTCAACAACAATCATCTGTACATATCAAAAAGATTCATGACAGCGCCAACGAAAGCTTAAATGCCATAAGAAATCTCGGTGTAGACGTAAGCTCATGGGATCCATTGATAGTGCATATCTTGTCTCAGAAGCTGGACGCAGACACTCACGGGGATTACATCGAATCACTCAAGAACCCTCGAGATTTACCAACATTATCAGATTTTCTAAGTTTCTTAGAAAATAAATTTACATCATTGGAGTCATCTCAACGCAAGCAAGATGCTACATTTAAATCATCATTTAATAAATCATTTCAACCGGAACCGAAATCAAATCGTAATAAAACCAATAATTATTTTAAATCATTCACCAGCAAACAAAATCACTTCATAGGTGCTAAAAACACACAAACCGGATGTCCACTCTGCAAAAATGATCAACATGGCATATTTCATTGCAACACATTCCTCAAATTACAACCTACCGAACGCCGGAACACTATTGCGAAATTTAATTTGTGTGTTAATTGTCTCTATGATCATAATGGCAAAAACTGCATTTCTGAAAAACGTTGTAGAGAATGCCAAGGTCGACATAACACGCTTGTACATGAGGCCTACGTTAAGCAACCGACAACGAGTATGGAGAGGAATAAAGCCACAAATGTGTCTCAAAATGACATCACTGAAACTCTCTTAGCAACAGCATTAGTTAGAGTACAGTCAGCTGATGGTACGCTCATCCAATTACGAGCTCTTATTGATCAGGGATCACAAACTTCTCTCATCACCGAGAAAGCAGCACAAATCTTACAACTTCCTCGACAAAGATGCAAGGGTGTCATTTTTGGAGTAGGAGCGAAAGAAAATAACTGTAAAGGCATTATCAACATAACATGTTCATCTCTTAACAGCAACTATCAGTTCACAGCCGATACCTTTATAATGAAAAATTTAATTAATAATTTACCTAATCGTTCATTTAGCAAACCAGATTGGTCGTATTTAGAAAACGTCCAATTAGCAGATCCCGATTTCAACATTAGTCGCCCGGTAGACTTGTTGCTAGGAGCCGAAGTCTATTCATCTATCATCCTAAGCGGTATCATTTCATCAGATCATAAGCCTGTAGCACAGCAAACCCGCCTCGGGTGGATTTTATGTGGAAACGTAAAATCCTATCAATGTAATGTCATTCTAAACAATACGGAAGACATTCAACGTTTCTGGGAAATAGAAGACATCCCTGAGGACCTAACAATGTCACAGGAAGATACTCAATGCCTGGAATATTTCAAAAATACAACAATAAGGCAGTCTGACGGAAAATACATCGTTAGACTACCATTACAATCAGATGCAGAAGAAAGATTAGGAGAGTCCAAATCAAAAGCAATAGCACAGTTTAAACAGTTAGAAAAAGATTTGCAAATCGAACAGACATTGAATTGCAATATAAATCATTTATCAACGAGTACATTGAACTAGGCCATATGCAACTGACGTCACCCACACCTCTACCTACATTAGGTGTCTTTTTACCGCATCATTGCGTTTTACGGGCAGAGTCATTGACATCGGCGCTACGTGTAGTTTTTAATGGGTCAGCAAAAACATCAAGTGGGCAAAGTTTAAACGATGTTATGTTGCGGGGTCCTAATCTACAACAGGATCTATTGTCTTTAATTATTAAATGGCGACAATATCAGTATGCCTACACAGCAGACATCGAGAAGATGTTTCGCCAAATTTTTCTTCACGATGACGATAAAAAATTCCAGAAGATCATCTGGAGGAACGCACCTTATAATAAGCTACAGGAATATCAATTAGCCACTGTAACCTATGGAACAAAAGCAGCTCCTTTCCTTGCTATGATGGTTTTTAAAACAATTAGCTGACGATGAAGGTCACAAGTACCCATCAAGCCCAGCTGCCAAGGTTCTACAAGAACAATTTTACATGGACGACCTGATCAGTGGAAGTCATGATCTATCATCAGCTAAGCAGTTACAGTCGGACTTAATCAATTTATTAAAAGCAGGAGGATTTAATCTCAGAAAGTGGTCAGCAAATACGCCAAAACTTCTAGAAGGAGTTAGCCCAACCAGCAGCCCCAGTGATCAATCCTATGATTTCAAAGAATCAACTAAAACTTTAGGCTTGCGTTGGCATCCACTATCAGACGAATTCAGTTTCGATATCAAGATCAATTTATCGCATACAAAATTCACTAAACGCACTTTATTGTCAGACATATCCAGGCTATTCGATCCATTAGGATGGCTCACACCAGTTACAACCAAACTAAAATTGCTTTTCCAAAAGGTTTGGTCGCACAACGTAGCATGGGATGACGACCTTCCTACTGACATCAAGGAAGAGTGGTTAAAAATCAGATCTGACATAACCAATATCACACGCATTAGAATACCAAGATGGTTAAAAGGTAGCAAAGATGACGTTATAGAGCTTCACGGGTTTTGTGACGCATCCATCAATGCTTACGGCTGTGTAATCTACTGTAAGATCAACAAGCAATATCAAGACGGAAGCAAAAGTAATTCAGTTGTGCTAGTCGCTGCTAAGTCAAGGTTGGTACCACCAAACAAAAATACTACCTTGCCTCGTTTAGAACTATGCGCAACTCATCTTCTATCAAAACTAATGCAGAAAGTGAAAAAATGTCTCACAGACTATAAGTTAAAAACAATAGGTTGGTGTGACTCAACAGCAGTGTTGGGTTGGCTGAATGGCGAACCGAGTCGCTGGAAGCCCTTTGTGGCCAACCGAGTTGTTAAAGTTACAGACGTTCTACCAGCTGAATGTTGGCATTACGTCAAATCACAAGACAACCCAGCTGACTGTGCTAGCCGCGGAATAACAACAGAGCAACTTCATCATCATCCGCTATGGTGGCATGGCCCATCGTGGCTATCAGAGTTCGATGACGATAACGTAGAAGAAAGGCCAGTTTATGTCACTGATGAAGAACTAAAACGAACAAAACAAGTAAACGTCACGGCATGCTCGCGTGATGACGATGTTATTTCACAATTACTAAACAAACACAGCAATTTGACGCGAGTGAATCGAATAATAGCCTACATATTACGTATAAAGCAAAAAAGCAAGCAAAACTACTTATCAGCAACAGAATTACAAAAAGCAAGATTAAAAATAATTAAGCACATTCAAAATAAAGCATTTACAGAAGATATACAGCATTTACAAAGGTTAAGCAAAGCAAGCTCAAAAAGTAAAATATTATCATTGAATCCTTGCCTCGATTCGGATGGCCTACTAAGAGTAGGAGGCCGACTGAGCAACGCGTCTATTAGCAAAGATATGATGCACCCCCTAATCATACCTCAAGAAAGTCAGTTGACCAACCTTCTCATAGAGCAAGCTCATAAGAGCACATATCACGGAGGAGCACGTGTCACGTTAGCGTGGCTACGACAAAAGTATTGGATCCTAGGCGGAAACAGAGCAATCAAAAAGCGATTACGTCTCTGTGTAACCTGTAGAAGACACAACCCTAGCAAACAACATCAGATCATGGGTGACCTGCCTGAATCAAGATCGAACCCAACAAGACCGTTTTATCACACGGGAGTGGATTTTACGGGCTACGTAGACGTTAAAGCGAGCAAAGGAAAAGGCATCAAAACGTTCAAAGGGTACATATCAGTATTCGTTTGTATGGTCACAAAGGCTGTACACTTAGAACTAGTGTCAGATTTAACCTCGTCCGCATTTTTAGCAGCATTAAGACGAATGGCTGCGAGGCGTGGAACACCAGGTCACATCTACAGTGACAACGGCACGAACTTCGTAGGAGCAAATAAAATCATAAATCATGAAACCATCGAATTAAAATCAGTGATCAGCAATGAGTTTTTAACAGATATTAGTGAAATGAATATTACTTGGCATTTTAATGCACCCTCATGGCCTAGTGCAGGGGGACTGTGGGAGGCAGCAGTAAAAAGTTTAAAATATCACCTTCGCAGAGTAATTGGTGAACAAAAACTCACATTCGAAGAGTTTTCCACGTTGTTGACTCAGCTGGAAGCCTGTCTGAACTCTCGTCCGCTCTGCGCTATAACAGAAGATCCAGATGACATCAATTATCTCACCCCATCACACTTCCTATCAAGCGGGCCAGTGCTAAGCATCATCGAGACTGAAAGGGACGAAAGAACTCGTTGGTGTTTAACTCAAAAGATATTCGGCGACATATGGAAGCGCTGGAAGTCTGAGTACTTGACACAATTATCAGCAAGAAGCAAGTGGCAGCAGTCAAATAGCAAAATCAAATTAGGCGACAT
Organism: Maruca vitrata; assembly: GCA_039566165.1. Classification (NCBI taxonomy): domain Eukaryota; kingdom Metazoa; phylum Arthropoda; class Insecta; order Lepidoptera; family Crambidae; genus Maruca; species Maruca vitrata. The sequence goes on from CM076933.1 coordinate 5,552,986, forward strand.
TGTGATCATTCATGACGCAAACTTACCTGCCGGGAAATGGGCATTAGCTAGAGTGATAGACCTTCATCCCGGTAAGGATGAACTAGTACGAGTAGTCACTGTTAAGACAAAAAATGGAGTCATTAAAAGACCCATCACAAAACTTTCCATATATCCTGTTGACACTAAAGCAGACAATCAAACTCCAAATGAAACAAATAAACAACAACCTTCACCCGCGGAATCAAGTGAGGATCATGTCAAGCCAAAAACCCGAAAATCTGGAATTAATTTTAGCAACATCATCATGTTCACCTTGTTGTTACTGACCACATTCATGCAAGTAGCACAAGGAGCATATAACATCACCCCTTTAAAGGACACTCAAGGTCTTTATTTCGATAAAACATCCAGCATGCGTCTAATCCGAGATGAATGGAAAATGATAGTGTATTACGATATGGATCCGTATTGGCAAGGTTCGAGTTTGCTAAACAAATACATCGATCACCTTGAAAACATATGTTCAAACCTGCAAGAAAGGCAACAATGCGATGTAATACTACTACAGTTACGTCACGGGAGCATCGAGTTACACTACTACGATCAGCTGCTACTTGGTCAGCAGTCTGCGGCGACCAAACTACGAGTTCGTCGCGGGCTTATCAATGGAATTGGATCCGTCGCACGCACACTCTTCGGCGTACTGGATGATGATTTCGCAATTCAATATCAAAAGGACACTGACTTAATCAGACACAATCAACAACATCTCGTAAAATTGTGGAAAAATCAGACATCAGTAATAGAAGCACAATACAGCTTTTTGAAGAGGTTAGATACCGCAATCGCTCAACAGTATAAACTATTCAATCAGCATCTCAATAAACTAGACCAACAAAACTTAATGATCAAGGAGGAGGTAGAGAGGTTAAAAGCTACAAATGAGTTTATTTTATCATCAGTCATCGCCAACAATATTTTGGTTAATCTGAAAAAGATACAGAACATCTTACTGGATACAGTTACCGATATTTACCATGGCAAATTCGACATCCACATAATATCACCTGATCAGCTGAAAGACGAACTTAGCATAATTTCTGGTCATTTATCCAAGGAAATATCGCTACCTATAGACGATATCCATAGCGGTGTATCAAAACTATATCACCTGCTAAGAGTTAAAGTAAAGGTCACTAAGCAGTATCTTCTATTCGAAATCAAGGTACCATTACTGACTAGAGAAAGCTATGACATTTATAAGGTTATACCTATTCCTCAGTTAGATGACAACAATAATATGATCAGCATAATACCCATATCACAATACATAGCTATGAACATTCAAAGAGATTCATACTTATCAATGACTGAGACCGATATACAGACATGCCTTCATTCCGATCTCACTACAAAACTATGTGAATTTCGAGGTCCAATCTATCACTTACAAACCGATCAGAACCTATGTATTAAAAATGATTCATCAGACAGATGTCAAACTATTATCAACACTTGCAAAAACTCATGGAATGCGCTTGACACCGCAAATACATACATGTTTTATTGTTGCAAGCAATGCACTTTCCGATTCATGTGTGGTAGTCAAATTGTAACTGAGCGTGTCAGCAAGGCCGGCATCTTATCAATCGGGGATAATTGTGTGATTAAAGGAGACTCATTCATGATCCATTCACACGGACTTCAAGTCAATACAATGCACACTCAAGCAGATCTGATCGCCATCGATATTCCACCTATCAACCATATGATCAACTTGACGGTACCTATCGCTAAAGACGAGACAAATCTGACGGAACAGAAAGAGGGTCAGGCGTCCCTAAGAGATATCGGGCGTCAAATCGATACAATTAAAAAAGAAGACATCGAATCAGAATTAGATCAAATATCATTTCACGATATTCATCATTACGTGCTCATTTACGTTTTGGTGGGAGCATGCGGAACAGTAGGAGCAGCTTTCCTGTGGAGGCGGGCGCGAACGCGCTGCCTCCGCCTGGCGCCGCGCGCCCCCGAGCCGCAGCCGCGCGCTAACCCACGGTTGTCTCTAAGTGACGTCGCTAGTGCTAGTGCTATTGCCAGTGCAAGTGAAAGTGTTCATGTCAATTCAAATCCAATAAATCACAGTGCGCGAGTGCAAAATAAATCTAGTTCACCCATTTTTACAAATGTGCGTTTGAGCGACATCAATCATTAACATAATTTTAAGTTTTGATGGAATCACCTTGTTATACATTAAGCCATTATCATGATGTCACGTTACTAACAAACACATTACATCAGATCATCCTCATCTCGCGCCCGGCAGCATGTACGGTACAACCGCACATTTTTGTTTATATAGCAATAATTTGTAATTAGGTTAAAATGAACGCGCGTCGATCACTTACATTTTTCACCAGTTCACGTATTTCACCGACACACGGCGGACGCGTTCTCATTATCAATCATTAGCAGTATCAGTAGTCTAAGTTATCATCAGCAATAAACTCTCTTCTTCCTATATCAATTCTATCATTTAAAGGTGTTCCGTACACATATAAAAGTCCTTTAAAACTCATTTGTTTGTGTATGAATCAGTTTTTATTGGTTTCTGAAAAGTTTTGATTTCGTGACTTATGAGGTTTTTGAAATGACCGATTCTAATTTAACAATACAAACCTACGCAGAAGCAGATTTGTCAATACTTTCTTGCGTTTTTGTGCACGTAGAGTACAATTACAGCGACACCTCATTCGCTGTAAGAACAGTGACCGCAGCATTCGTTCGACAGGCCTCTAGGTAGAGTGTTACATAACACGTTTATTATAAGTTCTCGGTATTGTGAATACATTAATAAACTGATTAATTCCTACCAAAAAAACTCGATCACATATCACTTACTTTGTCGGCCTTATCTTTATTACTTTCTCTAATATTGAATCAGTGCATTTTTTTATATAGATTAACAAGCTGATCTCACTTTACCTGTTGGCAAGCGGTAGAGAGATCCACATATGAAGTCGACAGGCACAATAAACCATATTGAGCCTGTCACACTCACCCTGTAGGCCTTTTTTAAATTTTGCGTATGTTCCGATGACTTACACCTATTACAACATGAATCTAAGCTTAAGAACTACTAGAATATAAGGGTCAATTTCAACAAGTCCATATTTTTTAACATTTCGGTGAACTTTTTTATTTGTTACTTTTTTGAAAATACAACCATGTAGAATTGTTATTTACGCTATCGTTATAATTAATTTTAACACGACATTAAATTAAATTCATATACTTAAGAGATATAGTACTTTGAAATTTTGGTGTCACCGAAATGAAAGAAGAGTTCACCGAAATGAAACTTCTCATCACCGAAATGAGAAACGCAATACACCGAAATGAAATTACTTATGTAGTCACCGAAAAAAAGTAAACTGTTACCAAGTATACAGCCTACAACCTACGTTTTGAAGAGTGTATTCATCACACAGTAACAGATTTTTTCTTACTAAAATTAAAACTTCGGCCTTATCAATAAAAATGCATCTCCGTTAATCGTTTAACAGAGGTCGATGGAAACGTGGATACAACCCAGTCTTGATCTTTATCAGTTCCAGATTCAGCTCTCAATGCATAAAGTCCATCTGCCAATCAATACCCCTAACCTTACATAGACCTTACATAGAAGTGCAATATGCAGTAGTGCAATAATTCGTTAAACAATTGACAAAGCCATTATAAAGCTATCTTCATTACCGAACTACGAACGATTCGTAGGTATCATCTGGAAATGGTCGTGCCAACATATCCCAAGAGGCTGTCGTACTTCCAACGTCCCGGGTTTGACTCAAGAGTCATCTGCGCCGTTTAAAAATTATGAATCCGCCTATAATGCCGATCCATTTTCACAAGACACATATGATGCTTGTGAAATCTTAATGCTGTCTATCCATGCAAACCAGCGAACCAAATGGATTAATACAGTCACCAGCATTGACATGACCCACAATAGTAAAAAGGCCTAGACCACAATCCGTAAATGGACCGGTGAGCCCTCTCCTCCAAAGTTCCAAGTAAAGTTACTGCAAACAAAATTGCTCATCAACTGTTGCTGAATAAGAAATCGTACACTCGCCTTCCCAGAATTCAACTTGTACAATGCCTTCCGAAAGAGAATTTACTGAGCCAGCCTTTTGACGATATCATTTTTAGTGTTAGATACTTGAAATCTGGTAAAGCATCGAGTGTTGATAACATTTCCACAGAACAACTTAAAAACTTGGATCCTATGACTATTTGCTGGTTACAACCGAAGTTCAATGATTGTCTACAATCTGCGAAATTATCACGTCTATGGATCTTGATATTGCCATTCCAAAACCGGGAAAAGTTCTTGATGACCCTAAAAACCTTCCGCCCATTATCCTTGCTCAGTCACACATACAAATTATCTCAACGACTTTTGCTTAACCGCCTATCACCTATTAGATCAGCACTTAATTCCAGAACAGGTAGGATTCAGACCTTAAAAATCATGTTGTAACCAGACGTTAAACCTCACCCAACACATGCCATTTTATCATAAACGTCTAGTCCTTAAGATTTGTATTTGTAATTCAGAAGCTACACTGATGTTATTCTGTTTTGTGAACCAAAATAAATAACACAAAGAGAATAGTTTTGAAATGGGAAATATTACAGCGCTGTATGCGTGGATCTGACAGCAGCTTATGATACAGTGAACCTGAAGCGTCTCTTGTGGAAAGTCTACTCGATGGTCAATGACTAGAAATTTATAAAAATACTGGTGAGCTGCTCCGCAACCGTAGCTTTCAGGTCCATTTGTCTGAAGAAATAAGCAGATGGCGATCCCAAAAAAACGGTAATCCCCAGGGTCTCTACCCTGGGGATGACCGTTTTGTTGGAATCACTACTTTTCAACATCTACACAAAAGACCGACCATGTTGCCGATGACCTGGCGCTCATATCACAAACACAATCCTGTGAAAACATAGAAATAAACCTCACTTCAGCCTTAGGGTTCAGACACTCTCAGACTAAATATAACATGGCAGGGACAACCACAGAAGTTAAAGTCGGCATAGCTTTATATTTAGATTTAGAAAGTACCGAATCTTGACACAGATCCACCTTCTGCTCGTCTTAACCTCTGGTCTAACACGTTTGCTCCACCCGTCCCCTTGGTTCTACCTTCAGAAAGCCTTCCAACAGGACACGATTTGCCATGGTTAACCTGAAGGTCCCTGGACAGACTCCGTAGCCAGGTTGGCCAATGCAAAGATAATATGTTTAGGTGGGGGTTTCCTGGACAGGAGGATATCGCGTGCCTATGTGGTCTCTCACCAATGTCCATGGCTCACCTCACTTCATGCCCCGCCTGTCCCGACACCTGTACACAAATTGAGCTGATAGAAGGGTCAACAACCGCGGTCCGGGTGGCGGAATTATCCAAAATAATTTTAAGTGTTTTGCCATCGACACGAAAAGAAGAAGAAGAAGAATAACTTACCATTTTGAACTTCATCATTTGACTTTAGATGCTGTTGACAAACATTTCAAGTTAATCTGTTATTACTTTAATCCAGAGTCCATCTGCGAGTATGTTTTATTATTAAGAGGATACACAGAATCACTGACTGACATATCGATGCACAGTCTAAACGGCTAAACGTAGGCACTTGAAATTTGGTAAGGACGTAGTTTAGGTACCGTAGAGGTGCATTAAGAAAGGAATTCCCGAAATTCTCACGGGAACGGGAATAATCCGGAAAATCCTTTTGTATGAAAAATCGCCCACGCAAACGAAGTCGCGGGCACAGCTAGTGAAAAATAAAGGTATTGATTACAACCACACATAGATTTTAATAATTTAATCTGAAATTCATTTGGGAACATGTAAGAATAAATCAACAAATATATTGTAATTATCAACAATAAAAATAAAAATATATTCCTTTCGAAATTACAATGTAACAAAATAAATTAAGGTCTTTATTCACCGAAATGAAGTAATTTGACACCGGAATGACAAAAGAAATCACCAAAATGAAGATAATAATCACCGAAATTACCAAATTCTCACCGAAATGAAAAAAAGTCACTGGAATGATATTTTTTCTCATTCCGGTGGTCAATTTAGGTCACCGAATTCACCGGAATGAGGTCACCGATATTATATACAGCCCATAAAAATAAGCACAACAAGGAAAATATAAATAAAAGAAATAAATTGATACGACCTACTTAATTGAGCGACATTTAGTAATAGTACATAGATTTTATAGACATACCGAATGATTGGATCACAACTTATATCCATTCACGTGAATGACAGAAAAAACGGTACGCAGTCACCGAAACCGACTTACTTACGTTTTTGGCTGGAACTGCAAACAGCAACACACGTCCTCTTACGTTAAGCGCTTAGGCGGCACTGATGCGCAGATTTACTGCGCAGTGGCAAGAAGCTAGTGTTTTTCGATGCCTAGATATTCGCGTACAACGAAAATTCACCGCGATGACATATCTCATTTGGACACGTGAATTTGTACTTACCATTCATTAAATATAACAGATTTTGTATTGAACTTTCCGCAATAAGGTACTGTCATTATTAAGGATTTAAATAAAAAAAGGTAAATCCCTAAAAAATCAACTGTTTTTAAAATATGATTAAAAGTATACTGAAAAACAAATTGTGCCGCGTCACCGATATGATACAATTGGGGGTTTAAGATTTTTTTTACCTAATTAGCGATAATCATAATTTAAAAATATTTATAGTCACCTATAGGAGACAACACCTTTTATCTAAAAAAAAATATTACAAGTTAAAAGTGCCATCCTGCACTAGCAGTTTCAGCCGTGCCGTTTACGATTTGGTGTCGGGAAATTCACCCATAATATAAAAGTTTAGCAAAAAAAGTTCAGTAGGACCTGAGTGACCAGTCAAGAAAGTGGCAGTAGACAAATTTTCACCTGTAAGTAAAATGGCGGTCAAAATATTTGTCTCTTGGCCGGCTATATTCGTAGACTTTCTATACTACATGTAATCGCTGTCTTTACTACAAAGGACAAGCATGCATAGTGGGTTGCTAGTTTCTAAAACATGTTTATGTGATCGCTGTCATCAGAGTTAAGACCAACACGAAAAACAAAACACCTTAAATACAATCCTACATGTAGAACAAGACCCACAATGCCGGGGTTAAAAACAAATTGCGAAGATGTGGGTCTATTTAACGTGAGCGACAGATTCGTCTCGGCAAACCGCCGTAGGGGCTCGGGGTGGGTGCTTGCTCAGCCCTGAAATGAGTTCGGCGAAAGGTGCAGCCCTAGTGATAGAGGGTTGATCAAACATGTTATAATTTTTAAGGTGATTGTACCGAATAAAGGACTGTTCCATCCCAGTCTATTCCATTCCATTCACTTCTATTCCATTCCCATTCCATTCTATTACATTCCATTCTATTCCATTTCTATCGTTAACGTTCGCTAACTTTAGGAAAAAAAAGGATCTATAATTATATATATATTATAACACCATAAACCACAACTATTCGTCGAGTGTGAGTCTAACCCACGAACTCTTCGAGCAAGAGACTTAGTACAGTCTGTGGGGACATATAAAAGCCTCTGGTCTGCAAAAGGTGGAGTAGAAAATGTTTTGGCGTTATATTGCTTACGTATGGCAGTTTAATATAAATCCAAGTTTTCGACCTCGGGGGGCGCATGCGCGAGCCGCCATCTTGAATTAAAGGTGCCGAAATCCGTTTTTTTCTAAATAACGTCTAAACAGTTAACTGTATGACTAAAGTGTCTATGAAAAGCATAAAGAAGACAAAATTACTTACATTTCCTTCATACATATTTATTCTGTAAGTCTTATAGGTAAAAGTTTACAAGCGATGGAAAGAAAACGAAAAAATTATTTGAATCTCCAAGTTCAAAAATGGTATTGCATTAAAAAAAACCCAGAAGACTGGGGCTGGAGATATAACACCAATGGGCTCAGTCCAATTACAACAACTGAGAAAGCTGCACCCCCAACGCTTTTAAAAGTAATTTCTTGCCACTGTAAAAAAGGATGCAGTAGAGCATGTAGTTGCAGAAAAGCTGGATTACAATGCTCTATTGTATGTGGGTTTTGTAGTGGTCAGTTCTGCGGAAATGCGGTAGAGATTCGGATAGATAACGAGGACAACGATGACGACGAAATTTCATTGCTGGAAACCCATTTTTTTAGAATCAGCGACATTGAAACTGAAAATTCTAGCGGGATTAATGAAGATGTCGACCATTCACCTACCTGGGCCATCAAAAAGTTTTAAATAATAATTAGTAAATTTTTTAACCAAAATTTTAATTGAATTGATGATTTTTGTAACTTTTTATTTTTCAACTGCTTTTATGTTTTTACCTATAAGACTTACAAAATAAACATGTATACAAAAAGCTTAAGTAATTTTGTCTTCTTTATACCTCTTATAGACACTTTAGTCATACAGTTAACTGTTTAGACGTTATTTAGAAAAAAAACGAATTTCGGCACCTTTAATTCAAGATGGCGGCTCGCGCATGCGCCCCCCGAGGTCGAAAACTTGGATTTCTATTAAACTGCCATACATAAGCAATATAACGCCAAAACATTTTCTACTCCACCTTCTGCAGAGCAAAAATACCTGCGGACTGGATTAACTGGGACACTCCCAAAAGCTCCATCGAGTCGGTTCGTGTTCAAATACACCGTGAAATTTTAGTAGTAGTTTTCCCGCAATAAAATGATTCTATCTTAGTAGTAAAATTGATTTGTGCATTTTTTTTATTGAAATCAGTAAATACCGGTTTTATGAAAGGGATAAATGAAACTCGAAAGCACGCTCGAAACTCTTTATTACTTAGAGCTACTTTAGCTTCAATCATTAATTACAGGCGGGAAGCAGTACCTTATTACGTGATATCACTAAAAATAACTATCGCTACTCGCGACGCTTTCGAGCTGGGTGATTATTTTTTAAAAATTTAAAAAACTAAAAATGTTTTTTTCACGAAAAGCAAGAATCGATAGTACCTACTTCTGAATGAGGTAAATCGTTCTGGAACAGAAAAAAAAGCCACTAAAATTTCACGGCGTATAGTAAATTTTTGAAGGAACTCTATCAGAGTCACCCCGCCCTATGTCTATGCGACAAGGCCCGGGAGACGTAAACAGCCCTGTTTAAATTACGGTAGGCTCTGTCGTGTCCTCAGCCGGTTAGCGGCGAGGTGTCACGGAGAGTTTCTCGGCTCAGATAGTGTGCACCTGACTATAGATACCTTTAAATAACGATCATATAAAATTATAAAACAAATATTTCGCAAATATTTCTGGCCTGGTATCTATGAATAGGTTCATCATCATCATCAGCCCATATACGTCCCCACTGCTGGGGCACGGGCGATGAACAGTGTCAAACACCTTTTTCGATGTTAAACCAATCAGTGTACGTCCCATTCATTCTGACACAAGCACTAGAGCCTTCCTAAAGAGACTTAGATACCTTTAGATACTTCGTATGTGTTGATAGGTTTTCACGCTCGCTAGTGATAGAATCTATAACATAGCCGTCCTGACATCTTCTTTCTCTATGCTAATGTCAATCAATTAAATAAAACGTCCGGCCGACTTCAGCAATGGGGGCCGATTCCAATTGAGATTAGCCAAGTGCGCAGGACATATATCCTGACTCTCATAATTCGGTGACACGGCAATCCGACATGACCGATGAGAGATCGGATGCAGAACTACCGCTTAACGTGCTTTCCGAGGCACAGGTGTTCAATTGCCAACTCCCTAACTCCGGGCGAGTAATTTTATTACAGAAAAACTCACACAAATTTTGCCCAATCCCGGTCTCGAATCGTGGACAATAATGGTCCTTACGCAGCGCTTGCTACCATTAGACCAACGAGGCAGTCAACCAATTACCAATATTATAAAACGAACTCAATGACACGGTTTTACGTTAATACTACTAATCTAATTCAACTTAAATTTAGTAGAGCAGGATACTAAGTACTTTTTGAACGACTCAGCTACGAGCTACCTATATGGGTTGTTTTACTCGATAAACGATAGTATCTATACTAATATTATAAAGCTGAAGAGTTTGTTTGTTTGTTTGTTTGTTTGTTTGTTTGTTTGTTTGAACGCGCTAATCTCAGGAACCCCTGGTCCGATTTAAAAAATTCTTTCACTGTTGGATAGTCCATTTATCGAGGAAGGTTTTAAGCTATATTATATTTTCAAAAAAAGTAGGGATCCGTGCGAAAAACCCAAATTTGTCACCCAAGATGTAAAAAAAATCCTTATATCGCATGCGCTGCGAAAAGTATTCATTTTAGAAATATATAATGTACTACAATTTTGTAGAACACATTAATATCTACAAAAAATGTCGCGACAGCATATATCTAACTATTATAGTTATGTCACAATAAGTGTTTTAATCTATAATATAAAAATGAATCGCAAAATGTGTTGGTAAGCGCATAACTCAACAACGCCTGAACCAATTTGGCCAATTCTTTTTTTAAAATGTTTGTTGAAGTCCAAGGATGGTTCTTACGGCGAGAAAAAATCGAATAATTGCCGGGAAAACCCTAAAAACAGCCCTTTTCTTTTTCACATACAAACGTTTTCTAACTAAAACGTAGAATCAATTTGAGCTTTATTGCTATTATATAAAGCTCATATTAAATTACAAGCACTCACTGTTATTTAAGAAATGTCACCTACATTTCTTCCTGACGTCAAAAATGTTTACAATTTGTTTGACAGGACGAAGTCTGTTGGGTCAGCTATTGTTCATAAAATTACACATAGATGGCATCGTGCTTTGTACAGCATGCCATAAATGCTGTCAACTTTGATATAACATGAGTACGTGATAAGTTTTTTGGTAGTCCAAAAGATGGCACTGTGCTCTACGTATTACTTCGATACTATATAATGGGAAAGTTTGTATGTAGGTTGCCATTCGTCAAATGTTTGAAGTTTGTCTTTTGGAATTGATACATTTCGAGTGCGATTAAATTAAGTAAATTACCAGATGGGTTCTGAATCGACAACATGTATCGAAAATATTCTAATTGTTGCCTTTTTTCTATTTTAATTTAACAAAATAGTGTCATCTAATTGACATATTTTTAAGCTGTCAAAATTAACGAGAGCATTCAAATTTCCATAATTGCCGAATTGAAGAAGGTTGGTTGTCAAAAAATACATTGATACCTATTATAATACTCAAGGGTTTGGTATCAGAAAAAAGGATGAGATGATCACAATGCGATTAATACATTGTATGCACCAACCGGGTATTAAATATTCAATCAAATTGAACAAATTCAATATTGAGTTCAAAAAATAATATGAAAATCAATATAAAAGTATAGTATCAGCATTATTAAATTTGGTAAAGCATAAAATTCGAAAAAGAGAAAATGAGGTGTTTGCCAGGGATTAAGAAAGAACATGGTTCAAGCACACAGTATGTCCAACTATCATCATCATCAAAATCAGCCCATATACGTCCCCACTGCTGGGGCGATAAGGTCCAGTCAGTCAGTCAACCATGCTGGCCAAGTGCGGGTTGGTAGACTACACAACCTTAGAATGTCTTCATAGGTGTGTAGGTTTCCTTTCCTCACGATGTTTTCCTTCACCGTTAAAGCGTCGGATATACGTACATTTGAATTTAAAATTTGAAAAAGTTTTTAACACAGTGGTACGTTGCGGGGTTTGAACTAGCGAGCATAGCAAGCAACGACCTAAACCAATTTTTTCTCTCCAACTATAAAGACTGCTACCTGGCTTTGGAATAGGACGTCCTATATTTCAGTTTGTTCGATGAACAATTAGGATTACTTGAAGATGATCTATTCAATATGAGGAAGCTGTTCACGTAGATTTTAGGATTTCGTACGTCGAAAAGAATAACCGAACCTCTACACAGAATCAGTTTATCTTCGTCAATTTTTGTCAAGGAGAAAATATCAAACTGAAAGTTACATCAAATACTCAGGTCTACTGTCTCTTCACTTTCTTACCACGGAATCAGATCAATGAATATGATGTTGTGTATTATACTTATTTATTACAAGATAAAAAACAGGTGTTGATGATGATGATATGAACCAAAATAATTTTGTTTTATATGTTTCTTCCGGTTGACTAACTTCTTATATGGCAGAAAAGATTTTGACGGGAATTATATTTGCAGGTATCTGATGTTAAGGAGTAACTAAGACTATTTTTAAGTTAAAAAAATTCAAAATCCTGTAGGTCACGCGAACGAAGTCGCGGGCACAGCTAGTTTTAAATATAACTCAAGTATTTACACGTAGTAGGACATTTTTAAGGTTGTAGGAGTATAAGCTAGTGCCGGAAAATCAAAGTTATTTTTTTAAGAATACTCCTATTAGCCTTATTATATGCCTATCATTGCCTAACCCCATATCTGGTAGGTAAGTTCGGTGTCTTATCACACTACATTAAAATTATAGATAATTTTATAGGTCTACACGCGATTTTCGGAGTAGCAAATACATAGCTAGCATTGCATTGGGTTACACCAATCATGGTCGCGACCTAATATCGCGTATGTAGCGCTACCTAATGTGTAATGACCCATTAAAACCACTTATTACAGCGTGTTCACAAAATCGCTAGGTGTGAACAGGCACTTAATTAAATGTAAAGCGTAAGTTTGAGATCTTATGTTACACCACAATTCCTAGCGCCTGAGACAGACTCGCTACCAAAAACGCCAAGAAGCCAGTTAACTAAGTTGTACGATCGAATACACATACGTTTTATGCTGCTATATCTTTGTTAGTACGACGTTTGTAGAGATACAACGATTCAGTCGATTCATCGTACAACAAGGGTAAAGGTAGGCTGTATTTCCTATGAGGTAATAAAGAAGGTATGACGGTATGGTAAGTATGGATCATAGGTATATCATTGTAAGTATGGAGGCATAGGAATAATATGGATCTCTATGATTTAATACTTTTCCTCATTGCTCGGCTGAGCCGTATATAATCTACAATGGTACTCATTTACACAGACGTTTTACGTTGCTGCTTCCCTGATTGTACAAAAATGGTGAAATTAGCTTCAAACCCTCTATGATTACGTACTACAATATTTACTTCCGACAATAGCTAACCGGGTACATACTACTATCATTTTTAAATTGAATTGTTACCATAGTTTTAATTATTCGTACCAAATAAAGTTTCGTATTATACCAATTTATACCATACCTCTAGGCACATGGAAGCGTGTATAGCGAAATAAAAAGAAAATTACTGGCCAACCGCGAACTAGGAAGCTTTAAGTGACTCAATATGTTGGATCTACAGTATCTTTTTTTTAATTCCAGGATGCGTTTAGGCAGCAGTCTGTTGAGTGCCGAGGTGCGCCGGCGCAGGCCCGGGTGTCCGACTAATGGCCGTAATCGGCCGCTAATCGGACCACAATTTACGAAATTGTCGATCCATGTCGGCGACTGGCGGGAACCGAGTGAAGTGCGATGTATCGATTCAATCGATGGTTGACTGACGTTTGGTTGGCGGGCAGGGTAGGTTAGTGATAGCAAGAGTAAAGTTGGCATGTTGTAGCGAAACAATTTATAGAGAAAACGTTACAAAAGAGTGTGCTCTTCTAGAAAATCGACAGATTTAAAATTATACTGCAAAAGAGCACCTTAATTCAAATTTTATGCAAGCATTTATTTAACTAAATTATTGCATACATTTTGTCAACCTTATGAAAGTAAAAGTCAGAATCTAAAAATAAATACTTCTAATTTGTAGCTAAAAAGTACCTAATAAGGAAAAAAATTGAAATATAATGTTTCCACAATGTCTAATTTTTAAATTGTTTAATTTGATTCTGGTAAAGATAGCCATTTATTGATTTCCAAAAAACAATTTCGCCTAATACCGATAGCGGAATGGAGTTATCGATAATCGCATCTCGACCACATTGTTTGTAACAAATTATACGAAAAAAGATGTAAAATTGGCAGCGAACCGTCGACTGACCCCCGTATTGATCACAATAATCGATCGTGTGCCAGGTAATTGCGACGATCGACCCATTATGTCATTATGTCCGACAGACCGAAACAATAGATTCTACTAACAAGCTAAAACCTACCCTAACATTTTAAAAACAAAACACAAAATGCTTAAAACTCCTTTATAGGCGATTATATTGTTTTAAAACTGGCTGGAAAGAGTAATCGTTTATAAATTTGGAATTTTATAATAAAAGACAATAGAGTCGAGGTTGGGTCGGGAAAATAGTGACCGGCTGCGAGTGTTCCAATTTCAAAATTGGCGATGATCGTCTGGCGGGCGCCTGCTCATGACGTCACGACATGACAGATGACAGTCGGTTTTGGATTAATTTGAAAATAGCCCGCGGGTTGTGCCACTGTTTTTAGTCAAAAATAATCTTTCGATGGTAGAAAACACGTGTTGTGAATTAAATATAATAGATTTTAAAAGCAGATATAGTCAATACGGGAAAAACGAACAAACTATCGACTGTTCGCACGATACATTAAGAGGTTTTTTTTATGATGAAACTTATTTAACTAAAGACAGAGCTGTAATAACCAATGATAGGTCACACACTGTGTAGTTATGTAGTATGAGGTCTGTAGTTTTCGTTAGACAACTTTTTTACTTTGTTATCTGCTCCTTGCCTGGAACGCCACTTCGGCCACTTTCCCGCCTCTTTACGTTCGTCCGACAGCTTCCGTTTACTTCCTTCTTATCTGTTGACCTAGGCTAAGAAGACGACAGCATACAGCCATACATCCACATACACTACAAGGTCTACAAAAAAAAATGTAAGACAATCATATATCTACAAATACCAGGCCAGACACTTGAGTACATGTCAAAACCCAAACCCAATCGCTGTACAAATTCTCATGAAAGTAAGTAAAGATAATACAAGTCATTGCGCAAACGTTATGTTTTAATTTGCTTTCTGTCATACAAAACACCGGTCTGAAAGACTAATATATCAAAATAAAATACAATTCTCCATTTTCCAACAAACAAAACCTTATTTTTACGTCCACACAAAAGCTGTATACCACAGCGATGCTATGACATTTATGGGGTATGAATTTTAGCGGCCCGGTGTGATGTGGCGACCGCGCTCTGCCGCTAAGGCAACTGCGAAAGGCAAAGAGATGGCCGCTGCAAAAATATGGAATCACCGCAAATATGGATGGTGATAACGTATTTCATGATCGGTTTTATTTGGAAAAGGGCGCGGTGATTTGTTAAAGAAATAAAGTACCTACTTATATCGGGCATGTATGAGTGCTAGCACAAATTGCTACTATTAGGTACTAAGACTCGAGATTCTGTAAGTATCTGTTACCTGTCTGGATCACATCAGCCTATGATAGCTAGTAAATAAAAATACACTCAGGAATACCCTGATTTCGCTAAAAGAAACAAGTAAAATCTGATAAACTAATATTTAGTGATTTGGTCCATAAATGAATAAAGTACAGCAGAGATGCAGGCTTGTTAAATAATAAGATTTTAGATGTATTTTAATGTATATGCCCATATACGTCCCCACTGCTGGGGCACAGGCCTGCCCTAAACTAGGGCGATAAGTCAACCACGCTGGCCAATTGCGGTTTGATCGACTACACAACCTCAGAATTTTTTCATAGTCATATGCAGGATTCCTCACCATTGTTTTCTTTACCGTTAATTATCGTACATATGGATTTCAAATTTGAAAACAGTGGTACCTGGCGGAGTTTGAACTGGCGACCTCTCGCAAGCAAGCAACGACCTTAACTATTTAGCCATCGACGCTTATGACATAACACATATGAAATAAATTGCATAGTTTAATTAGACTTTTAATAATAACTACGGAAGCCTTCGTGCGCGAGTCCAACTCACTCTATCGGTTTTTACAAGCTTTTTTTAATTTGCGATATATCAATGTCTTGTTAGCAACATCTAATAATACACGCAAGTCAATCCACACTTTCCCTACAGTACTAACCACAAATCACTACTGCCGTCGCCGCCCAAACACGAACTCGGAAAAAACCCACCTTCGATTAATCCGAGCTAAAAACTAATCAAGCCTATTTGAAAATGGACAAACAAAAGACTTCAGTTCCCAAGTGGATTTCAAAAAGGAAAGTAAAAAATAAAGAAATGAATGGAGGCGGCCCGGGATCCTTTGGTACATAAATCATGGCCAAGATCCCGGGTAAGATTTTAATAAACATGAGAGGCTATCTCGGGAATATTCATTCATGGATGTGTTTTTTCTTTACTTTTAATTACGGATAGGTCGTGTGAAGGCGCTTTGTTCTGGTGGCCAGTTCAAACATGCAGTTGAGGGTAATACATCTCGGCCTCCTTGGTTTACCCTTATTTTTTAAGTTAAAATTCAAACATGGGAACTATTGCCTGTAAAGTCCCTCAAAGATGTTATGTATATTTTCCTTTTATATTAGCTTTCCTCGGTCGCATGAAACATTCGTCCCTTATATCCCACTATAATTATAGCAAAGTCTACCAAAAATAAGCTTACGTCCTTTTTCAGTTTCTAGACTATCTGAATACCAAATGTGATTTAGATCGGCTTAGTAGTACTTCCGTGAAAGTGCTTTACTTTCTGAGTTTAACAGAAATTAATAGAGTTAACTTTCTCATTTATAATATTAGTAAAGATTTGTGTTTTTCAGTAGGTATACCTCTTAACCTGTTAATGGGTACTGAGTACTTCCAACGTCATAATTTAAAAAAATACATTTCACGGCATAATTGCACGTAGCAGTCAATCTTCAAGTTACAATTTAAATTTATTGCTGCCACCACCTACCCTTATTGAGCAAACTTCTATTGCAATAACATGTTGTCTCGCTAAAAAGTAGTACGATATAAGAAACATTAAGGTTGCTGGAAGTGATAGTAAACTAAATAGTGATAGGTAAGACATTACACAGACACACGAATATACAACCAAAATCAATACCCTTCTGTTTCCCTTTTTCGTAGTCAGATAGAAAAGAAACTCATGTTTTCGCTCCCACTTACAATTCCGGGCTCTTCAGACAGGGCATGAAACGGCATCTCAGTCCTGCAAGATAAGGACGACAGGCACAATAGACCCTATTGAGCTCACATGTGGATCTCACTACCGCTTACCATTAGATGGAGTGAGGTCATCCTGAGTTTCTTTATAAAAAAAAACTCAAAAATTACTTGAAATCAAGATGGCAATATGTAGTCTCCAACCATCAACAAGTTATACCAATCACATCACCAGCATTTCGACGTCAAGAACAAACAATATGCAATTCCACATTAATACCATCAAGTAAGTATTTAATCACCACCTACTGCCTCACTAATAGCCGTATCAAAAAAACCATTTCCAACCATGAGAAAGGAAAAAAGACCATATGTCAGGTTGCCAGGAAGCAAACGCCCCAATAATTATATCTGGGCAGTGCTGACGCCCCCTTAAGATGGACGATTAGCAGGCTCGGAGGCTGAGAAGTAATTTAACTTGGAACCTGTAGGGGCAGGGAACCGAGAATTCATTGCGGGTACAAGGTACAAGAATGAACCCCACGGAACTGTGGAGCCTAACTTTTGTTTCGTTTTAGGGGAAAATAAGTAGAGCCGATTTTGGTTGTGTGTGACCAATCTCATTGGAGATCAAGTTTGTGCGCAAATACAGGTGCACTCTGTTCACTTTTATACGGTGAGACAGCAATCTTACATGACCGATGAGAGAAAGAGCGCAGGGCGTGACTGAGGTTGAAACCACCAAGCTTCTGAATGGGAAAACATACAAAAGTTTGATGGTGGTATAAATAAATTGAGACATTGTACGTTGTCTTCCACATAATAAACATATGAAGCTATTTAATTAAATAGATAATAATCGGTACTTTCTTGCTACTATTACAAATGCTTAAGTAACTCTATCAGTTGTGATTTCATGTCAAAACTACTGAACCAAATGCAATTAATTTTGGTACATAGAACAACTATCTATTATCTATTAGTATCTATGTACCAAAAATAGAGCTTTAGAAAAAGGTTTAGGCTATTTTAACCGACTTTGCTACAAGGGGTTTGTGCTTTACGCGACCGAAAAGCTGTAACTTATAAACTGATTTCGGAAAAATCTAATTACACATTCGCAGCAGTGTTTGTCATTAAGTTAATCATAATCGGACCGGTCTATTTATGCAACTGCCAGCCCGATCGTAAACGCACACAGCAATTTTATATTTTATAGTCGGCTTTCAATCTTACCATAGATTACAACGGATAATTCATGGATTTCACGCCATCTTTGAGCCGCTGTAATATCGTAAAAAGGTCTAAATAAACTCCAGAAGGTTACATCTCTATTAAATGTTATTGTGATGCGAGCGTTAAACATTTGTTATTGGACTTATTTTATGTTACACGTCAAGTTTTTATTTAGAAACGTTTCATGTATGAACAGGTATTGTTAAATATTAGTCTTTATGGGTCTACACGCGATATTAGGAGTAGCAAATACACCAATCATGGTAGTGAGCGATCTGCGACCATGATTGGTGTAACCCAGTCGAAACGTCGGGCAGTAAGTAGCTATGTATTTGCTACTCCTAATAACTCGCGTGTAGGCCCAAAAGACTAATGTTTAGTGTAATGGAACACGAAAGTCTAAAATCATAGGTATTGTTAAGTTGGCAAATTATTTAGTTTTAAAATTGTGCTTGGAAATCGTGTTTTTGAATGACTTTTGACTGACACGGGGCACTTACCACGGGATCAGATGTTGTGTAATATTATTTTTTAAGTCCATATGCAACTTGCTTCAGAAGAATGAGAACCATTAAGCTCTTCTGTACTCCCTGATCTCAGACGCGGCGCCCCATAGCAGCGAGGAGTTGGGAGCCGCTCCCCGCAATCAGGCGCTGCGCGTGCGCCGCCCATACACGACCCGGGCAGGCGCGGCGTGTATGGGAATGTCGGTTGTGTGTATGGGAGTGTATGATACAGGCTTGCTGGGTTGGTGGCTTGCGGAGTTATCTGAGGAATTAACGTACAGAATTATTTATCTACATATTATAAAAGGAGAAACTGCATGACTGACTGACTGCCTGACACACTTGAAATTTGGAAGGGATGTACCTGAGGTACCATATAGGTGCATTAAAAAGGAATTCCTGGATATCCCACGCGAAAATCTAAACCGCTTAAGTCAGACGCTTGAAATTTGGCATGCAGGTACTTCAGTAAACTCAAAGCTTAGTTTCAACAGGATATTGCAAGATTCCCAAGGGAACGGGAGTTAGCGGGAAAAAACTTTTGTGTTAAAAAATCTACCTAAACCGCGTAAATAACTATTCCACGCGGACGAAGTTGCAGGCACTGATAGTTAAACTTATAATCATTATACCTATAACTTTGCACTGTCATGGTTACACACATTAGAAAATTGATTATGCTTTGGTTGACAACTGCAGTTATTTTACATGTTTACTTAAATTATAGAGTTCCCGATATTTCAGTACTGTTGCAAGCGCCATGATCCCGGATCAACGGATTGGTCCGTGCTTTAAAAAAAATCGCTCAGTACAATACATATATGTATGTGATAACTTGCATCTGTAGTTGCACACGGACGCGACTGGATAATCAGTTTTCTAACATAAACATTTCTCTTCATCACTCTTATTCACTCTACCTATTAACCGTCGTGTAGCTTTTAATACCAACTTAAGCACACATAAAGACATACCTACTTTGTTTTATACTATGTAGTCTTTACATGCATACTTATAAGGCAAGTTAAAATACACTTAGTCCCTGACTTCTGATCATGACACACTGCTGATATCGCTCTTTCATTTCGCCTCCTCGCTAAAGCATTTCATTAATTAGGATCAAACTAGAAGCCTTTCACCTCACCTAGTAGTCATCCTAAAAAATAAACTATTCTTCTGGATACAATATAAAAAAAATCTCCAATTCTATTTATTTTGATATTTAATTAACTTTCAAATTAGTTTTGGTAGTAGGTATCCACTTATAGAATACGGTACTAAAAAGATAAATATTTACGTTTCTTTCGAAGTTATTTTTGAAGTTTTACTAATTAGTTCAGTATTTACCTAAGTAGGTGTAGGCCAGTTTATTTTGCAAACTTACCAAATAAAACAATGACGTGAAGTTCCTATCTAAAATAAGAAATGGCTACAATAAAAAGGTCATTATGTTTTCTAATCCAGAAGTCGCAGCATATAAGAAAGCTCCCTATTAACAAATACATTAAACTCCCGCCTATCGGGCCAAAGATTAAAATGTGATTAAATTTTATTCTAAGTCAAAAAACTCTATAAGAAGTGTTTGTGCCACAGTTATGTACAGAAACTCGTAATTGTATTTAAAAGTATCACTTTGATAAATTTCTTGTATGTATTGTATCTATTTAATTAATATGGCTCATCTTAAAATTCTTAGTTAGATAAAGGTATATTTTAATTAAGAACTTTATAAAAGAATTAAAACATGTACGACAAAAACTTTCATCAAAAATATGATTTATGTATTTTAGTATCCAATTATTATCCATAATAACTATAATAACATTCGAAAACTGACCATTTTCACATATAAGACAAAAGAAAGAAAGAAATTACCGTATTATTTTCTACGAATAAAAAAATTAAAGTTCTGAACCTTTTTCTAAACACATAGTTGTTTGTAGCTACCAATGTTACTGGTTTAATTTTATTGTATGGCATGATGATGACCAAGCATTTCTCTCTAGGCGGGGACTGTGGGAAAGAAAGGTATAGGCGTAAAAAAGAGTCCATATAAGCTGGTACGAGTAAATAGTAGCCTATGTAGTCCACGACCAAAATAATAAGACCTCTGATCCCATAAAAAAAGTTCGTAACAGTGTCTCTTATTATTTTTGGTACAAGTAATGTATTGTGTATAGAGCCTTTTCATATAAAGTAGAAAGTCAGAGACGTAAGTTCTTTTTCGAAACTTTTTGCTTCATTTCGAACTTTGATTCGAAATTCAAAAGGCAATTAATATTTGTATTCTGGCAGGCTAGTTTCTAAAATAGAATCTAGATTAAATAATCAGATAGGTAACAGGAAGTCGGTCGGTTTTAAGAGACGTTGAGGCTTTGTGACGAATCGAAAATGTAATGTCATTGGCAGAATAGAAGGTAATGGTACTAAAAAGTTTACCAACTTACAGTGCCCTGAACTAAAGTACCTATAGATAAAATTAGGCACAGAATAACTAAATAGAACTGAATTTCAGACAGTCACGAGCTCGACCAATTATATTTATGACGCAGTAGATTATAAGAACTAAAAACTAAAATTGTAAAGCGATGCATTTATCCAAATGAGAAAAAAAATTACTAAAAAGAAATATGCTGAAGTTAGTATACCTAGATTGTTTTCACCAACTCGGTTCTAACTTTACTAATTGGTATTGGAATTAATAGTGACAAAAATATTAAAAGAAATGAGATAAGATAAAGCGAAGGTCAAAATTAAAATTTAATAATTCTGGTCACTTCGAATGTCATCCTAACTTTGGACAGTAGGTACTTTACGAATGTGACATCTTTTTTTTTCAAAAGTTCCCAACGATATGGTGCTGACGTTAAAAAATCAGTATTTCCCTAAAGCTCAGTTTCTGCTAAAACAATTATGCTAACGATGGCATTACAGGGCCGTAACGAGGTGGGCCATGCAGCCAGCGGGCGCGTTTAACTGGTAGCAGGGCCCCGGGCGGACTCAGGAACACGAATATTGAGTGGAGTCTTAACGAACGATATCGGGACATTGACGAATGGGACGCGGTTTGGAGAAACACTTTTGGTTGAGGTTAGGTTAGGTTAGGTGCTAGTGTTTTTTGTGAGACTTGATTGTATTGATTTGTCGTAATTGTTTAGAACATAATATTTTTATGAATTTATACCAAAGTGACGAAAAAGATTTTCTATTATAATAAAGACATATTTTAATTCATTCATAGTATTATGTTTTGGAGTGGTCTATCCTTCTTCATATAGCCATAAGTTACGGAAAAGTATATGAAGTTAATGCCAAAGCAGTAGAAAAGTACAAAGTGTATTGGTTATTTAATTTAATCATTCACACACATTCAGAATAGAATTTAGCCGTATACGAAAAAGTAGTAGGTAACTGGATATTTTCGCTATATTTTATTTAGGCCTTATTATTTCCGCACTAAAAAAATGGCATGGTCGTCATATTAATACTGCCCAACATACTCGTATGTTGTTTAAAGTCATCACAGAAGGATTACATTTTTACCTCTACAGAAGCGTGTAATCTATGTTTCTTTCCCTCAGCTAACTGTTCATATAATTCTTGCAAAATAAAATTATTATTTTAGGTATGCCGATAACGACCTAGCATTCACCTGTGGATCATTCTCTTGGCTTTTAAAACGGAAAAAAGACAGTTGTTTTAGTTTGTTGATATCTTATTCTACAGAAGCACCACCTACGTTTCTCTCACTATAATCAACTCTTCAAATAACCGTTCATTCGGTCATAAGAGCCAACTGGTATATAATGAGGTAGCATTAACCGGTGGTCTGTGGGCGCCGCCCGCCCGCGCTCACACATTACCTATGCCCCCGGGCAGTCGCGCCGCCTCTACATCTGTTGAGAAGCTCGATGGTTTAGCCGACTCCGGCGGAGGCAGAAGATGGGTTTTAGGGGTGAGCCAACATCCCCGCATGTCGATGATGATGTGTGGTGATGACCCCCGGTGATGATGATTGCTACTCCAAGCCATTATCGTTAGGGAAAAAAAGATGAGTAACGTTTTTGGATGTATGCATTGCAAGTACTATACGTACGACTCACCTCTTCATTCAATTTGAAAAAATTGTAGTTTTCTAAAAAAAATGCCTGGTTGTTACTCTATTAGTAGCAGCAAGCGCTAATTAACGAAGGCTTAACTGCCTCGTTGGTCTATTGGTAGGAAGTGCTGCGTTAGTTAGGACTGAGATAATTTTTTTTGTGAGTTTTTCTGTAAAGAAATTATTACTCAGCCAGGAGTTAGGAAGTTGGCGGTTGCACGCCCGTGCCTCGGAATGCACGTTAAGCCGGTGGTCCTGCGCCAGATCTCTCATCGATCATATCGGATTGCCGTCTCGCCGAACTGTAAGAGTGAGGAAATAGAGGGTGCACTTGTGTTTGTGTGCGCGATAATACTTACATGTGCACTATAATATGTCCTGCGAACTTGGCTGATCTCAATCGAGATCGGCCATGGCCGAAATCGGTTAGTTGCCTTGTTTAGTTTTCTAAAATATGCCATTACTATCTGTTCGCTTGAAGTAGCGCATAAACAATACTCCCTTTTATTACTCTCTTTTACGAAGTCGAAATTTTTGAATCTGCTTTATTTTTAATTGGGTCCATAGTTTTGGCGGAATGTGAGATCAACATACAAGCAGTGTTACTTTCGCATTCGTAATATTAAAAAAGAAGTCAGGAATTTCCCTTAAATTTATTTTACACAAGTTTGATTACATTCGGAGGTAAATCAATTAACTGAACTTAAATTGTATTTACATGTGTTTTTGTTTTATTATATAATGCACGTTCATAGTGTAATATGAAGCTTAAATAAGTATTATCACGCAAAGGCAAGCTAATATTTTAAATATAATCTCTCCATTTCCATGCAAAGGCGTAAACGTGAACAGCCCAAAGCAAAATATACTCCAATATTATATGGAAGCGCGCCGCCCACAAAACACCGCTAGCAATAGCTACCTTACAAAACACCTGAATACTCCCTCCTTTGAAAAATGCCTCTTAAAAAAGACCTTTGGGATATGTAATTTAAAATCAGAACGTGAAGTCACGATGATTTTAATTTACGGAATAAAAAAGGTGATTAATGTTTGAAAAGGGAACGTCTTTATGAACAATAGATATCTAGATACGGAATTGTTTTTTTTACATATTTAAGACCTGTTGATAAAATAGTTTTTATTAGATTTGCGGATTAAATAGCACCTATAACAACTACCGTAAAGACATTTTCATAATAAAATGAAGTCATCAGAATCATTCAGCTATGAAATAGTTTTCAATTAAGCACACTAATAAAATGATAATGGCTAGTAGGTAGTAGCAGTTGATAAAAACACATCTTTTTAAAAAAAAATCGTTATTATTATTATTTAAGTATCTATAATTTGACTACTTTACACTTATATGTCTAATTTAATATTGTTAAAATATTTTCATCAATGCACCCAAATGCAACACTCGATTTCGACATTTTCAAGTTTTGTCTAATAAGTCATAAGGTAGTTTATGATTAGACTTTTCTTATATGTTCTAATTCGTACTTGTAGACAGAGTAGGTATAAGAACCGAAGCCCAAAGGCGCCGTATCATTTACATATCTTGTTTACGCGTTGTCCGTCCGTATATGCTAATGACACGCCAACGAATATATCCCGCGCCTGACGACGTTACAAACCATTGTTTTGCACATAAAACCGTTTTACTAAGACTCATAATAGCATAAAGACCCTGAACAAATAGGGGTCTCAATAAAATGGACTACAAGATTCGGCTTTGCACTTAAAAGCCAATAAATAAAGAAACGCGTCGCCCCACAATTTAATACAAGACAGAGGTCTTTGTTAGATGGATAAGTGGTTATTTATCCCTTTTTCATTATAAATCCGAGTCGGGTTTAGTTTTTATTTTGTTATAATTTTGCGAAGACGCCGCGGGCGAAGTGGCAATATGAATATTAAGATTTTTTTGCGTTCCTTCGGAGTTTGTTTCCATAACATGTGAACCAAAGGAATCGGAGAGTAATTAATTTAATTCAAAATGTAATTCCAATGCGGTTTATATCTTGTATATAGTAAACAAGTAAGTATGTAGTCACAATGGACAAAGCTTTTCAACAGAGCTTAGAAATATAAAAAAAAAATAATCTACTAAACATGTATAACGTGTACCTATTTGTAACATTAATCTCAATAGAAATAGATCTATTAATTCACAAAAAGATACATTATACATTACAGTCACCTGTCAAAAGCTCCAAACGGCGAACTCATACCCATTTAAAGTGCTATATTAGTATTTAATAAATAAATATTCTTTTTATATGCTTGAAATACACTTGGTATCGTACAATGGAAACTCATGCCCACTAACGGTGCCGATCTGACTGACAGATGACTAAAATTTATGACCCCAAGACGACCAGTTACCACCGATTACAACTAGCGAGATGTGCACCGATTTCATTAAATGGGTCGTTATGAGAAAACTACGCTTTATCCCTAATAGATTGAGATAACAAGATAGGAGTCAAGGTAAAGGGAATAAAAGTTTAAAGTGGCGCTCTTAGCCATCAACTGTCTGATGAAGAAACGTTATTTTACTTTTTTATTAGACGTAATTGGCAGGTAGGTATGTGGATTGACGAGTTGAGTTCGTAATGTAAGGTACTATTTCATATCGCAAGAGTTGTGGTCGTATGTGACTACCCGGTACTTAGTACTACTACAATAGTCCAAGGGTAATTATTATAACAAAGGTTTGTTTAGCCAGCATTAATTTGTTAAGCTCCTAGTTAATTCCTGCCAGACGTTCCTATAATTAAAGGGTCAGCTGTCTGTATCACATAGGTCGATATTGTTATTGCCAACCATACAAAAATGTTGCGAACTATAAGGAAGTTAATTATTGGGATCTCTATTATACGTCTTAATGGGTCTTCAGGACTTTCGGTTTTTACAGATAGATTACAAGCTTTTCCTTTTGAGTCTGTAACCCTAAAAAATCATGACTACACTATATTAAATATAAGTCTTTATGGGTCTACACGCGATATTAGGAGTAGCAAATACATGTCTAATTACTTACTTAATATTAATTAGTGTAATGAAACGCGGAAGTCTAAAATCTTACATTACTTCATTATATTTTAATATCAATGTTATGAAATAGTTTTCTTTTATTTTTTAAATATCTTGACTGAATTAATTGACTGGCTCGGTGGAAATATTTTTTACAGTGTCTGGGTGTATTATTAAATTTATTTAAGAATATTTATGTATCCAACACTGTTGATTCTGATATCCGTAAACAAGTGCTTAAGCTACTTACCACGGGATCAGATCAATGTATGTGATGTTGTGTAATAATTATTTACTTTTTTATGTATATCAGTGCTTCGGCTTCACATAATTTTCACAACGGCTATTCCTTTGTTTATTTCTTGTACTGTAATTTTTTTTTAAATCGACCAGTCTACAGCCGTCAGGCGCTGGCATCGTGCACCGGCCGGGTCCTGGCCACCTAATCTCGGAAGGCCAACCTTTTTAAACGGTTTTTTCCCATAGGTATAAGACAATGACAGATTGTTCTGAATGCAAATTCGCAACGTGGGCGTGGCACTCCATAATTCCACGACGGAACCGCAAAAAAATAACGCTTCAAAAAGCCGTATCTCAAAAATAACAGTTGTAACTTGTAATAAACATGTTTATTCGTCATCCAGATTATAATAACAGATAATAATTTGCAGGGAAATTGGTATTTTGAAAGGCAAGACGGAAACGGATGGGGACCATAAAACTGGTAGTATATTGGCGATCTTGTTGGGATGTGTAAGTAGGTACTTACGTGTTTCTACTCTAAAGTTCCGGGTTTGATTCCCATCGATCAATTTGTTATGTCCTGGTCGTTTCCTCTAAATGTAGTTTAAAGTGATCTCCTAAATTACCATAGCAATAAAATTATTCTCTTTCCGGAGTATGATTATAATTTTAACCTATGTTTACTATTTATTTTTAATTTTCGGTTTACTTTTACTTGGTTTGTTTCATATTCTGTAAGTTTTCATTCTCATTTAGTTGCTATAATTGTATTAGTTAGGTAATTGTAGTCGTCTTCTACCTTACCTATACTCACTTTAATGGATTTATGATTCAGAATATCCACGTTTTGTAGTCCACAAAACAAAAATCAGTGGCCGGTTCGGTCATTAAAAATGTTTTTCCTAAGAAATATATTAATCACGCGCTACCCCGCCCTCTCGCGGCTAAACACCAAATAATTTCTGCTACAACATTCCTGAAGACGTCGAGAAAAAAAACAATAATTAATTTTACTCTGTGGCATTTTTCGGGGCGGTGCGCGCTTTTTATTTAATGTCATTTTTTTTTTATTCGAATCGGTAGTTTTTTAGTTTTCGGCCAGGTGAAACTAGATGCGTTAAAAATGAGTTATTGCGAACACAACTTTAATTTTTATATCTACGATAAGCTGTTTTTTTAATCTACAAAGAGATTTGTAATTGTACATTGTGGATGTCCATTTGTCTAATATTTCTTTAAATACAAGAGTTGCTAGTGTAGTAATCTCGACATAAGTTAACAATTATAAAAAACAGTGTAGCAGCACCAATAAAAAATACATAATAATTATTTCGATATTTCCTGATAAAAGGCAAGGCAGCACTCACTCCTCATGCTTTTCTTAGGGTGAGTACTGATGCTTAGTGCTTCATCATCATCATCATCAACCCAAAGACATCACCACTGCTGGTGCACTTAGTCGACCCTGGCCAAATGCGGGTTGGTCGACTACACAACCTTAGAATTTCTTCATAGGTGTTCAGGTTTCCTCACGATGTTTTCCTTAACCTTTAAATCTTCGAATGATCGTACACATGAATTTCAAATTTAAATAACACATTGGTACGAGGAGGGGTTTGAATCGCATAGCAAGCAACGACTCAGCAATCGACGCTTTTTAGAGCGATTTCACACACTAGCGTTTGTCCAGCGTAGGCGTTCTATGAACGTCTGCAAACGCTAGTGTAAAGACACACTTAGTGCTTAGTTCGAAAAAAAAAATCTACTACAGAAATAAGATATTTGATGTTGTATAGATAAATACTGTACCAGATGTCCCTCGGATGGGTGAGTTGTGGTCGGCCGGGAGCGGCGCCCGCGCACGCAGCTGACCAATGGGGTGGCCGCACGCAAATGTCAGCCACGCACGTGTTCAACGGTGGAAGTGTATAGAGCTGCAACGCTACCATGAGTTGAAAAGTTACAAACCCGGTATCGCCTATGTAAAAATATCGGTGAAAAAATGTACAGCGCCCCTAGCGGTAACGCTAAGAACTAAATATAAATATTTCACAACATCACATACATCGATCTGATCCCGTGGTAAGTTGCTTAAGCACTTGTGTTACGGAAATTAGAAACGACAGTGGATACACAAATATACTTAAATATATTTAATAACACACCCAGACACGGAACAAACACCGATGTTCGTCACACAAATATTTGTCCCGAGTGGGAATCGAACCCGAACGACTCTTGGAACCGTAGGTAGTGAACCTGGGTCACTAACAACTGTTCCACCGAGTCAGTCAAATAGGTAGTATGAAAAACACAATTCGATAGGATTTTAACGTAAGTAATTTTTCGATAGCTAACTCATGTTAGTGCTACTGATGATTGCACTTGAATACTGATGTGCTTGGTGTGATTGCAGATGTGTAGAAAACTTACAATTGCTAAAGAAACAAAGGTACATTGATTAGGTAAATTACAAAATCACTTTGACTAAGCTCGAATTGTCGAAAAATTGGTTAAGTGTGCTCGTATTTAGATATTAGATTTTTCAATAGCTTACCAGCCCGAAACACTAAATTCCGTAACAATAAAATACAATATGTTACGATAAAATTAATTTTAATAAATAAATAAATTTCCAAAACGGTACAAAGATATATTTAAATAAGTGTACATTACCAGACCCCTATTCTAGGCTAGGCCTATGCTGTGGGGTCAGCAAATATTTACAGAGGTTATCAGGTATACAGTGGTAAATGTTAACCATATAAAAGGAAACTGAAGTATCCGCTCAGTTAACTTAACCATGATACAAAACTAGAGTATTTTGAATCTTTACCAAATGAAACACATAATAAAACCACTATATAATTGAGTAAAAAATATTCACTTAAACGTCAAACAACAAGCACAGTTAATTGAAAAAAAAACAGTGAGATATGAAAACATTATTACTCAAATTCCTCACGAAAACAGAACAAATACATCACAAACAACTTTAATCACGAAACTTGACACGTTATAGCTGTCATGTCGCGTTAATCATCACAAAAGTACACAATTACCCTTATCAGATATCGCATCGAACATTCCAGCCGAATGGGGGTGTTGCGTGCTCTATACACTTCCCCAGCACTTTCCCCATACCAATATAACAATTGCACTAATTAATGGACAGTTACCTGAGTTCTCGAATTATTTGTTGTTCGGACACTTGTTACAATTCATTCTCGAGTTGTTAATCTTGTCGCTGAATTTGTAATTGCCTTCAATTAGGTACTTACAAAGTTGTCGAGAATCTTTATCAGTAGCGCTACCATGAGTTTAAAAGTTACGGACTCGATATCGCCTAAGTAAATATGTCTATGAAAAACTTGTACAGCGCCCCTGGTGGTTACGCTAAGAACTAAAATCGGTCGTATGAAAAAAAACAACTCGATAGGTTTTTAACGTACGTAAGTTTTCGATAGCCAACTCATGGTACAGCTACTGATTACTTTACGTGAATATTTTAATACTGCGCATTGGCGAGAACACAGCGTTTTCCAACATAGCGTGGGATAAGTCCATATACCAGTGACACATTTCACAGCATAACCCCTATTTGGATGGGTTTTTTTTTAACTTTTTTTATACGTAAATTTTCTACAGTAAAGTTCACGTTCACACTGAACCTGCAGATTTACACGATTTCTATAATAGATAATTTAAATTTAAAATAAAGTAATATTAAAGATGCTTGCGTTGATGTCTTTTCGTTGATCGCTATTAAACTGTAAAATTTATTTTATCAAAAGAGTCTTTACAGAGGCTAACAAAGTGATCTAAAGAGCATAGGTACCGTTCATTCTTCAGGCGTCCGGAACCCTTAAAGTTAGTTGCAAATGAAGTATAAGTAAGTAAGTATAGTATAAATAAGTTAAGGTAGTTACTTTAGCGTGTGCTGCCCGTCTGTAGCGATATCCAATCAATCAGGATTGGTCACACCGCGCGTGCCACAGAGCAATGCCAGAGAGTGCCGTGCATAGAGTAACTAAGTATATACAGTTTTTTTTGTTGATTACACACGATGAAGGTTTGGAGTATCATTATCACCCGAATCGTGAAGGTGTTTCAACCTAAGACTACCAATACTTATTGTATACGTAGATCAAAAGTGGAAAAGAGCTGGAAAGCTATCAATGACTATTCATTGTTAGCTTTCCAGTTAGCTTTCCAGCTCTTTTCGTAGTTGTCAATCGATCTCAAAAATAAAATGTCATACATAAACTTATATTTGTTTCGTAATAATTTAGTTCGTGATAACAAGTAACATGTTTGAATTTCTAGCACGTATGTTGGTTTCTGCTTTGAAAGCAAACCCTCCTCGCTTATACTAGGTAAATCTTTGAAATCGTTTTATTCCCTGATAACTGCATCATTAGAAGAACTTAAAAAAAAGTACACACCTTTTTTTTTAACAATAAATGAGGTCCCACTTTTTTGTCCAATTTATTCCATCAGGGAAAGGCAGAGGGATCTAGTCTTTGGTAATCGATGTGCAAAAACAACTGTCCTTTTGACAGCCGTGTACGAATGGCGGGAACTGACCATAGTTTTGCCAGCCCTGTGCGCCCGCTCGCCCCGAGCCGACTGTGACCAATGCTGATTGATTAGATATCGCTTCAGACGGGCTACGGCACGCTTGCACACTTACCTTGAGTTAGAAGTATGTGTGATGTTTGAGAGTTGGATGTAGGTAGAGTCCGACTTAGTCAGAGGGAGGGCATTTTGGCATAATGTCCTAAACTAAAAAATATTGTTATTAACCAGTATCATCTCATTGCTGAGTAAAGATCTTATCCAAATCTATCCACTAATCTTTAAAACTAAAATAATTATAATTAAATTGTCCAAGAAAAGATGGTGTGACGATTTGGTCCAATTATCAAGGAGCTGGCAAGTCCTAGCTTTGGAAAGATAGCAGTGGACAGGTTTGGAGGAGATATTTGACCAGCAGTGGGATGGTACATGTTCATCAAATCATACGATGTATCCACAAATACTCATTAAGTAAGTGTTTTCTGGACGAAAGACGGGCTCATTTTCGAACATTTCGAAACGACTGATTACACGAAGACACTAAGTATGTATAATGGTCGTAGTGACGAAGTTTTGTTAGAGTAAAACTATTTTTATGCATCATACACCAAGACTTTTAAATATTACAGCTTTAAACGAAATATCTGCTAAATAGGTCATGATTCAGTTCATTCGATTGTACACAGACAACAGCCCCTTAGGCGTAGCACTGTCAGTTAAATATCAATGTATTTGCCCATGACATGAGTTCAGTACAAATACTAAAGTATTATTTCTGACTAGCTATTTACTATAGCTTTATCCCCAGTACCTAGTTCCCCTATCTACTCTTGGAAGTAGATAGTACCTACCGTACCGTCACTGCGTCACTCAAAGGTTCAGCCAGGATGTCAGCGACGTCGCTTTCTTGCGGCTGCTACGGCACATGCTGAGGCAGAAACTATTGATCATTTTATATATTCGTGTGTGTTTTACTTATTTTTTTGTGTATTTTTATGATCAATAAATGTTTAGGGTAGGTAAGTAAAGAAGAAAGAACACAACACCACTGCTCCTACCCTGGAGGTCGGTAGGTATCCCGGTCTGACTGATACCTACTCTCAAAACTCTACCTGCTCTCAAACTTCATACATAGGTACTACCTTCTTCACTTATGTACATTCGGGGGTAGTCCCTAACTACCCTCAGGCCACAGGTGATTCCATCCATTATCCTGACGGACTGTTGACTGTACTTACTCTCAAGACTCTACTAGCTAGCTTAACCTTTATACATAGGTACTACCTGCTTCATCTGTGCATTATCAGAAGTAGGAAGTACCTACCTACCTCCAATCTAAATTTGATTCGCAGGTATCCCGGTCTGACGAGTCGTTGACTGTACCTACTCTCAAGACTTTATGAGGTCTCATCTTGCACGTAGACAGGTACTTCCGTCTTCACCTATGTACTCATAGGTAATACCTACTACCTTGGAGGTAGGTACCTACCTACCTACCCTCAGTCCACAGATGATCCCCACGTATCCGAGCGACACATTTCCTGATGAGATGTTCTTCGCACATAGAAACTACCTACTTCACCTATAGGTTAGGTAGGTACTACCTACCTACCCTCAGTCCACAGATGATTCGCACGTATCCCTCAGACGAGGCCGGCAGGCACGTTACGTATCGCAAACATCACAGCTCCAATTATAACGAGGGCTAATTCCGCCGTGGGAAACGACAAGTGGAAAGGTTAGGGCTGCTGGGAGAATATCTATACTAATATGTATTATGAATGGAAAAACTTCGATGGCCGAGTGGTTAAGGTCGTTGCATGCTATGCGAGAGGTCGCCAGTTGAAACACTGCAACGTACTACTGTGTTTTTTCAAATTTGAGATTTATATGAACGTGTATCGTTGACGCTCTAACGGAAACCTTCACAATATTTTTTATATATAGATCTAAGTTGGTGTACTCGACAAACCCGCACCAGGGTGGTTGACTAATTGGCCTGATTGCCCTCGTTAGGGGTAGGCCCGTGCCCCAGCAGTGGGGACGTATATGAAATGAAACTAATATAAGTGACTGCCTCGGTCGACCAGTGGTTAGTGACCCAGGTTCACTACATACGGTTCCAAGAGTCGTTGGTTTGATTCCCACTCGGGACATATATTTATATTTGTGTGACGAACATCGGTGTTCATTCCAGCACCCCCCTTCGCTGCGCCGGAATGTGTTTGTGATGTTAGTTACTAATATAATAATCCTTTTTAAAATTTTGGAATAGATGCATAACAGAAACACAAACAGGAGGACAGAGAGATAATTGCTTTCGCATTTATGAAATAACTGACATACGATGATGGCTAAGAGTAGCCTCGTCATCACCACCGGACTTGCAAGGGAGCGGATGGCTCTAACCCCTTATGTAAAATTAGAAATTATATCTTTACTAGTCGTATTTTTTTTGTTTTTGACAACCCTATAAGGGCCCTTTGGCAAATTGTCAGTCCTCCGCAACTGCGGGGGAGGTTGATTTGCGGTTAGTAATGCTTTTGTTGACAGATAAACTTTTATTTTGCTACCTTTGTGTTAAATAACAGAAATCTTTTGTAAGAATGGTTCCTACTTGAAAAATTCGATCGTATCGTAGGCGAATATCAGACTTCTTATAAAAAAATATCTACTATGTAATCTTTTCTTTTTTTATAATAGGCTAACAAGATGACCTCACTCCATCTGATGGTAAGCGGTTGTGAGATCCACATATGAGGTTGACAGGCACAACACAACATACCATATCGAGCCTGTCGCACTCATACTGAGGGCATACCATGAGTTGGCTATCGAAAAATTACTTACGTTAAAAACCTATCGAGTTGTTTTTTTCATACGGCCGATTTTAGTTCTTCGCGTAACCACCAGCCGGCGCTGTACAAGTTTTTCATAGACATATTTATGTAGGCGATATCGAGCGCGTAAGTTTTAAACTCATGGTAGCCCCACTGAAGGCCTGCTTAAACGGCGTTTCACTTCCCGCCTGAATAGCCTGGGATCATAGGAGGGTGGGAAACCATGAGCTAGAAGGCATCTGTTTGTGTTTCTTTCCCCAAAAATATATTTAAAAAAATTGTAGAGTTATTTCTTCTGTCCTACGCATTCAATGAGGATTTTCGCCGATGAGAAATTCACTCGATATATGGTAATACTCGTACGTAGGCGTGAGGTCCAACCGCAGCATGGTTGGTTATTTTTGATGTGACATTGACAGACATGTCAATATTCACCAATCATCGTAGCAGTTAGACCTCATATCTACGTCATGTCTTCTAGATAGTAGATTTTCAGCGGAAACCCCCAGTATATGTTACTACTACCAAACTACGCAACATCTAAGCTAGTCATAGTTTTATATAGATAGTTTTCGTAACTAGCTTTAAATTAGTTAAGGAATACAGGTGACAAGGAGATAAAAGAAAACGTTTTAAATTATTTCCGAATAGATTTTATTCTTACAGACAATTCCATTATACTTTTATATACCTACTAAATACAGATAGACAACAGTATGTACCTCATATTAACACTTACTCTAGAGTACATACTTATAATAGGTAGTTCTGTTTAACACACGATACATTTAGACAAGAAAAAATAACAGGGTGGAAACATTGAGTTTATAATATGACCTTTAAATTCACTTCGGTTTTAAGCAGGAAATAGTTTGTAGATCACTTGTAGGATACATAGAAAAGTTTGCATATAACCTTTAAAATTCTTTATTTTTACCTGATTCATATTATTATCTTTAGTAAGTTACAATCATTCAGATAAGTTCACAGATACTGTGTGTGTCTCTTTGAAAACAGAGCAAATTATTTGAAATAATACAAATTTTACGGGCAAGACCTGCCCGTGACCACAAGTGCTGTAGAGAGCTCGAAAAGTCGGCTCTCTAAATAATATGTTTAGAATAACAATACGCGCGATTTTCATCCGTAAAATGAGTTTAATTTCAAATGTGAAGTGTTCTCGCAAATAGTAGACCATACTAAGGATTTACTAAAATTATGTTATACTTCATTACTAAAATGGCTTCAATATAATACCTTTTGCGATAGCCAACACAAAGTAAGTACATAACCCATTTGTTTCGAAACAGAGTAACTTTTATTAACTTTAAAACCATTTCGTGCGTGAAACAAATTGTAAAAGAAAACACGAAACGTTAACATTTTCACAATGTATTTTCCAATTAGCTTTAACAGTGTCGGCGGTTTGCTCAGATAGGTGTGTAAATACAGCCCCTATATTTGTTTACTTCAGAACCGTGACATATAAGATAATGACATTTTGGACATAAAGAGGATATCTCACTAAGGCCCCAGTATGGCGATCTAGATATTATTTAAACACAGTAAAATTACTTTTAAGCCGTGGTTTCTTCGCCATTGGATACTTAAGGCCAAAATTGTATCCTAAAATATATTATTTTGGCTGTGGAATTCAGTTCAATCACCAATTGATTTTCTAGCAATAGACAGACGTTAGATGAAACTAACAAATCTTCAAACATTTTAGATTTGAATAGAATAAATGTAAATTCGGCATAGATAGTGACTGGCCGCAACAGTAAATTATTTTTCAAAATTTAACATGATAAAATATCGAAGTGTCCTACTTCAATTTCTTACCATGAGTTAACTGTATTCTGAGTCAGAAATAAATCAAATGAACAAACTACAGTAGTATTGCGGTTAGTAACTCTAGTGTCTCAGTGAGACAATTCCCCAAGTTTGGAGCGTGATGTTCATTCAATATTATTGTGAAGTGTTAACGGTACTTTTATCAACAGTTTTAACAAGAAAGTTCTATGGAGGCCTGAAGCATGGGAACTTTCAATTATAGGCTAGATATTACCAATTATAATTGTTATTTGTCATTTATATTTCAAGGGCAGGTAAAAGAACATTGTAGAGTCAGTTAACAAATAGAAGTTATTGTTTGCTTAAATAAAAACTTAACTGCAAGTGACGCGAGCTTTTATTACGAGTTTAAATTAAGATATTTTAATTTTGATAATCATAATAGAATGAATATGACAAATGAAAGTTGCATTCAAAATGAACATTCAATAATGGGAATATGAAAATAGGAAACATTCTAAACACTGGTTTCTCTTAGACATGTTTTAAGTTAGAAATTGTTACATTTTACTTATTTACCCTTTTAAATTTTGCTTTATATAAAATGGAACAACCATAACTTCTCGAATGCTTAGCGATATATTATTAAGTACTTAAGTACACATATACACGAGCATCTATTTATTTTTTTATTTTATTTACAAATTTATATTTACATAAAATTGTCTGTACTTTTCATTATGAACTATAACTAACTATTCCATTGTACTTAATTAATAATAATTATGTATCATTTAAGAATTATTAATAAATATACAAAATAAAATGCGTTATAACTGCTG
Organism: Maruca vitrata; assembly: GCA_039566165.1. Taxonomy (NCBI): domain Eukaryota; kingdom Metazoa; phylum Arthropoda; class Insecta; order Lepidoptera; family Crambidae; genus Maruca; species Maruca vitrata. The sequence continues at coordinate 5,589,315 of CM076933.1, forward strand.
TGTCTATCTTAAAATAGGAACCAAAATTATTTTACTTATGCTGAAGCAAACCCATTGTAAATAAATATTATTAAAATAATAAGTTATCGATAATTGTTATAAAACTCTATAATATTTACATCTTAAATTTACTATTCACAAAGTAGCAGATATTCACATTTTTTTAACATAAAATAACTGGGATTTACAAGATAGAGAAAAAAACAGATATGTCACCAGGATTTGTTACATAAGTAATCGTATTACAAAACTTTCAATTAGGCCAAAAATATCGGTAATACTTTAGAAATTAAATAAAAATAAAATAATATTGTTAGCACCAGGGGACAAACTTATATATAAGCACAAAGAGAAGAAATAAAGCGGAAATATTAACAAAAAACATTCTAATTTCATTATCAGATATAATGTGCTTCTTACAAGGGATATTATGCAAATGACATAATTATTTGATATTTTGGATGTTGTCAAAACTTTTTGACACAATTTAGGGCAAAAATAAACATACTTCTCAATTTATTTTAAAGATAACATCGCTTAATTCTCATTGTTGGTAGCTGCAACTCTGTCAATAATTGTTTTTATGAATATAAATCTCTATCTTTGCTGGTCTGAGATAGAATAAAGCAAATCGTAAAGAAGAGTCTAGAAGTGTCAAGTGCTTAAGCTACTTATCATAGTATCAGAAGTAGGAATATGTTGTTGTGTGATAATAATAATATTAAAAAAAAGCGAAGAGTTGCAACTCCATGAATTAATTCAAAGACATTAGCAGCCAAATACAGAAAAGACAATCAAAGGTTTGACAGATTAATTCAAAACTTGTTTTGGAGTTTTGAATTTGGAACCTCCTTATCGGTAAATCGATCAAATATCAAATAACATTTTTAGTATTCAACTGTGAGTATGTCTATCCCCGCCCTAAAACACCAGAACACCAACCAATCGCAACATCAACAGTTAATCACACAGAGATCCCTATTGGTCCGTCACTGTCACTATTCAAGTCCACTGGTCAACCGTCGAGCCGCATCAGTCGTGGAAGTCCCGCGGCTCCGGTTTCAGCTACCACACCAGACCCTCGGAGTGGAGGGGGGGAGGGGCGTCTCCGAAGGTGAACTCCGGCGAGGAAGGCCGCGGCAGCACCAGGTGTTCTGGTGGCGGGAACTGCTCAGGGAAGTCGCCGCCCGGGAGCGACTCCATACCGCCTGCGAAACGACCTGCTCTCGTTATTATTTGGTACAGCTGAGATAATCCTATAGTTTCTATATTTATGTATGTATAGTCTATGTGTAGGATGTTTTTTCTTGAAACATCTATTCTCAAAATTAGACTTGGGTGTTCTGAGACATATAATTCAAAAAGACATCGTATACAAAGACCATCATCCATACTATCATTTATAGTAGTTATGTAATGAATGTAGGTACTAACGACTCCGGATAGATTAATTTCTTCAAAAAAACTTAAATAGCCCGGGTCGGTAATCGACTCCGGGGTCTTTACGCAGTGCTTCAATCATTTTACCATCCCATCCCATCCCACCATCAATTATAACTATTAAGAAGTTACTAGTAGTACTTAAGTAAAGTACTTACTATCGATGAGTAAGAAGTACTAGGAAATTTTATATTTCGCATTTAATTACGCTAAATATTAATATTTACGGGTCTACACGCCATATTAGGAGTACCAAATACAGCCTACTTACTGCCCGACGATTCGACTGGCTTACAATAATCATAGTCGCTGTGTATTTGCTACTCCTAATGTCGCGTGAAAACCAATAATGACTAATATACTAGGCATAGACTAAGAGACTAGTGTGCTAGGCAATTATGAATAGAAGACAGCATTTCAGAAAGTGTACCAACCTGGCTGGTTGAATGGCATCGCGGGCGGCGGATGGAAGAACGGCGCATCATGGTGGAACGGCGGGCCATACCCAAACTCGAACTTGCCATCGGCCGTCGCGAAGTACGGAAACCCCGGGGGACCCTCCTCAAGCCCCCCAGGGGACAGGTTCATTGGGAACCCTCTCATCTTGCGCGAGGACCCGAAGAAGGGACCCCGACCCATTGAAGTCAGCTGTTTTAGGCGGCGCTCTTTCGACCGCTTGTTTTGGAACCAGACCTGCGGAAGAAAGGGACGGTTAGTTTTGGGTGTAATGAAAAATGATCTAATGCTAAGGCCACACTTATGTGACATGATGGACGTTTTTCGTAAATGTAGCACGGCTTAATGCGATAATTTGACACCGGTGTTTACGTGCGTTTAGGGTGCATGCCTTCATATAAGTAATTGCAATACCTGTAAAAGTTCACGCGACACATCATTTTGATTTTAGTAGATGCCTGCATTACTCACACACGAATCTAACTTAGTACGAATATAAATATTTGAAGTCTGTAAGGCGATATTAAGCCCATTTTTATTTATAAAATTAAACTGAGGTTAACATAAAATAGACTCACAAAACTATTAAGGATGTGGGTATTATTTGTTTTAGAAGTAGTATAAGGGGTTTTTAATATTCGTAGGAGGTATATTCATAAATTTAAAATCCATCTTCATAAACATAGCTAGCAATTGTAGGCTCATTACCTATGTCTCTTTAACAGTTCACATACTTCAAAGCTCTTAAGTAGGTGCAGGTTATATACTTGAACCAAAGGATTTAGGTTAAATACGTCGTTAAATAAGCTAATGGCCTCTCGTGTTCACATAACCCTGTAGTTATCCGCGTCAACGTATATTATTGTAAATCGTATGTGAAATAATATACCCGTACCCTGATGGCTAACGACAAAACGACACACAACCATCCAGACTACGATTGTCATTTATTTTCCATCACCTGTGATATCTGCTTGTGTAATTTTAACTATTTCTCAATTTAATTCGTCAAATCTTTGATTTTTATTACGTTTTTGACAATATTATGATTTTAAATGGCTCGGTGGAACAGTGGTTAGTGACCCTGGCTGGCGGTTCTAAGAGTCGTGGGTTCGATTCCCACTCGGGACAAATATTTGTGTGATGAACATCGGTGTTTGTTCCGTGTCTGGGTGTGATTATGTATTTAAGTATGTATTTATAAATATATATGTACGTCTATCAGTCTCTGACGCCCATAGTACAAGCTCTGCTTAGTTTGTGGTCAGATGACCGTGAGTGGAAATGTCCCAGATATATATTTTATTTATTTATGATTAAATTTTTTTAGAGCAAAGAAGTCCGCATACTCTTAATACAATACTTCTAATTCAGGCTGCGACTAATAGGAACAAAGAAAGAGGAAATGTGCAAAAAACGGGGAAAACGTGGGCGAAGACGTTGGCACAACTAGAAAGATAATAGGTATACTTCCAAATGGTAAATATTAAGTATACTTTTATTACCACGACAACTTACAAAGCAATACCCACCAGGTTTTATTTTGTATTTCTTTTCAAATGCAAACAAAATGCTCTTGGTTTATTTTCGACCGCAAAGTGCGATGCGGTTTTGGCCTATAAACATTATCTGCAATGCACCGACAAAGTACAAAAGTATTTGCATTTTCGCTTTACTGCAATGACAAAGCTTTTTTTTACACTGCGGTCGCTATGGTTTCGAGTCATTACATTTTATTTTAAAATATTTCTTAAAAGACGTTGCAGGGTACGGAGTGAAATTGCGGATTGTTGGATCGATTTTCTCAATAGTTCACGAGGTTTTCTAATTTATTATGAATTTTAAATGTTTTATTTAGAACGTTTATATAGCACTGCTACAGTGAAGAAACACAATCTATGGATTTGAAGACGACCAATCCGTCGTTAGCTAAGGTGGTTGATTAATACCTTATTCCTCTAGAGTACCTAGGCTCGAGACCCTCGATCGATACACGTTACGCATACGCATATACATACGTGTATTTACGTATTATGAGTTATGAATTATTCGAAATATAGTCTAAAGAGATGCGAAATCGTTGAAATTTCTCGTGTCACAAGTTTCTTATCTAAATAATAATAATTATATCTTTATTGTTCAAAAAAGGTTACTTAAATTAAATTACATTTGGTGCCTTAGTACCTAAACTAGGTCTAACCTGTTCTTATAGATCCTTATGCTCCATTATGCGCGAAAAGGTGTGTGTGTGTGTGTGTGAGAGAGGTTTACATAAAATATGTAATATAATTATATGTATACTAATATATACTCGTAATATATGTTACTATTGTTGCTATAAATTAAATTGTAGTTATAGTTAGATTAGGTAAAGTTAGGTAAATAAGTAGGTTTAAGTCATATCTAACAAACACTAAGAATTGCAAATAGAATACTCCAATGACGCAAGTAAATTGAATAAATTACTTTCTTTGTTTTTTTCATATCGCAGTGGTAGGCATATTAATTAGTAATGTTTTAAAAATATTTTTAATTAGGTAGGTACCTACTTTATCTACTAGTAGAGACGTATTATATCGTTACAGGTATTAAAGTAAAGTATCTAAATAAATGTACCTAGTTATTGTATATAATTCCTATAATACCTACCTACCTGGTACCTATGTATTGATTTTGTACTCACATCGCAATTTAGTATAAAACGTGTAAGTCTATATGAGGAAGACCAATGTTTAGAATCACGTACATATTCATTAATTACACAGTACCTATTATTGTAAAGGTACTAACTGCACAGTACAATCCTCACGTAATTTACATTAAAAAGAATACACGATACTACACGTAAACAGATTGAGAACTCAGTAATTAGTATCGAACAAACAAGTCGTACGGATCGATTGGTACGAGATATCGATACGCGATTCGATTCGCACCACTATTGCGATTATCGATACCGCGGCGATTAGTCGCGTCGCGTGCGGCCGGACAAATCGCACGCAAGGGCTGCCCCTATGGGGGGATTAAATTGGACTAATTACAGTTCAGTAGTTACCAGTCCATAGTTCGGTACAAAATTGCTTTAGTTTAGCAGGTCCAGCAAAAGAAAGGCGTTTCCCGGATGCCCTGCGTGATGAAGTGGTGATATCGCATTTGTTTATAAGGAATATGTAATTTATTTGTTTAAAACTAATTTCTCATCGAAATATGATAGGAAAGGAACAACAGTAGAGTACATTTTTTACACGGTTGTGTTCCGATTATACGTTGAGACTTTTGCACCCAGAAGTCGTCCATTTAATTACTAAGGACTTTTTTTTTAATACTTTATGGGTTAATCTATTTATCTTCTTTTTAAAATTTTATTTACTTTATACCATATGCTTATACCATTTATATTTAAAACAAATTAACTAAATTGTGTGATGATAAAATATTGTAAAAAAACAATAACTTGATTTTTTACGGGCTAGGTAGTACCGGACTTGCCGGGGAGCGGATGATTCTCACCCTAAACGGTTAACTTGAGAATATTCAGTTGACTTGTGGTATATGTTGACATATTTTGCCATACAAACAAGAAATTCTAAGGTTGACCAACCCGCGAGCAACTTGGCCAGCGTGGTTGACTCGCGGCCAGAACGCCCTAGTTTAGGGTAGGCCCGTGCCCCAACAGTATGGACATATATGGTCTGATGATGATGATTCCATAAATAAATTATAAGAGTTTGTGTTTCAGCTTAAATTTCCAAATTTCGTTTGTGAAAGGTCCCAACAACCAGCCCTATCTACTAACGGTTCCGTATCGTGTGTCCGGGTGATTATGCGCGGGCGCACGCGTCCAGCATTACTGTCTCTGTACACGACAATGACCCACCTATTGTGGCCTAGGCCTTCATAACGACCTTCACCTTCCGTTTAGAGTTGCCATAACTTTATGGGTGTTTGATGTAAGGTCGGTTGGGCGTTGGATTTGTCTATGGTTTATTATACCTAAGTACCGGTAGAGAGTAACTCATATCTTTCTTTTTGTACATGATTACTATATTATAAAGGCCTCACCGTTGGTACAGTCAAAAACAACTAATTCATAGATAAATATTCTACGCTTTCTGGGTCTACCGGCTATATTAGAAGTTGCAAATACATAGCTTTTTATTTCAAAAATACATAGCTACTTGCTGCCTGCCCATAAAGACTAATGTGTAATGGAACGCGAAAGTCTAAAATATTACGTAACTCATAGATAGTAACAAGCTTAGTCCTCCAATTTGCAAGAATAAAGGGTGCATCATCACAGGCAGAGAAAGAAAAAACTTGAAATCAAAAAGCTCCGGTGCTACAAAAACAAGTGCAATACCTGGATTGAACATCCCCACATGAAAACTAAAGTTGTAAAAAGGGCTCTAAAACTGAGACCTGAGAAACGGCAAAACAAAAAATGCCCCAATCGCCGCATTAATTTGATGGCTTCGATTCCAATCCGATATAAATTCGAATTACAAAACACGACGAAAACAGGACACTCCTCTCCTTTCAATCAAAATCGTCCATTAATCACTTGGCGAGAATTAGATCCAGTTCAGAACGGGTCGTAAATGCGTTCGCTGTGCAAATGCGTGCGTGGGCGCAGCGCGGCGCCGACAAAGTGATGCGCGTAGGAACACCACACTATCATCAATACACAACACGTAACATACTTTTTTACCGTTTTTTTTTCATGGTTCATAAATGATATGGAGAAGTTTTCAAATAAATCTGTCAATATATTTCTACTTTCTATCATTTGTGAACTTGAATTTAGCCTATTTCAGTCAAAATTGTAATAATATGAAAAGGCATTGGTAGAACTCCTGTCTTTTGCGCCAGGAGTAGTGGGTTCGAACCCCACCTGAGTTAAATATTTATGTGATCAACATGGGTGTTGTTCAGTATCTGAATGTATTAGTAAGTAAGTATTAATTTTATTGTTATTTCCGATGTCCAAAACAGAAATGCTTAAAAAACAACTTTTAAGTTCAAATAGAGTAAGATATATTTATTTTTTGAGTATTTGATGTAGTGAAATATTTCTTTATAATGATTTTATATCTTCATTTGGCTATAAGAAAGATCGAAACGTACCTACTACCTACATACAGTCCCTTTCCGTAACCGCGTGTGGTCTCCGCGGCTGCGCGCGAGCACACTGCCGCTCTTGTTTCCCGAGAACTTTTTTATTTTCCGCGCCGGTACCTCCTCGTATCGTACAAACTCATTGCTTTTGCGAGTAGATTAACTATTTCTTTTTGTTTCGCATCAAATTCATCTTGAATCCGATTGTTACTGTGTGTAAGTAGGTTTTATTTTTTAAACTGGACGTAACACTGGCGTTTTGTATATGTTATATTTGCGCACTGTGTAATCAGTTTTAAAAATATTTAAACAAATTAAAAAAAAAAAGTTAAAATTTGTATACACATAAAACATTATAGTTTATGTCCCACATCTTTACATTGTGTTCCTCCTGCTACCTATATTTTAATACGTAGGTATTTGATTGTATAACGTAAACTTCCTAAAAGCCTCCAGTGGATATTGTAAACTTTCACTTACAATCGCACTACGAACTCCAATTAGTAAATACCAAAATCACGCCTAAGTACATAATTAACAAGCCAATACGATCGAACGCGAACCGATTTGGCAACAAACCAATTTCATTAGATACAAATTAACCGCGGTCCGATTCGTTGATGGTTGCGTTGATGGCTTAATGGTCAACTCGTGACTTACAGATCAGATCAGAAAGGGGGATGTGCCACTGTCCTTGGGATTGTTGCTTTTCAATTAATTGGTAAACTAGTCTTCAATCCTCATGGTAAGTAAACTAGTCATTAAGTTTTACGGTATAAAATAGTCGTCAAGTTTCATGGTAAGTGAACTTACTCATCAACCTTCATGGTTTTGTTTTTTTTTGACAATAGAAGAGGCACGAGTAGTAGAGCCTAAGATCAGATACTAATCTCACTTAGACTAAAGACATGGCTAGAAAACGATTTTATATAAAGTTCGTCACTCTTTATCAAGCAGCTGGTTTGAAGAAGACGGAAGATATTAAGTACCTAGAGGTCAGTAAAAACAATTGAAACTTTGTTACGCTGGTAGAGTTTAGGTGACGGAAGGCTGACTTTTTCCTGCAACAACATATAAGCCTCGCCATTCAAAGAGGAAACAAAACTGAACCAATCGACATTCCAAATCAAAATCGGCGCTACGATAACAATATTACGACTGTTAAACAAAAGACTGGACTCCAATCACACACGGCAGCGATCAAGGTCTCCAACAGTGGATTGCAAAACATTGTCTAATGTCAAGAGTTCACAATATGGCCGACAGTCACTGCTTTTGTTGGCTTTTTGTCGTAGATTGTTTATCTATTGTTGTTGTCTGATTGGGGCGCCGACAAAGTGTTATTACATCTACGTTCATTTGGAGTGCAGCGGTAATGGAGTTGGGTAAACCATGCTCCAATTCTAAGTTTAGTAGAGTATGTAGAAACAAACTGTAGTCATTTATTTTGAAACGTCGATTCAGAACATGTAGAACACGAAGAGACAACGGGCACTAAATGCGTCACCGATATTTTGACACGGTACTCTATTGTATTTTCAAAACCATTTTTTACCAATTTTGGACACCTTGCAAATAGCACATCGGTTTCCAAACTGTATGTATTAAAAATTAGCTAACAAGGAGTTTTCCATTGTTCGTGATATTTTGTTGCATTGACTAGATACTCGGAGAAGGTTCTTATTATGAGTATTTCATCTCAGTCATAGAGTTTTTTACTTATACCTCGCAATAGTCCGGGTTCTGAACGTACGTTTACGGCCAGTATTCTCCATATGCTATTTATAAACGTTATACAAGGTTAGGGTGACGACGCGAGGCCTTCCCGCGGCGGGCGCGCCCCGGGGCGCCACTGAACAAGCCGAGTGGTGTTAAACACTATATTTCATGTGTCCGCTGCGTCTGCGCAGCTCTTTGCCGTAACGGCGGACGCCTCGGAAAGTCGTAAAACACCTTCGTAAGTACCCGCTAAACCGGGGTATTCGATGTGAAATATATTTTTGATAGTATTCATTTGTTTTTTGGTTCGATCTAAATACCGTTGCGTGAACAGGAGAGTTTAATCACTGTTTCATGTAGACGTTACGATGCCGCTCATTATAAGAACCGGGTCTGGCAAAAGTGAAACTTTTCAAGAAATAAAGGAAGAACTTAGAAGATCTTCAAATAACAGACAATTGTTAGGAAGTTTTTGTTACTAGTTAGTAATTATCTTAGATGCGGCAAAATTTCAAGCGAATGCTAGTACTAATGTACTACACATAAGAAAGGGGCGGGTAAGTACTACTTTACGATACCGAAACAGTTAATGATTCTACGACGAACAATAACAAATCGCCATTAATTTATCAATCTGTACTCCTGTCTCCAGAAGCGGGATGACCCGGGCGGCGGGATAAAAGGATGATTGATACAAGAGTTCGACGCCATTGTCCGCGGCGGTGTAAATAATGGCCGACTACCTGCGACCGAGGCGCCCCCTAGAGCTAATGAGCGCTTTATGAACTGAACTGTACTAGCATACAGCGAATAGAACAGTCTTAGAGCTAATGAGAGCTTTATGAACTGGACTGTACTAGAACAAAACAGTAATCTGTCTCATCATCTGGAAGAGGTATAAAGGAGATTGGTCAACTATTGTGTTTCATTGTATATGTCACGGTGACATGGTAAAGTTTGTTTTTTTGCACAGAAAATTGTATCTATGGACGACATACTCTTAGATACGATCCAATTTAGTAAGCTTATTTTACTTTTTACATATAATAACGGCTAACGTTTGTCTATTCCTTACAATATGAAATAGCCGTTGAAAGATACACTACATATGAAAATATCTTCTGGAAAGTCTGAGTTAAATCTTATTAGAATAGTACCTAACTATTCGGTTGAGTCCAAGTTGTAATTCGAAATGCTATTAATTTAAAAAATAAATACCTCTGCAGTTACCTACATCCGGGAGATATTATGTTGAAGCTCAACCACTATAAAGCTCTAATCCACCATTCCTATGCACCTACCATACATGAGATTATGGACAGTAGACATAATAGAATCAACCATTTACACAATTAGCATTTACATGGTCGGCTAAACACAAATGATTGGCAGTTAAAATGCGAATTATAGATAATCTTGCACAGTTCCCTATATTTCGATCTCCAAATAACTATTTATTCAAAGCTACGTCAAAATAAATGGTTTCGGAATCAGATATTTGAGCATAACATCAACATTTGACCTAGCTGTTTAACACATTATGGTTTCTTGATTAAAATGTAGTTACAATTCGTATTCAAATTATAAACAAATCCGATATTTGTATAAAAACGTGTATAGAATTATCAACCACTTAATGTGAGCCAATACGTCTACAAATATCATTGATTAAAGATGAACGACCGAAATGGATAAATAAAAAAAAATATTAAAAACTCAAACTCTTTTGTTTATTACTTGCTAAAATTATCTTTCACGATACGTTAAGTTTAAAAAAAAACTTCAAGATGGATTAACACATAGAGTTTGAATTTGGAATTTCCTGTATTGTTTCAAACGAAATATCGAATGGTTATACCTAGAAGCGGATATCCAACCCGACAAAACCGAGGTATACTAGTAATTTGGGCCGCGTTGAGAGAGGCCCAGCGGGCGGTCGGCGCCCCGCGGGGCCCACAATATACCTACAGAGCGTACGCAAAGGCCCACAACATTTGTGCGGTCTTCCTTTACAGGGTTCCGTAGATGAAAAGGAATAAATTGAACCCTTTTAGGAACACTATGTTGTGTAGCGCAGACAGTATGTGGCATACGGCATGCCACATTTTTTGTCTAATAAGACAAAAGTGGGTTATTAGGAACGCAATGTTTGAAATTGCCATCTAATACTTAAGCCTGTATTTTTTTTTATTTGTAAAGAAGCCACTAAATCAACGATTTTTTTATCAGATAACCAAACCCTAGGCATGAGTCCGACTCGCACTTGGCCGGTATTTTTTTCTTTGTTTCCAATCCGCCATAAAGTTTATGGTGTCATGCGCCATATGGGACGTGGTCGCGAATTTTGGGCGCCCTCGCAGGGAATATTAATGTTGATTTTGTTATAATGAGCTTGTAGCATTACCCTCGGATTTGAACGGTTACACGCGTATCCTATCGATTAGTTAGGTTTCGGTATGGTGACAATACTAAATGAGAAATTTGCCTAGAAATGTTTAAAACCGACTAATATGTTCAGTTGTAAAAGTAGGTAACGAGCTTTTCCAGCTGTCACGATTTTGATTGGGTTTAGACTTTAGATTGAGGCCTGAATGTTATGTGGGTTTGTCGAGTATATAGAAAGCATAGTGTTTTTAACATGGACTAGGAAAGCTGATCTGAATTAAAAATGAAGAGGTTGTACGCGTTTATGTCAAACGTCAACATGACGTTATTAATTGACTTTGTAAACAAATGAGCATCACAAATTACTAAAAAGACTACGTATGCGTGTTTGTGAAGCGAACGAACGCTGCAGATAATCAATAACAATTAATTCTGAAGCCTATCAAAACTGTCAGTCAACGAAATAATTTCAAAACACAAAACGTAAACTTTAATGAGTATTTTCTCATTACTCTCTTTGAATGTCGAAAATGACATGACATGAGAAAAGGGGGTTGGCAATATTTTTCATTTTAGATCCTTTCTGTCATCTTAATTATTAAAAAAAAAACGCTTGTTTGAAATTTCAGATCAGAAAATGTCATGAAAACTATCACAATTTTCCGTCAAAAGTACGAAAGGAAAATAATACTATGCATTTCAACTGCCTACTACTTAGGCATAACTCTTAACGATTTTCAGATGAAGTTTATAACTGAATTAAAAAAAAAATAAAGAATCCCTCGGACGTTGTAATTTCAAAAAAGGAACGCGATGCAAGATGGCGGGCGGATGGCGGTCGAGGAGCGGCCACAGGGCGCGCGCGCCGGCCCATCTGCGGCCAATTGCCGTGGCGGGCGCTCGCCCGGCCAAATTGTTTCCTCGCCAACTCTTACTACAACGGGCTCACTTGTTTTGCGAATGCGATCGCTGGCTGATCTTTTGTTTTTGTTTTGTTTTTTTTAAGATCTCGAATCTGAGCCATCAAAAGAAAGTTGCCAGTGACTGACTGACAGTATGATAGGAAACTTTATGGTTGGCCAATAATGTTGATTACTGAGGGTCGTTATAGTCCAAGGTAATCAGGAAAAGTACAAACATAACGACAATTGACTTAGATAACATTAAAACAATATTTCTAGTTGTCCTCTATCTTCCGCAGAACCCGAACATCAAAGTATCGTTGACAAAAACTGTGTGGTGTTACTAATCACTAAACTGTCGTACGCTCGTCTGTTCCACCTTATTACCAAAAACAAATGTTTTTCTTCCAATTTCCCGCAAAAAGAACGAAATGTCTTGGCGATTATCGTGGCATGCACCAAAAAGCATAGATTTTGTCGACCAAGAATTAACCCACTTAGAAGTTTTCATGGTCAATAAAAGCGAAGAATTTATACTTTGATTTGTTCGAAGAAAGTTGTTCGAACTAGTGATTAATCATTTGAGGTTTATCTCGTCTTTATTCATATAAATAAAATATTTATCATAATTTAATTGTAAAAATCACCATAAAAGTTATAAATATGTTTCCTTTGCTAAAGATCATACTAAAAATATAGTAAAGGTACACTACACTTAGTTCCGTAGTTCCGTACATCTGTTACCAATACTAATAAATCAAAAAAAGGAACGTTTAAAAATAAAAAAAAGTCTCATCATATCTGTCATCTTTCCCGCCAACCCATTCACCTCGGCAGATCTGTCAGAATTTAAAAAAGTAAATAAGTCTGTTCTTGATGTGAGGCCTGCTAAATTTACCGTGTTACCAGACTGTTTCGGTGATTCCAATTTGTGACTTGTCTTATTTTAGTTAATTAGATGCTCTCCGCACGACGGCTGTGATTTGGTCTATTTCGGTTTGCGCGCGTAAATTTTATGTTGTGTAATTATTTTTGATTGAACTTCAAAATAAGAACACTTTTAAATTACGATGATGATACAACACTTTTTCTGAGAACGGTAGGCGCAAAGGAATGATTTACTTCGATAGCTTTTTTTTCTAAACTAATTTATAATATTTAGGTGTGAAATTGTAACAAATAAGTGAATGACGTGATGTGAACATCATATTGTACTTATTTATAATTGCATTTAGCATTGTAATGGTAATCATAGATGGAACTTGAACGCGAAAACAACATTTAAAATGTAAGCATTATGAAACAAAGGCACATAAAACATGACCCATTTATATTACTAACAAGGTTTTATTTTTAATTTGTGATAACAACGTTTTATGCCAGCGCTGACGACTGTCGGCCAATCAGCGCCCGGCATTCGTAAATCGAACTTTATCAGTTCCCTGATAGCGCACGCTGAGGCCATTGGTTACGGTTTTCAATATGGCGGGTTTATCTGGGCCCGTTCCACTACTGGCAATATGTTTAATGACGTGAACTTATTTATTAGTTCACATCTTTATTTGAACAATGGTTTTGTTTGTTTACCTATATAATACTTTTGCTTTTGAGCGCACTTTGATTATTTATAACATACTAGCTTTCCGCTCGCGACTTCGTCCGCGTAGAGACGTTTAACGGGTAAAACATTACTTAGCGCAGTCGGTTAAAAAGTAGCCTATAACCTTTCCTAGGCTCCGGACTATATCTGTACCAAATTTCATTTAAATCGGTCCAGTACTCTATGCGTGAAAGCGTAACAGACAGACAGACAGAGTTACTTTCGGATTTATAATATTAGACAGGATATCTTTACGATAATTAGTCCCTATCACAAGGAAAAAACCTATGTTCAATTTCCATAATATGGATTCTAGATTCTGTGAAGCATTAATTATTATTGTACTCTATGGGTTATACAGAATAGATCGTTTATAGCGTAAATTGTACTCTTTTTTTATTGTAACGCTTTCTCTGTAAAATTATTTTGCTTTTATTAGTAATATAAATTTTTGGTTATCTATTGTTTGCCCGAAAGATATATGCCATAATATTCATATGCCCGAATTTCATTTGCCATAATTTCATTTGCCCGAATGTTATGTTTGCCATAAAATACAAATGACATAATTTTAATTGCCCGAAAATCAGATTCCATAATGATTCGAATGCCATACGTATTGTTATCCATATTTTTAATTGCAATAATATTATGCAACAGAATTTTTAAGCGCCATACTCCTAACGCCAAATATTTGTCCTAAAAAGCGATTGGCTTTCTGGCACTTCGCCGGCCGCTGCCGCGGCACGCTCGCTTCGCTCGCTCGGCTCGTGCGTTGTCTTTCATGTTTCTAACCTAACCTAACCTATTTTTTTTATCATTCTTTTAACCTATTTTACAAGCTTTTTCGGTGGGAAATGATGTAATGGCACGGAAACAACGTTTCTAACACGTAACTAATAAAGTAAACAATGAGTATGACATATATGGCGTTTGAAAATTCTGTTGCATAAATTATTGCAATTAAAATATGGATAACAATACGTATGGCATTCGAATCATTATGGAATCTGATGTTCGGGCAGTTAAAATTATGTCACTTGTATTTTATGGCAAACATAACATTCGGGCAAATGAAATTATGGCAAATGAAATTCGGGCATTTGAATATTATGGCAAATGAAATTCGGGCAACTGAAATTATGGCAAGTGGGGGTATACCTAAATTTTTGTCTACTTTTCTTGTTAGTACAGTACTATAATTTCTACTCATTATTATAGTATGTGTATAAATATAACATTATAATTACATATGCGTTAGAAATAATATATTTGTAATAATTATAAATTCACCTATTGTAGAATTATAACTTCGGTATCAATCCCGATGAACATGTATTCCGAGTAAATGCGTTTACTTCGTTAAAAACATCTTTAACATAGAAGTAAGCACGCTAATGATTAATTAATTATACATAGTTATCAATATTCCATACCTACACGCATAATTAACTCTATAACGTCTATATTAATTGTATTATTTAAAGGTTTAGATACATGATATATAAATATTTTCTTTCAAAACATCTTCGACCTTTAAACACGTTGTTTTTTTTAAAGTAAACTTTTGTTCTCGTAATATTTATCTGTTTGAGCTTTGCCAATAATCTTCGTCAGAAATAACTCATGTCCAGACATTATTTATGGGAGGTAGCCATGAATACGTTTTACAAGTTATATTATCATTTCAAATTAATTATTTTTCGCTCTGACGTTAATTATTAATATTTTTTTAAACCTTTGATTGTATGCAGCTGCTGGTTTGATTCTAGTTAACATTTAGGATTACGCCCATTACTATTTTAATAAATGAAGTAATTATTATTTTCATAATTAGCAATCTAATATGAAAACCCGACCTATTAACTCATGGTATTCTGAAGAAATACGGTTGTTTTTGTCTCATATCCGTAAAACTAGACTAAATAAATATTGCCATAGTTAGCAATTAATATTATTGTATAATCGTGCTTAGTATTTTGTCATACCAATGATCTTAGCTACTTAACTACTCAGTCTAACATTTCTCCCATATTACTTGATTCCCCCTGAATCATCTTGGCAGTCAATTAAATATATGTGATTGACATAATTACCTTCACCATCCACCTAGCCCGTTTTTAAAGTAACTTATTGACGTCACCTCAAAAGCCTAGAAACTTCCGCATCATCAGTCGAATAGTGTCGTATAAATAGCCGGTTTTTTGCTTCTCTGTGAAAGTGTTTAGGCTCGGCGTCAACTTCACGCTTGGCCGGAAGGCCGGCGGATCCGCTACGAACCTCGACCTTTGCTTACTTCCTATAAACGACTACTGGTGGGAAACTGGTGATAAGACGTATCTTGTCCAGTAGAGAAAAAAATATAACAGAAAATCGTTAGCAGTGTTAGGATAGAGCGCTCGACACTGTACGCAAATACGTAAAATTTGTGTACAGTATAGATAGACTTGGAAGTATCATATGCCACAGGTAGCCAGGTACTGTGATACATGGCTACATAAGCACAAACGGCGGTGTTTTAGCTCATATTACTTATTGATATCCTAACAAATAACACGTGAAAGTAAAATCTGATTTCAATTAAATGGTAAACAGTTAAGCTTGAGTCTGAGAAGCCTATTTAAAAATAAAATTTGCCTGACTTTTCTTTCCACTTCTGCTATACAAGTTACGTAACTCTAAAGTGGCTACATTGTATAAAGCTAAGTATTAATTTGCGAAGCCGATCAGACCGCTACAATTCCACAACTGCACCTGTGACGGACTAGACAAACAGTCACAAATGATTGCGCTCGAAAGAAATAAGGAAAAAAAAAGTTTCGACCGCAAAACGTCTATTCAATCGAGCGTCGATATCGTCACGTCACTCGCCCAGACGCTGAATTGGTTACGTGCCTAGATTTCAGTTAGGAATGCATAAAAAAGGTCAACGACTTCAGCTCAATGTTACACCTAAATACTAGTCTTGCTTGTGTTTAAAGAGCGGATCAAGTAGTAAATAGGTGCAGTATAAAACAGAAACTGTCCGGGATATTTACCATGTTGTTTTGTTTTAATGAGCTCCCGATATTTCGGAACTGTTGCAAGCGCCATGATCACGGGTCATTAAAACAAAACAACATGGTAAATATCATGTTAATTCATATATAATGTTATATAATGTACGTCCTAGTAATTAAGTTAGAATAAGTCTATTAATTTGCATGCCAGATTCTGGTTAAATGTATGGAACCATGTTTCTATTTATAAGACCCTTTTGTACCACATTTAAAGCAAATAAAGTTTTTATCGTTATCTTATCTTATCTTATCCCGGACAGTTTCAGTTTTCTAATGTGTGTAACCATGACAGTTTAAAATTATATATAGGTACAGTATAAGTATATAAGCGAGGTCTAATGCGATATCATAAAAATGTTAAGGAAAAGCGTTACTTATTTACCACTAAAAGAAAATGCGAAAGTAACTGTCTTCTACTTACTAATATTATGAATTTTAAACAAACTATCTATCGTACTTTCACGACAAAACTGACTAGTTACTAGACTACGTAGTAGTTTAATGCCTGAAAGATGACAAAGCAGGCTCTACGTATCAAAATCTACTTTTCTCTCCGACTGTGCTATATGGAAAGGAGGATTATGTTTTGCGTGACAAATGGCATAATGCGTGCGGAATCGCGGGCGGAAAGCTAGTATTCAATAAAGCCGTAAGACCCGTAATTGAAAATAATTTACACTTACAAATACTCAACCACCACTATCGATGTAGGTATAAATCATTGATAAATAACTACTACATACAGAAATTAATCAAACTATACATATTCCTGTGTAGTTAAAATGCGCTATGTATTTAGATGTAAATCATTTTATGTAGGTATTTTGTTTATGAAATAATTCATGTTTTTAAAGACATTTTGCACAATATTTTACGGGCGGTTGACAGGCTATAAATTATTAATTATAACAGCGTAAGGAAAATATTGTTGGGGACTCGGGTCGTTCTTGGGAAGCGAGTGACTGTCGATGCCGCGTTTGATAGTGCCAAGGGTCGTGAGTTTGATCTCCACCCCTGATTTTTTTATATTATAACCATTTGTGTTTCCTTTTCCTGACCGAGAGTATTTATTTATGTAGTATCTTCTTTGTAGGTAATTCACTGTGATATCCGTTACACAAGTGCTAGAGACTTACCATAATATCATCCTTACAAAATCATGGTACCTATGTCATGTCTCTCATTTAAGTTGACAGTAAGCACAACTTACAGTAAACTGCACAAGATTATACATTTTCACTTTTGATTCTGATTTCTTTAACACAAGTACTGCACATATACCTTGGAAATTAAATCAATGTTTTCGTTTCATTTACCACACAATCACGACAGTACACACGGTAACTATTCTCCTTTTCAATTCTAACACCAGCGTGGTTTATACGTGTTTTAATCAAAATATCTGTCGAGCACAACGACACAACGATTCGGGTCAAGCCTGGGCGTAATTAATTCGCCATAATACAAGCCTGGCTCGGAAACTAGTGGCACTGGTGAGATAAATCATCGCGTGGGCGCCCGCCATGATGGATTGCGAGCGCACAAGATCGTAGGGCTATCAAGAGGACGAGTTAGATCTGTCTATTTGAGGCTACGTAAAGTGCAATACACACTGGGTCTGATGTCTGACCTATGTTGGCAACTTTTGATTTGACTCATGAGTTTTTTTAATAATAAACAACATCACATACATTGATCTGATCCCGTGGTAAGTGGCTTAAGCACTTCACTTGTGTTACGGATATAGGATTGAAACATGGGATACACAAATATACTTAAATATATTTAAAAACACACCCAGACACGGAACCAACACCGATGTTTGTCACATAAATATTTGTCACGGGTGGGAATCGAACTTACGACTCTTGAAACCGTGAGAGTGGTGAGTGACTCAGGTTCACGAGTCACTCACCACTGAATTTCTTCAGATTAATTTCATAGTAGGCCGCCGGGTTGTGTCCGCGGCCCAGCGGGCTTAGTTCGTATTGCGGATTACCGCTACAGCGAATATTCTTGCTGTTATCCTGCTCTACAATATGTAGACTAACAGAGACACAAAACTTCTTCACAAGACTTCGCTGTAGCCCGCGAACGTTAGCAAGAATAAAGAGGACTTCTGCTCTCTCAAATAAGTCCTGACTCATCCCTCCATCTTGGCTATTCCTTCCATAGATCGCAAAAGTCGAATAAAGCTTACAGTTCTACAATCCGGTTACATCTTACTGTTTGTTGTAACTTTTTTGATAAACATGATTATTTTAATAAACCTGTCAATTATTATCATGTTACTTAATTTATAATAAATTTTTTTGACCAGCTATATAATATATCCATTCAGTGTTAACCCTAAAAAGTGTGCCGAATTGAGATGTACATTTTCATTTTTTACACTGCCCATAATCACTGGTACCTAGCGAAATATTGATATGAATTAATCACAGCTCGATCATTGAATGATCAATGTTTTGATTCAAACTTATTACCGGTTTCCAATCTGCAGCTGGGTACGTGAACATTAAACAGTTCAAATCGGTAGGTATAATTAAAACGGACGATTGATACACAGCGGTTTATCTTTTTGTTTTTGTTGTAAATTGTATATTGTTATTTTCTTCAAATGGTAATAATTATACATTTTCATTAAAATATTATGAGGATGCACTTAATGATTTTATGGTGGGTGATAGTGTATTCATTTCTGGTTTCATATACGAATTATGTAGAAGAAAATAAAGAAAACGTGTACCTATATTTTGTAGTCACATCTGCAGTACTCGGGTCCATTTGATATCTCAAGTAGGGCGTTATAAATTTATTCAAAATAAATAAAGTTAAAAATTGCTTTTATTGAATATAAGTTTCAGAATAAGCAAAATAAATACATGTTTTACTAAGTGCTTTATGCTAGAGCCAAACATTTTCTTTCATCGTATTATAAGCTCACAAATAACGAATTAAATAAAGCCCTTATGACAGCGGCATCGTGTGTTCAATAGGCCGCAGCACTGGACAAAAAATATTCTCACATATTTTTTTTACAATGATGTAAACGATACAAACTAACTCATCCACAAAGTGCACATGTTGACAGGTGCCCCATTCATATTAATTACTCTAAGCATGTTCCTACATTATAAGCAATTTCTTTTCTCGGGATAAATTTGAAGAAAAGTCCCGTGAAATTTTTACAACATCCACTTTTATGATCCTATTACATTCTTATGGACTGTATTGTATGTCGTGTTATGTACACATTTACTTTCAAAAGGTCAAGTATTCATAATTTAATCGTATTCTTATTTATAATATCGTAAAACTAAACCATACTTAATACCATCGCGAAGAGTAATGGCGTGTAAATTATACAAAAACAAAACAATCATATTAAATCGAAAACAATAAACGAGGAGAATCTCAATAGAAACTTTTCCAATCGAACAATCCAGGACAGGTAGAAATTTATAAGACAGCAGCCAAATTGACTGATGGCCAGCCGAGGGCGATCGAGGCATTAAGCCCTACGCAATATTAATGTGCCTTATTCTCACCCGGGGCAATAAAATAAATGATGTCATTTTTTGTCCGCGCGGGGAGTGCTTTGTCCCAGTGTGCGCCGCGTCGGCAGCTTTGCCCTTTTGTGCGCCGCACAGTGGGCCCGCGGGACGCCGCGTAGACAAAAGATTTTTGGCGCCGCTCTCGAACTTTTTCAAGAAACTTTTCGCGAGCTTATATGAGAATAATATGACGCGGCTTTTTGTCATAATTAATAATTTATTGCTTTCGTCGAGCTTTGTTGAGCCGCACCTGCTATCTAGCGCAAGGTGCTTCTGTCTTGTTCATAATAAATCATACGTCTGCACCGTTTTATGGAACTAACCGCCGTGCCTTGTTACACCGTAACAAGGTAAAAAGCTGATATTAAAAGAAGGTGTGGCAATTTTTAATTAGTACTTACCCTTAACTCGGCATGAAGGGAATGTATTATGAACCTAACAAAAACGTATTCCCACACGAGTTGTCTTACAAAAGACTAAAAAAAGCATGGCATTGCTTTTCACCGAACTAATAAAATAAATAAAATGTTGAAATTTACTTTATTATTTTAAATACACTAGTTTAAATTCGCTAATTGGCACTTAACAAATTATCTTTATTAAGGTAGTAATGGTGGTCCTCCATAAATATTACATTTGCCCATAAAAAAATGTAAAACAAAAAAAAAGTCGTCATGTGATAGTGGGAATAAAAATAAAGTCACTACGTTTAATTCGTAAAAAAGTGAACGCGGACAGGTTATTTTCCGAGGCGGCCGGGCATAACGCCGCGGCCAAGGCATTTCATGGGGTTTATGCACAATAAGCATACTAAACGTCATCTTTTGATGCAAATCCCGCTACGCGCCGTACGACCGACATTTTTACGAGAATTGACACGAAATGCGCTGTAAACCGTCTATTTTATTATTCGCTCATGCGTGCCCGGAGCCGTTGTTTTAATAATGACGATTAAAATTACGAATTTATTGCGATAACGTCAGCGTTTTTAGATAAAGTGCAGTTTCGATGGGCGATGATCCGCCGGCCGGCGTGCATTTCCGAGCAATGACTCCGTGCAACGGCGAGAATGGCTGCAATTTGTGTGGCGATGTTGTTTTGTTTTTGAATGTTTTCGACAATTTCGCAGAAGCGATGATGTGCGTCGTCGGATATTTCGAGAGTCGAATTCGGTAACCGGGCACATAATCTGCTGTGATAACTCGCTAATGATCCGCACTACACACCCGATTTGTATTTTACCTACTCATATATAGTTAAATGGGTGATTAATATGTGAATATTCGTTTAGATACCTAGGTTTAAATTACATAATTACGTGTCTACATTGTGAATAAACTACTGAAGCGAATCGATTGGGATAATAAAAACACATTTACCTATTGTAATGAATTGGTTTACTGCTTCAAGTTATTTAAACTTTTTAACACAGCCATTGTTTCTTATTTAATTTGTAATAAATTTGCCTCGTTTTATTTACATATGTAAAACAGTTTTGAAAAATACCTAACCTCTAAATGATCTCTAAGGTATGTCAACTAAGTACCTAAATGATATAAGGCTTACATATACGTAAATTCTATGCATAAATAAAACATATTATGTATCTATCTTTCACTAAATTTTGGTAAGTAAATGTCATTTGATTCACACCTTCTATTACGACCTTTTAAAGAACAAGATACCTCCATAAAATATTGTAAATTCAATGTAGAGTGTAGAGTTGATTAAATATTAATTCAATAAGCATTTTTTAGTTTCTCTTGATTATTCAAACGACGACGTAATGAAAAATAAGCCTATCATCTTTCGTATCCAATATAATGTATGCATCATAGTTATATCAACTTATCAATTTGTAAAGCTTATAAATACAGTAGAACCCGTTTAAGACGATCACGCTTAATACGATTTCCCGCATAATACGCCACTTTACGCCAGTCCCAGCAACTTAAGATATATTTTCATACATTTCTTAACGCTTAATACGATTGTCATCCCGTTTAATACGCCCAAAACCGACAGATCGAGCACTCTAAAAGCGCATTTTAATTTTTGAAACGCATGCAACAGGGCCCGCGTCGTAGAAACTTTCTGTAACGCATGCCGTAGGGTCTAATGACTGAGGTGCTATGTATGGGAAGGAGGCCCAGAATGCCTTTCGACTGAGGGAAGTCCACTAATTCGGGCTTAGGTATGACTGATTTACAATCAATGTGAATGTAGTGACAATAATGTGAACGATGGTAGTGGTGTCGTGCGTAATAAAAGACTGAGAAAGAGGGCAGACCGATATGTCTGCCCTTAGACCTACCGTCATTCTCGCAGTCCTACAGTTCACCCGTGATCATGGCGCTTGCAACAGTGCCGAAATATCGGGAGCTCATTATAACAAAACAACATGGTAAATATCCCGGACAGTTTCAGTTTTCTAATGTGTGTAACCATGACAGTTTAAAATTATATAATATGAATGTAATTTATACGTACAATTTAATGCCTATTATACCGAAATTTTAAAATAATACATAATTATATATATAGTTCGTGTTATTTTCCCTATCCCGCTTAATACGCTTTCTCGCTTAAGACGCGTTTTTGATAGGGTCCCTGAGAAATCGTCTTAAGCGGGTTTTACTGTAATCATTTTATAATATATTTCGTTTTCAATTAGATTGCTTTGATTTAACTTTGAGTTTTGTGAAGTCGATAAGAGAGACATATTGTAAAAAAACAAAGACGTGTGGTACTCGGGGACTGCCGCAGTATAGCTATTGCATAGCATCGTCCGATTTCGGAAGCTCGATTCGTGCGAGTTTCGTAGAGTCGTACAATACGTCTAACCGCACGCACACAAACACCGTGCCGAAGTCCACCGAACTGAAACGACGTTAGACGATTGTGAGGTTTTTTTCGTTACGGAATTTCTTGGTTCGGTCGCCGCGCTCAAAGCCCGCGATAAAAGCTATGCAATAGCTTAAAAACAATGAAGCGCTAAGACATCAAATAAGCGCTAACTTACAAAAATCAAAAACAATAACCTTCAATAAGTTTTAACACTGGTTCTAAGTATATTTTGATGATTTGTAGGTGTAAATAGTCATATTTGTTCATGTCAATACTTTTCCAAAGGTTCGAATTAAGTGACAAATTATTCACCTACACGGTGATGTGTCATCGGTGCGTAGTTACGTTTTATAAATTACCTTATTATTCGAATAATATTCACCGCGACCGCTCAAATTAGCATTTATAATTACAGTACACGAACATTTATCATTATTAATTAATCAAGAAACCATCTCCCGGTCAGTTTTTACTATTTAAATGTCTTGAAAAAGTTTCAAGTTAATTTTACTGTAGCATATTGGAAATTTATATCATGAAATTTTAACATAATATGTTGTTATATATATTTACTTTGGTACCCAATTCAATGCAAATTTCCTTGTGGACAAGTTCTTTTTTTAATTACTTTTAGATTTCAGATTCTAAGTAGGTACCTATTAATACCTACCTACCTAAGTAGTAACTTACGGTAAACGCTTCTCAAATACCAACCCAATAATAATTCTCATCTAATTAAGCAACGAAAGAACTTACAACATCAAACATAATTTATACCATAAAGGCGATTGTATTTGAAATAAAGTCTAATCTCTACAAACGCGCCACGGAATCTTTCTTATCTGTCATTACCATATTCTCACGGCATATCGTTAGCTAACTGATTATAAACATGTAATTCCTAAGCTTACACGAACAACTTGTATCCCGCTGCCAAATCTCGGCGTTTCTTTACACGCACGATACCTATACAGGTGTTATTTTTATAGCCTTGCTTTTTAGGGATCTGTCTCTTAATAAGGAAACGAAAAATTATTTGCATGACAGTTGTTAACATGTTCAAAACGTCGTGAAGTGTTTTGTTACTGTTGATTGGTGTTGGTTACTGATTAGGCCTGACCATACCATACATCAATATAATCAGGCAGAAAACTTTAGTCTCTATTACAAAATCAATTTCAACTCCCCGATATCACTTTTGATTGTGTCACTTCTTAAAAAGTAACGACAAGTAATTACTGTCCCAAACTTGGCATCAAAATGGCATTACATAGGACAGTTACTCCTTAACCGTTTAGCAGGTTATCTAAATGTAATACACCTACAAATGGGTGCCCATCGAGAAAGTAATTCCCACACGGAAGGCTACGTCGGGTTGATTGATAGCCGGGCGATAAAAACTGTTTGTCAGCGCGGCGCGAACATGCTATTATGTCACTGCGCTGATTAATGTCGCGTCGTGTGTGCGCGGCTTAATGCGAGCGTCTCTTGTCATTAGTTGTCTGTGGTCAGTGAGGGGTTGTAAACTGCCAGTGTTTTTTGGTAGCTCGGAAAAGTATAGGATAACCATAGACAAGTCATTGAATTTTATCGTTTAAAAATGCTCGATTCCATTAGAACTCTTTTCGTTACTTTGAAAATGAAACCTCTTTTTAGAATAATTTACATAGTAATTATTTTACAAAGATAAAGTTTTATAAAAAAACGAAGAATTTGAACAGGTTATTGGCAAAAATATTTAAAAAAACAACTGATAACGAACATTTAGGATTTCAGGTTTGCCTTGCCACACGATGTAAATTTCATGATATTCTGGTGATGTTATTACAAGCGTAAAATAATGCATTTTTTCAACACAAAAACGTACCACTTATCACCACCTTTCTCAAAGCACCAACTCCACCTTATAGACTGACCGGCGCGTAATTGCATCAACAGAAAAAAAAACCCCAAAATATACAGTGTACCGTATACGCAGGCTCTTTAAATTATTAGCGGTTTACCCATAAAATCGGGCCGTCAATTAAGGTACCTAAAATCTAAGGGAGCGTTGTGGCTGAATGAGTCGTATGAGCCGGTCGCACGACCGTATCTCATTTTTTAATGTCCGTCGGCCACTTTGAACTGCCCAAAATACTATAACTTGCCCGAGTTACGACCGAGAGGTAAACTGGTAACGCTCCGGTGCTGTCTCACTGGTACACTTGGCGGGAACGCTTGTTTTGGTTCATTAGTTGTAAGGTCAGCGCTGTTCGCGGGTTCATGCAAAGTCGGTGAAAATTTTGTACGAGTTCCCTGAACGCAGTGATGGCACTCAGTGTTAAAGATTGGTACGGTATCAGGTACGAGGCTTTAAGAATCTTCCCGACAGGGGCTTATGTTATCGAATCAGATTTTGTATATAGGTAAGACTAAAAATATGCGTTTCAAAGTTTTTATTTACGTCTATTTGATTGAGTAAACTGGACCCTTTTCAATTCATCTAATCAGACGCTTGAATAAATCAGTAAAGTTCTACTGATATTGTTATGTTAATACCTAATACAGATAATTGAGTAGTATTTTCATATTTGAACATGTGTCTTGATGAAAGGCCTAAGGTTCAATGGCCAAAAACCCTAAAACGCGCTATCAACAATATGAACCTTGTCTTGAAATAGATAAAACTGTAAGAATATAGTTTCTTGAGTCCCAGTGTGAAAGGTAACCGCGTGTCCGGCGCGGAGTCGTCCGGTGTTTTACGACAAATGTTCTCAGTTTTTAATTCATCGCTTGTTTTGTAATATATTCTAGTTGGACAAGCATTGTCAAAGGCTTCGCTTTGTCGGTGCGATAAAAACTACTTCTTGTGTGTTTGCGTGAAAATTTAACTGAAATTCCTGAATGTCAATGTAGGTATTTTACCTAAGCGGTAAATAGGTATGTATGTACTGTATATGCCTATCCAATTAACTTTGTGTAGTTTTCAAAGTCATCACCAACGTTCGATTTCAAGTTCAAAAGTAAAAATAGAATGTTAAAAAAAATAAAGGTGAAACCTATTTCCACTCTAATTATTAACAAAACGCAACAAATTTCAATTTCTATTTAATCCAAGTGCCGCTAACAATAACAACCTTTTCAGTTATTGTCTGTTACATCACGAAAACAGGTGTCCAAAAACAATTTACGGGAGCATCAAAGGTATTCCCGACACAATACCAGAACAAATATGTTCGGAACTAAAAATGACATCCAATTATAAAGTAGAATGCAGTTTTAATTTACCAAAGATGTCACGACAGGCCTATTAGAGGAAACGAGAAATGTCAAAATAACATATGAGCCAATAAGGAGACGACGACATACGTCAAGCGCATCAAAATATTGGTGTGAGTTATTAATGTTGTGCGCTATTTTTCGCTCGATGATGAGAATATACCAAATTAGGATGGTTATTTGAAATGTAATGCTTTAGAAAAATATTATGGGAGTTTCACTTTCGTGTACCTGTTTGAGTAATAGCAGAAAGGCTTGATATGCAGGAATGGAGACATAAACTACGAGTGGTGTGAACTAATAATAATAAATCTTTATTTTTTTTTTGGTCGTACACGTCAAAAGTAATTTGTGTTGAACTTTTGTTCTCTACACACATCGAAAGAGAAAAAAAGCCTACTTAGTTATCAATGTCAGAAATCAGGATAAAACACGCGATCAGAAAATAAATAATTTTCCTCATAATAAATACTCTTTCTTCCACAAACAGATCACGAATGTAAACACGTATCGGATGTAACTCCAAATACATCCTCGCCACGTTTTCCTACGTAGTTATTTAAATATTGCCCGTGTATTTTTTCCGATATATTTCTCGTTTCACGCTTGGGCGGTGCTGACGTCACGGCAGTTTGTCTGGATGCCTCCTTGCATTCTACTGTTGACACTCTTTTAATAGATTTTAATTAACTGAGAGTATTATTAGACGAATGGGTGAGTTCTGTCCGTGTTTTTTTCTGTATACATATTTATGGTCACTTTGCTTCGTGATTGTCAAATACTCTAAAAATCTTATTACTATAACCGTTTCTTATGTCAGTTACGTAGTCTGAAAAGTGCTCAAAGCACCTAGGTAATAGCATAACGAAAATTATGAAACGTTTTTTATTAAGTCTTTTCTTAGGAATAATACATGTTTAATAAATCTTAAAGCAAACGTAATACACATTTACAATTAATTTAGCTCCCTCCTTATTGATGTTGCCGTACAACAGTAAATCCCGTTACATTCCCAAACTTCGGCAAAAACAAACCGACTCATTCACGCCCACTTACGACGAAGCACAAACTAATACGCTTACGATATTGGCCAATTAATATTTCTGGAAGTAGAACATGTCCCGTTTCCCAAAGGAAGCCGACTGTCGGCTTCGTCAGTGGTCGACACCGGTGTTAACTAGTCAAATCCGGGTACAAAAACCGTGGACAACCCACCACATGTGGTGGCAAACATTTGACACGCGCGATCTCCCGGCAACCGACAAAAAAATGTTGTTTATGAACCCACTTAACATACTTGACATTGTTTTTCAACGGGAAACATGTTTGCTGAATATTTTGCCGGGTTATTAATGGGTTCGGTAGATGGTGAGGCGATGACATGGTTGCTATTTAACATTGTTTTGCATTCAAGAGTTCCCATCCCATCGTGAATACTATTCTAATAATGAAGTTGTTATACTTACAACTACTACCATTTTCTGTTCCGTTTATTCTAAGTAAGTTAACAGTAGTTTAATCTTTTTCGAGTAAAATTTGTTTTTATGTTACTTTTCATTGAACAAAGTACCTAAAATATACTCGTACATATATGCGAATAATGGAATTTACTAATCTAATGATGACTGACTTTTGACAGAATTACAATTAAGTAGGCCAACTTTATCCGTAAGATACCGGTTGCTATTAAAAATAGACTAACAATTACTCCATTCTTTTGAAAATTCCAAAGCAATTTATAAAAAATCTATATTGGTAAGACAAAAAGCAAACAAACTCCACAGCTTCCGTTAGGCTTTGTAGGCTTTACCTGTTTTTCTTTACGGGAAAATGTCAAAATGTTTTTAATTAATCCATTACCTCATCTGTCGGTGACGAAACTAACGCTCAAAACCGCCGCTAGGTGGCGGTAAAAAGTTTTAGTGTTTTTGTGGCCGCCAGGCGTAAAAACTGAAACAAAGGAAGGGGGGCAAAAAGCGTGACCGACCGACAGACATCTGTTGCTTCGCTCTGTGGAGAATCGCGTAATTCCATGTGTTAGATTGGCTCAGATTTTTCGGGAACTAGACAGCTTACCTAATTACCTCCCTGTGAGTTAGAGTTTTTGCGGTGGGCAA
Source organism: Maruca vitrata (assembly GCA_039566165.1). Classification (NCBI taxonomy): domain Eukaryota; kingdom Metazoa; phylum Arthropoda; class Insecta; order Lepidoptera; family Crambidae; genus Maruca; species Maruca vitrata. The sequence continues at coordinate 5,617,770 of CM076933.1, forward strand.
GTTTCCGTTCGAATCGGTTTTAGATAAGTTTCATGTAGGTATCCATGTGGCGATCGATATTTTCTTGTATTGGAAATTTTTGATATTTCCTATCAGCTATTGGGAAGATTTTTTTGTGGTACTTAAAAACTTTTTGAGATTAACAATTTTTTTTTATAATGGTAAGGAGTTCAGGTAATGGAGCATCTTGATTTTTTAATGTAAGGCGTACAGAGTATCTTCAGCGTATGCATACTCAGCCATTCTAATTCGGTAAACTTTTAAATTGACTTCACGCAACGGAAATAACTACTTCAGCCTTCACTACGCACGATAGAGACACTACATCTTTGCCAGTCCAGAAAAAAAAGCACGCCACCAATCACAACTCCTATTCCTTTTTCGAATTGTCGGGCGCTCTCCAGTCCTGTCGCTTCCTTAATTAGCATATTTGTCACGTTGGCACCGCTTACCGGCTTTCAATTTGCGAACGCGCGGCATGACGGAGCATGCGCCATTTGCAACGGTTACCGAAGGTTATGCGTGTGATGAATAGAGGTTTTGTTCAAATCAATTTTATGGTAAAATTATGAGCGTGGACGTATAATTTTTGTACCGATTTCAGCGTTACGGCATTTACGGCTTAATGGTGGGCTCTCAATAATCAACCACTTACGGACGGATTGATTGGTATTTTTCATCTAAATAGCGGGCATTTATAAGGATAATAATGAAGGTTGAGTTCGAGAGCGATGTCATGAATGTGTGTTATATCAACGTCGAATTGTTTACCACGCTTGTCACATGAAAACTAATGGTAAGATCATGAGCCAGCTGGCAATTTCAATGTCACATTTTTTAAATTTATCGTTCAGTAAGTATCTTGACAGTAATTTTTATTGAAGAAGGAGTATTAGACACAAGATAGTATGATCCAAGAATATAAGTATTGATGCTGCTATATATTTTATTTCATGGTATATTTTTAAGATTTTCATTAGACCGTTCAAATCTCTATCTATTGCTACGGTCCTAGGTGGTGTCTAGATTTTTTTTAGATGAGGCATCTTTAGGTATTTCCATCAGATATAGTATTATTTTGACTAATGCATACACATTAATCATCATCATTATCATGTCAGTTGAAAGACGCCTACTGATAGACATAGGGCTCCCTCAACGATCTCCACAACGAATGGTACTGCGGTTTTGACCAGATCATCTTAGCTCCTCATTTCTGCCCCGTGTCACTAAGGCATGGAATGCCCTTCCAGCTCATGTTTTCCCTCCCTCCTATGATCCCGGGCTCTTCAGGCGGGGCGTGAAACGGCATTTAAGCAGGCCTTCAGGGTGAGTCCGACAGGCTCAATACGATCTATTGTGCCTGTCGACCTCATATTTGGATCTCACTACCGCTTACCATCAGGTGGAGTGAGGTCATCTTGTTAGCCTTTTATAAAAAAAAAATCTGTCTATCTTATAGAGCGCAGTCCTACATAGGCTAATACACATTATCTTACAAGTAGGTAATACCTATCATCAAAAACCAAAGTTCACTGACCTGTATAACCCTCATCGGCAACCCGGTCTCCTTGGCCAGCTGTTCCCGTATATGCCTCGTCGGCTTCGGAGTCTGACTGAAGGCCGACTTCAGGATCTCCAGCTGTTTCGCCTTGATGGTGGTCCTGGGACCCCTCCTCTTGGACCCCCCGTTGCCGTCGTCAGGTGACTTGTTCTCGGCTTGGGAGTCCCGCGTTTCGGGGTCTCCGTCCAACGAACCCTGAGAGGGGAACAGAAATAACTGAATGCGACAATGTGGTCGCGATACGAGATCGGGAGTTTGGGATGGTGGAAGATGAATTATTGGTTACTGTTTAAATTATAGAGAGTTTTAACTTAATCGAAATGTGTTGGACTGTTCATCGGCAGTAATATGTTACCCAACAGATATAAATTGGTTACAAATAAAATTTTGCATTAAATCATTAAAACAAAGTAAAGTTTTCAATTTCAATCGACTAAAATTAAGTTTGCCGACATTTATTTTGATGTTACATTGAGCTGTAATATAAATTTGGAAAAAGATCCCAAGAAAGTAACCGGGCATTCGAATCCACGGCCTCTAGACCATCGCTAGCTAACGCGAGGCCGTTGCATTTGCTACGCTTGCTATATGGCTAATCCGGCACTGCCTCCATCGTCTGGTACCGACCTGGTCTTCGGAGTCGTCGTGGGGCTTAGCGTCCCCATTATGCGCTATGTCCGCATGGAGCGCTGGGTGCGGCGCGTGCGCAGGACTGCTCGCGTTGTTGGCTGCGCGGGACTCGTCTTCTTCCTCTTCATCAGACCCTGAGCCCAGGAGGGAGTCCGCTGTGGAAGACAATGCGGAATAAGTATTGGTGTTGTTTTTGAACTGACTAAGATAATGAGCCAGACTTCTGGGGAATGGATGCTCTTACCCCTGAACTAGTAATAAATAAAATAGCTTTTTTTTTCCAACTGACAAACGATGATGGCTTGAAAAATTAAATAGTGAGTATGTTCTTAACTACCTACTATTTTATTTATACTAGTTTAAAGGTAGACATTATACAGAACTGCAAAAGTACTTAGTAGGTTTAGTAACAAAGATGTAAGAGCGATGTAAGTACCAGTACAGACTTCTATTAGATACTGGTGGGTGGGGACTAAGGGAGAAACTAGTGATAATGCCGATATTATAGAAACTGTATGTGGTTCAAGTATAGTTTTTGGCTTAAAATGAATGCATTTTAAGATAAGTTTCTTCTCATGTTATAAAAAAAAAATATTTACCCATAATTTACTATGATCTGTTACAATAACAACCACTACATACAGTTCCGAAACGAAATGCGATCGAAAAACCATTAACCCCTTAAAAAGGTCGAAATTGACTTATCAAAAAGCAATCGCGCGACCCCACGGATGGTTTAACTAAATAAAAATGCAATTCCTCTCCCTCCAAGAGGAGAATTAGCCGCAAAAACAATTACTCGCGCGGGAGGGCGCCCGGGGTCTTATACTGAGCCTACTAGGTGTTCTCGATTGATTGAAGAGTGAGTTTTTCGTAGAAAACGTTTTGTCCCAAGATGTCAATCATTCGTAGACATGAACCACTGCTGAATACTACAACTAATTACTAGGTGTTCTCGATTGATTGAAGAGTGAGTTTTTCGTAGAAAACGTTTTGTCTCAAGATGTGAATCACTCGTAGACATGAATCACTTTGGTACCTTTATTTTTTTGTATTATTGTTTATAAGGAAGGTAAAAAGAGCGTAGTTTTAATGTCTTTAAAGAAACACGAACAAAGTAGATAGTTATAATGTGTCTACTTCATGACGTCTTGGTCATTGCAAGTATGAACCGGTACTCATACTTGCAATGAATTACGTCTCACAAATGTTATATTATGCGGTGTGATTGACGTCTAGGAAAAGCAGTAAAGTTCAAAACAACAGCTATTTTCTCATCAAGATATCACGAAGCGTTTGTTAACCCTAAAAACAACCACTATCATGGTTCCCCAAAACATCTGAATAACGTTAATGCATAATTGTAACTTCATGTTCGTAACATACGCGGTTAAGAGTAAAAACATGTTGCCGCCGGCGTACATTTAACAAGAACAAAAGAAAAATTATCGAACACAGCACAAAGTAGGGCCGAAACCGTTTACGCTCCGCAAATATAGGGGTCTGGAGTATTTGAGATACGCTCTTGGCCGCTCTTTGTAGACGGAACGCGATATAAAACCCATCTATGGGGGAACACAAACATGTGACGTGGCCGTCGTGTTTGAGAGCCAATTTATTAGCAATATGGACCAAGTACTGTAGAATCAACTCTATCGTACTCTATTGTCCTAGGATCGGAATCCTATCTTTACCGCATTTTTCTTCATACTCTACTTTCCTAAACCGACCTTTTTAGCGAGATAGATACCTATTCTAAAATGTAGAAAATTCAAAGATGTACAAATCGAGTATTGTCGCATGAGAAACTTTTTTTTCGTGGGTATTTTGATCTTAGACCCTCTCAATAGGTACCTACAGTCAAATCGCAGTACAACACACATCTCTATTACACCGAGTGGTCAATATCACATATCTCAAACATATGAAGACAGCTCGACAGCTGATGTTCTGAACGTTTCTATAGCCTATAGGCATTATTGTAGCCTTAGGCATAAGCGTTGGAGTCGTGGAGTACCTACGACGTAGCGTTATTAACATTGAACGTCAGAAAAAGACGTCATCTCGTCATATGACAGTCTTTTTTTTTGGAGATTTAAGTTTTTAAACTGAAATTACAGTGCCGAAATATTAGAGCTCATTTCAAACATGTAAAATGGTAGATGTGCCAGTACATAATGTTACAAGCGTTTGCTATGCGTTCTAATTCCAATAGTTTCAAGTTATATCATGAACTAAATTTATAAGTGCACATAAATATATATCTTGAATAGGAAAGTTAATTCTGGAATATAATAAAAATATGATAATATTTTACCGTGTATCCTGTTTTAAGACTAGACCGCATGTCGCAGTTATCCCGTGAGTCATATATGAGTCATAACATTTTTAAGATGCTGAATAAACCTTTTATCGTAATCTTCGTTTGTCGCTAACAAGAAAAAAACAACTTATTTCTATTACGTTCACTTAATGTCCTTCATTTATTCAAAAGATAGCATTTATCATCAATAAGTACGCATATCTTTACATTCACATAATAAAGTAGGCTCGATTTACCTAAAATAATACTCATTGACGTCAAAGGAGACATTGAGAGGAAATTTTAATTAGTATAAGCAATAGAGATGTGAAATTTAGAATTTTAAAATGCTATCAACGAAGTTAGTTCTGAAATGTGGACCTATTTAATCCGAACGAACGCACGGTAATTCAAAATGAGAACAAATTTCAACGAAATAAGGCGCACACTAGAATAATATACGGCTGTGCCTGTATATGCTAACTGAGGTTTTTGGACTACAAAAGTTAACCGTTCCCCACGAAATTACTTCAATAATTACCTCCGAATGGCGAGGCTTGACTTATATTAATCGCGGTAACTTTTTCCGGTTGCCGTGACTAGCATTTTTCGAGTGCAAGTCATTGGGGGGAATATGTGTATTAGGTTCACAGAACGCCGCGGAAAGCAATATCAGCCAGTTTTATATTCACTTTAAAAACAAAACAAAACTTTCCTGCTTGTAGTTTTTGAAAAAAAGAATAACAACAGCATCATCGCTCAATTGTTTTTTGTGTTAGTGCTTTTCAAGATGGCGACAATGAGGCAAAGAGAGTCAGTATAAACGCGTTGTAGATTTACATGGAGTAATAGCTCTGAGTGTGCCGAGTACTTTACATGTTCGCGTTTAAACACATTCCAATTTCGTATAAAGAAGCCGCAAAATTTTGAATTTCCCCACATCAAAGGGAACGTGTTCCACGTTTGAAATTCAACGACAATAAAGCCGTTTTCCAACGGAATTCGATTAGGGCCGTTTGTCCGGGACAAAGAAGACCGTTTATTTGGGGGGCGTTTTAAAATTGATTTTCAAATAGGGGCGTGTGCATTGGTGACAAGTAGGGATCTGTCGAGCTGAAATTGAATTGGAATTTCGTTAGTGCACACCCGACTTAAGATTGATATTTAACTACTTGGACGCTACTACGGGGCTGAAATATTTGAATATTTAATACTGAGGGCCTACCATGAGTTGGCTATCGTAAACTTACGTACGTTAAAAACCTATCGAGTTGTTTTTTTCATATGGCCGATTGTAGTTCTTCGCGTAACCACCAGCCGGCGCTGTACATGTTTTTCATAGACATATGTATTTACGTAGTCGATATCGAGCGCGTAAGTTTTAAACTCATGGTAGCCCCACTGTTCATAATTTCGATTGACTGCATACGAAGAGTTTAGTACCTTTTGACGTTTCCCTCATTATTTCTCATTTTCAGACAAGATTAATTTATGTTAACTTTAAGAAATTATTTAGTCTTGGTAACTGTGCTATCCTTCTCATTAGATTTTTTTAAATATGCATATACTTAGTAGGTAAACCGAATTACCTATGAATCATATAAAAAGAAAAATTAAATTATTACCAGAAAATTTGCATAAATATCATCTTAGCGTGACACTTTTCATTCACTTACAAAATATAGAGTTAGTACAACTTTTTGTGAACATGAGTCACATATGATTCATGGGACAGCAAACATGTATTATAGTATCAACTACCCTCGAGTCCAAAGACTATTTCCCACAAGAACCCTTAGAGATAATCGTCGTGAATGCTATGAAAATGTATGAAACATGTTATGTTCCATAGACCCTTGAGCTCGGTCGCTTTGCCTCGAGTGTTTGTACGGGGTTCCCGGTAAGGACCCTCCAGCTAAGTGGCGATCGGTAAAACAGTATATATACAGGCCTTTACATCTATAATAGATGATTTATGTAGCATCTCGCGGTCTATCACGGCAGCTGCGCTCGTGGCTGTACAAGCCGATGCGAGACTGGATTTTACGTCCGCATTTGCAGCAGGAGAACTGAGCGCTGCTGGGGTTGGGGGTTTTGGAGTGACGGTTGACACGTTTTATTTCAAGTTTGTGTAACCAGGCTTCGTCGTGGTAAAACAGTGGGAATTACAATTTTATTGATATTGGTGTGAAGCACAATTTAGTATAAGGGCGATAAATATTTGGAGACTTGCCACCCATCAAAGCAATGATACAATATATAGCTACATATTGAGGTCAATAAACTAAAGAAGAAATACATATAAATAATGTTGTACCTACTTAAGCAGTGTGTGTTTACTCCGTATTTACAAAAGTATCTAATTAATAAGTAATTTGCTACCATACCATATAATTACTTGAATTTTTTTTAAATTTACAAGTAAAAAATTAAACAGGTACGTGACTTAATCTATAAAATTATTGAATAGAAAAAAAACTCAACATATAGGTAGACATAATAGCAACATAAAACTGTTAAGAGACATAAATAGGGCCCTGACTATAAATGTCACATGTTAAAGGCTTTCAATGGAGGTAAACGATACTGTAATGAGTACAAGCCATAATGACAATTAAAAAACAATTAACAGAATAAATTGCAGTAACAAAATAACGTTCGCTTCTACTGCTTATCTGTATTTTGTTTATGGGCGTTAAGTAAATACTCTATACAGAAGGCCTAACAACTTAATAAGTTATACGTGTAGGTAAATAATTAAATACCTTCGTATTCAACTATTTACGATTTTGGGTTAAGTTTATTGACATTATTTCGCATCATTTTTATTTGAACAAATATACTGTCCCATTATCATATCCATAGATTAATAATAAAAAAAAATATTTCTAAATGAATTCCACATTTGAGCAGTAATTACAATTCTAACTTACCAACAGTATACAAGATGAGATGCTAATAGAAAAAAAAGTTTGAACTAATAACTTCTAACAACAGCATAATAAGTTGAGAATCAAGTAAGTTGCTCTAACTCAAGTTGCAGACAGTTTTAAAATCACAAGATATCTTAACTTGTATTACACAAACGAACATTAAGAAATTTGAATAGTACGTTAGAATGATGATAATCAACAATTAAGAGCTATTAACAATTCAATCAACGTTGGTCATGAATAAATTTTTCACCCAAAAATTAGTGGCCTATCTCCGAATCTATAACAACCTATTAACGCTATAAAATCAGATTATTTCGTATTACGGTCGCATTAAAGTCGGTAATAGCGTGTTTATGGTTTGACCGTTAATTCCGGACCATCTCAAATGTAAAATAAGAATCCGCAAGATAAGAATCTAAGAACATAAAAGATATGGGAGAAGTCTTTTGTGGTGGCCCGCTACCGTCGGTATAGTTACGCCTATATACCGCGGGCAGGCGTCCCGCTCACACGCTATCAGGCGTGTGAGACAGCGGAACGCGCACGCATGCGACGCGCGACGTGATTGGCGGACGCGGAGGCGACTGCCACGCCCTCTTTTATCGACGTTGCGCGCGGAGCGTGCGTGCAAAACATAGCTATATGTTTGAGTGTGGAACGCCGTTTTTAAAATGTCATTTCCACGCCCGAACTGTGGGAAATATTCGCGTATTTTTAGCAGCGATTGTATTTTCATCTGGACTCTTGGGGGTTTGGTAATTAAACTGTGCTGTGATGTAATCCGAAAACTGTTTAGTGAGACTGCCATTCATTTAAAGTTTGACCACTGAGCATTTTATTTTCGCACTGTAGTGGAAATTTTCAGCGTTAGCCTTATATTTGTAACTCTACCTCATGTGTGCCATACCTCATAATGTAAAAATAACTCATTCTTAGATTGTAATGTGAGAGGATTTTTGACACTTTATTTGCTAAATTGACCATTGTAAAATTGTATTTTTTTTTATGGTATTGAGAGATTTGAAAAACTGCATTATTAAATCATTTAATTACTTTTTTCCTCTTTAAATCTCAGTCGAACTCTACAATAGGTATCACCACCTTTCAGACACATCAAACGCGAAACATCTCAACCTTCACTATTGTAAACGTACCTATTTACAAAACAAATTATACGGAACCTTCAATCTCATTACCTTGGAAATAACCCTGTCAAACACACACCTATCCTTGAACATAGGTAGGTACACCGAAATCCCATCTCCCAGTCCACTTTAAATTGACCCCTAAACTAAACTTACGCTCAAACAATTCCAGTAGGGGTCAGGGGTTCGGGAGGTCAAGGTAATTTGGTTCATCCCCGTAGTGTAATCATCAGACACCGGAGTTGGCTTTACCTTTGTGACAATTTAAGCAGCTGCGAGGGTTGAAAGTTTGATAAGCTTTTTGTATGGTTTGGTCCCCAAACGAAATAATACACAGCCATGGCGACCGTCATGTTATATACGAGATAGGATTGGGTGACACATATAAATAAGCCGGCATTCAGTACGCAGACGAGGCGTGCTTTGTAGCAGATTTGCGAAAACTTTTAGTGATATAAACACTTTTTTGAAAGCAGAAGACACCAGTAAAAATGATCCCCGATCTGATCATCAATGGAAAAACCAATAATATATTTTCTATGACATTCCTTTTGCTCTATAGTTGCAAAATATTAGGTATCCTTCTCATGAAATCGGATGTAGAACCTAAAAATGTTGGGTCTCAAAAAAAATCTCAAGATGTGTAAAATATAAGCGGATATTTCTTAACATAATCGGAGTTCCATTTGTTTAAAACTTTAAACTGACTTTGTTACACACAACAGAAAACTGATTATGCCCGGGATATTTACCACGTTTCGTTTGTGCCTACAACCAGAATCGTCTGACTTGGAACGGAACTCTATGACGGAATACACATCGTTATACACCTTAGCAAACTTCTCAGAAATCTTCCAAGATGGCTGATAAAGTTGTAAGACGTATGTACCTACCTACATCTATCTGCAGGTTTCTATCAACCCTCCTCAAAAGTAAATTGGTACATATGACCAAAACCGTTGACTTCCCAAGTAGGAGGGTTACTCTTGAACACAAGAAGCACCGCTAAACTCATTCAAACTTCAACCTTATCACGTTAGCTTACGAGTTAATATTACAAGTCGTACTCGGAAGCTTATAAGCATGATTCGGCTTTTTGTCCAGCTTGACTCGAGGCGCCTTGGCGGCGGAGGTGAAGTGACTAATGAGTTTTTATTTTTACTTTTTTTTTGTGCTTTCCACCGTATATGAGGTCGGAAAACAGCCACAAAATGTAGAGCGATCAAACACGAGTGCATTTAAGACCAGTCGTATGCTGAATAAACCGCTACATAGTCAATGATTCTATCATTGTACTTATAAGTTCAATAAATATGCTAATAAGGCTCAATAGATTTGGCCTCTTAATTATTATTTCCTCTTTATTATAATAATTTCACTAAAATTTAGTTTACGTAGTTTAGATTCGCCCTTGAACGTCACACAAAATGATTAATTCTTGAAAAGTCGTGTTACGCATACTAATAGCCGCCTTTGCGTTGAAAACCAACAATTTTATTAATTATGAGAAATGTTCGATTTGCATATCAAGCCCAAACAAACAAAACACAATCACAAAGGATGCGGAGGATCACGAGCGGCCGATCTTGATTTATGAAAACAAATGGGCGCGCCTTTTTTCCGCTCAAGAGTTGTGTTGCGCACGCGCATTGTTAGAATCTGTTAGACCAACATGGCGTTGCTAATGGCGGCGCAGACGCTGACATATTGCTCTCATGACTGCTGCAACTGTTATTTATTGCGTTCCCCCGTTGTGGGAGTTGTATTAGGAAGCTTTATGTGAGTAAGAGGTGACGGATTGACCTCAACGCGTTTATCATTTAACTGTTATTGAATTTGTTTTGAGGTTTGCGGCGGTAGCGGGTTTGCTAAGTGGCGATAGATGAGGATGGGAAGGATAACGGTTGAGTTTGTAATTAAAATTTCTTTCACATCTTTTTGCGTATTAATGTTTCTATGATTTAGTTTAATACTCAAGACGGTCAAAATAAGAAAGGTCTAATTTTTATATTTTGATAGGATTTACCGCGAACTAGTTTCAGAACCCGATTTGAGCGACGTGGTTTACCAATATTGCTAATATTTTAATGCTTGGATGTAAACATTGTCAATGTCAAATTTACCTTAGGGCAACACTGTGTAAGATAAAAAACATTACCGAATCCTTTATTCTTTTTATCTTCTCTTATAAATAAAAATGAATTGCTGTTCGTTAGTCTGACTAAAACTCAAGAACGCCCTGACTGATTTAGGTAATTTTGGTTTTAAAATGTTCGTCGTAGTCCAGGGAAGGTTTCAATGAGAAAATATAGAATAAAAATTAGTATTGGCGGTATAAAATTTGCTGGGACCACTAGTACCTAATAACACCAACATGTTTGAGACAAGCATTACTGATGGTTAAGATATGGTAACCCGAAACGCATTTGTCCTTCTTATAATCAACGATCGTCAGTCAAGTCAAAGGTGTTTATCTTTTCAAAACGCATCGGCGTCTGTTGACTGGTCATTTTTAACCGGGGCAAATTGAAGGTAACTCCGTTCACCCCAAGTTTTGTGTCTGGCGCCCACCTATCACAACTATGAATAATCGCTGTTAAATCACTCTTATGCGTTGAAAATTCTTTGACCCCGTAACGAGATGATTCTACGAATAAATTTTCAATTTCTCACTTTGGTTTACGGTTGATTTGTGAGAGTTTAATATAGTATAGAGCGGTTGCTATGGGGAAGAAATAATATTTTCCGCTGAATTCTCACAGAAAATTGTTTTATAATGCACGCATAATATTGATGTTTTTACTAGGTACTGTAATTTTCCTGTATGCATTCCGACAAATTTTATTTTAAATTGCTAATATTTGACTTAAGCTTTATGTAATGGTAACATGTGAATACCATTTTGATGTAATAATGATAATAATAATAAAACGCATTTATTGACCACATAACACCACCATGTACCTACACCGTAACTGCGTAAAGATTTATTATATGCTTTCAATGCTTAATAATAACACAAATTTTTCGCGAATAACTTAAAATGTAATATGCGATTCATATTTAATGAAACAGCAGGTGAAACCAGTAAGCAATATACCTTTGGAACATATACCTTTACCTACCTAAAAATAAGTACATATGGTCAAACCCACACTATTATTATAGAAATAATTCCCATCATTAAAACGGTTGTAGGTACTTTAAAGAGGCGTGCAAACCACGCGTAATTTATATTAACGTGTCTTTGTTTTATATGTTGTTTTATTTATTTTGTATAGGTAAAGTAATGAAAAAGGATATTACATCCCAACCAAGTACCTCCCATATTATTTATTTATTATTTATTAACATTAAGCTTGGTAAAACAACGCCTATTTCTTTAGTGGTATATTATACAACTGACATTTTAATGTGCTCTAGCATTAACAGCAGTAATAGCTCACACATGGCTAAAGACGACTTGGAATTGTTCAATTATGTATATCGGGATGTCAATATTAACTGAGGAGGCTTAACAAATTCCTAAGGTGATCTGTAACTTTCTGCAGATGGCTCTAGCAAGAAACAGAGTTTACTTATGTTTTCAGTTTGGTTTCAATTTATTTGTATAACCAGATACGATGTTTTTCGTTAATCGTATGTGTGTGAAACAGTTAAGGACCAAGCCATCGTCGGGGTCAAAACACACCATCCAAACCACTAAGCTGCATCCTACATACTAAATAAGAACTCGGTTCGACAAAGTCTCCGAGTCACGAGAGTCAGTGCCACATGTACATAAAGTCGGGAAATAAATAAACACGGCCACTGCGCACGCACGGGCGCAATCTGCGCAGGTCACGATCCGCGGTCACGCGCACTCGCTCCCACAGGGCTGCGCCTAAGCAACTCTAAGTTTAACTTTTTTACAGCCTATTAGTGGCCAGTCCTCAAAAATAGTGCCTGAACGGGCGCATGGAGTGACAAAGCTTAGCTCAGAGATTAGTAAACTCTTTGTTATAGCCTCTATGGTCTATTAATGGCCGTGGTACCATGACCATAGAGCCTGCGCTTGCTGCTTAACTTTGTAAGGCAATCAAACAAAGTTTTGCTGCGAAATCAGTTTTTAAAGCTTCTTTGGTCTATTGAGATGAGGAATTTTTGATGTCCGCTAAAATAACTCGCTTACCTACAACGGTATCGATCAACGTATACGACGGTTAAAAGTACCCCATACTAAAAGTCTCCCGAATGACATGCCCAGAGCTGAACGGAAAAAAGTAGAACTCACAAGGCGGACTTTAGTCCACGTTTGATCTACACCGTGTCCCCAGTAAATCCGAGGCGGGCTTATTATTCTTAGAACGTACTTTTTTCTGAAGAAAATTCGTCTACCCAGGGCAAATTTGTTTTCAGCCTGTTTAGTTTCCATAGTTATTAGATGCGAGAAAGGTTTTTTAAATGTTATAGATATTATTGATCACATTGTAATATCTAGCTCATCAATCTTATCGTGTGCAGCAACCCTGAAGTAAGGCTTTCGTATTGGTGTTTAACATAGCAACATGCGCTAGCACTAACTTCGGTATACACTGATGCATTGCACTGTCTTTACAATGTCACTTTTATTGCTGCACTGAATATGTTCCTGTGTATACGCTGCTTATGATTTAGGTGCATGAAGAGGTTGATGGATGTGGAAGAAGCGAAAGTGGTGTGCCAAGACCGTAGCACATGGCAGGAAGTGATCTCTGTCTACCCCTCTGGCAAAAAGGCGTGATTCTATGTATGTATGTATGTACGTATGATTTAGGTATTTTACACTTTGTACGACATAAAACGTGTGATAAAATAAATGTTTCCAACGTCAAGACATGTTTCAAAGCTTAACATAAAAAAACAACATTTATAAATAATTGACATAAAACAATGATATATATCTTTACAATTAAACTTATAAGAACACATGTATGAGCCTTGTTAAGTTTAAAATAAAAGTTGCATAGATCTTAGTTCATAACATCAAGCCTTATTCTTAAAACTACTAGATGTATTCAAAGCAACTAACAACGCAGTTACATACAACGACAACACTAAATTATCTCAAAAGCTTTCAGGAATAACATATAAATAAAAATATAATTAACCGTAGCAAATTTTAGTGCGGACTGTATTTTAACTTTGAGGGAGAAATAACCAAACTTTTATTAGAGTTACCTCATAGCTACACGTTAAATACGAAACTCTAAAACGATTACAAATATTACAAACCACTTTTCCATATGGTACACTGTAAACTATAGCCATTAAAGTCGTAAGTGTAGTTATTTATACGCGGCTTTAACTACGGAAATAAAATAAAATGTGTCCCCAACTCTACGTCTAAAGAAAACAGAATTCCTCTAAAGTCTGTACACGTATATAAATTATCTTCATTACATGATATGACGACATAAACGACCTACTTAAAATTGTTTGTTGTGCAGAAATCTACTATAAATAATTTTAAATGTTCCAAGTCAGATGTAGTCAACCTGTGGCCGAGGAGTTCGTGATTTGCCCAACTCTTGTTGCTTAAAACAAAGCTTTCAAACTTTAGTACACATAAGAAAATATCAGAAAAGACTAAAGAAAGAAAACGTTTGGTAATGTTTTTCTTTTGGTGTTAACCATGACCACAAATACATCCTGTTTTTCGTAGATCCTATAAACAAAAAGGTTGGGCACTACTGCTTTAGGTGCATTTAGCATTTCTGTACTGCTGATGGTATGTATGGGAGGTCAATGAATTTAGATTACGAAAGCTTAAAACCAGCTTTTAGTGCTAAACTGCACTAACTACTAAAGGGACATTGTTTAGGCGCCATAGAAGTCTTCCTGGACTTGATAATAATATGGAAAAATAATCTTGGATGCTCTTCTGATTTTGCAATCACTGTCGCTAATACTAAGTGAATTCCTTTTTGATTTAATTTTGGGTTACATTAAACTCGTATAGCTATTTCAATAGGTCTTCCAATTGTTGGTACTGAGAGAGGTAAGTAAGGTCATAGGAAACAAAAAAATTAACATGTCAACAATTCATGGAAAACTCGGTCTCAAATTAAGATAAAAAAAATTAGATAGAGTCGAAAATTTTATCAGACAATACCACAAAAAGAAGATGCTAATAAAACATACTTTTGATCTTTTTCTTTATCAGTCTGCGGGACAAAAACGAGCACAGCATACAAACGAGCGTACATTTACATACCTAATTACATCACACAGAACTATACATTAATAACCACCGACAAAATTCTCAAAATCCTATTCAGAAACGACTTAAGCCAACATTCCACGTTACAAATTGACTGGGACTAATCCGCGCAAAAACTGAACAATTTGCAAATAAACAAAATGGATGGAGCGAGAACAAGTTGTCACATAATAACGTACTTGACGCTAATGACGGAGTAGTACGGAATGGTGGAATGAGCCGCGCCGGCGCACGCATAATGTAGAGAAAGACAGTGAAGCAAGTGTACTTGAATACTTAATACTTGTGTGTGAGAGCAATCCGCTCGCTCGCAAGTCCGGTGATGATGACGAGGTTACTCCAAGCCATCATCGTAAGTCGGTTAGAAAAAAAACTATATGCAGGGTCATGTTAGATGAACCAGTTGACTGTAAACACTTATGTCTAGCAAATTACCTGATGAGTAGAAATGAATGTAGCTGGAGAAGTGAGCAGAGTCGAACAACGTCACTCATACTCCACAACCAACATTAATATTAGCCAGATTAGGCGCCTGAGGGCAAAATTTACGACAGTTTTAGCAGCAGTAACATATATTTGAATGCATATTGCAAAGCCTTATCACCTGTGTTATATGATATGATAGGGACTGATTAAGGCAGTATTCACGACAGTTTTAGCAGAGTAAGAATGTACATTGGAAAACTTAAACAGATGGATCCAACCGCGGCCAATGGACACCCACGTTAACTAGGCTGTAGCGGAGTGAGAAACATATTGTGTCTGTCACAATTGAGTATTTGGAAAAGCTGACCTTTTTTTCTAGATGACTACGATTGAATAGTCTCCTGGTCATCACCAAGCTTACATGGGAGCCGATATATTGTTTTCCTACGATGATGGCTTGGAGTAGCCTTGTCATCATCACCGGCCTTGCGGGGGAGCGGATGGCTCCTCCATCAGCTGATGCAGTTTCCTTCTTCATTCTATGTACACTGTGTATGGCGCGGGACATCGCGACCGGCGCGAGCGCAAGCGCACGCACGCCGACGCGAATCGCGACGCGACAACCGGATAAAAAATAGGATACAGGAGTCTGTAAGGAAGCTTAAGCTTTTCTTTACCCTATGTCCTTGTCTATGCTATGTAGTCTATGAAACTTCGAAATCGACGAAACTTACCATAGACAAAATTTTCGAACGTCATGGTTGAGGTCCACATTACTGATTTACATTAAACAAATTACCTAACTTCCTGCGAAAGATAATGTATAAGAAACATGAATATAATTTTTCATCAGTTCATCGTGATTCACGATACCTATGATGACTAGGTACCAACCGAATATCGAATACAGTTACTGAGCCTCAAAGTCGATTGGGTTGGCTCTGCAGGTTTAATAATCAACATTCACAGCAAAGATCAAAATGTTATCACGCACGAATAGTTTATCGACTTCTAAAACGAAACACACCTATTTTATGATGAATACTATCATAAATTTCATGAACAAACAACTACGTGCTACACCTAATCAGAATACAGAATTAATCAGAACTTGACTACTAGCGAACAGTCTGTAAATAGGTCGCCTGCATAAGCCCACGTACGAATATCAGTAAACACCGCCATTACAGTTTACTATAATAAGCTCGCCTAAGGTTTACCTTGTGCTTAATGGTAATGCTGAGTTGGTAATACATCACAAATCATAGTAACATCTACGCGAACGAGTATAGTGAGACAACATGGCGTATCTGAACCATAGACAATTCAACGGCGGTTATCTATTATACCCCTTATTTCAGATTTTCAATGCGTACTTAATTAACGACTCAAAATGAGTTTTTCAATATTTATTTTTCCGAAACTCATTATGTTCAGATCTACATAAACATTATTATTCAAAGATTGAATATACTCGAGTCTATTGAGAAGATTTTCAATCAACTCTAGACCAAATGGAAATAATAGTAGATACAGACACTTCCAACCCTCTACATCAATACATAAAGAGCTTACATAAAACATCAGCAACCTACCGAACAGTAGACACAATACACAAAGCTATTCAACTGAATGCGCTGTAATTAAAAGGGCCGAGCCAAACACGATCAATCTCGGCTCGATCTCCTCACATAAAGTCAAAATAATAGATGGCCACTCTAATGTCACTTTTTTCTCAGCGGCCGACCGGCGTACACGACGAAATTGACAGGTCATCAGCGACGGCGCAGCCGCAGTGACGAGGCTCTTTCACCCGCCACACCGAGAAAATCATTACGCGCAGCCTCCCTCAACCAAATACAGACCTTAATTACAACTCCCAAAAGATCATTATGCCCTGAGAGTAACACGCGCATTCAACCTTTGTCGCTCAAAAACACCGTCTCCCGTTCGGTTCTTTTTTCGAAAGATAATCTTCGGCGGCCAAGGCGTGAAGGCCGACTGCCACACAACATGGCGTCGACAGGTTTCTTCCCGCTTTTTTACTTCTTTGTTCCTTTCCATTATTGTCTATGGATGTTTCGTTCCCGCCGTTCGATTTTTGAATAAAGACTTTTTGTTTTCATTTCGCATTATTAATATCGCCGCGGCGTTTTTATTGTTGTATCTATTTATTTACATGAAAAAAAACTGTGATAACTTTTCGAGATCACGTTGTGGGAAATGCGATGATGGGGCAGTTTGGTCGTTAATCAGTTCTAGGAAAGATTTAACATTAAGATTCATGTTCAATCGGTGGATAAGAGGTGTTCTTGAGTTGACGTTTCGCAGAAGCGGGTGATTTAGTGCGGCTGTAAAGTTTAGAAAACAATAAAATTGAGGTTCGTGCCGGTAGCCCGAGACTGGTTTAACGGATATCCAATAACCCATAATTTGAATCGATGGAAAATATTTCAAACTGAACGTCTGTGCGGCAAAGAAAATTTGAGTTAACTCTCGGAACTTGAAACTGCGCAATTCAATGCGCATTCTTTTTAACATAGTCAACTTAAACCTGTAGTCGAGATACAGATTTGTGTAGTTAACTAATAACTGAGTTTCAGAAATAATTTGAGGACTATAAAGTCGGGCTGTAAAATCGTCTAGAACACATACATTTGACTATAATTTTCAATATTACATGAAGAAAAACATGTTACAAAAAATTGTACGTAGATAATCGTAGTAAATTCGTTCGAACACGACCAGCCTCATTCTTCTAGCTATGTCTTGAAAGTATATATCTTCTACTAAACCTAAAGGTAACTCTATCCGTTTCTCTGAAAAGTTGTGTAATTCATTAGGAAAATTAACGACTTTCCATGGAGTCTTTTTTGGTAAAACTATGCGCTCTATTTACATTCCTCGCTTGAGAGATTAGGATGCAACGCGAAATGCCTCGTTTACTGTGATGTAACGTCGATAGGGAAAATTCTATTAAATAAATAGGTTCCGTGACATAAATACCTACACCGTTTATCGTTTAAGAAAAATATCAACCATAAACAATGATTTTTCAAAGATGCATAAAGTACACTGAATAAAAAGAATGATTATTGTCTTTCTTTCTTTCTTATAAAACACAATTGTGACAGTGTTGACATCCAGTAGAGTATTTCTTTAGAAGATTAACTCATCTTGGTTTCAGTAGATATTTATTAGAAATAACTTTTTTGCGTTCATAAAGCCCTCAAGTAGTTTAAACATGGTGTTTTAAACACACAACACAATAGGTATAAAAATTTGCGATATTCCACGCATACTAGGTACGTTTTGCTATCATTAAAGTTTTTTCATATAGCTATACACTCCACCTGTATGAGCAATATTCTACGCTTCAACGTCTATCCAACTGATAACTATTAAATAAAACAATAGAATAAATCGATTGTTTCCATTCGCGGTCGTCAATCAAACACGTCACCGTTGGCTAAGGTTACCGGCGAGAAAATCAAGAATCCGCGATGACACTAAACTAAGCGAAAACAAACTCTACCACTCTCGTTTTAGGCCCAATTTCCATTGTTTACCCAAGAACTTACACTGTTTACATTCCTAACCGTCCAATTAAGTTTCGCAATTAAAAATCGGACGGTTTTCAATTTTATTCCCTTTGACACAGCGTCCACAAAGGTCGCGTGTAAGTGAGGAAGCGGAGTGAAATGAGGCGTCGCGGGTTCGATTCCCGATTCAGGCTATTAAAGTGTTAAGGTTGAGTAATGCCACGGTTGGTTTCCGCACATATGTTTCGTATGAATGGCTCGTTCTGACTGCACGGGTGTCGGGTGTCATTCAACGTTGTTATGCTTTGGAAACAGTGCGTCTCCGAATAAACAACATTTTTAATGGCCTCAAGCTTTGGCTGTAGTAGACGATTTAGTTTCATCAATCAGGAATGATTGTGTCATGCGAAATTAAAAAAAAATCGTATTTCATTATTAAATTTTTTTTCAAACTCTATTAGTCTAATGGTCTATCCATGTAAAAGTACTAGGAGAATTTATTAACATTCCATTCATAAGAAAAAATCTATCTATTAATAGGCGTTTTATATTTTACAGTTAGTTATAAAAGTCATTTTTAATTAAAGATTTAACATTAGTCAAGCACAAGCTATAAACGTTAAACTGCAGCTATGATTTAAGAAACCGATTTTATCGCCACCGCCATTCCTATAAACAAGAAAAAGACATAACGCAGTCAGGTGCAGGAAAAGCAGGAAAATATTATTTCCTTATCTCCCCCCGGCAAGCCATTTACCTCCCTCCCCAAGAGTCAAAGGTCGTTCGCCAGTGCCATCAATGACAATTCCAACAGAAAAAAAAGTAAAATACTGAACCGGAATGGAAACTCCGCGGAGTAGCTTTTTTGCCGTTGTCTATTGCCTTCTGTTTGACGTTTTTGCTAACTATAGTCTGTGCTTGTGACGTTTCATGTGACAGATGAGGAAGTATGGTACGATGTCATTGACTTGTTGAACTTCCTCTTAGTTAAAGCGTATACTTTGGCTGAAAAAGCAAACGTATGTTCGAAATACTGTTAGGCATTCTGTTTCTCTTGGGATGCGGATGACAGATGGCAATCCATCCATTTGTAATCGTTAACAGATTGTTTATACAATATTTTTATATCAATCGTATAAAACTTTTTCCTTTTTATTGGTTTTAAATGTTTTTTAAGAACATGAAAAAAATTAAATGGGCAGTCTAGAGGCAGTTGAATATGGATGAAAAGCCAAAGTCTTGTGTTACTTATGTGTATTAGACCTTTATCAGAAAAACACAGGTCAACAGTAATTCCAAAAATAAATTGGATTTATGTCACTTTCGTAATCCGAATAGTTAATTTTCCTGAAAGAGGCCGACACGCCATCGCGGGGTCACCACCACGCGACCAAAAAACAATCAATTTATTCCACGTCCGATTTTCGGCCCGAAAATAAGTCTCATAAAATACTAACTCGAAAGTTATTTGAGCGCTAACAAATTTTACCAAAAGAACAATTTCCTAAACCACCTTTAACCCTGTACCGCCGTGTAAAAAACCTTCATTAATCGTATCCTTATTAATTCTGGTTGCGAGCGGGGCCCTGGGCCGGCTCGGCGCGGCAAAGGCCTGGCCCATCAGGTGGGCCCAGTTTAATTGGGCCCCCTGCGCCAGCCGCGTTAAAGGCCCAATGCGGGTTATTTATTGATCAATCGGACTGTATTACTTGTTTTTGTGATAAGTGGGCATTTCAATACACCTCGGGCGCTCAAAGGGTTAAAATTTTGGTCTTAAAAGTTTTTCGGAGATGATTTGTTTATTCGCCATTATTGTAGTGAGAATTAGGTATACAAGAGATTTGTCAATGCTTGGCTGATTTACGATATAAGTTGGACAATACGATAAAATTTTACGAATATAAGTTTGCTCAACCTTAAAGGTTTATAAATTTTATTTTTATATTTTGAATGTTTAGCCATAATACTCACACAGCATTGCGATTTTCGTAGCGTTTGACTAAACGATTATAATAGGTACTAAAGTCAAGTTGCAGTTATTTAAATCAGACAAAATCAAACAAAGAACATTCTTATCAGGTAATTTGGCAATACTTAACATACCAAGAAAATACGGTGTTACTTATTTTCTTGACTGTGTGTTATTTATAGAAAACTCTATACTCTTCAATATTAAAAAAGTTAAATGCAGCTTCAAAAGCTTAAAGAACTGCAATAGATAAGAGATTGATGACCCATCCAAACTAAGGTCATAACCTTATTTATCGTTCCTTGTCTCATAATTAATGCAGATAGTATTAGTCACGATATCACCAAGCTCATGCATACATAATATAGTAAATGTTTAGTCAAACGTACCTATAAATGTAAATTCAAAATTGGAATTACGATACTTTGATTTTCAGACAATCAAATCGTAATTTAGAAAACAGAATTTCTACCGTTTGATTCGTTAAAGGTTTGTAGAAAGTTGTTTTTCAAATGGAGACCTTTGAAGGTCGTTGATTACAGCGCGCCGTTTCTATTAAAAATAAAAGAATAGTTACAAAACACCGTATAATATCGAAGGTTGCCGGTTCTGATCGGCCGCCGTATCAAAAGATGTAAGAAACCGTCTCTACGGACTAATGTGAGTAAGAATAAGTGTCTACTGTCGTTTATTCGTTTTTTTTAATGTTATTTTTGTTTAGTTGATGCAACCGTTCTGAAACTGACAAATTTATTTTTTCTACGGTACGCGGTCCTTAATTTCACTTGTATTGCGGTCTCATCTATCTCATCAGCCTTACAATGCAAGGTGAATAAGAATAATTTTGAAGCATAGGTACGTTTTGTTTCCAGAACTCGATTAAAAGTTCCATTTATGAGGAAAATAACGCAAGTTTGAATATCGAACTAGCCACGTACAACTGGTCATATCGTATGCCAAGCATAAACGTTCCGCAAACACTGGCCACGCGTCAATTTCACGCCATTTACCCACGCACAATAACCGCGAGCGAAAAGAAAAAAAACTTCATTCGAAAAAAAAATGTTTTATTGCCAATATTGCCACATACTATCGACGTACGCAAATTGTTTGTCGTTTGAGCTTTATCTGTGGAATTCTTTAAGTTGAATTTTTTTTCGGCATATTCATTTAAATGTTCAAGATAACATAACAATTTCTCAAAAAAAATAATTCCAATTATTTGAAGTTTAAATGAAAGACGTTAAACTTACACGTAAGGCACGTATGATCACAGGTCGAATTAATTAGTATTTGTATAAATAATTATACAAATATTACTGACAAATAAAGAGAAGATAATAGGTACATACCTAGAGTAGGTGGTAGGTACCTACTGATCATCTAAAAACATTGCAATAAAAACAAAAACTGCGTCACTAATAAGCATTAACGTCATGATTCATCTTTAATTTTCTATGTGTCGTTTTCGTAACGACAAAACATTTACAAAGAAAAAAGTGATTAAAATTCGCACTGACACGAGTAAGAGCGCGGGAAGCCTTTTGTTGCCATTTTAAAAGCAATCTTTATAAGCGTTATCTACAATCTATAAAAATAATTGTACATTTCCATCGTGAAGTGGCTTTTTCCTCCATTTTCTTCCACGTTTGCCGACAGGAAACATTATCCCGATAGTTAGCTATACACAATAGCGGTTTGACAACTAATAATTAGATCAATAAGCCCTCCGAACGGTCCAAATTACGCTAAACGCCGAATTTAACCCTCGAAAAGTCACCGACAATTACAGTTAATAAATAATAATTTCAATAATAAGCGTGTACAAAAAGTTGCCGAGACCTCCAGTCTAATTTGACCCAGGGGCCGTAGAGAACCCAAGTGGGGCATTAGGTAATGCGTTGAAATGATGGGTCAATATGGATGGTTACGTTTTAAAACGCCGCGCACGTCCCATAATAGCGACCGGGTACAATCGCGCGGCACTAGCGATTATGACGATTACTCTCGATAACTTGTATCGACACCGGCTATTTGGTTAGTCGGTCGATTATCGATAATTTGCCCTCGGGGTACGCTCCTGACGTTGTAAATCGTTGACCGATTAGTTTTTTATTGTCTTTATTTGTTGGTACGTGATCGGTGGAATTTTGTTCGCATTTACAGCTGTGAGCGTCCGACTGAAATTACTCTTCCGCTATTACTGCGCACTGAATTAATGCAAATTGAGGCTTGTTGGTGTTCCCGGTTGGAGATTAGGTGCAATTATCCAGTGGTTTCTTTTTTTTCATCGAGGGTCCTCATACATTACCGATATACACGACCATGTATAGGTAAAAACACACACGTGTATTTTGTAAATAGCAGACTTATGGACGGTAGTCAATTATAATCTCAATAGATCAGATTATGGACTGTATATGTTTAGTTCAATGGATATCAAAACCGATATAGAAAGTAGCAATAAACGCAAGCTCCGCCAAAGATGATCAAAAACAGCAAAAGATTCCTCGAACCTCTATTTTCACAGCCTGAAACCGCCCCGTTATGGTGTATCTCAGCATATTTTACTACCTATAATTCTATTCCACGAGTCCATATAAAATAGAAACTTGGGACTCGCGAGCTTTCAAAAACGCTACATTAAAACATCATAAAACTCAAACATAAACGTTTACTGCGACCATTTTACGAGCACGCCACCTATCGATCGTTTTTAACGAGAAATAAAAATTAATGGACGGACATAGGACGGGATCGCAGTGGCTGCGAGCGAGCCGTAACTGGCGATGGCTGTGGCCGAGGTAGGGTTTAGTCCTATCATCATCAAGTGTATCAGTTCATCAGACACAAGGAAATTACTAATTAAAACGTGTATTTTATTTTCACTTGTAATTTCCTTTTAGTATGCTGGACATTGAATGTTAATTACTACGGAACCGGGGAGAGTTACCCTACATTCTATTTTAGCTTATAACGGTAAAAACTGATTCATAAAAGTGTTCTGTATTATTTTTGCATACTTACTTATGTCATTTCAAGTATTTATTTATTTGGTACAGCAACAGAACACAAATCCAGGCTTACAAAAAATATTTTAGGTAAGAAAACAGTTAAATTTGCGCCCCGATCATAGCTGAACACGTATGAATGAAAACGTAAACATGAAATTTGAAGGACTTAGTGATTGCCCAGCACAGACTGATGAAAACCGAATTCTAATCCAAATATCGAAATGAGATCTGTCACAACCTCTCGAAAACAGGCCAATCGACCACACACAATCGTGAAACCATTAGATTACAAATCATAATCAAACTCAAATGACAAGTGACCTCCTTCCCTTAAAAAGCGTATTCATTCCTGTCTTATTACCTCGATCATCTAGTCATGCCGTACCGTCGGATGCAGAGTCGCGTAATAGGAAACCCCCCCCCCCCCCCCATCCTGCTACCGCGAAGGGAAGGGGAGGGCACCAAATGGAATTCTATCCGTCTCTTCCATTCCACACTGTCCTACGTGACTGTACCTACCTACTATACCTATACTTTCACGAGTTGATTTCGCGTCCTTATGTCAATGGAGTAAGGTTCACTTCTGATTGGGTATGAGCGAGTGAGTTTTGTTTACGTTTGAATTTTCAGTGAGTTTTTCCGTGAGACACTCGTGTTAGTCGAGTTTGTGAATGATTTACCGAATTCGTTACATAATTTTTTATCTGTTATTTCTATACACGAATTTAAAATGTTTTTTTACAACTACTAAAGATTACATGAAATAAGTAAGTTGGAGAAACTTCACGCCTCTTTGAATAGCGTTCACTATAAGAATAAAATATCAACATTAATTGTTTCAACAAATTCCAATTATGTATTTACGAGTATAGCATGCTTTAAAGAATGGGAACAAACTCAGTTGCATGTCAGCCTAATGAGACAAAACTAGCAGCTTTCTTCTAGCCAACTGCGCAAAAAGAGGAGAGTAATGCTTCTGGGCAACTTTTGCGTTTTTTTTTTATTCATAGGGGCCCTTTCCTGATAGAGGCGGCAGACCGTGGCAACTTCACCAACAGTCGGCATATCAGTTGAGACAAACAGCCTCAGGGCTCTGCGTAGGGCGCCGCCCTACCAAGGGAGAGTATTTACGATATTAATACCGCTATAATTACAACGTGTAGGGTTAAGTTCATAGAGCGAAGAAAATATTGTATTTTTTTTTTGTTATAGCAAAGGTAATGTCAGTTTGGTCTCTATAACACTTGTTCGTAATACATTAAGGAACGATTTTTTAAGTGAACAAGTTCTCATTTCTAATACTGATTGTAATTTTACCTATATAATGATACCATAACATACTCTACCTACAATCTGGTATAGTTTGCTAAACTTGCATTGAATATAAAACCACACATTGATTAAATCAATGTGTAATTTTCTATTGGACTAACGTTTAGTATCGTATCTTAACAGTATCATTTATTTTTTAATATTACACCTACTTACTTACTAAGCTGAATTCGTATCAAAATAAAAATCAATATATTCGTATCAAAAGTATCCTATAGAACAGCTTTCTCAATGCAACAATGTCCCAAAGACAAGAAGTCTTAAAAACGCAATACACACCAAAACAGCCACAACCCAACCCTCTCATTGTGCGCAAAAATAAACGCAAATTCATCCCGAGCCAACCCTGCGCGTGGCGTGCGTTTGATTGATAAGCGTTATCGGCCGCGCGGGTCTCCCGGACCCCTCCGTGAAACGGGACGTTATCGCCCCAGGGCCCGGGAAATGTTTTCTTAAAATATTTGCTGTGCTTCGACGAGAGGTTGTTTCGAATACGGTCGAGGATCGTGAACGGAATGGGGTGATCTCGATGAGTGTACTGGCGATGGGACACAATGTATCTGAACATGGTATAGATTGTTTTGGGTATGAATAAACACGTAATAAATATTTAGAGTCCGAACCTTAGGCTTAAAATATTTTCAACTATTTGGTTTAAAAGTAACTACCGAGTTTCTTGTCGGAGTCAAAACAAAAGAATCGGCATTCTGAACTAGTGGTTGAAATACTGTATTGACGATTTATAAGCGCATTTAAAATGTCTATACGAATAAATTACTTTTAATTTTACCTAAATGTTACAAGAACCCCTAAAAGTTGTCAGAAATAAAATGAAATCATATGTTTGTTCTAATGAATTAGATACTTATTTAAATAATTATGTTAAGTCAATCAAAAATTAAGACTTCATGTGAAATAAATTCGATCAAATCATGCGTATAAGCAAAGCAGACAATTGTATAAGTAAATATAACTAGTTCCGGTATGACTAGTTTTGGTAGGTTGACTTGTCCAATGTTAATGTATTCCGTTTGTGCTACTGTATCTTTTACGGCTTTGAATATCATTACAAGATAAACAGCTTAACAAGAGCTAACTGTTATCATTTGTATGGGAATGTTACGATGATGTTTTATATTATAAGTTGTTATTCTTATAATATGTCTTATAGTGCACCAAAGATATCTGCGATGTCGAGAATTATTAGCTATCTTAATTGCTTGGCATGTAAAAGTAATAAAAGGAAGTAAAGAAATAGGAAAAACACATCCTTCAATTACTGGGCATTTTACTGCGGAATAGTATTACATAAATATGCAGTTTAATCATTGTTTATGGTTCTATTTTCTCTGTTTATTGTTTCATAATTACTGCAAGAAACACAACACTTCACTCAACTTTTTATTTGTAATAAATTCCTAGTTAAATAATACATTATAAAAATACGTTAGATAATCACCATATTTTAGTTAAGATTAAAAAGAGGCGCCTTTATTATTATTTTAAGTAACTATGGATGCACATAAATTGCATATTAGTAATTAAGATTTCTTACAAATGATACTTTTTATATCTATTTAAGTTAGTTTTGTAACATACTATCATATATTACGCCATTGTAACTTATAAAATATGTATTTAAATCACTTATTAAAGTTTCATTTTTTTTATATTGACAATCAATAGTCATGTCTAACCTCTTGAAAATGGGAACGGGTATTATACAGCCAATGTTATGCAAAAGGAATAAAACAACAATGCCGTGTGCTAGGGTTAGCGGTACGCAACATGTGTGCGCCCGCGGCGCCGCCCGTGTTTGCGCGTCGTAATTGTGTTTAGACATTGTTAGAGCGGAATAACTTTGGCAAACAAACTTGCGGCCACGCGACCAATCGACCGTGTTGCTAATGTGTTGGAAATTAGCTTGGGTTTTTTTTTTCCCATTTCATTTCAGCCGCGGCGTAAAAATGCGGCCAGTAATTAATGGCTTGCGCGCCATTGACAAATGTTAGTTCTTTTTTTCGATTTGATTCATCGATGAACTTTTAATCGAATGCAAGAATGGAAGTTGAATAAATTAAACTTATATTTTTCTAAATAAATATTCTTTTCTATTTAATTCTTCTTTTCTAATCAAATTGTTTTTTGTTAATATTTTTTGCATATAATAGAATGCAAAACGAAATATAACCGACATTAACCCAAGTACCTAAAAAAGTAAATACTGATAAATTATACCGGTCTCATTAAAAAACGTCGAGTACTAACAGCTGATATGTACTCGTCTACAGCACGTTTCTAAATTATCTTATAAAATCAATTACGCCTATCACAAACTACACAAATCACTGCACACTACCGATCGTAAAAAACACTTACGTACGAATCCTGGTACCGAAAATTTCAAAAGCGATATATCTTCCTCCCCTAGCAATGGGCTCAATGATATAGATACGGCAAACAAGGTATTGTTTCCACTAGCTGAGCTAAACCCCGGCGCGGGTAGATTAGACCCGGCAGGGTGGTTGGGGGTTAAGAAGCTTACGTGGTTAATGCGAGATTGCGCACCCATTGATATTTTGTATCCTACACTCCAGTTTGCGTATAGGTTCATAGAGAAGGGAATAAGTTCATTAACCTGTGTCTAAAAGAGCTTCCTTGTTATTTAGGGGTTAGTTTATTTTTCTACGGTGCAAACTGTGATAGCCCGTGGTATTATCTTTATCTTTTTAATATAATAACGATTTATAAGTGCGTGTGTTTACTTATATATTTATTATAATGACGATTTATAAGTGCGTGTGAAAGCCTATATAAATAAAGAAATTTTGACTTTGACTTTGACTTTGATTACCTATGTAGGTAGTTTCTGACTTCACAAACCAGTCCCGCTGAAAAGGAAACCAAACGTCTATGACAGTTTCTTTAGTCTTACCACAAATTATAAAATTGTCTTACTGCTTCCGTTTTAGAAATAAGATCAACTAACAGTTTTATATTTTTGATCTATTTTTTAATCAAATAAAACATTCAATGACATAAATGGAAAATAATACACTGACGGTAGTCTTAAAAGATACCCCGCCCACCGTTGACCTTTCTCAAATTTCATAAAAAGGGGGTGTGATATCACTCCCCCAATCAAAATATTTGTACTCAGGGACGTATTCGGGCTCCTGTCACTCACGACTCCGTCACAATTATACTTTTTTTCCTCTATATCACGCCAAGGTGTTGCCGCGTACAAAGCCACAGATAAAAAAGAAAAAGTTGTCTATGCCACTACCGCGTGGAGACGTGGCTAATGTGTAATGCGGTTGGCTTTTTGTCAGACGCCGTCACCTTTTTGTTTCTTTTTTTCGATCGGATTCTGTTACGGTTCGTATTGATCGAAAAATCGGATTTCAAAATGGGTGCTCCGAGTTTTATTGTTGCCGCTATACGTTCTTAAACAATAAAAATCGGTCAAGTGTGTATCGGAATTGGTTAAGTGGGCCCATGAAAGCAGTATTTCGATGAAAATTTTAAGCATTTATAGAAATTACGTTGAATTGAATTCTCAATTATAACTTCTGATCACTCAGACAAGTTACAATATCATTGGTATGAATTACCCATATAAGTTTTGCTGGTATTGTTTGATGATTGATTTGACATAACGATACATTTTTATTATGCATCAATAACCACAACCTAGGTATGAAAATATTCAGGAAATTGCATGGATTTGGTAAAAGTTGATGTTTATTTATAGATACTGCAAAAGAACTATTGCCAACAACTGCGAGCCTTAATCAAAACAAAAGACAGCGCTGTCTTAAACCGCGGCATAATTTCGTTTGCAAAAAACAAAAGACTGCTTGGATTTTCGCAATTCGACGGAACTCCGAAACGCTTTTTAAACTTCGAATGCAATTCTCACATGTCACGTTCGGAAATTGAAGGAGACTTGGTCGTGTTTTAGAAAAGTAATTATTCGGCACCGATTGGGTCCGACGAGGTGAGCCCATAAAAGAGCTCATTTATTTTTTCATACAGCAACACTACGTGATGGAGTATGTTTGATTGGGGTTACGTAAGCGAATTTCGCGGACAAGAATAGGGTAATTTCGATGTAATAGTATTACTGTTTTACGACATTGACCCGGTATAACCATACATATACTCCTTTCTAATTTGTTAGGAATATGATATGACGTGTTTGCACGAAATCTCGTGCGGTCATATTTGTACGTGTTCAATAATCGAATGATTTATCGTAGCTATATACTTATACACGATATACCTTTATAACTAACATTGCGCGTAACGTAATAGCTTACTACGAGATCAATACGGATCTGTGTATTTAACAGACTTATTGGAATATTAAGAATGGATCATTATAAATGTCCATGTGAACCCGGGACAATCTAGTTAACAATATGAAAAATTGTCACGAGAGTCATTGGAAAATTTTACTAGGTATACCCAACGTGACCAGATGTCCCGTATTTTTCATTCAGACAGACAACTTTCTTTTGGATAACTGTATCAGATCAGATCAGACTTGTCTATTAACAGAGTTAGGTATACCTAGCCAAATCCCGCTTATACCATTTCAAATCTATTTCCCCTTATCAAAAGGTTCCGTTTTCCGTCCCTAGAGAGAGACTCTTTAAGATTTTTTTTTTCAAAAAAGTCGTTTTTTTTTATAACCTAAAAATTTGTTTGCATCCCGAAAATTATGTTTACACTACGAGTATTACAAATCCAGTTGTCCATATCAAAAGCCCACTTACTGTGCTGCGTCGGCGCCTTCCCCGCCAAATAATCCTCCTTGCAAATGAACTTGTTGTCGTCCAGCACATACAGCTCTTCGCCGGTGGACAGCTGCTTCCGGCAGACCAGGCAGGTGAAGCAGTTCAGGTGGAACACCTTCTCCCTCGCTTTTCGGACCAGGTCGGAAGGTGATATGCCGTGGCCGCAGCCGCTGCATTTTGTGCCGTAACGCCTGGAAGAGAAGGTCGGAATTAGCTTTAGGGGAATTAGGAATTTTAATTCATTCTGGTACCAAGTTTTTTTAACAGTTTTAGTGGATCAAAGCACAGGTTAAGTAACTGAAGATTGCGCGGGACGACTCTTAGCTCGATCGATACTAGTTTTACAAAGTCAAAGTAGATCGGTAATTCTAATCGTAGGTTTTAATGAGTGAATTGCAAGTGTCATTGGCTTCTCATCGAATCATAAAAACAATCATGAGAGGGAACAAGAGTACACCTATGATTGCGCACATTTGTGCACTTAAACGTTGAGCGTAGTTAGCAAATCTTCATTGAGATTGGCAGCCTTAACTGAAAGCGTACGGTCAATAATTCTAAGTTATTGTACCTACAAATTGCAATACGCAGATGATGTTAAGAGTTTAATGCCATCAATATGACAGGTAGTTAAAACAGAATAAATAGATAGGTGTGTACCCAAAGCTACCGGAGTTCAAAGCGCGCGCTAGCAGTTCAACAACTTTTCGAAACACATAAATTAAATACATTACAGCTTCCAACATGACGGAATACACTCATATCCATTTATCACCGAGATATTCGTCATAATTACCATTCATCACTCTCAACGGTGTACAGATTAAAAATGATCATCAAAGCTCAAACGGCGATTTGGGTTAGCCCAGTATTGGCCACGCGTTACCCTCAAATAGGGCTTTGCCATTAAGTTTTATTGGAAATATCAATAGTAAGCAAAAACAATTTGCTAAGAAAACCTTTAGGGGTGCTAGTACTGCCATTATCGGAAAAAAAAGTGTGGCAGTGAACAGGCATTACAATTAATACAATCCAGCAGTTATTGTCATATTTGCATTCATTTACTGCCTAAGATACAAAAAAAAATTTAAAACTAGAGATCACAAACTAAGCAAAATGCATAAGAAATGAACACAACTGATTGTGTAGAGTAAATAAACGCATGAAAGCCTCAGCTTATCAGATGGCTTGCCAAAAGTCTTAAAGACTTCTTAGGTGGGTTAAAAAAACAAAAACGAATGAAGAGTATTACCTAACAAACCTAATTGCTAGTGGTAAAAAAATTGCTTAGGTTCATCATTTTATATTCAAAATGAACATTCGACAATGATCAATCACTCCAAGAAAGATATTCGTGTCAACTGCCAACCCTACACTACCGACATGAGAATCTTATGCAAATGATCGGTATTAATGTCCCAAAAAAGTTGATTACACGCACATCGACTCAGGAGTCGTCAAGCGCGTTTGCTTCTGGCTCGGTGGCGGAGATCAGATAGTTTTTTGAGCGACTTCCCTTTAACTAATACAATGCGTGATTGGCGTGTAGCTTTCTTTGAAGACGTTCTAAGGGCATGTATAGATTAAGCGTTTTTAAGTTCATATGATACATTAAAAAATATATTAAGGTTAAATTGATAACATTTATTCTGTAAACATAAAGTAAAATAAAATACACTCCCCACCAATACATTAATAACAATTACAATTACATTAGAATACTAAGAAAGAAAGAAAGAAAATAAATTTATTCAGAGCATTAAGTAAAAACAGTAAAGAAAAGAAACATACTAACAAAATATATAAAATAAAATAATGCCACTGAAATGGACGCCACTCAGATCATGACACTTGTATTTCAATTTGTTTCTATAAATATACTTTTAAAAATAAAAAAAAAATTGGGAAGATTTATTTCTCCGCAACATTTTATTAGTACGAGTACATACACCAATTTCCAGTCGGTTTTCCTAGGTTCAACATCCAACGCAGGACCCCAAAACTTTCGGGTACATGGTAGCGTCTAACGAATGTTAATGTTCTCTCAATAGACATTAAACTCGGATTCCACGGCGGCTACCTAATGTTTCTGAACTATCGTCGGCTTTGTAGGTCAGTGCCAATCAGCGGTGAGGCCGGTACGATCGAACGGTAACGACTTCTATCGATCAGCTTCTTAATTGCTACTAGTCTGTGGAATGAGGAGTTGAAGAGTCGTGCGGGAGGTGTATGGGAGGAGCGGCCTTGAGGAAAATGTCGAGAGTCTATACTATTCTAGACTTCTAGCTCACGTCGATCTACCTCGAATTCCTTAGACAGTAGCGGTACCATGAGTTGGCTATCGAAAACTTACGTACGTTATAAACCTATCGAGTTGTTTTTTTCATACGACCGATTTTAGTTCTTAGCGTAACCACCAGGGGCGCTGTACAAGTTTTTCAAAGACATATTTACGTAGGCGATATCGAGTCCGTAACTTTTAAACTCATGGTAGCGCTACAGTTACTGAAAGTTACTGGTTACTTAATAGTTTTACGCTCGTGACTTTCCACGTATTTTAAAACATTACTTATCTTAAAACGCAGTCGGTTAAACGAGCATTGTCCTTTCTCGGTCCCTAGATATCTGAGCACCAAACATAAACGTCTCCCTAAAGTCCCTTCACTGGTTTAAGCTTCAAAGCGGGTAAGAGGTTACTTTCGAATTTAACGTACGTATAATTGGTCAGGATATGAGACCAAATTTTTTATTTGGAACTGTAAATATCAGATAACAGTGCTTGTTATTATAGCATGTAAAGAATTAATGAAGTTATTGATTTCCATACATACGTACTACCTACTGATACTAACTACTTGTCGAAAATATTACAAAAACTTAGTACCTAACAGATTTTGATTAATCCTTACTATTCAGTAAATATCTGAACGTATGAAGTTATAGACTAAACAGTAAAGATTAATCAAATTCTGTTAGCAGTTAAAGTTTGACTACTATTAATTATGACCCGCAATATAATTTTATATCTCATAAATTTGATGGACATGAATTTAATACAGTATTTGCTTGTAGCCACTTCCGATGTAATGAATCGTGCTTTAATTAATTCGATCAAAAAGCGTTTCAAGATAACTTATGAGCCTATTCCTTGATTTGGTAATTTTCTTAAAACGTTAAACTTACTTAATTATTTACAGGAACACTCCGTACTGGTAAACCTCGAGGTTTGGTACATATGATTTAGTACATTTAGTAATTTTTTTTTATTAATATTAAGTAACCGTATGCTAGTTACCAAGTCATTTATGTAAATAGCATTCGATAATATTTCAACAAGTTCGTAACATCTTAGGGTGACTAGGTATTTCAATTAATTAAAAAAATGTTCTCGCTCTGGTAGTGCTATTTTGTATTCAGTTAGATATTAAATGTTGTAAAGTTATAAAATCGATAATCAAAAAGTCTTTCTTATTAAACTTTTTTTTTCTATTTAATAGCCTCCGTTTTTAGAAGTCGGTCAAAATATTATCCGATCGGACAATGAAGACAATTTGACAAGATGACCGCATTGACCATCGTTGCCAGCTCTTTATACTCACAAGTACTTATGGCCTCATCTCAACATCTTTGTGAAAAATGGCCGCATTTATTGAAAACATAAGTTTTCAATTTGCCCACTCACCACAGTACATGAGCGCAAACATGGATAGGCCTAGCTCGTTACATGCGGTCTGTGTTATAAACAGTCGCGCACTCTATCCTCGTATGTTTTTTATTATTTTATCATCGCATTGAATTATTACGGGGCAATTTGCATAAACGATGTAGGCCGTATGAATAAAACATCAGGTTGGTTTGGCGACGGCACTGGCAGGGCGCCATCTTGCCATTTCGACTGTTGGCGCCAATTTCTGTCCTGCGGGATTCGCATTTGGAATCTCAGACGGAAGAAAAGTTGAAGGAGAATATCATGTATCAAAGATTTTGTGTGGAAATGTCCCAGAGGAAAAATTTTTTTTTTTTGATATATTTGTGTAAATATTTTTTGGAAGTTTATGAATTAAACATATTTGTAAGGCTGTTCAGTATTTGAAGCAGTAGGTACATCAATATTAATTCTACTTAATTTTTTATATGACACATTGTAGCAGATATTGTTTGACGCAGACTTATAACTAAAACATGTGGAAACCGTTATTCTGGAAGGAAATCCATCATATTATGGAAATATTTTTTGCGGCAATTCTCATTTTTGATGTCATTCTCTCAAGAGCATGAATACAAAAGAGTAATGTGTTATAATATTATAGTGAACGCCTCCCTCAACTCAACCTATAATTATAAATAAATTGACATTTCCATGCCAGTAATGCCTTGCAGGTGTACTAAATCCAGCACTATTAATGACTTTCTTTCGCTGTAACAAGCTTAGACAGTTGAAGAAAATTATGCACTTCAAACAGAAGCACATCAAATTATTCGTATTTGGAACATAAACCAACACAATAATGGCGGCTGACGACAACCGGAAATGACGTCACTTACACGAAATGTCACGCAGTAGTCATCGAATTACTTGGCGGGACTTTAAAGGTGAACTGTTTCCGTTTCGCTACTGCTTTTTATGCTTTTATCAGCACATTGTTTTTTAATCACAATAAAACCTTTGACGGTTTGTATTAAACAAACACAAACATAATAAAATTCTAACAAAGATATAATTGTTTTAATTGGTTTCAGACATATACCTACATTTTTATTGGCAAGAACTGACATAAAAGGCGTTGGAATTTTTTATATAAATTGTTTTAGAAAAACAGTAAAAGTATCAAGGTATTTTCAATAGGTTTTATTGACATTGATACGTTTTAATGCCTAAGGAATAGCCTTTATAATAATAACCTATATAACTGATCCAAAAAAAAGTAGCTAAATTGACACATAAAATCACCGGATGTCGTAAGTGAGCCGTTTTCCGCCATTCCTGACCCGAGACCAAATTGTTTATTTTTTATAACATTTTGGCGCCATATAATTTAACAATAACATTATGGTCTATCTAATGTTAGGCGTAGACAAATTACAGTTAATTGTGGGCATCGAAGTTTTTACAGTAAGCTTGAAGTTTAGTAACTTTTATGCGTCTATAATAACAGCTGTCAAATAATAGGGAATAATAGTGATCTTTGGATTTAAGTGACCAGGTCTTTATAATAATTCAGATCGAAATCAAAAAAATGTTCAACATAATAATACAAAAATAATTGAACTATATGAAATTTCAAATCAATCATTTCTATTTTATCATAATTATTTTAGATTAAGATGGTGGTAGGCTTGCTGATTTACACCATAAGGTGCATAAGGTTATTTGCTTTGTGATGAAGAAGATTATCTGTAATTTTTATTTAAGAGCTGTGGATTTTGAATAAACAAATAAATAAATAATATTTTTTGCATAGCAACACTTTATTTTGCTAATGATATTAGTAAGTTTAGCCTATGTGGTTCAAAAGTTATAATAAGAATCATAAACGAAATGAAATCTTCCTGGAATTTCTAGCAGATAGCATAGTTTGTCTCGTAACATCGCTAACATTCCGGACTTTTATCAACACATCAATTCTTATTTCGTTTGACACCGTCATGCATACTATAATTAGTGTCAAGCGGTTATTTTCTTTATTCGCTATAACGAGATAAATAGAGTAGGAATAGATGAGACGTGCTTAAAATTCATGAGCCTTCAAACCTCGGAGCGGGCATCGCTAGCTTTTACGGCTCAACAAACAATGTATTTTATGTTCTGTGCAGTAAAGTAACAATTGCCATCTAAAACCACTTGGCTATACGCAATATTAGCTAAGGCTTGTCGATACTTAAACGCAGCAAGACTGGTTTCTATGCACGGAACATGTTTTAGTGCTGTTTGATAATTATGAATGCAGAATATAATTTTGACTGACCAGATATAACAGTGGACCTGTGTGTGTACCATCGCATGTCCATTTTTTATAGAGACGAGCATGTACAGATTCAGCCTAATTCGAATGTAAAAAAAAAACCGTCAAAACGTTCTACAAGCTCCTTCATGAACTACCGCTAGGTAGATATGATCTTGTTTTAAAAGTCACTATCAATTCATACTTTTGAATTATACAGACATCTATAGAAGTGAATAGTTCACAACCTAGCTCCTTCTTCAAGTAGAATATCCTAAAGTGTTAATTTTATGTCAGCATCGATACCAAGGTCCAGACACGGTATTCATAAGCTACAGACACATAACACACGTCAGATCTCGGTGGTTCTCCTGACGCTGATCTTGTGTCAGCTACATTCATCTCCAGAAGTCACTGTCTAGCTTAAGTTTTCTTACAGAAATTCCCTAAGGAGCTCACTTATGTCAATCATTCCACCAGAACAGCATCCTTTCCCAAAAACGACATAAGGTGATTTGGGGGGCTGTACATCTTCTGTCAGGCGGGTGCTGTTGTACGCTCACCTACAGATGTGTCCTCTAGAGTTTCAAGTATACTAACATACAGAAGTGTCAGCTCTTGCTCCAAACACTGAGCTAGACAAGTGCCAAAATCCTCGCCTCGCCATGTCCTATCCACTCACCTGAAGAAGTCGTTCCGGCAGAACAG
This sequence comes from Maruca vitrata, assembly GCA_039566165.1. Taxonomy (NCBI): domain Eukaryota; kingdom Metazoa; phylum Arthropoda; class Insecta; order Lepidoptera; family Crambidae; genus Maruca; species Maruca vitrata. The sequence goes on from CM076933.1 coordinate 5,654,320, forward strand.
CTTGTTGTCCCTAGAGTAGCACTTGTCTGCGAGCGGCGCGCGGCAATCAGCACAGCGCACGCAGGCCGCGTGCCACGCCCGCTCCAGCACGTGCAGGAGGAACTTGTCGAGGATCGGTTTCTCGCAGCCGGCGCACGCCATCGCGCCGCCTGCTTCCCCTCGTCCTGGAGAAGAGAGCTGGTTAGAGAAGGTACTAATGCTAGGTTTTGTAACTGGCTAGGTGACCTGGCAAACAGATCACAAAGGTTAGGTGTAAATTAACAAATATTTCAAACTCGTCTTGAAGGGAGAAATTGGTTAAAACCAAATAGCTAGATAATCTGCCAAACAGATTACAAAGTAGGTTAGGTGTAACTAAATAGATATTTTAAACTCGTACTGAAAGGAGGAACTGGTTGTGAACAACTGGCTGGGAGCTGTTTTAGTCACTCGATAACCTAAACTCCCTGGCAACATTACATTAACCTAGATGGTTCGGTTAGGTTAGCATGCGCATAATACATATTTGTATCTTCTTTCCCTAGTTGTAGAACGAAGGCTGGTTAAGAAAAGAAACTGGCTGGGTGCTGGTTAGGTTTAATCAGATAACAATGAAGGTTAGCTGTAGCTGGACAAATAATTACGTGTGCTCCCCAAGTTCTGTCGGAGGTTCTGCGTTCACTTGCTTTCTATCACATTTACAAAGCAGGTTAGATAAGAGTAACTGTCAATCTTTCTGCTACTTAAGATCCTAAGCACCGTGTATATATACAGCACTATTATGATGAATTGATCTGATTCCGAGAAAAGTTGCTTAAGCACTTGTGTTTCGGATATTATCACAAACAACAGAAAAATTTGTCCTACATGACAATTGAGGTATTTTGAGAAATATGTCGGCTCTGGTGCAAAAGACACCGGCAGACACGAGTATACTAAGAAGTACCAAATGCGCTATCAAACCAGTCCAAGCATAATACAATGTGTAACATAGCCTACTTCATATCTCGTACAGAGTTTGCAATGCACATAAGCGGCAAACATAAGTGAACAGAATTGTACATACAATTTTATACAGGTGTCTTGTAAAGGGCCTGAGTACAAGTTGTTACTGACAAATAAAGAAAAATGTTAGAAAAGGATTATAACTCATTTCATATTATACAAGTCCACATGAAGGACATATAAAAAGCCAGGTGGCTATTCATTACACATCATCAGATGGGGTCTTCGATAATAGAACTTTAGCACATATGTAGACCAGATTCTAAGGAACAGTATATGATGCCAGTATATAGCGTGTACAATACTTCATTTCATCATAAAGCTGGTAGCAATGAACGGCTAGAACATAATGGGATTCAGTTTTACGATCTATAAACTGTGGGTTGAATAAAGTTTTATTAGCATATGTTATTGGCTACGAGTGTTAGGAATTGTACGCTCAGTTCAATGTACATTCATGCTAGCACGGATTTAATCTGGAAATTATAAAAAAAATATTTTATTCGACGCCTTTGGCATTGGAATCAACCATGACCATGCAAACTAACGGTTTTTTAAATATGTACCTGGCTATGTTTGAATAGAATAAGGCTTTTTTCATCTATTTCTAAGTCTGAACCTTGTTTTAACTTCTACTATTTCATGGTCAGTAGTAAAGAAATGGGAAGGCACGGTAAGAAGAAAGAACACATCTTATATATTGATAAATTTATCAGCAAATCTTAGGTAGATCTATCGAAAAGTATCGACAGTTAATATAAGTTTATTCACCTTTCAAATAACATCCAGACGAATCGTCTTTAAATTGATGATGTTCTGCCTACAAACTTTGGCAGATGTTTCTGCGGTTGCTAATTCAACCGGCAAATTAATGTTTGATAATTTTCCCTAAGTTTTCACGAGTTAAAAGTTCTCGCAAGGTAACTATTGAATAATGGATAATAATTACATATCATAGGTCCTACTAACAAACAAAATGTGTACTTAATAAATTAGCACATTAATTATGGAATAAAATAGGGTGTTTATTTACTCTTTGTATTAGTAAAACTTTAATGAAACTGGCATGGATGATATGAGGCTATACATTTCTATAGGTATTTTTAACGATTTAAATTTAATGACAATGGTATTACTTGTACCAGAACACTTTTATGGTTAAATGTTGAAACATACAAACTCTAGGAGTTTAAATGTTAATGGAAGTAGATACTATCATTTTAGTTATATTTTTTACTGTCTTTCGTCAACTGCGGCTCGGTAAAACGTAAAAGAATACCAAGAGTACGACACACCAATAAAGTATTAAAGCGCACTATAAAAATTTTAACAGATTTATTCAAACATCAATTTTATATTGGCCGAAAAATTTTGACACCTCACAAGCGTGCGCCTTTTAAAAAAAAGTTCGTATGTCAACTGAAACCTTTTTAACAATTCGACGTATTTTTTGGTCGTCGCGCGCGTTTTGAGCTTGTGACATTTATTGGCTAAATTTATGAAGGTCGTGGCGCGGTTTAAGTTTAATATTCCTTATTCAAATCAGAATGTCCGATTGGTCGCGCGCCATTGCAGAGTGCGTTCTGAAATCGGCCTGTGACGGCGATTTACTGCGGCTGTGGGCATGCAGTGGTGCGTGTGATTTTTTTTAACTCAGTCGCTGTCACGGTGTTTAGGGCTGTGGATTTTCTGAATAAAAATAATGAGCTGACAGTGGTAACTCTTTTAAACTGAGTCAGATGAAGTGGGACCAGAAATATGCAAAAAGATCTGGTCCGACGGCACCGCAACTCATAACTCGTTGAAAGTCATAATTAAACCTCAGAAGTACATCTTTAATACAGTTGACTTAGGATTCATCGTTATTATTTTATGTTTCGGAACACTGTTTGTCACAAGGACCTAATTTACCTAAAATACCTATTTCACCTAATGATAAATATCTTTATAAAACATTATATTTATTATACTTTTTATTACACTTCAAAATTTACAATAAAAGACAATGACACATTATACATTCATTATGTCCTTTATTACTCAAAATAGTGTCCCATTTATGTGAATATTCATTTCAGTTGCAAATCAGACATTGTGTGCTAACGACCAGTTGAATTTCCACTCAAGTTCATTGCTACTAATAGAATGTATTACTTATCTACTATAATTTTAATGTGCAATATTTTTTTATAGATTAGGATTTGAGCGTAAAATGCCTTATTACCATAAAATACTGCTAAATAACTAATGTAGGTCATATTACATTAGTTATTTAGCAGAGAGCTTATTAATGAAATATATTTTTCTACAATCTATGTTCTCTATCCATACGTTAACGTATTAAATGCACTTAGATTAAATTTAGTTTTGAAACACCTTCAGTTTTGTACTCGTTACCTACCTATATACCTATATAGGATATTGTTATTTAACAAAAAGTAACGAACAATAAAATGATGGTACAAGTACCATGTTTTTCAGAAATATAATATTAACAAAAAAAGGAGTGAATTTGTCGCGTTTTGCCGTTAAAAAAGACTATGAAGTTAACTGTTTTTTTCAAAAACAAAGTAGGTAATCGCTAAAAAGCTAAACCCTTAAAAAAGGCTTAAAGAAAGCCACCTTGTAGTGGTTTCGTACACACAAAATATTTCTAATCCGGCCGACGGACTTAATCCGGCTTAGAATAAGTTGTTCCGAGTTAATCCTATTTCTTGTTTACATTTTGTCACCTCATAACGGACGTGGAAAAGTCACCGACATCATAATAACGTCATCCAAATATACATATTCACACAAAATTATTTGAATACATTTATAACTTAAAAAAGTCTGCCTTTTCAATCTATGCATTTCTGGAATCATTTTCTGTTGGTTAAAACATAATTTCTTGGGGAAGCAGAGTTTCAATTTAAAACATAAAATATTACTTAGTCAATGTATTAGTATTTGTTGCAATCCATTAGTAAAATCAAATCATGGTGATAGTTCTTTATTTGGTTGTGTTTTTAAGGATTTAGTCGTAATCGACTTTATTTGATGAAAAATAAAATTAATATTGTGATAGCTTTTTCAAAAGCTGTTGTACAAAAGCTCTAACTTTGATATTCGCATGTTTTCAAATGTATGCGACAATGTCAAGAGTAATGACTATGACCGCGACAGTCGCGCACAGAATGTAAGACAATGCAACATTGCTGTGCATATTCCCACATATTTGTAATAATGCGGTTTAAAGCGACGATTAAAACGCAATATTGACGCAAAAAAGTTGCGTCTATTTGTCATCCAATTACTGGAAACCGCTAAAACTGTTTGCACGCACGTCGTAGATCCGGGCGGGCTAATAGGCTAATAACAAAGCTACACTTATCAAGTCACCGCAGAGACAGGTGGAGCATTTAACTTTGTCTTTTTAAAATGTAAGTTAAGTTAAGTTTCATACTGGCAATATTATGATAAAAACTGTGGTGTTAAGTCCACTTTACAAAATTTATTCAGACTGCATTATCGGATTAAGTACAATATCTCTCTTTTGCCTAATATAAGTATTAGTTAGCATTATCATAGCTGGTATAAGACATTAAGTTTTGAATAGATTGAATCTTAACAAAAGTGCAATGTACTTTGACGGATTTGTACAATATGAACGCGAGCACAACCCGTAGAGTTGGCAATAATATAAAATACATGTAGGTATTGATGTCTTGATATGCACAAGCCGATAAAAAACACAGAAAAATAACAACAAATATGTAATTTCAGTATATAACTTGTTTCAAGCCACAAATCCAAATTACACAACCTTCACGTCACAGATGTACTAACTTGAACATGAACATGAAAATGAACACATAGAAAATGTCATAAATAACAACTACCACCATTTGCATACTGTCAGAGCAAGTGACATCTTCTTTTCGACTATTAATAACTCGTTTCTACGAAGGCGATGCGAAGATAAATTTATTAAAACACATCTATAAAATGCGACATTTTGATAAATGCAGATACCTACTTTTATACCGAATTTGTAAGTAATTTTTCAAAGAACATTGAACTATTATATAAAAAGAATAATTCGACTGAAAATTAACATCTCGGGATGAAGTAATAACAGAGTTGCATAATAAATGTTAATATAAGAAGGTAGGTACCTACATAAGAGAATTAAGTTACTTACAGAATTATTAAAATACGGAAAACTGCTATTGAATAAGAATACTAAGATAAAGTTTACAATTTTATTTAACTTTTTACGTGAATAATCTAAAAAAATACAGTTTTTTTTTAATACTACAACGGTACTGACACGCGCGTAAAGCAGTTAAACCATTTTTCAAATGTTATTGTTTGTCAAACCATTGAAAGAAAAACAAAAGTAACAAACTCTTAAGTTTTTTGAGATGTGAATAAAAGCTCTCCAAAGCTCCTCAACGCTAAACTTCTTACCTTAATCTATTACCTGTTTCATTGACTGTGTTTTTTGTTGTTTTTTTTGGTCTATTATGATGATTTTGTCACAGCAAATTATGAATATTTTGTGTTTTTCTTTTTACCTATAATCTCGATATGTATACCTACCTAGATAATATACAATTGTAGAGCCTACCGGCTCTACAATTGTAGAGCCTACTTCAACTGATAGTTATGTATTATGGAACAATAAATTAATAGGAAATTAATACACTGTTTGAACTAATTACATAGTAGAGCCTATGATTTACAGTAATATTCAAAAATAAGTAGAACTGACCTAAGGTATACCTACTTTTCGCATAGGTAACCAATATAGGCTTAACATATCGCACATACTTCACTCATGTACTCATTTAGTAACTGGCCCTATCTAATGATATGCTTATCTAATGTAAAACTTTAATAAATAATGTCTACATAGGTAGTTAAACTTTTCTTCAGATGTCGGGTAAATATGGTAAAAAATATAATTCGTATGTACCATATACGAATAGTCTAGTTTAACTTTTTTGAATATGCATGAGGTGTACACCTATTAAATTCGTAAAACCTTTTTGAATTATATTCAAAAAGTTATGAAACGTGAGTTTATATAATGTACCCAATAGGCAAAATAAACATTATTGTTCTTTACCTACTATTTCTAGCTTATGTTCTATTTAATTCTTGTCCACCTATGTATTCCAATATAAGTAATTGACGTTCTTTCATTCTTACATTGGATTTTGGATACGATTTTAAGGGTGATTGTATTGAAAATCCAATGTTAAACCTACAACAAGAACAATCTTCGATTATAGTAACTACTAGCTTTCACAGGCCAAAGCCCTGACTCTGGCCGTCGGATAAAAGTAGCCTATTTACTTTCAAGCTCTAAACTATCTGTGTACAAAATTAAATTAAAATTGGTTCAGTTGTTTAGGCGTGAATGCGAGACAGCCAGGTAATTATTTTCGCATTACATACGGTATATACCAAATATTAGTAAGAAAATAAGTATAGATGAAATGTTATATTTATTAGGTAAGATTAGCATTAATGAGCTTTCATATAGAGCAATGCCTAGGTGGAATATATTCAACCGTTTTAACTTTAAACTAATTTAAAAATCTTTATCTTTTGCATTTTATTTGCTTTATTATGTGCTGATGATTACATGTAACATAAGCATATATGAAGGTACATATGAATGACATGTATGTAATGAATCCACCTATCTAGATTATAGTCTACATACAACCAGTTTGTTCTGTAGGCCTATTTGATAATGACAACATAATAAATGCTGAGGTGTATCGACCTTTGTATTTGACTTTACTTGGTTTAAGAGATATATTATTTAAGATTGTTATGTACATTTATGTTATTATCAGGTACAATAATTTGTTTGAACTGAAGGTTTGTATTTTATAATTATGTGTATCATAGCAATGCTATGATGAAAAGATCATGCATATTTATCATCTGATAGATCGATTGAAATATAACATAGTATGATCACAAAATTAAACATAGTAAAACAAAAAACAAAACAATATATAACCTCCATAGGTCCGCATCGTCACATACACGTAAGTCAATAACCACAGGACACTAACTTTTACCAATGTGGTGCTGATGGAAGGGGGCATGGGCCCCCCGACCCGCGGCAAGGAAACCCGCCACTTCGGCACCTCTACACGCCACTTCACTAGACACTGCGCTCGCGCACGACACCACCTCACCGCGCGGCGGGCAAACGCGTACTGACTGAAAACCGTGCAGTTTTCACACGCCACCGCTCGTGCGACAGAGAGCGGCTTATGTTGAAGCCGCGCGTGCGAGCGGGAGGGCCGGAGTAGCGCTCGCGAGCAGGCGTGGCCCGTCGGGTAGCCATTCCCGCGCGAGGGGTGGCGCCGCGCTGTTTTTCTTCGTCTTTTTTCGTGCGTGCACTGCGGTAGTGGGATTTCATTTTGTGGGACACGTGCGGTGTTCGCAGTAAATTTAAATTGGCTTGCCGGTAGAGCGGTGGTAGCTGAACATAATTATAGAGCCTGGATTTTTCGGTTGCGTCTCTAGGCTGGGTGTCTTATTTTATGGTTTGGCTCCGACTTGTTTTGACTGGGGGCGTGTGCTCGGTATGTTTATGTAGAGTCCGCCTTCGGGGAGCGCGTTATTCTTGGCTTTTCGTTTTCTTTACGGCCGCGATAAGGCCGGTGGTTCTGAGCTAGAATTTGCGTTTGCCGCACATAATTACTTTTATGAGTGGATTCTAAATTGGTGTATCTGCTCAGGCTTGTTTTCACACAATGCTATTATCTTGCACGATATTAGTATCTACTACATAACTTCATGTAGTTAGGTTTATTTACCTAGGTAGACAGGTATCCTGCTACCTAGGTTAATACAGTGGCCAATTTCATTATTTTTTCTAAATGAAAAGTAATTCAATGCTCTACAATAGATTCTATAGGTACTCATCATAGCTCATAATCAATCGTAATAAAAACTTCAATTTTAAATGATCTGACTGAATCTAGGTGGGTCATTTACTAAAATTGTATGTACAAGTTTTTAAACGAAAAATCTTAAATAAAATCAGCAACACTACATCTCTACAATAGAAGTAATTGGAAATTTTTATATATTTATTATATTGTATGTATATGTGTATATATATCTTGTATTATATATATTGTATGTAATTGTGTTTCTAATATAATAATATAGTCCTATAATTTTAACCACATAAACAGTCTTTCAGACCACTAGCACCAACACACAGCTTGTCCTGTTTTTTATTTTATAATGTATTTTTTTTTTTCAAAGATGTCTATATATTATTAATCATCTTGTGATATCCTGTTATTGGCTAAGTTATATTTATCATGCATTTGTAAAACTTTATCTTTGTAATTTTGCTGTTGGATATCCGAATAAAATAAAATAAAAAAAAAAATAAAAAATAAAAATAAAACAAATCGCATTTATTTTCGAAAGCTCTCCAGTATGAAAAGCTTTTATTTATCTATTCTCATTCATTCCATGTTTTCCCGATGTAGGAATATTAGGAAAATTGCAATATATTTATGGTAGAGTTACTTTACAACGGAATGATCTTCGACCCGCAAAGACAGACAAAAATAGCCCACCGTAATAGCTAATTAATTTTATTAAGGTTGAAAAACTACAACGTACCTATTCAATGCCTCCATCGTATACCAATTGAGCTACCCACATCACACAATTAGTAAATGTACCTACAGCACACCGTAACGTAACGCAGAGCTGTCGCAGCGATACCAGTGGGTTCGAGTCCCGGTTCCTACACAGTACCTAAAGTGTCTTAAGCATCCCGTCCATTTAGCACATTTTTGGTATTTAGAATCAAAAGGTTTATCAATTACGAATCAATATAATTAAAAAGAGAAGGAAGGAGAGATCGGAGTAGGAAAGCGGACCCCGGGCTCCGCAAGGATGCAACCGGGAAAACGCGGAGATGATGATGATGATGATGATAATTAAAAAGAAAATACATACGAGGTACACGTTCTTTTGCAACGGATTTTCATTGTATGTAACTTAAATATTTTCAGGTAGGCAATAACTAAGTTATAGGTACAAAATTATTCGGCAGCCCCAATGTCTATTGAGGTAGGTATACAATAGACCTCGTTAATCAACTGCTCTACATTTCCATATGCAAATGTATGCAGGGCTTTATCAACGTAAAGAGGTGCCTACATTCATTGAAAGCAACAAAAAACGGACGTACCTAATATGAGTAAGATTTTACCTTAACTAGGTACTTAATAGAATACCTACTAAGGTCTCTAAATAATTCATTATGACGCTAGCTCCGATGTCTGGTCAAGCAATACATTTAGCATTGCGAATCAGTGATAGATTCATGTGTATTGAACTTATTTTACCCTATCTTTCCATACCTCAATGGCACTGAAACATGTTTCTTTCTTCGATTCTATACCCTACACAAAATTAATATATGGATAAACTTTTCTCCAGTGATTTACTTAGGATATTTTATTAGACAGTGCAGCTCTACTTTTATTTTACTTTTATTGCTGACCGTAAGTTACAATAAATTTCATTTTACTAAGATAAATTCAACCACTTTGTCTTATACCTATACCTAAGTAGCAAAAATTCGACTATGAATTCGTCTCACTAATCTTATTTAAAATAGTCCCCTAGTTTAAATTTATTTCATTTAAGTAATAGATAGTACTTAGATAGCTACTAATAATAACGGTACCTAGAGTAGGTAGAGGTAGTAAAAAAAATATATTCGTACTTATCGTGTCGTAGGTCTAATACCTACGACACGATAAGTACGAATATATTGCATTATATTATATTTTTCATCATTATACGAATTGTTGCATTTTGCAAAAACTCATAACTGCATAGGTAATGTATTTCGCAAAACGAAATGTTTTTGAAAAAATACGATAAGTGAGAATTTCAGAAGAACAAGATAAGTAAATGAGAAAATTCGTTAAGGGGTGACAGCCATCCGCTACCCCGCAAGTCCGGTGGCGACCTACTCCAAGGCACCATTGTAGTGAGTTAGAAAAAAAACCTATGTTGTCTTGAATTATTTATTTATTTATATGAAGTACATTTATAGGTTACAATCACAACGGTTCAATAACTTACAAATATATGTACAATAACTTACGTAAAAGAAACAAGACAGAAACCCACAGGTTGTGTACACAGCATGATCATTAAAGCTTTAATAATACTTAATTATTAATTAGGATACTAAACAAAATCTATAGTAATGTTGGATAGATGCAAACAGGTGGTAAAATGTAATCTTATGTCCAACAGAAAAAAAAAGTTCAATTTGTGTGTAAGGTCGAGAACATTTCAGCCTCCAGGATTTGTTCTTCTTAAACTTCGGAAAACTGCAGCCAAATACATCAATATCTCTACCAATGCGAACGAATTCGGTGTAAGTAGGTAGCGCACATTCGGGTTAGCCTGTTGGGTTATAATGATGTATTTATTTTATACACTTTTAAAGTAAAGATATTAGGTGTTCAGATTCTATGGTGAGCGTTTATGTTAACGGAGGAGAGAAGATCAGGAACTTCAAAGGAAAAGCGTATTATGTCTTGTTTTTGTTAATGTCGTTAATAATAAACGCTGTACGTACGCTATGTAAAACTTTTCAGTGCTGTATTGAGACTCTAGCTAAGATCAGTACTTAGAAATCTACATACATATATAATAAACAATCATTTATAACTTTGCAATTTGTACCGGTTAATTGCTACTATGTAGTTAATATAACTTATTTATGGCTTCAATCAAGAAACATTACGTAGATCGATGACTGACACGACTTATCCATATTTTATTACAGGACTGCGCCCTTCGATGAAATATGATAATGCTATCTTTAGACCTTATCAAAAATGTCGGTCAATAAAGTGCCAATCAATCTGGGTAGGGTTATAATTCATCGTACACTTACGTCTATGATTTAGAGCCATTTGCAATTTATTGCTAGAATCGTCAACTGAAGGATATATTAACTGCAGACTCCTGGTGGGAGAGAGAGGGCTACAATCGTCGGGCCGACCGCGACATGTAGCTACATTAACGCGGGTAGTTACTTCAACCATGCTATGATATTGTCGCATTATATTGGCGCCCCATCATTTGGTGTAGTCCAGTCAAATTAGGTTTCATCTGCGGAAAAATTACTAGTGAGCTGAATTTTGGTACACACCTTTATTACGGCATTGTAATGAAGGTGTGAAAAATCGACATTCATATCGTGCCGGCTTAAAAAGTTATAGGGGTCAAAAGGTCGCGAAAATCAGTTTTTCGCGAATATCTTGCGATCTATTGCTTGTAGGTTAATTGAGGTCATTAGAAAAATTATTTGTTAATGAAAATCATAGGGCGTACGCCTTGGTATACAATACCGTATGTGAGTGCTTTCTCGGCGCTCTCCTCCGAAAACTTTCAATTCTACAAAAAAATGCAAAGGACATTTTTTGTAGATAAATTTATAACAAATAATTTTTCTAATGACCTCAATTAACCTACAAGCAATAGATCGCAAGATATTCGCGAAAAACTGATTTTCGCGACCTTCTGACCCCTATAACTTTTTAAGCCGGCACGATATGAATGTCGATTTTTCACACCTTCATTACAATGCCGTAATAAAGGTGTGTACCAAAATTCAGCTCACTAGTAATTTTTCCGCAGATCGGTGTTTAAAAGAGCTAATTTGACTGGACTAGTGGTCAAAAGTTACGCCATAAGATGGCGATGATCAAGTTAAACTCAATACTGTGTTAGATGCTATCTATCTATGCTAAACATTAAATCGACGACGACCTATGTGAGATATCAAATTCTCGTTCTGTTTGAGAGCAACTAAAACTATCAAAAAATAAAATCGGCCCGCCAAGATATACATAGTAAGAGGCGTAAAACTTGAAAAAAATGTTAAACAACTATTTGTTTATGTACCTTAGTACACCACCAATATAATAGGATAACACATCTTTTCAATTCTATAAGAAAAGTCCAAGTTACAACGAAATAAAAACAAAATTTCAGTGTTCGAACATCAAGATCACATACGTTCACATATTTTCACTTGCACAAACCTTTTGGCTGAAAGAAAAACAAAAATGCGCCCTCTCACGATAACCCTATACCTACAATACCTACACACACGTAGGTACTGATAGTTCCACAATGCTCACACACAACGTTTAAATGAGTGGTTACAGCCAGATTACAATCAATTCCTCGTTTTGTTCTGTTCCGATTGTCGGCAAATTGTTGTCTTTGCATAATAATCGTGTAGTAATTACTAACCTACAGCTACCGAGTGTCGTTAGCGTGTCGTAGTTTTCACCAGACATTTATTTGTTCATTACTCATTTGGATATTAGCAGTCCTGTGTCGTGTAGGTGTGGAAATACGAGTACCTAATTTCGATTTACTTTAAAGGATACCTTTGATGTTCGCTGTCTCTATGGTAGGGAAGCACTGGTCAGTGTTAAATCGCGATTTAAATAATGTTCTACGTATTTTAACTTACTTACCTACGTTTCAGTGTGTGCCCCTGACTCTTGCTCTTAGAGTAAGTAGTGGGTTCGAATCTCGCTTGGGAAAATTTTTGTGTAATGAACATCGGTGTTTGTTCCGTGTCTGGGCGTGTTATTTGTATGTTTAAGTTAATTTGTGTGATATCTGTAATACAAGTGTTTAAGCAACTTACTTCTGAATCATAGCAGTGAATGTGGTGTTATGTGATATTTATTTCAGGGAAAATATATTCGATTTCAAAAAGATTCACAAAGAGTAGGTACTTTTCAGAATACGTAAAATCCGCTACACAACCCATGGCATTTAACTTTTCGAATTTATTTATTGTATTGGTAGCAATGGCAAAAATTTGCAGGTTTTCGCTAACTGGTGTGACTATTTAATTCCTACAGTAGCAATTGCGGCCGCCCGCAACTTCGTCCGCGTGGAAATGATTTTGGTAGCAATGTTTTATTAAAAATGTATCTACCTTCAAGAATTTGCTGTATATTTATTAGTGAAAATCCCGTCCAAATATGGTCGATATAGAATTATACTTTTTAGTAAAAAGTTATTTTACTATTAACTACAGACACTTCAATTTTATCTAGTTCTATAGATTTATGTGATATTATTATGTACCTATTTGCGGTATTCTTTTTTTTTTCTTAACTGACTTACAATGATGGCTTGGAGTAGCCTTGTCATCATCACTGGATTTGCGGGTGAGCGGGTGGCTCTCACCCCTAAAATTTGCTGTGTTCTGCAGAGTGGATATTTATTGTGTGAACTCCGATGCGTCCAGTGCGTACGATGCGGACAGGTGGACGTCTAAACGATAAGCTCTTTCTGCACCTTATGTTAACGACCGAAGCTTATGATGATCAATACAATATACCAATATAGGTAGGTATTTTGAAAGATATAGATAAGTAATCTGTAGACTATGTTTCGGTATTTTTTACAACAAACTTCCGAAAGATACCTACGATTTACTCACTCCACCCATCGGGGTTTAATTGTTAACAGTACCTACTACTCAAGTCACACTAAAAAATAACTTTCACAAAAAGAGATAAGTAAGGAAATATGTATTAACCCATAACTTGAATGAACTGAATATACTTAATGTTTTACGTGATAAACGATTTCACACACGCCTTGTGCGCGAGTAATTGAACTTCAAATCCAATAACTTAATTTTGAAAATGCAATTTTTAATTTGATAGTAGGAAATGTTTACTGCTTAAACCAAGAAACTAATTTAAAAGGTAACGTTATTGTGACGCAAAAATAAACTGATATGATGCAAAATTGCTGCCATCTAGTGACTATAAAAAAAATATAACATTGAGCTTGTGGCATATTAATTTAGCGCCATCTATTGACACCACTCACATTCTCGACAAGCACAATGGGAGTGCATACAAAAAGCATACTTTTAGACTTTATAAAGTAATTTAAATCTTCACTAGATGTCGCTTTCAAGCAAAAGCACGTCAGTTTATCTAGGGGCACGGAAGTGTCTCCCTCCACCGAGACAAAATTAAAAGGTTTCTTTAAATAAAAGAAATATTTTTCTAGAAGTTTTCAATACCTAGTCTTTATTCAACACGCAAAATCCTCACTCTTACAAATCTTAGAACTCAGAAAATACTTATACTACTTAATCCACTTGTTAAAATAAAAATTCCCTTACAGCTAACAAGTCTTCTTTTGGAAAAAATGGCAGTAAACACTTTTAGAAAAAATACATTTTGTTTAATTTATTATTGCTTAATTACAAAAATATCGTAAATTTTCTAATTTGTAAAATACACATAAAATTTCTCAATCCATTGCTCGAACATCCTTGACAACTTAAAAATAAAAAAATACATGTATTAAGAGCGGTTTGTTATTCGTTGATTTTAAAATTCATTCATTACTTAGATCACAGAAAGCAGGAACACTTTTTAAGAGAATAATATCATTTTAAATGCATATTTCGTTCAATTCAGTATTAAAACTACTATTTATCTTTCCTCTCCTATACCTAAGAAAATGATCTAGATTACAGGCAGCCTGAAAACCAATGGAATATATCTTTCCCTTACTGGACCAAATGCAATGGTTTGAAGATAATACTTGTCTCCTCATTTTCATTTTCAATCCAAGGCTAATTTAGTGCGACGGCACCGCAGCGGCAACTTTGTGTTTCGCCGCGCGCACTTTAAATCTAGTTTTTTTTTCAACTTAAATCTAGATTTTTCTAGTAAGATTCTATTTTTGACTAGCAATTTAATTTTCACCAATAAGGTACTAGTTCTATAATGGGGAATGCTCTGAAGAGCTACTTCAGTTTCACCAGTAAGATTCTTGTTCCAGTAAGAATCTATATGTAGTTTTGTCCAGCAAGATTCCGAGCTGGCTCTGCAGCGCGTTCAAAGTGGAGTATGAGTTTAATCAAAAAACCGTACCAAGTTCGACATATGGTCGTTTGAAGATCGGTGTATTGTAGTTAGTTAGAGTATTTTATGAAATCCCAGTAATCCTCGCGTAGGTTCAGACGCCACCCTGCGCGCGATTTCGACCCCAAATAAGTTACTAATTACGAATCGATTTTTGAAAATGACGTATTGACCTACGCAGCTACGCTTATAGTTCAAATGTGTTTCTTATTCCTTCCGCAGTAAGGTTTGTGTCTATTTAGGTTCCAAGCGCTGCACACTCTGGGCGCAAGGGTCGCTCTTTTGTTTCTTTTTTTTTTTTATAAAAGGCTAACAAGATGACCTCACTCCACCTGACGGTAAGCGGTAAGTAGTGAGATCCACATATGAGGTCGACAGGCACAATAGACCATGTTGAGCCTGTCGCACTCACCCTGTGAAGACATGTTTTAAAGCAAAGATGGTTGATGCGAAGGGTCGCATCTCCGATCTTTGCTTTGCGATGGATGGATGGATTTGGATGCGACCACCAGGGGGTGGTCGCATAAATACTGAAGAGAAGTCATCGCCGGCTCAGTAGTCGTCCCGCGGCTCCCACCCCCCCTCGGGTAGGTTCAGGCGACTATCTGCGCACGCGTGATCACGACTCCAAATAAGTTATTAATTACATATCGATGTTTGAAAATGACGTATCGACCTACGATTACAGTTCAAATGTGGTCCTTATTCCCCCCGCAGTATAACTGTGTCTATATAGCGCTTCTTTGAGCGCAAGGATCGCTCTTTTGTTTTAAAATCAAAGATGGAGGTACCAGGGTCGCATCAATACTGAAGAGAAGTCATCGCCGGCTCAGTAGCTGTAACTCCCTCGTCCCCCCTGGCGTAGGTCCAGGCGCCGCCCTGTCGCTGCGCGCGCGCGATCTCCCCGCGCAGGCGCCGCTCGCGCGCGGAGGCCTCGCGCAGCCCGAGCTCCCGAGCGCGAGCCGCCTCCGCGCGCCGCCGCTGGAGCCCTAGCGCGCCCAGCTGACTCTGAAGCGCGTTCATTGTGGAGTACGATGAGTTCTTCAGCTGGAAATGTAAAAGCATGAAGCTTAGTATATATTTTAATGTGCAGATGTAGCGACATCTGACTAGCTAGTACCAATAGGTGCCAACAGATGGCAATTACAAATAAAAGTACTTTACAAGCCTACATCACGCAGCCACTTTATAATAAATCAAAATCAATGAATCTATACTTCATATTATAAAGCTCAAAAGTTTGTTTGTTTGAACGCGCTAATCTCACGACCTACTGGTTCGTATTGAAAGTTATTTGTGTTGGATAGATTTTTCGAGAAAGGCAGCAAATAATAGAAAATGTGTAAAAACCGGAGGGAAAACACGGACGAAATCGCTGGCACAGCAAGTTAGTAATATACCAGACAAACAATGTTATGCGTAAATAGGGGTAAGTAGTACAAGCAAATGACATTTAGTTTTGTTGCACAAGGTTTTTTCGCAACAATTCTAACAAACGACTCTCAGGAGAAGTCAAAGGAAGCCGAAGATCAATGTCACGTTTCTAGCTAAACATTAACATAAGAAAGAAAGAAAGAAAGAAAAAACATTTATTGACCACGACATAGAAATTACATAAGCTGCACGCGAAATAAGTAGGTACCAGATTACTTTACAATATTAATAAAATAGGTATCCATTACCTGAGTTTCCATCTCGTTGGCCCTGACCTCCTGGTGGAACGACTCCATGTCCTCTAGTATCTTCTCCCGCTCCAGCACGTTCGTCTTCTGCTGCAGTCTGTTCGCTTCTATCTTCTCTTCTACTTGACGCTGGAGAGTCGATAGCACTTCGTCCATTAGCCTGGATCGAGCTTCTTTCTCTTTGGCCCATAGCTGTGGAATGAGAACACGTTAGTGTATTAATAGAAAAGATACAAGAATAAGGAAATATTATGGGGACAATATTTTTTTCTTTTTTATTAAAAAATATCAATAAGATTGAATTCTTTTATACTCTTTTGCTCATTCTTTTGGGAATGTTCATACTAAGGGATGTAATGTAAACAATTAAAAGAATAAAATGTGTTGCTTCAGCATTAAAAAGTGTATTTATACCTAAAGTGACAAGACGTCCGGTTTTCACAGAGACTGTGCCGATTTGAATTAACGCGTTCCGGTGTCGACCAGACGTCCCGTTTTCAAATGGACTGTCCCGATTTCGGCCAGAGAGCCTATTGCCTATCGAAACTGCTGTCTAAAGAAACAAGACCACAAATCGAATAGCAAAATTGTCACATTTTCGGCCAAAGAGACTAATATTGCCCCGCTTTAGCAAAATTGTTGTCTCAAAAAACCGTTCGGCATCAAAAAATGGTTACCTTATCCTGTTTCTCGTTGATCTGCCTGGCCTCCCCGTCGTACATGGCCTCGATGTTTCGCTGTCTCTGTCGCTCCTTGTCTCTATACTCTTCTAGTTCGACTAACGCCGCGTCCAGAACTCGCTTGTAACTGGCGCATTTGTCGTTTTCTTTTTCAATATCCTGAAATTATGAAAAAACATATAATGTGGCTCAAGTTAATATTTATACCACATTCGCCAACTATGTACCTCATTTAGTTAAATCATGCCAAATAATACTAACGAACCTACCACCACATGTTACTATCACAACTATGTGAGGAAGGGTGAAATGTATGTAAGTTTGTGCATTATAATATTATATCCTGCTGATCTCTATAGTGATCAAATATCATGTTCATATACACCGTGAAATTTTAGTGGTTGTTTTCCCGTGGCAGAACGACTTGCCTTTAGTAATACTATCGAATCATGCAAATTATTCATCAAAAAAAGAACATTTTTTTTTTTCGATTTTTCAGAATAATAATTTTCCAACTCGAAAACGAGAGAAGCTATCGTTGTTTTTGAAGATGTGACGTATTGAGGTACTGCTTGCCGCATGAAATCGATGCTTAAAGCTGAAGATGCTCTACACCCTAAGTCATAAAGCGGTTCGAACGTGTTTTCGAGTTACGGTTAAACCTTTCGTAAAACCGGCATTTATTGATTTTACCAAAAAAGAACTGCACACATCTTTTGTACTAGTAAGATAGAATCATTTTACTGCGGGAAAACAACCACTAAAATTTCACGGTGTATGTTAGACAACATTATTATTATTTTTTTGCATTACACTTTTGGGCTTAGTGCACGGGAATCGATTGGATCAAGCCTATTTCCAGAAAATAGAAATAAGTAATATCAACTCACCTTTAAAACAGCCGAACGCATCTTCGCCAACACTTCTAAGTCCAATTCTATTTCCTTTATCACAGATATCACCTTCCTCTTTAGTTTATACTTATGTAAACCCATGTTCACAATATTTGCGTCTCTCTCCGCCACCAGTCTTGCATGTTGTCTCTCTCTTTCGCTCGATATGAACTGCAGTTCGTCGAGTATCATTCTTTCTCGCTCCTCCACTTTTCTTAGTTTCTTTACTACTGTCTCTTTCTCGCTTAGTTCTGCTATTTGGCCTTCTAAACTTTCGCGGAGCTCCTAAAGATTTGAATAAATCATATAGGATTATTAGTCTCTTTACTAAGCACTGCACTTGTATTTTATATGATTTTGGCTACAATTTAATAGTTAAATAAATTCAATATACTCAAATTTATGTACTACAGTGTAACCTTAATATAACGAGACTCAATATAACGAATTTCTCGATTTAACGAATTTTTCATAATCCCCTAGAACTATCCATAAAAGCTAATATAAAATATACCTTTACATTACGAACACATTTATCAAAACCCTTTTTATAACGAATTTTAATCATTGCAGAAAATAAATGGAAAATATTATTGACCTCTTTTTAACGAATTTTTCTACCGATAACCTTTACATAACGTATCCTATCAATTATTCCCACTTAGTTGTACAATAGTAATTCATGTCTTGTCAGGTTCAGACACGTTAAATTCTTCGTAAGGCAGTTATTGTCGTTTGATTCTCAGTAAAGTAAACCCTACTGTTTATAACGGTTGTAAGTTTTAAAGTTGCAATGGCTGATAATTTTTTTACCTTGTTAAAACGAATCGGAGTCCAATCTAACCTCTATATAACAAACCTCATTGTAACAAATTACGCGGTATAACGAATATTTTGTAATCCCCTTGAGTTTCGTAATATCGAGGTTGCACTGTCCGCGTAGAGACGTTTAACGGGTAAAACATTACTTTTTTATAGCGTCGTCGGGTAAAAAGTACCCTATGTCCTTTCTCAGGTTCTCTACCAAATTTCATTTAAATCGGTTAAGTATTCTATGCGTGAAAGCGTAACAGACAGACAGACAGACAGAGTTACTTTCGCGTTACGGATTAAGTACTGTATCCTGTATAAGTAGGTATACAAACCCTCATTTGTTGCTCCTTCTCCTTCAGCCGCTCCTCCTCTATCTGTATCTGGCGCCGCAGTTGCTCGTCTCGCTCTTGCAAAGACTTGCGCGTCTCTTCTTCTTCTTTCTCCTTCTGCAACTCTTTCTCTACTATTTGTTCCATCCTGAAAACAATCAATTGACATTTAAAATCACTTATACAAAATCATCGCTGAGCTAATGATGATCAGTTTTTTTTTTAATACTTATTGGCTGAGATCATGCGATCTGATTTGACAGAGACAAGACAGCTTACAACATCCATCTGATATTAGATCCATGCTTTAAATCAGGACCATTTAAATATGTGGTATAATTAACTCTCACTGTCAATTAATACATACATACATACATACAATCACGCCTTTTTCCCAGAGGGGTAGGCAGAGATGACTTCCAGCGATCCACTTTTCACCTCTGTGGGAAACGTGACGTGACGGGTTGTGGACCACGTCGCCGCCATTCTGCCTTGTGCATTGTTTTAACAAGGTCATTGCGTTCCCACGAGTAGCAAGGATATATGACGGGGGAAGGAAAAGGGGAGGAAGGATACTATCGCCTCGGATGATTTGGACTGAGTCGATAGTAGCTCGAGGAGCCGGGGTCGCTTACCCGTATACCGTTCACCAATCACCGGACAGATAGTTGTGACTGGTAACCCCTGACTGGTTAATTAGGTTATCAATTTAAAAAGCTAGTTTTCCAAGTTGAATCATATTGGGGGGCTAGCAATGTTCGTAGCAATCACAAACGTTTACATTTGTAGAAGTATAATTATTATGTTCTCCTGCTCCCCTGCACGCTGGTCCCCTAGCTACACTCACCAGGCGGACTTGCACCGGCCGCTCTGAGTGAGCAGCTCTAGTGACGCAGCCGCAGGTCTTTCTGCTCCTTAAAACCCTGGTCTCCTGTTGCGCTGCGATGTTAGCTATCGAATACTTAAGTGCGATAAAAATCTATCGAATTGTTTTTTTCATACTACCGATTTTAGTTCTTAGCGTTACCGCTAGGGGCGTTGTACATTGTTTCATAGACATTTTTTACATAGGCGATATCGAGTCTGTTACTTTTAAACTCTTGGTAGCGCTCATTACCCCACCTCCCCATCTCCCCATCTCCCCACCTCCCCACTTCCCCACCTGCGACAGGCCGCCTGCTGCACTCACCAGGCGGACTTGCACCGGCCGCTCTCCACGTACGCCCTGGCGGCGCGCAGCTCGGGCTGGCGCAGCCTCCACGCGTGGTGCAGCCTCAGCTCCGCCTCGTGACGCCGGAGCTGCTCCTCCTTCTCAACTATACCTTGGTTGATCTCTTGAAGAGTCGACGTGGAAACTTTGTTCAGGTATGAACTGGAATGATTGCAAGCGAATGTTATGTTAGTCAGATAATATCTTCTATTATTTGCGCAAGCACTACACATTTGAAATAAAAATTATTTTATTTCAAATTATTCAGATAACTTCAAACTGTCATGGTTTTACATTGATTTTTTATTTTAATGAGTTAAAGGTATTCAAAGAAAAGGCGATCCCAAACATTTGCAGTTTTCTAATGTGAATTTGATGTCACATTGATATGATAAACAGTTAACTAGCTAAATGAGCACCAACGAATCGCTTCGTGGTTTGATGTTTTAAAAAATAATTTATTGGCTACTAAAAAAATTAAAATATTTAATTTTAGCAGCGGCCACAAGGGTTTAAAAGAAAGAAAAAGTGTTTTTTAAATATTCTAATTAGACATGACTGTGACATGGGACGTCTAAGCAGACTCTTATTTATTTATTTAAAAACGAATTACAAAATGATCACCATATTGAAAGACATGTTAAATGGTATTTGCTTAGAAATATAAAGAAACTCACCCATTCTTGTAGAGTTTGGGTTGGGCTGCTAATGCCCTCATCTCCTGCTGATACTGCATGTTCTCTTGAAACAACATCAGCTCCAATTTCTTGCGTCTTTCCTCCAATTGCCTGCAACAGATCACTTCTTATTTCTAGTGCAAATATTTGACTAAATGTTTCCATATTCGCACATCAATAATACAAAAGGCAAACGGTACATAGTACATGCAAAAATTATGAACTAATGAAATTAAATGGATAATTAATTCTTTTTTGACAATATTGTGGTAATTTTTTGGTAATAATTAACAATATTGTGGCCAGCAGAGCAACTAGTTATTTATAAAATTTGATATTTGTGTATTCCATTTCTCCTCCTCGCATCCCTATCCTCATCACTGAGGGTTGTGATTCCCTAGATATGGGATGATCTTGTTCCACTGACAATTTCTCGCCACTTGTTCCTCTCCTTGGCCAAGTGAAAAGAGTGTAGATTGGTGCCCAAGGTTGTTCAGATCTGGTCCGTCCATCTAGCTGGACTATGTGTATTCCTTTATTATTTTGATTTTCATAACACAAGTGCTTAACAATCAATAATCATCAACTTACGCCGCCCGAATCTTCCTTTCACTAAGCAGTTCAGCTTCTTTGTTAGCTTTTTCATAATACCCTTCTGTGGTCCATTGTTCATGATGGCGAGACTTATTAGTGTTGGCCTCAAAGTAGTGTGCTATCTGAAAGGTAATTTATTGGAAATTGTAAACATACATACATACATACATAAAATCACGCTTTTTTTCACAGAGGGGTAGGCAGAGATCACTTCCAGCGATCCACTTTTCACCTCTGTGGGAAACATGACGTGACGGGTTGTGGACCATGTTGCCGCCATTCTGCCTTGTGCATTGTTTTAACAAGGTCACTGCGTTCCCACGAGTAGCAAGGATATATGACGGGGGAAGGAAAAGGGGAGGAAGGATACTATCGCCTCGGATGATTTGGACTGAATCAATAGTAGCTTGAGGAGCTGGGGTTAGCGCCCGTATACCGTAATATACCATACCATATATTGTAAACATACTTAATCATTACGTACATAGTATAAAACCAAGTTGTCTTCTCTGTCTGTCCCCATGTGTGCTTAAATCTTTAAGACAATGCAACAGATTTTCATGTGGTGTTTTAATAGATAGAGGGACTTTCAGTATAATTTACCCAATGTGAAGCGGGTTACTAGTCTGTCATTAAAGTTGTAATAGTAATTAAAATGCCAAAGTGTAAAGAAACCATTATATTGTCTAAAGTCTTAACTTTCTTATAGCATCATCATCATCAGCCTATAGGTTTCTCCACTGCTAGACATAGGCCTCCCCTTTCTTGGTATCCAATGTTTATTAATTATTCTTTAATTCAATAATAATAGGCGAGTGGACTGGAGTGGAAAATATAATTAGTCTGTTATTTAGATAATTTAAAAATATTGTACTCATATTTTTATTTTGTTACACAAACAAGTAATTATGAAGATATAGTGCTTAGAAGTTTCATGTGATGTCACGTTATGGTACAATTTTTACCTAGCCGTGATGTCACAAGCCCCCACTCCAGAAGTTTGATAAGCTATAATTTTGTCATTTTTTAATCAATTGAAAAACAAAAGAATATGTGTTCCATATTTTTGTACAAACTAACTTACGGACTAAATAGAATAATACGATTTTGACCCAGTCATCACGCCTATAATACCCTTGGACCGCTTAGTAGACCCATTGGTCTACACTTGAATGTGTTTTTAACTGATATACACCAGTCTAGTTAATAAATATCGTCTTATGGAACATAGAGGTCTTATTAGACCATATATAAATAAAATTCAAATCAGACTGAGATAATTTTCATACCCTCTTAAGTTCTTCTGCTTTGCGGAGTTCATTATCCCGTCTTTGTGCAGCCAGCGCTGCGAGCTGCCACTGTGGTCGAGGTCGAGACATGTTTCTAAAATAATTAATGTATTTCTATTTTGAAATAATTATTACTATTGACAAACACATGTATGTTAATTGAAATTTAAAATAATGAAGTCTGGTGATTCATAGGGATAAGGATAATTATCCAGTAAATATGTAAAACCGACTATGAGACTATGAATGACACTGAGGATACACTTCAACCAAAGTATGAGGATAATTAATTATAATACTTATAATTTTGAACAAATATGTACACAAATGCACTCACTTACCTTAGGTACGAAAATGACAACTCACTGCCCCTGTGACTAAACTTTGAGGTCAATGCAAGGCACCAAGTGACTCACTTCATCACTTGTGAGATCAATACTGCAAAACTTCCCGGTCTCTAACACTGAACGGATTATTTAACTATTCTACTTCTTGACCGTTTGATTGCAAAAGCCGTGGGTGTCGGTGTCCGCAATTGTAAGCGAGGTCGCACACATTACGTCGCGGTCAATTCATTTCCTAAAGAGTTTATTGACTACAGACACGCATTTTAAATTAAACGAGCGGTTCTCCTTGCAAATCGTTGCGAGTGGGTTGATTGAAAACAACAGATGTCAAACTGACAGTTGCTAGGCAACCGTGTTTCTAAACGAAATCGTCAAAGCTTTTTTGTAATTTCTATTAAAATAATTAAAATGAAGTTTAATAATAAGAAAGGCAATTTTTTTAATGCATTGAAATTTATAATAGACAGATTTTTATTGAAAACCAAGAGTTGTATGTACTCTTTAGTACAGTAGTGTTGAACTTAATTCCAGAGTGAGCTACTAGATGGCGGTTTTCAGGAACGTGTTTTATGTGGGCACCGTTTTGTACCGTTTCAATTTAATCAGTTTCTTTATTGACTTCTTATTGTAATGTAGTATTTATTTATATAAATTAGGTTTTTAATTTCATTATTATAACGTGGTCCTAAAAGATTTTCATTCACCACGACCACAATGTCTACATCACAGTTGGGTTCTGCCGGGTCATGTGAACAGTGACCACAGCTTCGATATAAATAAATAAATATTTCACAACATCACATACATTGATCTGATCCCGTGGTAAGTAGCTTAAGCACTTGTGTTACAGGTATCAGAATCAACAGTGGATACACAAATATACTTAATATATTTAATAATACACCCAGACACGGAACAAACACCGATGTTCGTCACACAAATATTTGTCCCGAGTGGGAATCGAACCCACGACTCTTGGAACCGTAGGTAGTAAACCTGAGTCACTAACCACTGTTCCACCGAGCCAGTCAAACCCGGGCAGTTACACAAAAAGTAACTTAAACGTGTATTAGTACGTCAAAAAACATAATACTAATGGAGTATGCCTGTGGTAGTTACTAAGATACTTTATCAACAAAAAAATATTTTGAAGCTGTATAACTTCTAACAATAACCTTTGAATTCTTGTTCATTAATAAAAAAATAAATAAATAAACCCCAGTTTTAAATACAGTATTTATTTTGTTTAATGATAAGGCGTTCGACCGATTTCGACCATGGCAGCTGATCTTAATGTAGATCAGCCAGCTGCGCATTACGTAGGTACATATGTATTATAGTGCACAAGTGTAGGCGCAAACACAAATGTGTTTGCGCCCTACCTAACAGAAAGTGCATTTGCACTCTCTGTTCCTTTACTCTCATAGTTCGGTGAGACAGCAATCCGACATGACCGGCGAGAGATCGGGTGCAGGACCACTGGCTAACGTGCTTTCCGAGGCACGGGCGTGCAACCGCCAACTTCCTGACTCCGAGGCCCGAGCTGAGTAATTTCTTAACAGAAAAACTCACACAATTATTGCCTGACCCCGACAATTCGAACCGGAGACCTGTCGGTCCTAACGCAGCACTTGCTGCCAATAGACCAACGAGGCAGTCCTATTTGTATATATAAAAGTAATTAATATTAACTTCGTATATTTTTCGTGAATAGTCACATAAAAAGCATATTAGCTAAATATTAAGTATCGACCTACTTTACTAATTATAAAGCCCCTCCAAATATAAACCTACTTACCTAACCAACTTCCTTTATTTAAGCACATAAAAACATGCTTCTTATGCAAACCGTTCAATAATCAAGAAAAGTATTTATATATTAACGTAAGATAATAAGTTTAAATATCCCTCATTATACTCGGAATAGTCTTAACAAACATAAACCTACTATAGTTTACCAAAGCTTACTAACTTCCTACTTTTAATTACATAGCATCATACGCAAACAGTCGGTAGCTCGTATGACATTTCCTGCGAAAGCACCGGTGCTTAGAAAGTTTAATGGGCTTTGGTTTGAGCTTAAAGCTCTTCATTGAACGTAGAGCTTCGCGGCCTTCAACGTGATAGCGGGTCGCATTCCGACGCGGAGAGAGGAAGGGAGGTATGCTGCGTCTCTTTCTGATGTAAATGGCGGCTAATATAATGTTGCCAAAGTTGAAGCATTTCTTCTAAAGTGGAAGAAAATATTGATAAGATGAAAATAAACACACATACATAATTTGTATTGGTATCGTACAATAGTCCCGTATTATAAGAACATAGAATTGGTTTTTATTATTAGGTTTCACCAAATACTATGGCTATACTTACAAATTAACAACTGAAAGCTCCGCGCCCAATAACCGTATTTATAAGATGTCTGTGCCAAACAAACGGTTATTCTATTATATTCTATTCTATTGAATATACGCGCACAAAATTTGTATTCTGTTCTCTTCAAAATACAGGTACCTATATTATATTCTAAAGTAAAATAACATCAAGATGGGGAAAAAAATTATGAAGAGAAAACTTTAGGTAAACTTATCTTTACTCCAAGGAGTTCGTTTAGAAATTTAGACACTAGACCCACATAAAAAATCTAAATTTTAAATCCTCCTCTTCATGAGGGTAAATTGCTAAAATTTTGATTGCCTCACAAACAAATACGTATTAGTTAGGCATAATAAATGGATTTTATCATCATTTAAAACACCTAAAGTACCTTTGGATATTCATTTTTGGAAAAATGGTTTCATTATGAAAAACATTACTGAGTAAGCAAAACCCAGTAAGGCACTCGATTTTTTTCGTCATTCATCATCTATTTATATAAATGCATTCGTACTTTATTAAAACTATATGGGAAGTAACTTTACATTTCAAAATTAATAACACTAGTGAATATTTAATAAAAGTAAAAAAAAATAACACCAAGTCAAACAAGCGCTTCCCAAGTCAAACCTAACTCAATCTACTGAAAGCTCTACAAAAATCCTACCACACAACAACACAGCCTTCGAAGGCTTTCGTGGCCCTCTAGCCTGGCAGCACCACGCCGGCAGTCGCTCGCGCTGCGCGTACGCATACACACGCGCACCCCGCGTTAACCGCTCACACCCCGACCTTACCTCCAAAAACACCCAAATACCTACTAAAAACCAATCTGTGTATCCTTCTACAGTGCTCTTTCAGTGTTATTTACTCGTATAGACCGTGTTGAAACGAAATTTAAGATCAAAATGTGCATGTAAAGTGAAGCGATTGATATTTTTTGTTTCTCTGTGTAATAACCGTGGTTCGAAGCAAGAAATGTGTTTATAATTGGTCCAAATCAAAGGCAGCATGGTAAGTAACACCCGGCATAGTTTTACACCCGTTTCGATGCAGTTGTTTCTTTTGGAATTGAAACTAGTCGCCAGCTTGTAATGAAAGCTGCATACTCGTATTACCCACGTCCCAGCTAACAGTTTAATGGCTATTAAGAGGCATGGGACTATCCAACGTTGGTTTGGGACAGTCCCAGGAGTGTGGGACACTAAAGAATTGTATCAAATTTGTATCATGTCTGGCTCATCGTAAACAATTTGATGTATGCCTATACGACTACTACGACGACCTAGGTATGAAGCAAAGTTATTTCTATTGTATCTAAGAACAAGAAATTGTCCCAGTCAAAAACTAAAGCCAAGATATATAGTAGGTATTACGTTATTAACTATATTTTTTAACTATATACGATGTAATCCAAAGCAAATGCAATTTAATAGTTGGCTCAATGTGTTTTTAAGAAACTACTTCTCCGTTAAACGTATGCAAGTTTGTATGTATGTATTAAAATATACACTAATTCCGTGTTGATAGAGCCCAATCGTGTTTGCGTAAATAACGCATCGGAGCTTAAAGCTCAGGGCTTTCAATAATCTTTATGTGCTTTTTACGAGTTAAGTAAATCAAAGACGTTTTTATATTTGTCGTATATAACCGGTTAATTGGTGATTTCTGATAAAACAAATAGCATTTGTTAGGTATAAAATATGTTGGTGACTTTGTTAGACAACAAACATTTTTAAGTATATTTCACTTAAAGGTGTTTCTGTCAATTATAAATAAGCACATCGTAGTAGGTTTTATAACAACGACACGTATTTATTTTGAATGTATAACTGGTGTGTGGTAAAAGAAAATACATGACAATTGTTGATAATAATAAAAAAAATATGATGTACGTGATATGAAAATAAAAAAGAATTAAACGAAAAATATTAAATGAAATATAAGTATAGTATCTGCATATTTTATGTATAAAGATCGATAATTGCAAGTTCGTGATCTAGAAAGCTGTTTACGATGCGTCGCAATAGCTAGAGTAGCGCTACTTTGAATACATCATTATTTATCACGTGAATAAGGTTGCCAAGTTTTAAGGATGGCGTGGGACATTATTTTTAATCTATATGAAAAAATATAATAGTAACAACAAATTTATTATTTATTTGATAAGGTCTTTAAACGAGGTAATAAAATCGAATTGCTATTTTACTCGTAGGTGAAACTTAAATCTAATACACCACATAAGATATTTTTATTACACATAAACAACTTATAATGATGTAAAAATAACATAATTTGTATAATTTAGATCTAATCTCTTTTAGCGATCGATTTTAGAAAACCCACAGGTTAAAATATTATCAGATTTGTAAATCATTAACCATAACCATTTCATTGTTCATATTAATACGTATCTTATTTTTAGTTGTATGTCCATAGAGTCACAGTTAACATCATCTATCGTCACTGTAGTACTAAACTGTTATGTCTCCCACGATACGCTTAGAGCTGCGCGCCCATCTCCTCGCGCAAACAAAAGACATCAACGCGCTCATTGTTGGGTAGGTATCGACGACAGGTCAAAGATCATCCGTGGAAAAAGCATTAATATAATACAGTTACTTTACAGGTATCCTTGATGAAAAACTGATAAATTGTATCGTTAATCCACATACATAATAAGTATTTACATGGAAAGAAAGAACTATGATTATTTTCATTTGAGAGGACGCTATGTCTTTTACTATTGTGAATGTTACTTAATATGCATGCATCACAATAGAAAAGGCATGACGTCATCTACACGTTATCGTACGGTAGCTATTGATCAAGAACGTGAGTCGGTCGAGCGTCTAACAAAAGACATCAACGCGTTAGGCATCGTTTCACTTATGTCATAGTCTATGCACACAGAGTTTTTCAAGCGCTGCAAAAACGTGTGCATTTTATATATTTGCATATAATTTCGCCTGATGTGCAATAGATACACGTCACATAACATTTCATGTCAATTTAGAGCAATTTTACATAAAAATATACTTATACCTAAAAACTGTTTTCTATCATTATGCTCACTATATTCTAAAATAGATATTATCGAGTCAACTTTCCCCCGCAACCCAATGGGAGAAACAATCCAATTAGCAGAAAAAACAGCTTTATGTTTTATAATATTGATATTTATTGCCCAGTATCAAATTAAGATCGGAAATAGAAAATAAATTATCCTCCTCAAGCTCATTTATAGTTACGTAATAATTACAGCTAAGTGAGCTTAAAAGACATCCTTTTTGTGAGCAGCACTTTAGAAACAAGCTAATTTCAACCTTATAGTTAATTATTTAGAAGTTATTAAGTATATGTAAAGAATCAATTAGTACTTTGCCGACCTGCGCGATTACTACTGATGTGTAACGTAATATGCGTTTGTAAAATTGTTAGAAATTTTATGAGGATTACAAACCTGTATGTATATATTATATATATAACATATGTATAAAAGTGTACCATGTTAGTATATATCATCTGAGTCATTATGACGCAAAGACGTAGATTCTATTAATCCACATTAATTTATTTGTTTTCAACAGGTACTTTGATAGATAAAAGTCGTTAGAAAATATGATGGCAATAATTCAAAAGAAATATTGATATTTAGCATACAAAGCATGTATGGCATGCATGCATAGTTCACAAATCTAAACTAAATACGAGTATGTGGAGACTTCAACATAATTTGGATAAATATGCGTATTTGTATGATTTAGAATGGGTGACAAATAACCTGTTACAATTTCTTTAGAATTAAAAATATTGCCCTCACCATCTGATACATCTAATGTATCGCTCGAAGCAATATAATAAAAAGAAACTCACACAAACAGGTGTACACGAGTAATTTTCCAAAAATGACAAAAAACTAACATTACCTGGGCTTGATAAAGCCTCTTACAAATAGGCCACTTTGAAATCATTCCTTTGTCTCTAAAGTAGCTCTTATTGTATCGTAGTAAAGTTTACATTGCTTTGTAAATACATAGGATATCCCAACGAAATAGTAGACGACATTACTGTCTTCGTTTTTAGGGTTCCATTTAAAAAAAGTAAACACGATATGAGGCTGTATTTTATGAACTTTTATAGTCACATGTTGAAATATTTTTCTAACGGCAAATATTTGGCATTCATTTAATATTATTTATTAAGTGGAACACTAGATTTTTACCGTTTCTTTTTCTCAATTTTTACGAAAATAAATATGTACACGTATAGTAATAACCTTAAAAAATTAATAATTTGAATACAATGGTACGGAATGCTTCGTGCGCGAGCCCAAATCACACTTGACCGAGTATCTTAATCAAGCTGATCCTTATTACAATGGAGTAAAAACGTTCTCAAAAGTATGTAAATCAAAATTGCTTTTGATTGCTCAGAGCACGCCACCTGACGTGAGCATAATAATACAGGCTGTGTACAAAGTTAGAATTTGAATTTGGAAACACCTGGCTACTGTGTAAGAGTGGCCAGAGGGCAAATGTTTTTGTTGCCAGTACCCAGAATCCGGATAAAAAAATAGCCAAGCCAAGTGTGAGCCGGACTCGCGCCCTAAGTATTCCGGACGAAGTGAAATTGAAGTGTTATTATTTTTTTAGGTTATAACTTTTTTTATTGTAAGCTCTTGTTAGTTAATATTACTTATACTTTTATGACTCTAGATTAAGTTTTTTAGCTTTATAGACCGTAGGAATACGTATTTGTTAATACCTTAACGCGTTCGAGATAAAAAAATATTTGTAAGGGCCAAGAAACAGGCTAAAAAACAATTAGTGTTCCTTAAAGGATGTGATGATTTATATTGAGGTCCGGAACCCTACAAATTATGGAAACTCAGCCACATGCCTGTGATTATGCAAGATTTTTTTGTTTTACATCAATTGAATTCTTGGAGGCTGTGATTGAGTTTTTTAGATGTTCTTGGATTATGCTAGGTAAGAAAAAAATGCAAAAACTAATGTATAATAATACGATAGTGTCAAGGTGATGTCAGCAGTTTGGTAATTTAATTACAATGTAAATATTACACAACATCACATACATTGATCTGATCCCGTGGTAAGTATCTTTAGTACCTGTGTTACAGATATCAGAATCAACAGTGGATACCCAAATATACTTAAATATCCTTAATATACACCCAGACACGGAACAAACACCGATGTTCGTCACACAAATATTTGTCCCGAGTGGGAATCGAACCCACGACTCTTGGAAATGTAGGTAATGAACCTGGGTCACTAACCACTGTTCCACCGAGCCAGTCAAAATTTAGTAAATAAATTTAGTGCCTAAAGACTAGCCCATATGCAAAGCGAAAAATAATGTAAAATGTACTTAAAGTTTCAATAAGAATAGACAGAAAAAGATTCGGTTGGTTGAAGGCAGTTCCAATTCCAAAACTGCACAGTTGCTTTGACAGAAACCCTTATTATTAAATATCTAGACGGTAACTAAAAAGTAAAGAAAAGAAAGAAAGAAAAACATTTATTGACCACGACATAGAGGTTACAATGATACATAAATACATACACAAGACACAAAACGCAAACAAAGAAATAACACACATAGGCAAGGACTTTATAAGTGGTCAACGAGGTACAGGCCTCAGCATATGCCGCATCAGCCCGAGAGCCGCTGCAGCGCTGGAATTCTGGCCGTACCCCGAGTGACTGTAATAGCTCACACATAAACTACGCATAAATAAATATCTTAATAATAACAACTAAATTATAACTTAACTACACATAAATAAGTGATTTACACATAAACAAATAAAATAAATAAAAATATTCCATAAAATACACAAATAACATGGTACAATTTACAATTTAAAAAGTGTTCGTGTGTATGTATCAAAACATACATACACACTATTTTATTATCTTCATTCATATTATCTGTCAATTAGAAGCTAACTTCGTAGTAGCAAAACAGAACACAAAAAGTTTTGCGTCGTGCCAACTTTATCGCTACCACATGTAACTGAACTCGTATTTTCCCTGAAATCAATCTCAAAACTAATCTAGGATTAAGTGAAATAACTAGAAACACGAGCCCAATCACATGGCCAGTGTTCCCGGGAATCGTAAACCCGCGTCGAGGCATTTTGCTAAGACATTTATGAGCTATTTTATAGTCGGCATAATCATAGCAATAATATCTTCGGCGTTGCGCGGTAATATACTCCTACATTGTTGCTTTCTACTTCTCCAAAGTTCGAACTAACATACTATCACTGTTGAGGTATCTTTCTGGGAAGTGAATACTTGGACCGAATTTAACAATACTTTGCCTTTTATTTACCTTTTCAAGAGATCGCTTTATCATCACCCAATTTTTTGTTACCTCCCCCCGTATGTTTGGTTTTCTTACATGAAACTAAAATAAATAAGTTATTTATCTATTATTTACTTACTATGTAAATCAAAAATGTCCTCCTCAGACATGTTTAATACCGATGGTTATGGAATTGATTCGTTTTCTTCTGTTCTTTTTTATTTACCCGTCAAAATCTATGATTTTTGAATCACATCTTACTAGCTTCAATACATATGAAAACTTCAGCCAAACAAATAATAGTAAAACAAATTGTAAGTTCTTACACAAACATTATAGTGCGAGCTCGTTGAACGCATAAAATAATGAAAATACTTATTCTAGTCCCTTTCTTCAACACATTGTAATGGTCGTAAGCCGTAAAACCATTTCGAAGGCTCCAGCCTTATTGAAAGCTCTTTAATGTCTTTAGACATAAATAGTTCACTTACCTACTTGGTGTACATTTTGTTTGGAGGTGTCAGCAATGAAGCGCTGCGATTTTATTCTGTGATAATTTAACGGCCCGTAGTTTTAACAAAGGCTTGCTAAACATAAATCGATTTAAGG
Source organism: Maruca vitrata (assembly GCA_039566165.1). NCBI lineage: Eukaryota > Metazoa > Arthropoda > Insecta > Lepidoptera > Crambidae > Maruca > Maruca vitrata. Next base: position 5,687,130 of record CM076933.1, read on the forward strand.
AAACACTAATGGATTGTATAGTAAACGCTTTTAGTCACACATCTGTGTTCTTCCAAATCTTAAACAAAATTAATTAAATACTGTACCGCCATTGTATAATGGCAACAATCTACACGTACAGTTGATTGAATCATCGTAAATTACACGCGAAGAAGTAAATTGATTTCATTAAACATTTATGTGGCTTTTACGCACAGTAAATTGAGTTATAGGAGATTATAACTTTAATATTAGCGCTGGCTTAGTCGTGAGACTGAGGAATCCTAATCTAATAAAACAACTAAATCTTTACTTCCTTACTAATAAATGCGAATGTGCGCGTAACACACTGTCAGTGTGTTACGCATTTACGCCAAAACTACTAAACCAAATTAAATGAAATTTGTACAGATGTAGTCTAGAGCCCGAGACTACTTTTTACTGACTTCGCTTCATGAAAGTAATGTTTTGCGTTGTAATTGCCTGATATATAATTGTATACCAAAATATTTGAATTACTAATTTCTGCTATATAGGTTAAAATGAGTTATTTACTATTTACTCCAGTGTTTCGTCATATAAAGTTTATCGTTTGATGTGAGTTCCCTAATTATCTCAAATTGTCTCAAGAGTGTAGGCGAGAGTATTAGAATAACAGCTGTTATTAGCCACCACAAGGTCATATGCAAATGCAATAATGTAAACATAACTATCAAATTGTAATTAAATGTTCATGATTTGTATGTATGAACCTGATTCATAACAAATTCAGATTAATGATTTGAATGTTAATTGAACTTGAAAATTTATTCAAACTCTGGGCAGTGAATTAACGGACAGATATTTGTTACTGTAAAAAGTTAAAAATACAAATTAGGCGTAACCAAAGTAGTTCTTCTTGGGCTTACATTAATTTGTTTTTTTTATTTCATCTGTTACAGATTCGGCTGAGAAGATAGAAAAATCAAAATGTCGCAGAGAGACTTCTCTGAGGTAAGATATCTGTGTATGTATGTATGACAGTGACTTTTATTAGACTGTTGAATACGTTTCAGCCAGGAATCCTTAACCTATGACTCGCTAAGGTTGACATATATTGTTTCCGAAATATAATCACGGGAAAGACAGCCCCATAAAAACCATGCAATATTGCTTATCTTTAACGGCCTAATACTACTTGTCTAACACTTTTCAGACCTTTACGGCAAAAATTAATACAAGATCCCTTATCGTGGTCAGTAATTTGACTTATTCGTCTTAAGCTCATATATACTACTCCTAGTGATATTACTAAAGCTAAGTTAAGCTGCTAATCCAAGATTGAAACACGGAGAGATTAAAAGAGAATGATTCATACAAATTGGTTGTGCGGGTACTTCCAATCCTACGAGCTTTTGCATAACGAGTCGTATATCGTTAGAATAAGATCTAAATTTCCTAATTTAGATTTGAGAAGTTGTCCTAGAGTTACGATGACAAGTATCCACACATTTTTGACAGCTAATAGATCTTATTTCCAAGACGTAAGGGTCAACATTTATCGAAGGTGTGGTGCACCTTTGTTGCCGACGGTACATTGTCATTTACCGGGACGTGTGAGTGGACTCGTGACTTGCAGCTTTGCCCCGATTGGGATGTGGCTTGTATAATAGCGAGTGTGGCTCAAACTATAAGTTAGAGCTTTAGAATGAGAGCTTTCACTTGGACGACCACCAGCCCGCAATAGACGCAACGGACTATACGATAATGTCCTTTGAATAACAATATGTATTAACGTAAATTCCTTATTCATTATAAATGATCTAGTTTATTTAACCATATTACTCGTATTACGTTATCACGAAGCGATTGATTGAGAAACTTATTTCAAGAGACAACTTGTTAAAAACATATTAGATTTTGAAAAATAATATTTGACGTCCTTGGCAAACATTCTGTAATAATTTTTCACTACTAATGCTATAAACATTTGTACATACTTTACACTACATAACTTACAGATATTAAAAATATTTATTTGTTTACATATGCATTTATTACACACCGTATGGAATTTTAAATAAACACACGCTGGTTGGACCACACGCAAGGCTGAGTTACACATAAGGCCCGATACAAATTAATGTAATTCAAGTTCTGTTAGCGCGTAGTGGGTGTCGACTAGCTGTTATTAAACTTATTACAATACTGGTCCGGCTTACGGTGAGCTGTCATTAGAGATGTGGCTGGGAAACGATTTTTCATGTGAAGACTCAAAAACTCTGGCGCAGCATAGACTTAACAAGACTTCCGGTCAAATGCTGAAACGAGAATTGGATAGTTTAACACTGATTTGCCGATTAAGTGGCTTCTTAATATTCCTAGGTACGGTTTGAACGCGAAACTTACCAACCCCGTACAGCATAATATCCAATGATTTACTTAAGTCATAGTAGGTACCAATAACTTACTTAAGGCGGACTTGATGAGAGTTATTGCGCATGAGTTCCTCGCTAGGGGCGCTTGAGTAACGAGAGTCGAAGGGGTATCTTTATATTCTAAAAGATACATGTACAAGGAACCATCACCCAAAGTATAAGTTTAATCATAAAAATTTCCACGCGTTCCCCCAAAAACTGATCTTTTTCGAATCATTAGGATAGAATAATTAGTTTTATCATAAAAATTTCCACGCGTTCCCCCGAAAATTGATCTTTTTCGAATCATTAGGATAGTTCAAGTTCATATGGTTTCGTATTTCGATAGCTGGATCCCTAAACACTGCCAAATCTACAGATTAAGTTGTGCAAACGCCTACGGTAATGTATACCATCGTTTTCTTACATCGCTAGTTTACCTACGGCCATCTTGGCTCCCGTTACTTAGAAATAATTTAATAGCATTATAAATTCTGTTATTGAGAAGTGTGCTGTAGGCTCGAGTCGTCAACTGTCGTACAATTATCCGCGGAAGAAAGTGGCGCCTGAACTACTGTGGTTAAAAGCCGTTATGGGCGAAACTAAAGTAATTTCCCTTAGCAATTTTCAATAATACTTAGTAGATATCTAAATAATGTATACAGGATGTTTGTGATTGCAATTCACAGTTAAACGGTAAACCCAAGTTTTTCAGCGAATACATAAGACACTTTTTAATTTACCGGGTGGAAATAACTTTTGCTTTAATGTTTTACCAAGTGCTAGAACAAGTGTGCAAAGTTCGTATAAAATAAGATGTTTATGCTAAACTTTGTGTTAGTAAATTTAGATTATGGCTACAGATCAATAAAAAAAAATCTAAAATATACAGGGTGTCCCAAAAAGTAGTGTCAAGCGGAAGTCCTGAGATAGAACACCCCGTGGGGCATCCGAAACACCCCCATGTATGTTCCGCGATTTTTTATAGTTTTCGAGTTATGATATTTTTTCTAAAATTTTGGGAACAACTGACCTAACCGACTAAAAATATTGTAGAGAAAAAAGTATTTGACTTTTTTGAGTAATTCTTTTTGCAAATCAATTTTCATGAGTTTTTCTTTAATGCCTAAAATATTTGTCTCCATAACTTATATGGAAGTATTCAAAATTATGGTACAAACTGAAAAGTTACGTTCTGTAAATAATGTCTTACAATTTCAACGTTAAATTTAAAATATTAGGAGGTAGCTGCATGGCTCGTAAGTAACTTTAAAAACTGCGCTAGACTCTCTGCTTTCATAATCATTAATAAAAACTGGTACTTAATGAGCTACTTTTGCTGAAATCGGACTACAAAGACAGAGAGGTGGAAAAATCATAAAATTAGCCATTTGATGAACAAGCATTATTTGGACATTTTATTATTCCGAAAGTTAGTCAGTTTATTAACAAACCTAAATTTAATACAGGAGCACTCAGTAGGAAACATTTGGATGCTTTTTTTTTGTTTAATTTAAGTTTCATTGCGCTAACACTGTTTTCACATGCAATACCTTTGTTATAACGAACTTGACGAACTTTGCTTTCTTTACGGACTTTAATAAAATTTATAAATTTTTTACAAAAAATAATCAAAAACGATAATTTTTCTCTTCAATAAAGTTCCCATTTTTAAACTTAATTAACTTTTTAAGTATCACAAATTAAACTTTCAAGTGGTTTTTTCTTAGCATTTCTGGTATAATTTTCATTGTTAACAATCTCATTAACTTTAGAAATAATAAAATGTCCAAATAATACTTCGTATTCAAATGGCAAATTTTATGATGTTTCCACCTCTCTGTCTTTGAAGTCCGATTTTAGCAAAAGTAGCCCATTAAGTACCAGTTTTTATTAATGATTATGAAAGCTGAGAGTCTAGCTCAGTTTTTAAAGTTACTTAGGAGCCATGCAGCTACCTCCTAATATTTTAAATTTAACGTTGAAATTGTAAGACTTTATTTACAGAACGTAACTTTTCAGTTTGTACCATAATTTTGATAATTTTCATATAAGTTATGGAGACAAATATTTTAGGCATTAAAGAAAAACTCATGAAAATTGATTTGCAAAAAGAATTACTCAAAAAAGTCAAATACTTTTTTCTCTACAATATTTTTAGTCGGTTAGGTCAGTTATTCTCAAAATTTTAGAAAAAAAATCATATCTCGAAAACTATAAAAAATCGCGGAACATACATAGGGGTGTTTCGGATGCCCCACAGAGTGTTCTATCTCAGGACTTCCGCTTGACACTACTTTTTGGGACACCCTGTATAATTAAAAGACAACGTCACATACAACAATCTGATCGCCTGAAAATTAGGAGATAAATACCCATTCCGAAGAAGTATTGAAACAAAAAAAATCGCTCTAATGGCATTCGTCAATTAGATCGAACGGCCACCGAGTTTCGGCAGGCCTCGCAGGAAACGGACATCGTAATGATATCGAGTGAACTCGCAGATTTCTTATCGCGCTTTATGATATAAATAAAATTTTATCTTTCCCAATATTAAGGACTTAATTAGACGACTGACGTAATCAATCCGAATGTTGTTGGTAAAACACGATAATTACCATACTATTTGATTGATTGTCCGATTAATATTCCGTCCGAGAAAATGTAACTTTGAAAAAGTTTGGCTTAATTAACGTATTTATCAATGACCAAACAAGTAGGTTTTGATACTTTTTTTGGTGTTAAACAAAAAGTATAGAATGTGGTTTAAAAAAAAGGATAGAGTGTGGACAACCGTGATTTTGCAATTTTTTTGCTCGGTAATATAGAAACACATTTGAAATATTTAGAGCTACTTAGTACGCATTGACGTCAAAAACATATATCATTTAACATGTATCAATCCCCTCAGTACGCAAACGGCTCGAACTTGACAGGGTTTGTAATATAAAACATACAATCAATCAAACAAACAATTTCACGAATACCTTTACAATTGAAAGGATACCCAATTATTTACATACACGTCCTATACGGGACATTAATTACCTGGTATCGGACAATAAACTGCATGGATTGAGCATTAATACCTTGATCCCACGGGTATTTAAGGGAACCTGAATGCCTTACGTCGTTCTGTAAATTACGTAAACGTATAGAATACCCAGTCGTCTATTCACATATTTCTGACTCTATGTGCGTTCTTTAGTTTCATCTAAGGTCGTGGGTACACGTGTTATTGTCTTTAATGCTTTTACTTGAATAACCATTGAGTCACTATTAAAGACATAATACTTTATCCCTTTTTTGGATATCTAGAATATAGTACGAAGGAATCTGCTGAAAAACCATTGTTTAAACTGTCTATGTGTGCGTTTACAGTGGACCCTACTATGCCCATTAATTTGTTGCAATATTATATTGTTTGAAAAACAAAATTATCAATCCGCACTTGCATCGCTGCAATTTTTATGCATAAAACATTCTTGTAGAATCACTCTAATACATTTCTTAAATTACAATGCATTGCAATGCATTTAATCCAGTTGAGTCGTTTTCGAGATCAATCCATAAACAACGGAAACTATTCTGTTTACAGTACATATGTATGGTACTGGTTTATCATATTTTTTCACCATTCACATTTTATTATCCTTCAGAATTAGTGAGTCAGTAAGGAATAGATTAGGCAGTTTACACGTCCGGCGTCGTCTCGTGAACCCCGTCAGCGCAGGGCCTAATGCAAATTGCAATCGTAAACGCGAGTTATCTCGGTGCTAACTGCGGCTCTAAGGGAAGGCAATTAATTCCAAATTGCGATGACCCGTGAATTTGATTTAATAAGCGTGGCTAGTGATATGCCAACTCGGAATAACGCGATTTGAGTCGGCTCGAGTTTAAATCTACATAACTCGAGTTAGGTACTTGAACGAGTATGAGAAAAATAGTTTGTTTTATAGATTGACTTTTTGTTATATTTCGCAGTATTAATAAAACTCGAACCCGAACACATCATCATACATATTTTATACGAATTTTTTTTAAATTATTGGCTAGGTAACAGTCCCAGTGCCGATTTTCTCAAAACACGGCGATCATAAGTATTTTTCAAAATACTCATTGATCCGTCATTTATATTGGCCACTTTAATCTAACATGTTAGTAAATATTCGCAAAATTTTGATTTAGAATTAATGAGTATTTTCTAAAGAGAACTAAACCTGCATTACCATACCTTACAGTGCATTTCTGTACATTTGACATTTAGGAGACTCCAAACGTACATAGCACCCTTAGCAGCGGATTTACACATGATATTCCTCATTGGTCATTAATGACGAGTCAACACGATTCAGTCGTAACTCGAGCTGACCACTATCCCTAAACGATATACATATGTCAGCCATATTGGTACGCTCCCCAGTGCGTGTCTACGCAAACTTAGACTCGACATGTTAAAAGGAAATGTTTCTAAAATAAAGCAGCCATAACATAATGCGTATATTAATTCTTACAATCGTTAACATTTTACAATTGCAACTTTAGGTTAAAAATTATGAAATATGATTAAATTATGTTACACAAATTATCTTGACTTTCGATGGGCTGGTGGTTAAGGCTGTTATTTCCATTCATGAATTTTCCAGTTCAAACCCCATGGTTTTTCTTCCGAACTGACATACGATCATGACTTGGAGTAGCCTCGTCATCATCACCAGACTTGCAGGGGAGCGGATGGGTATCACCCTCCATGATTATAGCTAGATGCACTATAAAGAAGATATTAAACAATTGAAGTATTTGAAAAAAAAGAATCTAGAAATCCATTCCAATAGCGATGCAAAACAGAATAAAGTTAGTTAACTATAGTAGTATTTAGTTCTTATCGTTCAGCCGTCAATTAATTAGTTAAGCAAACAAACGTCGCTAACACATCCCGGAAAACTCGAACGCCCCTGATTGATCCATTAATATGATCTATTAATAACTAGGGAACGGTGCATGGGCTTAATTACCTCGTCGGACTGGTACTCGATGATACATCGTTGTGATGAGAAAATAACTCCACATTCGGATAAGTTTGTATTACAGGAATGGGTTGACAATTATTAATTGCTGCCCCCGCAATCATTACATCCGGGCAGGCAATGTAAGCGCAGTCACTGTAAATCTTGCATGGCTTCCTTTTGTAATCATTTCCCGCGATAAACCCTGTTTTGGTCGAATAAGATGTGAAGAAGACGCCATTTATAAAGCTTTATAATCTGATTTCAAATAAAGAAGTAAGGTTCAATTAAAATAATTGATTGTTTTGTAAACATTTTCTAGGTATAACGGCCATAGTGTTTACTTTACTAGAATCTGTAAAAGCAAGCCAATAGTTTTCAAACAATGTTGCCATCGAAAATAATTGGCGGAGGCATGAAGTCTTTTTAGGTCATGCAGTAATTCTGAATTCAGAGTCTTAAAGCTAAGGGCCGCGGTAACATATAAATACGTAAACTATGGGCGAATCTTATTTTGTAGGGCTGGTCACTGTAGTGGTCAGCTATTAGAATGACTTCAATGCCTCTTTTATAAAAAGTTTTTTTTATAAAAAATGCATGATGCTTTCCACTAGTATTTCTTTAGATTTTAAGGGTCAATAAAAAAGTGTATTTTAAATACTGATTAACATAATTATGTAAGAAGATGCATTGTCATGATAACTGCCTGTAAAAAATAGGAAAATTCTTAACATTATTAATGTATGTAGCAGAATGTTGTAAATTATCCTAGTCGTTTCGTCTTATAAAACACTATCAAGGTATTATTAGCAGGTGAAACATAAACTGCAAAGAATAGTTTGATAAAGTTATGTGGTTTTCAAATATGGGTGCGTTATCGCACTTATAACATAAAACCCTTGTATTCTAATATTCTCCTAGGGGCAGCCCTATAACTATGGCAAATGTATGGAATATAAAAGGCGATGACAGGAGCGGCGTCACGACCCGGCGCTTACTCTACATCTCAAAGGGCTCCCTCCAGAGCACACGAATTGCGTACAAACAATACGAGGGCCCGAGGAATACTAACGAGGGTTTGTGTCTAGCATTTTACTTTCAACACCTCTCCAGCTTCCGTCTTTGGCAACAGATTGGGACGGAGTGAACTGATTGGCTATTCCGAATCTTGTAGGAACGATCTACCATTGTGCCAGTGTTCTGCAACTTATAGTCCTGTACTGATATGTAACATTTAAGTAACAAGATCACCGTACACGCTTAAAAGATTAAATTACGTCTCTAAGTTTAAGAAAGCTGATCTCGAGGATCTTATATTCTACCTTATTCCCATAAACTGCAAGAAAGCCTTGACATAAGAAGCTAACCTAAAAGGTTAAGAACTGTTACATATGTAATTAGTAATAGTCGACGGATTGCGAAGAAACCAGTTTGTTTTGTTGTTTGAATCGCATACTGAGAAGATTATGCACCAAAATGGTGGTAGTTGAGTAAAGTTTTTTTTTTCTATGTATTGATTTGCATTGTATTGCAAAATTATTTAGCTGCGCTGCGCGCTAAATTTGTAAAAAATTGTTATTATTACCTCATTTTAAGTGAACTGTTGTGTTCTTATGAGTAAATAAATGTCTTTAAACCTATGTAGTTAAAAAATAAACAAATAAACTAATAATACTGTGATACACACATCTGCGATACGTATTATTAAATATTGCTTAGCGTTAGACGTTATGTCAAGATTTTGATCATCCTCTTCATCCATGTATGATAGCTAAGTTTCTAAGCATATACTGCTCTGTCATGTCGCATATCCGCGTTTTTGTACCTTAAGCGATGTAAAGTTGGAGACAGAAACGATACTTATTTACGAGCATTAACGGTTTACGCTTAGCACTTCCCATTGTTGCGACTCCATACATTTATTGTTCATTATTCATGAAGACAGATCAAAATGGTTGTAAAGTATAAGCGTTTTAGTGTTGTGTTGTAAGCGAACGTTTCGTGTGCAATAATACCCATAATATTGTCGTGTGACAATGTTGTAATGTGAAATGTTAGGTGCTTAGGCGTGTTTACATACAAATGTTGGAAGGATATACATGTACGGGCAGAATGAAATAGACGTAGTTAATGAAGCCAATACAACCACATTCAATTTACCAACCAACATGTATTTCTTATTATGTAAAATTTTATTAATATTTAAGAATTAAAAAATCCTAAATTAAACATAGGTACCTACTTTTAAAAGGGTCTTGGCAAGAATAACTAATAAATAATCATAAGTAAACTTCTAAGTATTATGTTTAATTACCACCCTCAACATATCCGGAAGACGTGAAATTTACCTACAGTTACAGTTTCAATGATTAAATATTTGTCTTTATGGGTCTACACGCGTTATTAGGAGTAGCAAATACATAGCTACTTACTGCCCGACGTTTCGACTGGGTTACACCAATCGTGGTCGCGAGCGAACTGGCGCCGCCCGTCTTCGTCTGCCACAGCGGTTGTGAATTTCTTGATCCACCCCCGAACAAGCACTAATGCCATTTGTACAGCCACCCACATTTGTCCGACACACAACACTCACTCTATCCGGGTTCATATTAGACGTAACTATAGAAATATTTAGTGTACTGGAACGCGAAAGTCTAAAATCATACAGTTTTAATGTTGTTGTCTTGTCTGGCATTTACTTAAGTCTAAAGAGATATGGCCCCACTAAATCACGTCTGTTAATGCAGGCAGATTTCATTACTATTCATATATCTTTTTCCAATATTTTACCTATAAAGTATGTTCTAGATACTGTTGATTTTCATAATGCGATAATACTTGAATAACAGAGATAGGCGAAGATAACTGTGCGTGCATGGACGTATCACTGCATAGCATTTGCATATTACATAGCACCAACATACCTACTTAATTATGAAGACATTCCCTAATTAAGCTCAAAGACTCTGAATCATTGTAACACGACATTAAATTCTCTACGTTCATGCATAAATAGTTATAAATATCTGTTTTGAGCTTAGCACACAAATTTAAATACACTTTGTGTGTGCGTCCAAGTGAATTTTTCTATCGTCACTAACTTTTTTTACATCGATGTTCATTACCGAAATATTTGTTCCGAGTAGGAATCGAACCCGACTCTTGATACATTGTAACCATTTTAAAATAACTCTTCACAGTTAGTAACATGTTCTACACAGTACCTCGACAACGCGACAGACCCCAACATATATTTTTATGTTGGCAATAAAATAGAAAGTGTTTCAAAACACGTGAAATTAACTTAAGTTATATCTTGTTAAAGTGAAGCAAACATGTAAGATTGAAAGAAGCGTTTTCGTAGAGCGCCTTCAAGCCCCTTAGATAAATTAATTTAAATTAATTTTCTCGTATCGAATATGATAATTAGGTTTAATGCTATAACGGAAGGAAAGCGACTAACTGTGTATTAGATAACGTTTTAGTTAAGTATACGGGTTTCGCGTTTACTATCATTTTAACAAGAATGTGGAGGCTAATTTGTTTGCCATGTTAGAAATGCTTTACGACGACAAATTACTATCGATAAATTTTAGACCTTCTTAAAGCAGACTGGAGTTTAGACCGAAGTGTTATTCGCTAAAATATTACTTGTGGGTAGTATAAACTATTAAGTATTATTATTCACCTCAACCAAATGGTGGTGGCCGATCGTGGGTACGACCCCCTTCCTATGGCAAATATATGTGCAGTCAGTATTAGACAATTAATTATGATAATTTTTTTATTATTACCCCTCATACAAATGCTAAATATAACTTTGACTGCCTCGTTGGTCTATTGGTAGCAAGTGCTGCATTAGGACCGAGAGGTCCCCGGTTCGAGTCCGGGGTCGGGCAAAACTTGTGTAATTTTTTCTGTTAAGAAATTACTCAGCCCGGAGTCAGGAAGTTGCACGCCCGTGCCTCGGAAAGCACGTTATGCCAGTGGTCCTGCGCCCGATCTCTCATCGGTCATGTCGGATTGTCGTCTGACCGAACTATGAGAGTAAGGGAATAGCGAGTGCACTTGTATTTGCGCGCACACTTGTGCACTATAATATGTCCTGCGCACTTGACTGATCTCAATTGAGATCGGCCGCCATGGCTGAAATCGGTCGGACGCCTTTAACTACTCTAACTACTAAGTCTACTACTTTAACTACTAAGTCTACTACTACTTTAACTACTAAGTCGTATAATAAGCCCGCTTATATATGTAGAGCTCGCGTTATTAATAACTATTGCAGTCACTACAAAATATGTTTTAAAAACCGCGTTGCACTTTCAACCAAGCAATGTCTATATCGCAAGTAAGTTTCTTCAGGATATTACGTCTATTCAAAGAGACTTTGTAACCAGACAAGGGAGCGGTCCAGAGCTGGTCACGTGTTGAAATATGACATATTGAGAGGGACAATCGGTACTAACCCGCGTCCCGGGTTGCAGCTAATGACTAGGTGATGGGGAAGCTTACAAGTTATGTATTGCATTCTGGTTGTGAAGGCGTTTCTGGCATTGGCATAGCTTAATAATAGTATTGTTTATAGTGTCTGCTGGTATTTCAACCCAATGGGGGGGTATCGCGTGTGAAAAATTCACTAGGTGACAATACGAAGGCGTGAGGTCCAACTGCAGCATGATTGGTTATTTATGACGTAACATTGACATACATGTCAATATTTACCAATCATGCTGCAGTTGGATCTCACGCCTTATTGCCACCTAGTGAATTTCTCACACGCTATAACCCCCATTGTATGTGTCGGCTTTTTAGTAGCAACAAAGAATAAAGCCAATTGCTCTCAGGTAAAATAAGTTTCAGACAACATTAAAGTATCAATCTCATGGATCTGAAGACGATATAAGTTGCTTAGGTACCTACTTGTGTAACGGTTAACTAAAATACACAAATAAAGACGTTTCAATAGACATTATTAATCGTACGATTCAGTACTTACACTACAAAAAGCAACTGATACAATAAAATTACACTGGTGGTTACATTGAAAATAACTGATTCCAGTCTATATTGTAACAAAAAATGCATAAGAGATTCAGTTAATTATATTATTGTTCAAAACTAAGTCTTATGTCGTCGCAATAAATCTGTAAACGGATGTACAAATACCTCGTGCCCACATCTAAACGCTTGCGTCTTTTAAAGAAATCCACAATAGTAATAACAACTGAAACTGCGGCGCTTTGCGGTCGATAGCTTTGCGGCGAGCGGCCGCCGACAAAGAGCCAGGTTCGATTCCCGGCCCTTAACGCACAATAACTCCGCCGAAACAAAACTGAAACAAATTTAAATGTTCTCCGCCACAAATGAGGCGGAGGACGGATAATATATGGTGATAGTTGTTTAATTTAATGTTCCTACACCTAAGTACTTTACTTTGTATCTTACATCGCGGTAAATTTCAATCCTTAATGTAAGGAATTTAAAATTCAAAATGCTACGGCAAATGGAATATCCTTGTGGCGTAAATCTGGAAGAGAAGAGTGTATTTGTAATGCATATATTTTAATAGTCTATTATTCTTCAGGATACAGGTTTACTACCGTAGGATTCGTATAAGGTCATTATAGGGTTAACAGAAAATATTTTAAAGCACACGGTAGCTAGAAATAGTTTGTAATTCGGAGTGATTTTGTTCTTTCCCTGTATATTACTGGTCAATAATATTTTTAAAACTCATTTCGACCTGAATAAGTTTTTTGTATATCATATTAAAGTTACAATAATCATTAACTTCGTTTCTTCTTCGTTTAAGTAAGCAAACTTCGGTAAATGACATCAGATGAAAGAAAAAGTGAAAAAACTGTTTCAAATTTAATTTCGATATCTATCGAAATCCTGAATTAAATTTAACACGTCTCGTTTGAGGTATTTTAATGCTTTCGGCTTATTTTACACGTAGTTTTTGTGCCTTTCATCTCATTCATTTCATCATTTCAATCAAAATAAAAATGTATTTATATATGTAGGCAATTTACATGCACTTATATACTAATAATGAGATTCTACCACCAGAGAACATTTAAGAAACATTTATAATTTACGGGCTAAGCTATCAGATTCCAATAGCCCGCTTGTGTCCAACTTTCATAAAGGCTATGTGGGTATCGAGGCTGATGAGTAAATTTAATCACCCTTTTACAAACTAAATTTATATAAATAAAATTAAATTACAGTCATTAGCGATTTAATTCCGCAGTAAAACTTTCTTGGTAAGCGGATTATCAAGAAAGGGCATGATAAAAGTCATCAATATGAACTGTTAATTAAATATCTAGGACTAGGAATAAACTACTGCAGCTATGCATTTTATTATTTCGTTGATCATAAACAAATAATTAATGCATAAGTACTCTACATTACTAATAGTAAAAATAATATATCAAACATTATATTAGTTGGGTAGATGTATATACGTGGTACCATTCCCCTTCTACCAATCTGTATTAGTAATTTCTCCCTTATGAATAGTGACGACTTGAACCATCTCAAGACTACAATAATTAAAATATCCTACATACCCATGAAACAAAGTCATAAAATGTTCATTGTACATCCGATCATTACTATGTAGTTCACAATTTTGTTCCATTTTTATGGACAGACAAAAACATCGTCCTCATTTTACAATCTGCCAGTGGGTGGCGGGGTGATCATGCCTTTTTATTGCTGGGCTTAAATTATGAAAAACGTTCAATTATTGTGCGCGCGCGCATTACTTCATACAAAGTTGCTCGTGCGAAGCTTTTCAATGAGACGACCCGACAAGTTCTACTAGAAAGGAAAACTCGTGTATACTAGTTAATGGGGTAATTGACGTACAAGGCGTTATTTTGATCGAAAGTTGACGTTGATTAAAGTCCACACTTATATGTATGGGATGAGGTTCAAGAGCGTAATATATAAGTTTACGATAAATTGCATAAGTTTACGTTGCACTATAATTTGTATGAATAATTTAATTTGTTATCGAGTATTTTGATGTCTGTAATTTGGAATGTTACTGGAGAAAAATAAACGTCTTTAGTAGCAATAATAAATGAAAAACTACGATCTTAAATTATTGAATCATAAACAAACTGAAATTATTATTTTCTAAAACAATCGTTCGTGGTTCATCCCAATAATGACACATAAACCCGAATAATATAAAATTTCATAAATCTCCCTTAATTCTTGTAACAAAGGACAGATCAGTCACAAACTTCCAAAACACACGACAGCAAGGAGTATTCAATGGGAGAGCAAAATAAAAAAAAGATACAATTTAATCTTTTTTTTTGCTAGAACTTTTCGTGTCGGTTCAAAATAGAACATTCCTCATCCCGGGCTATTCCACGGGCTGATCCGCACGTAACCCATCCCGTCCCGGTTTAATTTGGCGGCTAATTTGCGGATAGCATCGGCGCGTAGATTCCAGCGCGTCTAATAAGTAATTAAGCGGAGGGCTAGATGTGCAGGCGCGGGCCTAAGACTGCACTTAGACTTTTTTTTATGAAATTATTTCTTAATCAACGTAAGAACGGAAATGCTCGGCATAGCTGAAGATTTGAGGAGGTGAACTGTATTTCTGTGAAAGTTAAGAAACATATTCTGTAGGTACTGTAATACTTGAGTCCAATATTAGGTATGCCAAAACATCGCTGTGGTGCTTGAAAAACATATTTGTTTTTCAATTATTAAATGCTATTGCATTTACATATTTTATTTCCTAGTGAAATATCATCATTTAGATTCCCATTACCGTATTAAGGAAATAAGAATCTCAAAGTTTAAACGTTAAAGTCAAAGACAGGTTTAGGTCAAGACGTAATTTTGTCAAATACTTGCTACACTACACTAACTACTTTTGCAAACCTACAGATAATATGTCAAGTAAAACTTACGGAATAACATTGACACCGAGCGTTTCGACCTAAAGAAATAAATATCAAACAACCTGGCAAACAAATACCTTTTGTATACGTACATAAATAGTGAAACCATTTGAAAGTTTATATAAATAGACTTGTTGTTCATTCTTCATCCTTACCACATTATTTTTAATGACTTGTGTCTGAATGACAAATTTATTTAAAGAAACATAAAATATATCACTATGTCAAAGATATTGATCTACCCGAGGCATAGTGTATCAGAATAGTTAAATTCCCCAGAATCTTGCAATAAAAATGGCAATTTCCATTAATTTAATGATACCACATAAAACATCAGATGCCTTACTCGGACCGTAAATTCACCGGATATATTATGTAAATTGTTGTACGTAATATCAGTCGTACCTTTTGCTCGATGATTAAGTAGTATTTGATTTGATGTTTGGAAGATACGCGTTTATAATGTTATGATTTTGAATACGATTTCTCCACAAATGAGTATTTCATTAATTCAATTTATAGTCAAATTTTGAGGCTATAAAGTAAAATGACAAATATATCATAAAAATAAATGTATTAATAAATAAATATCACACAGCATCGTGTATACTTAATTCGGTAGTAAGTCGCTCAAGCACCTGTTACGGAAATCAAAATCGACAGCGGAATACAGAGGTAACTCGTACTTTCGCATTTTAACATGAGTAATGATTATTTATTGCATATATCTAATCATATACAATGGATGCGTTTATACCCCTGCCTAATACCCGGGATAATCTCGTGGTTATAATAAGTTTGTTCTCCATTACGGTGCGCGTTGGAATGATGCAATTTTAAATGGGTTTTGCTTTTGTTAGGATTGAGGTTAAGAACCCGGTGACCGGGGATGTGAGGTCTTCATTATTAATTTTTATTTTTAAATTGCTAAGTTTTTTGCGTGGTTAGTGCATGAACGATGTAGACAATTAAGGATCGTAGCCGGTATATTTATCTACATATACTGACTATACATTTATAGAATCAGTTGGAACCTATAATATTAGTAGCAGATAGATTTTCTTTTACTACGTGTTTGTAGTCATTAAATGGTGATTCTTTGTTTTCAAATTGAACGTTGCTGGCAATAACGAAATGTACAAACATCTCAGCATTATATTCTAAACTAGCGACCCGCCGTCGCTTCGCTTCGGGTATATCTCTATCTCTATATAATATATTTCAACCCCGTAAGGAATTTTACATACAGAAGTTATTTCCCAATAACTCCTGTTCCCATGGGAATTTTGTAATATCGCGGTTGAAGTAAGCTTTACGTTCATTAGGGTACCTGCATGCCAAATCTCAATCGTCTATCTATATCGCTGTTTAGATTTTTTCATACAACAGTTTTTTCCCTATTACTCCCGTTCCCGTGGGAATTTTACAATATCCTGTTGCGACTACGCTTTAAATTTATTAAGGTACCTGCATGCCAAATTTCAAGCGTCTAACTTATGCGGTTAGCATTTTTCATACAAAAGGATTTTCCCGTTATTTCCCGTTCCCGTGGGAATTTCGGGAAATCCTGTCCTAACGGATGCTTACGTCATAACATCTACCTGCATGCTAAATTTCATCTCGATCCGTCCAGTGGCTGTGACGACTTCGTCCGCGTAGAGATGTTTAACGGCTAAAACATTACTTCTTTATAGTCGGTTAAAAGTAGCCTATAAATTACAAAAAAGTAGCCTATAACCGTTTCTAGGCTCTGGACTATATCTGTACCAAATTTCGTTTAAATCGGTTCAGTACTTTATGCGTGAAAGCGTAACAGACAGACAGACAGAGTTACTTTCGCATTTATAATATTAGTAAGGAAGTAAGGATAATACATACCTATAGTATACACAAACAATCGTCAAACATTTTATTGAGTAATAAAATGCCCAGTATAAGAATATAATTGTTACATCCAGTTGTCACCACATTAACTTTTATTCCAATAATCATAAAGTCAAATGAGAAAAAACAATAGATCTGTTGCGCGATTCAGTTTATTGATTTCAATTATAATTTCATTAACAGCAGTACCAATTAAAAACTAAAGTTATAATATTAAGTCGTTATACTATTTTATCGCTTACATAAATAAAGCGTAGAAAAAATTAAGGCGAGTACTATATTTACAACAACCTGTACAATAAAATGAGAGCAAAACATATTTTCAATGTTATCTCAACATAATTGTAGGTACGATACGAAAACCGTATCAAAGAAATTACATAATTGTTTATTCGTACCGGTATCTGGTCTGTTTGGAAACGTACGTATTAAAAGTTCTGCTGAGAAATTGCCTGTGTCCCAATATAATAATTACGCATCCAGAAAGCTAAATGAATCGGGCGAGGCGCAGGATACAGTTCACAACCTCCTTCGAGGAATTTTAAGCTCCTCCGTATCTGCGCGGGCGCAGGTCACATTCGAATGCCACACCGTTGCGTACGCAGACAAATAATATCCTTAAGAAACCACAGAGTTGTTAATCTGAAGTAAATGTATGGATTAAATATAATTGTCGGCGAATCAGTTTATGTCACTATGAATCAGCAAATATTAATATTATTAGAGTCACGTAAATTATGTGTGTGTGCTTGTGTTTTTTTTAATTGGTTAACAAGGTGACCTCACTCCACCTGATGGTAAGCGGTAGTGAGATCCAAATATGAGGTTGACAGGCACAATAAACCATATTAAGCCTGCCGCACTCACCATAAAAGGCTGCTTAAAGCCGTTTCATGCCCCACCTGAAGAGCCAGGGATCATAGGACTAATATATAGGACTGTTTACTGGGCAACAAAATATATTGACAATTGCGAGTTATATTGAGCAATTAGTGATGGTCTGTAAAAAGGGGTAATTGAAATTCCATACTGCAATCATCAAAAATTTAACGCGACAATCGTATCAATGTGGCATCCCCAGCTGCGCCACAACTGTCCAGCTCGCGTACAAAACACAAGTCGCCTACCACGCCCACAGCGGCTACGGACCCACAAAATAAAAGACCCTCTTAATCCGCGGTAATGTTCCCCGTAATAACAGCCTGAATAAAATGAAATGGAAAGAACAAATTCGCCACAACCGTAAGCTATTAAAAGCTAAATTAGTCGAGAATAGGTGCACACTACTTTTATTGGATATTTTATGGCTGGTGTGTAATTAGCGATGTTGATAATGTCAGTAGACAAAGGAATTTGTTTTGCGGCGGTTTCTTTTACATAATTGAACATTTATAATTTGAGTAATAAAATTAGTTTAAGTCGGATCACGATCTATGGATACGCAAACATGAAAGGGAATTAAAGTTCCATGCCCGCCATTAATATTTTCTGAAAGATTTGAAAATTATTTGTTTATTTCTATCTTGACTTAGTACAGTCCGGTTGGCAAAAACGTTTCGTTATTTAAATAGATTACATGTTACTACCGACACTAATTAACTGGTTTTCAAGAATAGTTTAATTGTACCTATTATGCACTATTACAATTCGTATAAGTAGCGCTTGTTAATGTGTGATTTCTACTCTTAAACCAGATTTCTAGTATACGTATGAGTTGATAGAGAATGAAAAGTGACAATGATGGGATGCCTGAACTCATCTGGAATGTAGGTACGTTAATACCGTCACATAATTTCCAAGATGACGTAATCAGCAACATGTTGCCAAGTAAAAGAAAATAAAGTACGTACCAACTCCACATTCTGACAGTAGCATGATATGGAACGCGGCTAGAGATGCCATTATTTTGACAGCAAAAACAACATGGCGGACGGTGATTGCGCGCGAAATCGACCGTCACGAGAGCACGTGCATTCCATTCCACTCGCACTATACGCGTGCCGGAACAAAAAATACGCTGTGAAAGTAATTTTCCTCGGATTATTAGAGATGCTGCATACTCTCAGATGATCAGGTGTGTCTGCCTTTTGTGCAATGTGAATCGGAACTGGGAAGAATGCGAGAATGCTATACGTGGTTTAAACGCGTGCCAGGCATTGATGGTCGTACTTTTCTTTTCTTTTTCAACCTTGTATTAGATCACGATCCCGATGAACACGATAAACTTTATCTAAATTGGCGCAGCCTCTGAGCCCCTAAGATTCTTTACGAGAACCTACTCCCAGAGAAACATTAGTTGCAAAAATAACTTCCACGCACCAAAATCGATACTTCTGAAAACATGAAAAAAATCGACCGAGTTTACTTCAAGAAGCTATTTAAATATTGAGTAGTTTAGTCTAGTCTACAGTTAGTAAATAAATTCTTTTAAAAGAGGATCAATTTAAAAGTTACTCTTTTAAGAAAAATACATATTATATTTAAGTATGTATAACAATTTTAAGTTTATCTTGATTTTTCGTTTGTTGTAGTTTACTAGTGGCATTAGTGTTAGAATACCTTCATGACAAAAGCTGCTAGACAGCATTAAAGAACATTAAAATTGTCATTTCTTATCCCTACACTCAATACACTACTGGTCCGTATTTAAATAGGTGTCCTTTTACTTTATTATTACCCGCGAATACAGTGGATGGGTATTTAAATATTTAGTACCTAAAAGAGAAAACAATGGGGTATTCCTATACATAGCAGCCGCACGTCTGACAGTCGTGGTCATTAAAGTATCGGATGCTCTTATCCTGTAATTTTACGAGTTAAATTACAAAGATTCTACTTTAGAAGCAACAAAGAACGCGTATTTCTTCACGACAATATTTATAATGAAATTAGTAAAGCTACCTTACTTGGATCTTATACTTATACTATTCTTAATCGTTAAAGTACAAGTCTAGTCTTAGTAGATACTCGTATTCTAATTATCACCTCAGTGTTTAGCCGTAGGGAGACGTCTAATATAACTACAAAGAATGTTAGTGAGTCCATGTTTTAACCACTCACGTCTTTGGTTTGGTGTTGATGATAAAGCAGTACGTAGAATTAGACTGACAATGTAAAATTAAATTCACGTGAGATTTACCTTCATCTCTCCCAGTTCTTCACACATCTGCGCGGCTTCCACGAACAATGTTAATGATCATTACACGATTTTGTGCAACGACCGGCGTATGTGGTTCATGAAATTATACTCAATGAGTATTGATTGGCAAGTTCTTATTGGCTGAGATTGCGCCGAGTCTGAGGCAAGAGGTGCGTGATAAGATCCTTTCGTCGATACCATCTGAGGTCCTAATGACATAGAAACATCCACATAGGCCAGATTACCGATAGAGCTGGTATTACGTGTATAGTTGCTAGGCTTCCGCGTACTGCTGCTATACATTGAACAGTATAGTCATCACTTGAAGTACATGTGCATACATTTCAGTGAAGGTATTAAGGTTCAAATTTGAACAGATTCGTTAGGCGCTGCCGTACTGTTCGGACCAACTAACTCCCTGATGTAGCTCGCAAGATCCTCAAGGTGATATAACGACAAAAAGGAACTCGTTGACTGGATTCACTAATTAATCAAATGCTGCTTGTGCTGTGTAAGTTAAATAGAAAAAGGAATTTCTTTAAAGGGTTTCATCCGAATGTTTACATTAGATATACTTACCTACTCCTACCTATTCTCATTGTGTTAGTATGTTTAAGAAGTAGAGATTAGGAGAGACTATGAGATTTTGATATAGCCACTTCAATGCCTTAACTAAATGTGATTTGTCCATTACAATTACAAACACAAAATAAAATAAAAATAAAAAGCGCATCAAAGTTATCCCTGTCGACTATTGCTGTCCCTAGAGAAGACTTTAGAAATACTTGCTTGAAGTTCATTGCCATTGTTATAGTAAAAAATATAGCCTATCCAATTATCAATTTATTCTAAATACGGTCCGGTGTCAAAGGTCGGCCGTTGGCGAGACCAGTCCGGGACGGGAGCGAGGGGTCACTCACGAAATGGTAATTGTCGAGGAATGCCGGGAATCCACCGCTTTCGTATGCGATTTCACAACAATAACCCGGGGAAATGGTATAAAACCTCCGCGGCTTCGGAACACGGGGAAAAGTCGTCTCCCTCCTCCGGCCGGGTAGCACGAATAAGTATGGGAGTCGTGATGGGACCGTCGCCTTCGGGCGAGCCGGACAGATGCGCGGAAGTCGAATGCATGCGCAGATTTTTTGATGCATAATGAATTGTCGCCTCAAGCACCGCGAACGTGCCGCGAAATTAAGTACCTTTTAAGTAAACAATCAAATGATAAAACATCAAAGCACCGTTGGTCCCGTCATTATTTCCAAATTAATTCACTAACGTCCAAAACAAATCTGTTTACGACCGGAACGCACGTCCGAGATCGATTCCCATAAAATCTAAGCGCGTGTGTAAAAAACAAATTTAATACACAAACCATCAGAAATTACCGAAATCCGGTCCCAAATTATTGTGTGATTTGTCTCGCCGCGAACACACGTTAATTGTTTTATTTCGACAGGTAAAAATCTGGTAATTATCCTGCGGTGTTCACAATACGAAAATAGGCGGGGAAAAAATAGACAAAAGACAGCCGGCGACGCCATTTTTTTTATTTAACCCTTGGTTTTCTACCTGGCCAGTCCGGGCCTTAATGAGCGCTCACGTATTTTTTAATCTTTTTGGTGGGCATTAAAATAATACCCTAAGTAAAGTTATTCCCTATAGAAGGTTCGTTTTACTGGCGTATATTTAGACTGTGGGGAGGGCGGGTTGCCTTCCAGGGCCCGTAAATATCGCAGATTGGATCAAACTCAAAACACTTTATTTCTTAATTCATCTCGTACATCGACTTCACATGGTTGGGCCGTGCAATGCCTTCATTGAATATGTAAAAATGAGCAAAATAAAATATTACTTAGCATGTAATTTGTATATGATTAATGAGTTAGTCAGCGATTTGAATATTGTTTTTGTGCAGGTCTGAAAATAATATGCCAACTGATTATAAGCTGTATGTGGGATAAAGCCACTAATTCGGCACACGATATGCGATTCACTAGCTACAGCCTTTCATCACTTACAAAAATCTTATATATTTGATTTATTTTTGATGGAAATTGCACATTCTCTTACTAAATATAAGTAAGTTTTCAAACCATAATTTCATTCATCGCATCATATAAATAAAAACGCAAAGATGACGATATATGACAATTTGAACAAATTATTCTTCTTATTAAGCTAATACTTATATTGTACAAAAGCTCTATCGATTGTAAAATTCATTGTATGTCATATTTTCAAGCAAAACATGGATCATTATGACGAAGCGAGCGCATAACGGTAGAGAAATACCTATAAAGGGAGTCATAAAATACGTGGGTAATGCATTTCAAACATTTCATAGAATGTATTTACATCTTGATTGGATAGTTTCTACAGAAGATATCAATATTCGAATAGCTGAAACCGGTGAATCAAGTATACGACTCTACAATTACTTGGGCAACAATTAAAGTAAGAATAGCTAAATAAAACACAATGAAAATTTTATTAAATTATTTATTTGCGGATTAAGCGAGATTGAAACGAAACATTACATTATTATGTGCTTATCAATAAATTAAAAAATGAAAAGCAGCTTTGATTTGGTTTATCAGGGCTTATAAAAATATTATATTGGCATATCCGTCTCACGATGCGATGGTGTCAAAAAACAACATCAAAATAAAAATTAAGGCGATGCAGTGCACTGATTCGCTACATACCTACTAAGATACTGCAAGATCACAGAGGTTTATGATTAAATTCTATATAGTGTTCAGGGACGTAATTAAATTCAAACTCATTATTTTATGTTATAGTAGGTTTGAGTATATTATATTATATTCTGTTTTTACATATTTATTACGTAATAACCCTTTTGATATAATGTTGAAAATATGATTTAAACAAGGAATCTCTTAGCATGGACTGATTACATTCGAATCGATTAATAACTCTACGATACTTTGCTATCGAGTTCAATAATTTCATGCCACATTTACGTCTAAATAGAAGTACGTTTTTAAAAAAAACTTTAAGTAACACTACATCGCCTTAAGTCGGTCCGTTCCGCAAACGCAGTCGCCTACCCCCGCATATTATAATCATCGATTGTTTCGGCCCGGCCATCTTGAGAAATGACGGCCGTAATCGGCTGTTGCGCGCTTTATTAAAATTTCGTTTAAGCAGGCGCCTGATAACCGCCCGACATATTGGGTAATTATTTTTTCTTTAAACGGCCTTTCATTTATCTTGAAATGTTACTTTTTAAAGCGAAATGCGCGGGCCCGCCCCACCGCGCACGGTGCTCGCGGTTATGGTTGCCACTTTTGCTAATAATAATAATAATAATAATAATAAAAAACAACCATACTACAAGTACACTCCATCCACAGTTCTTGAAAATAGCACCACTAAAATTTACTGGGACAGAACAATAATCACTGATAGGACTGTACACTTTAATAGACCCGACATCACTATCTATAATAAAATCAATAAAACAGTATACTTAATCGACATCGCAGTCCCAAACACGCATAATATACAGTCTACAATATCAGAAAAAATAAGTAAATACCATGATCTCGCAATAGAAATAAAAAAACAATGGCAAGCTAACTCCGTCTACACAATACCAATAGTAATATCATCAACAGGCATAATACCAAAAATACTACACAAAAATTTAGAACTACTTCAAATCCCACCCAAAATATATCATACGCTACAAAAAGCCGTTATTTTAAACACATGCAGATTGACTAGGAAATTCTTATCCACCGAAACTTCAGCTATGCTTGGCTAAGGCCCGCATATCTGACAATTTTACCTGCCTCAAGGTGTAGAGAGTTGAAAAACTACATAAATACATAATAATAATAATAATAATAAGTCTTTATTACCAAAAACACAGCCAAATCATAACAATATATCTGTGACGCCCACACTAGGCTAAGCCTGTCTTGTGGGGGTCAAACCATTTAAATAATCCGTACAAACAAACTTAGTGGCTAAACTATACTTATACAATCTGCTGTTACTAAATATACTATTTATAAAAATCAATATATTATTTTGTTTTTATTTTCTTTTTTGTGCTTTCTCTTGCCAGTCTTCTCCGTCTCCAACAGTTAATGTTTAACTCTAGGTTTAACTTCTGTAAAGCTCGTTTTTTAGATAACATTACTAAAATTGTTGTGTCAATAAGATTTTAGTTCTATTTGGACCTTAACCTGCCTGCTATTATATAAAGACATATTTTTATACAGCTAAGTAAAGAACTTGTAAAATGACACTAATATCTGTTCTAAATTAGTGAGTGTCATTTTTTAAGGCGAACTTTCATCAATGCAGTCCTGACTTTGTGATGAACTCTGAAACTGAATGAAATAAAGATGGATATTACCTTTGCCAAGCAGTGGGACATCACAGGCTAGATAAAAAAAATTACCTTTAATGTCATAACCTGTCGCCGGCCAGCCCTACCTCTCCTGCGCTCGCGCATCATATTGGAGAATTTTAATTTCGCTGTTACGTGTAGTTAATTAAATGATGCGTGCAGTATGCCGCGGCCTTCGTTACTGGCTACCCGAGAATTCCGCTGACTAGACAGCCCGATATTTGCAATGCACGTATTAACTGGTTTTCGAATATTTTCTATTTCTGCGAAGGAATAACTGGGATTTCTCTACTCAACTATTATTCTTTTAAAAACTTTTTGCAAACTGCGTTGCTACGGGTAAATACTGGGTACAGTTCGGTCATTAGCGCAAGACTGAAAAATACCTAATTATATAACTATTAGCGGGTAACGACTACATGTCAGTAAGAACTAAACACATACCTAAATACGTAATTAACATAATATTTATGGATATTTTTAAACCAGGCTTTGGACTTAAAAATACAAAAACTTTGAAAATTATTGTACATGGCAAAGGCTCTTTGACTCCTAATAATGGCAAGACTTAGAAATAGAAACAAAATAATAATTAACCTGTTCAATTAATCTTAGGTACTCTTTTCCTTAAACGACGTCGTTTAAGGAAAAGAGTACCTACACTTAGTCTTCATATTATTATGTATATTCACAATGTGTCAGAAACGAATTCAATTCGGAAACTATTATCATAACCTAAACACGGAGAATAGATTTTCCGAATCCGAAAGCTCAGCAAGTCGATTTGAATAAGGGGTCTGGTGCCGGTTCTAAAATATATTACTAACAAACTTGATTATGTCCAAATAAAGGAAACGAGATACCTTCCCAGCCCAATTTACACAATCCGAATGCATCTAAATAATTCATGCTGATATAGAACTTAACACAAACATTATCCACAAATAGGAGTCGTAAATAAACGAATAGCCTTTTAAGACTTTGTTTCAACAGTATACGTTTACAAAGCGCCTTGCATCGGGCCATAGGTAAAAGGGCGTGCTGGCTCCAGCCTCCAATATGTTCTATAAAAGCATTCTCGGCGGCGATAGTCCGTATTATGACGCAGTTCATTGCGTGCGCGGATCGGCGCCCACTGCGTGGATGAGGCATCACCCGTCAGTGTACATCGTCCTTGGTGATAGGTTGAATGGTAGATTGTCTTCGCGGTAGGGCAAGGGAATGCGGTTCGTGAGAAAAAAAATACTCTCGCTTCCGATGCAGTTTGCTAGATAAGCGCAGGTGGAGAGCGTCTCACGCCCGCCACTTCGCATTTGGAATATTACATTTAAAAATAATACTGAAGCCTTTGAATTTCCGTGAAATTGTCTATGCTATTTATAAGCCGGTCTAACAAAAACAATAAGTATAGCTTAGTAGGCATATCGCTTCTTGGAAATACTTTCTTCGGGTTATTTTCAATTTGTTGTCGTTGATGCTCCGTTCACGGAGTGTGAGCAGACAGATATTGCAATAAAATCTCTCGGCTCTCATCTTCTTGTTTTTTCAATTTGTGCAGATGTCAAGACCTTATGAAGGCATGATAAAAATACGATTCGAAATAAACAGTTTAATTAAATACAGACAGCTCGTGAAAAGTGAAAAAAAAAACATGTTTCGGTGTTTATATGGATTTGTAAGTGAAGAGGATGATAAAGCACATTTGAATATCATCTTAAAAAATACCGGACAATGGATGCCTCTGCACTAATACCTGCTGACAAAAAGAGGCATTGTTACCGACAAATTCCGGAATCCTTTCTAATAAAAAAGTTTACGGCTCTCAAGTTTTTTATGGGAGTGAAGGAATCCAGTAGCAGGTTGTAATTTGTCTTTTTATTTCTTAATGTCCTTTTGACGTCGCTTATCAACTCTTTCTTTCTGGATTGTTTGAATAAAAAGCGTATCGTAAACGTTAATATAAGATTTGTTTACTATTCATAAGTATTTACTAAGTAATTACTAACTTTCTCATTAATAACGAATTATTGCTTTTATATTCAAAATTGAAGACAAAAAGTTCTTACTGGTCCATCCAGGCGTATCGGTATGATGATCAACTAAAATAAACAGTGAAAGGCATGTAAATGTGAAAATAAGTGCGTTCTCTATTTCTGCATTTATTAGCGCACTTACTTGCTGTGCCTCTAGTACTAATCATTTTTTCCAGTTCAGATACTAACGCTTTAAAGCCGTGATATTAAAGTTCGGAAAATATTTCGTTCGGAAGGTGAAAATGTTCAAGATCTTCTTTACACAAGAATGCCAATGCAAATATTATACTAACTGAATGCACAGGCAGTAAATAGGTACCATACTCGCAGTCCAGACAAGACACTAGGTATACCTAAGAATTTTCGTTCCTGTTCTCTTGCTCGGCGCGAAGATATCAACGGGAAAACTTAAAATGTCCGTTATAAAGTTAACTACATAATTCATTGTTCGCGTCTCGTATACCTATATCTACACTTATGTTTTTGCCAAACCCCGAACACAATGAAGCACCGTTCGAGACGCGGAAAGCAATAAAACTTAGTTACGAATTACAGCGGACACGTGCATTGCACCCGATTGTAATTTAAAACGTTACCCCTTGATTTGTTTCCACATTAATTTTTACAATCGCGTGTAATGGCTCCCTTCGCGTTTCCCGCTCTGCCTGCTTTCTCATCACGTCTTGCCTTCGCTTGTATTATTTATTTAGCTTTTATTTTTTTAATGGATCTTGCGGGTAATGGCTGTTTGCAGACATGTTTGGACGTATGTCACACAAGAACTTAAGATGAGTGTGAGAAAAAGCTATTAGGGTATTTTACATAACGTTTTCAAAATGACTAAAATGAAGATAGCGACGAAATAAACAACTTCCGTATCCACCTTATATGCAAGAACTTTCTTAGTAGGTGGCTCCTTCATCAAATCTATCTATCATGTTGTGTCGGGTTCGAAGTCGTGGGTTCGTTCCCCAACCAGGGCATTTTTATTGAAGAACATTTGTGTCTAGGTACTAATGTATTATTCTGTTGACAGGTAGAGCCGACCGGCTCAGCGTCGCTGGGGGCGGCGTCCCGGGCGCTCTTCGTGGAGAAGGTGCGGGCCTCCAACGCGGCCTGCCAAGCCGGGGACTTCGCCACCGCCGTCGCCCTCTACACCGACGCGCTCACGCTTGACCCCGCCAACCATATCCTGTACAGCAACCGGTGGGTGTCTAATACAGTAGTATACGTTTCCGACGAAGGGCTGAAGCCTAGTCTAAACTAGAGCGAATAAGTGAAAGACAACCTCTCTGTGAGTAACAACTATTTTCATTTAAAAAAAACATATATATGGTCGAATCGAGAAACCTCCTTCTTTTTAAAAGTCGGTTGAAAAGCATGGCTGGCACGATAATACATTTGGATGTTCCCTCTTTCGTGCGCTAGGAGTCCTTGGTTCGATTCTCACCTGGGGGCACATTATAAAGACGCGATGTCGAATAAGATCTAGCTATTTGTAATTTTAAAAATTGATAAGTACTCTGTTTGGCATAAGCTGGTTAAGAGCGTTCTGTCCATTCTTTGGTGCGCTTTAGAAGATGCACTACTCAAGATTCAATTGAGTTATTAACTAAGAATCAAAAGTCATAATGCAAAGTACCAATCTTCCATTTTAGCAACTAAATTTTTTCTCACAGTCATTTATCATTTCTGCTTTCTTACACATGCAACATAATTGCATGATACATGAATATAAGGTAAATAAAATCGTATAAATCCTCAGCGTATCGCTAGATTAATATTTATGAACTTAAACTTCAGAAGTAATGAGATGAAGAGACGTGGAAGACTCAGCATTATTTTCATATTGTTCGCTTGTACGTACACACCCACGCCCCTTACATTAGGAGTCCGTCGAAGCAACAGCTATTTGAATCACTCCCCTGTTAATTAGATGCGAAAGAGGAATCTTTATACTTTGCCGTCATATTTGCATAATGTATCGTCTGTTTATAGTAGTCTCTAGATACTATCGCAGTCCACCATAGTACAGTGTTTATGGGAGCTTAATTGAAACAACACTTATTGAAGTATTATAAATACATGACTTTTGTGATTTTACCATGTGATGTTGTAAAAGCGTTGTTATCAAGTGGGTTTGGTTGGAGACGATACCAACAAGCACATAAATGCATGTTATTAAAAGGTCTGTAAATGTTACAAATTTATGGACTTTTGCTCCTAAAAAGGATTAAGTACACCAATGTACCACGGGGCTATGTATTCTCAAACCGCGTACTGCTACTTATTTGTCAGCGACTTCGTCCGCAAGTAAAAGACTTAAAGCAGCATTTTTTAATCTACAAGCTCCCAGAAAATTTCACGTGTTTGTTGCTCTGTTACATTTTAATTATATGTACAAATTAAATGCGTATTTTTATACAGGTCGGCAGCTAGACTAAAGCAGGGACAGTTCGCAGCCGCCCTACAAGACGCGACGCGGGCGCGCGAGCTTTGCCCAAACTGGCCTAAAGCTTACTACAGACAAGGTAGGTTGAATTATTTATTTTTACATATATTTGGCGTAAACGAGGTATAAATGATTTTCAATAGCATGCATTCTTTATTCTAGAGATGAGCTTTTAAGCTTACATTCAGTGAATAAGTGTCAAAAGTATAACCGGTTCATTGAACCCGCAACCTAACTAACTCTTAATAGTCTTAACCCTGACTTACAGACAGCCTTGTTGATAAAATATTTTAAAATCAATATAAAATATTGAAATCATTACAAGATTGAAGTTTACTTAGATTCGTTGTGAGTAAAATTAATAATATCAATCTCAATAGAAGACAACATGATCAAAAGATATCTAACTGTTCAAATAGCTAACTGTACATTGATTAATAAGGTAATGTTATAATCAGGCTTCTGTCCGCTTGATTCTAACATCAATTTATTATCCGGACTAATCACTTCATAACAATCGTGTTACAAAAAAAAACTAACAATACATCATATGAGTTGTAATTGTAATAGCAACAAACGAGGCATGTATTTACCAATTCAAATGCGACATTAATATTAAGAAATGCGAATCAATTATAAACTCTATGCATATAGTGATAAGGATTTGCGACGACATTGATATTTATCTTGCAAATACAACACTTGTTTCTGCCATTGCAATTACGAAAGTCAGACTTTCACTTCTGCTTAGTTAGACTAAGTGCATAATCATATATGTATGGTTTTGAAAGTTCATGATTATTTTATTAAAAATAAAAAATATTTCGCTGTAATATCATTTGGATCTGTAAAAAGGTTATGCGACTAACGACAACAAAGTACACTATAGGCTATGGCGATGGTTTATAGCAAGCATGGTGTGTTACAGTTTACAGCAAAATGACTAAAACACCACGTATAACATTTACCTGATTTAATATTTAGTATTAATATGTAAAGATCATTAAGTGCAATCTAGGATCCCATAGCAAAAGTGCTAGAAGAAAATTGCAGGTTATTACAACCTTTTACACCAACAATTCCATAATTAATTCGGTGGACTGAAAGAGAAAGGATTTCACTTAGCCTTAATAGTCTATCATTAAGTGTATACTTAATACAGTTATTAAATGTGCTACTGACAGCCATTCTGCCGCATAGCCTCAAGGCAAAAATGGTATCATGCTAATCATGGCAAGGTCTAAGTAGTATTTTTCTTCTTAGTATAATTCTGTCGTCAACATGTTGACGTGATTTTTAGAAATTTCCATTTAACCTGCGAACTAGTTTAATAACTATATTATCCAAACTATTTATGTCGGTGTTAATGGAGTTTATACAACGAAGTGTTAAAAATCCAGGAGTATTCTCTGTGGCCTCGTTATTAAGCGAGAAAACTTGACACTAACGATGAAACATCGGGTTTAGGAAAAATGGGTTAACACGCTTTTCAAGCAGATGTTTGAAAAGTGTATACGAATACGCAGCACATTTCACAGAAGAACTAGAGCAAGGCTATCTGCTATTTTTTTCCACAAATGTGGCCCGGAACTGCACAGATGTGCATTTGTAAGTACTAGTTTCGGGCTGTAGAATTTTCTTTGTAGAAAAACTGACACATATTCCCTCTTGCGACACTTGTCAGTAATCAATAAACCAACAAGGCAACTATCCAGCTACCAGCAAGGTACATCTATATTCCTACATCATAAACAATATAAAAATTCGCGAAGACAGCCTACAAATAGCGCTGCCCACTGGTACAGACAGATGTCTGCAAACACAAATGTGCACTTAACGTAAAAACCGTTCTTCACTTCCTACGCGATCGCCTGAGGGATGCGTGACTCAGACCGCTGGCCTGCGAAGCCTGGGGCAGTGGGGTAACGTCATGATGATAGCTCGAATTAGTGCCTCATTTGCAGATTAACTTAGTGAAGATAGCCTTGCCCTAGTTTTTCTGTGAAAGCTGCGTAATCGCATAATGATTTTTAGAAGCAATTTTCTAACCCTTTTGTCTGTTTACTTGACCCCGGATGTAAAAAATGTAGTCTAGTAGTCATATAGGCCATATAAGGCCCCCGTCAGTCCATATCATCTTTGGTCTATCGACGACTATCAAACCGTCATCCTTACCCTTTTTGATATATACGAAAGTAACTTTGTATCTATAGATTACGCATTCACACCAAAGCGTACTTATTAAATATAATTTGCTATGCTGTAAGTCTGGAACCTGAAACCGACAGAAGTTGGTTGAAGAGTATTTGAGGTTTTCGCTATAAACGACTCCATTGAGACGGAGGCGGAAAGCTAGTTTTTACATATTTTCCTGAGCATATTCCGCATTTATAATAAATACTTATAAACATTTTAGTCCCTACGCATGTCTATACAAACTCCCGAGTAACATATGGGATGCCGCGCCTGCGCAGGGCTGACGTAGACAAATGCGTCCGGTGGACTTGGCCCGATCCCGCTTTCAGCCAATCGAAGCGCTGGATTACTGAATGCAGTTTTTTTTTGTTTTTTTTTTTATATGCAGCTGATATGGTCTCCCCTAAATTGTGCCAGTTGTCTGTGGACAGACGGACTGATATGTTTATGAGTTTGCAACTTCCACTATTTGTACGTTTTATCAATTTTACAAAATGAAACAAAGAGTCACGTGGAACCCAGACAAAGGCTTGAGACGTGAAATTTAAAAATATTTTTCTAAATACATAACAAATATATGGTATATTTGTCACAAGATAACTACTATCACTATCAAAGGTTTTATCAGAATAAAGATAAAGATTTATTAACTAAATATTAGATTTTTAAATCAAACAATCTAAATACAATTGTTATAATGAACAAATCCGTCAATATGTAAATGTTTCTTCACAGTTGAATATTATTGTAATTTAAGTCAACGACAAATTCCGCTTTCAAAGCTTACAAAGCGCTCAGCGACAGTGAATAGGCCTAGGCTCAAATTAGACGTTGCTATCCTCGGCAAATCGCGGAGGTTTCACTTACAGGACATTCTGATGCCGGCCCGCGATTTTGATAGAGCTTTTGCGATCCAGCCATAAATCTTGCGCGCAAACAGGGAATTATTGCGAGAATTAATGACTAGCCTTGGTCCTAGTGTTTGTATAAGGGACCATCTTTGACTATGAGTGAAATTCTTTGAGCAATATCCTAAGTATCTACAAAATTATGTGATTGACTCATATTTTAAAAACGTACAAGCGCAGTAATTAAAAAATCAACAAAACAGATTTCGTCAAAGGAAACCACTGGCTTCGTACGATCGTTTTTATAACTCGTAATAATTTAAAATGATCAATCATTATGAGGCAATTCTTTCGTTAATATCATAATCAAATATTTATGTTACTGAGTATTATATTGCACAAATATTTTAAAAAGATAAGAATTAAATGTACTTGATTAATTTATTCTACATAATATGTACTCTAATAAAAGAAACATTTTATAAGCTAATATTTACATAGCAACAGACTATAAAGGCTACATAACTTTGTTTTTTTTTCTACCATAAACGCACATGCAATCACCAAATCAAATAATACGAAAGCGTGAATTGACTCGTGTTTACCACACACGGGCTACAGCCGAAGGCCATAAAATTAATAAGCTTGTCAGTACCGGTGTTTTACGATATTGTCTTATTGATGACTGGTCTTTAATCATGTAACCCACTCTCGGAATAGACTACTGGTCATTTGCAATAATGAACAATTAACATATTTAAACATAAGTTGCAAGTTGCAACTGTTAACGCGGTAAATAATAAGTAAAATTAAACACAAAAACAATTAAACAACTGTCTAGAAAAATGCTTTAACTTATTGCCCCTTCGTTTACTAGGTGCTTCTTACTTTAAAAAGAAAAATATTGACTTACCTTTTTTGTACAACATCATCCTGTTAAGTGTTGAAAAAAAAAACAAAATGCTACAAACATTAAACCTCTTTATTTTCTTGGCAGCTCTGGCCACTAAAGCCACACAAGA
Source organism: Maruca vitrata (assembly GCA_039566165.1). Taxonomy (NCBI): domain Eukaryota; kingdom Metazoa; phylum Arthropoda; class Insecta; order Lepidoptera; family Crambidae; genus Maruca; species Maruca vitrata. Next base: position 5,720,409 of record CM076933.1, read on the forward strand.
ATGTGAAATGCTTTTTCGTCAGTGTTTTGTTTTCAGTAAAATTCATTTTCTATTTGCTAACAATGTTGTTTTTTTGTTGTTGGTTACCACAAGAAATAAATAATTTTGTAAGTGTTTCTACGAGTAGGTAGTTATTTTTTTTACGGGAATCAAATTGAAGGAATAAAAAAATTACGTAATGTTCACGCAAATAAAAATTAATTATACCAACTGTGTTTTTAAATAAATATTGTTTTTAATGCCATTCAAGAAAATATTTTAGTTAAAACTTAACAAATAATTCGATTTTTATTCTGGTGTAGTACGAAAAACGTAGTAATAACTATGAACTAACCATTTATGTACTTCCAATAGTAATCTATTCGTCTTTACCCAGGCGTAGCTCTACAATGCCTCGGGAGGCATGGCGAGGCGCTTGCCGCCTTCAGCTCAGGGCTAGGCGTGGAGCCGTCCTCACGGCAACTCCTGGCTGCGCTGGTGGAGGCATCGCTGAAGTCCCCCCTCCGAGCCACGTTGGAGCCGACCTTCAGACAACTGGAGGCTATGAAGCTGGACCAGTCGCCTTTTGTTTTGATTTCGGTAAGTTAAAAGTGCATTTGTCTAGAATAGTTAGATAGTACGCATTTGAATAGAATAGTAGAATCGTTTAAAATTACAATACACACACACACAGTACACCGGTACTGACAGTTTAAAATTATATATAGAATCGTTTATTTGTTTATTTATTTATTTATTGCAAAAGGTACACCAACAGCATATACATTAAACAAACGTGACAAGTAAGGTATAGAAGTAGAGTTCTTTTATATATATATATATATATATATATATATATATATATATATATATATATATATATATATATATATATATATATATATATATATATATATATATATATATATATATATATATGCCTATTATAGGCGTACACAACATTGACAGAAACAACATATTACTTAAACACATAATTATAAAATTGAAAATTAAAATGATTTGGTACCAATTACTAAAATTATGGTAGACTGATGTTTATTTTAAAAGTCAGTTCATTCCCACTAGTTTCACTAAGCTGTTCTACTCCAGGAGTACATTCCCACTGAACCAGTGTGGTGTAGTGTAGTACCTAGTACTGTGAGTTCGATCCCGGCCCGGGGCAAAATCTGTGTGATAAATTATGTGTGTATATTTCATTCATAGATTAGAGTTTCTGAAATCTGCAATATAATTTATTCATCATTCATCATCAGCCCATATACGTCCCCACTGCTGGGGCACGGGCCTACTCTAAACTAGGGCGATAAGGCCTTAGTCGACCACACTGGCCAAGTGCGGGTTGGTCGACTACACAGCCTAAGAATTTCTTCTTAGGTGTGCAGGTTTCCTCACGATGTTTTCCTTCACCGTTAAAGCGTCGAATGATGGTACATATGAATTTCATTAAAATTTGAAAAACACATTGGTACCTGGCGGGGTTTGAACTGGCGACCTCTCGCATGGCAAGCATGCTTAGGCTAACAATATCTAAATTAGAACAATGTGCGTTATGTTGTGAATGTTTCTTAACGTTTTTTTATTATTTGTATATATTCAGATTGCCAGTCACAAAAAGCTCCATTGTCGATTTAAACGGAATTTGCATTTATAGATTACCGCAAACGTACCAAGGCACCTGGATGAGTTACTTTACCCAACAATTCGACTGTTTTAAAACAAACCGTCGTTATTTTACCGAAAAAGGCAGCATAAATAGGCAGTAAAGTCGTATAAAATATTGTGTGAATCGCCAACAGGGTTGTCGATAGCGGCGAATTATATCTAAAGACTTGTTGTTAGGACTCGAATAGTTGTTGTACATTATATGAAAGTTACATGCATTTTCGATGTCTGCTGCGGATAGGATAGAGTAAATATTGTATCTAAGTTAGAACTATGTTTACCAATGTAACAGACAATCCGATCCATGATTATGCAAAGTTTACGTACTTGCATTATCCAGAAAATGAAGTTTTAATACATGATAAACATTGTGGAATTCGTCTGAATAAGACTAGGTATATACCTATATTAAAACTGATTGATTTATTGTATAGACGCGTTTGACAGCCCTCGTTCTGAGGCTGTCGATGCATCGAATTTAAACTTATTTATGCCGTTCAGAGCGTCCTGTTTAAACGACATCTGATACGGAACTCGGCATACGCTCCCAAAATAATGACAACCATTAACGTACCTCGGGAAATATACCGATTGTCACTCACTTCGCTTTGGGGGCCCGCACTGCCTGTCTTTGTGTTCCCAATAATAATAAATACCAAACAAATATAGCCAGTTACTGGCAAAATTTACTTTATAGATGTTAGTGGTTACCTTAAGAAATTATAATTTATGCACTTACAGATGAAGAAAATTAATATCATACAATATCGTTCACCTACATTTAGTGGATTATTAGATGGTAGTGTGTTTTCCATTTGTTCGAATTAACGCAGTGGAAAAAATACATACAGAACCCATGATTATGCTTAATAAATGAACAAACTATTTTTTTTACTACTACTTTTATCTTATAGTATAGACACTGCAATTTTGTTCGTGAGATCGAAGTCGATTCCAATTTCCCTAGTGTAACAGAAAACGTAAAGGAATTATTTTTTCAAAACGTATGTTCTCGTAAATATTGTAATCGTAAATCTACAGAACCTTAATTAGGAGAGCGACCGCGGGGCTTGTCCAGTTTTTACATATCTCAGCATTGAGACGGACAAGACAAGAAAACTGCGCTTTTTTCTGCCCCCGGAAAGGCTTTTTCATTTAGCAAATAACTACATACACAGGCTGACAATTCCGTTTGTGTGTACTTACGGAATTAACCTGCCATGAACAATTTTAGTCTTTACGGGGCATCGTGGCGATGATAAATGCCCGACGCAATGGACTACAGAGCTAAAATATTAATTTTAAGTAGATACGTTACAAAAATATTTATTTTACCTTTGGTTCAATAGTCGCAATCTTAAAGGTTCTGATGCTGAAGAATGACACAAATTAATGTTTTTTAACTTAATAGCCCAAACGTTCCGATAAAATAAAAACATGCAAGAACCTGCTAATTTTGATTTATCACGTCATCAACGCATGATTATTTTATTTCCTACATAGCGAACTAAGTGCAAAGAAGAATCTACTTACTAAAACAAGTCAGAGGTGTAAAATACACCGGATTCCGGTACCAAGGCATATGTTCGTGTAAATGTAAAAAGACAAGCGAAGCTACAGCCTTACTTAACATTCATTTCTTCAGTCGATTCAATAGAATGGTACGCCCTAAGTCACTCCCACGGCGGTTTATTTCGTTAGCCAGGGTTCGGTCTAGGCCTCGTGGTTAGCATAAGCAAATAGGCGAGCCTGTCTACCCTAGATTAGATGTCTCTGTCAATCGCTGGACGGGCATTTGCCCGGCAAAAATAACAATCCGCAAGTTGGTAGCTGCAACTTTGCGTAATGTAAACGCAGAAGGGTCACTTTTATAAGTTTTATGAGTTTATGATCTCCTTAAGTGAAATTCAGACGGGTATTATATTTAAAGATATCCGTACCAAACCAATTTATTATTCTGTTCTATTCTATTCTTCAAGACTCATTAACGATTATTGACTGCTTTGTCGAAAATCTTATTTAGGGTCGTCATGAGCCTGCCTTTCTCTATAAGTAAATTTATAAGAGAGATCTATATTTTAAATGAAATTGGCTCATTAAAAATAAATAACAAACGTTTCGACAAAAATTCTTAACTTAACTTGTAGACGTAAACCGGAAAAGCATCCTAAAGAAATTATTCAAGGATAAATATTTTTATTTCAACCTTATGGTGGTCCAGACCGCGCACCGGGAAGCAGTGGGACGCCACGCCGTTAATCCTGGAAGACCGACTTAAAATGACCGGGGTGGATATAATTTGCGCCAAACTTAGGACAAAACTTAGGACCAATATTAGGCAGGGTTTACTAATCCAAAACTTTTACACAATGCAAATTGTATTATTTTTCTGACAAACTCTGATGATGGCTTCGGGTAAATTTCTTATCATCACCGGATATGCGGGGTAGCTGTTCGCACATATATTTTTAATAACCTCCCAATGAACCACAAAAAAATTATACGAGGTTTTGTCCCCCCGAGTCATATATCTCTATAGCTATTCTTATCTCATCAGTAACTGTCGGCTAACATCATAAACAACCTCTTGATCCTTCTGCGCGCCCTCTCATCTCTCAACACTAAGCGGCCCATACAGAAGGCTCATTTGCATACATTCCTGGCTGCGTCCTCCCGGCGACATCTGAACATTTTTCGGTACATTCGCAGCGGACAATGGGCCGGAGTGATCAGACCCGTAAATACGCAGCCCGTGAATTTACATACAATCTACGCGACAGTTGATCGGCAGACTCCGAGCGTCGTACCTTACGAAATGGCAGCGATTATAGGGATAAGCAGTGCGGTGACCAGAATGCTCACCTGGAAATCGATCCTTGTTGGGTGGGGAGGAATAGATGTTAGGTACGACCCTATGCAAACAAAAGGACAATCAAACATTTTTAGATATAAGTACATGAATAAGATTTTCCACATATAATGGCCAACAATATCTAACCTTTGCATACTCAGGTTTATTATTAAAACATACGATTTTGGAGGTCAAAGAAAAAATACTAAATGGACGTGTAGGTGGGTGCCGCTTCCAATGGTTGATGACAATATAATCGTTTTAAAATTTTGTACGACGCCCGAGGGTAAGCGAAGGTATCTCTAATGTAGGTATTCTTGATGCTTAGGATTTGAGTTACCTAAAACTAACTTTGAAAGCCCGTGGTTCAGTCTTTTACAGAAATATCTATATATCTTTCTTTGTACAAAACCAGTCCAAGTTTGAACGGTTTACTATGGAAGGGTTCTCGCAAAATGCTTAAGAAGTAGTCCTTCTAGTACAAACTTTATGTATAGGATTTGTTGACTCTACATTTTAATATTTACAAGAATTTCGGTAACGCTCTTTGGGTGGTTCCCATACTTTCGGATAATTGCTTCATACCAAGATAAGTTGAAATCTTTCGGAAAGTTTACTGTATATCCTTAATGCGTACTTTAATGGCTGCTTATAAATTCGACGTGCTTTTTGCCGGCGATGATACTCAAATTCACATTTTGTACATTAGTTTATTATTAAGGTGGCTTGGAATGACGGCACGGAAAAAAAGAACTAAAAAATCTTCTAGCAAAAAAAAACAGTTGGATAGAAGAATCAGTTAATATAGATAAACTAAACATATTTATTAATTTTATAGGGTATAAATATTTAGTATTATTATATATTCTTTAACCATAGTAGGTAGTTGCCCGCCTTTAAATTCTAGATTATATATTACACTTTTTCCTGGAATGCAAAGAGTAGTGATCGATCGTGATCGATCGATTTTCCGTCATTGCAAGAAAGTATGACTTTCTTGCAATGACGGAAAATCTAGGATCTATCAGCATTGAGGACGTTAGACATCTACAGCTTGAGTTAAATTTATATAATATTCTTTCCAATAACAAGTATGGTGGTAAAAAAAAATTAACGATCCCAAAATAACATCATACCGATTAAACCGTAATGGACTTTAGATGGTATTAAATGACCGGTGACGTCAGACATCAGAGGCGGCCGCGGGAAGTCTCAACGCGTGACTCACGCTTGGTCACCCTACAGAGTCCTGGTGACTTTGAGACGATTTCGTTTTGTTTCGTCCCCGCTGGTCTGATTTAATGCTAGCTTCCTAAACAAAGGGAATCAAAGCGCCGAAAGCTTTACGACGAGCCTGGACTGACTAGGATATACATAACTGTAAATATAAAGCGATCGGTGCTTTGTTGGCCTTTTACGGCTACTGTTTTGCTTGAAGAAATAATCAATATCATTCTAACGCCATTTAAAGGTTAACAGATATTTTTATTTTATTCAAATAAAGAAGCATGTTATTTGTTCAATCTACACGTGTAGACAAAATTAGACAAATGAAGCGAAGCATGTAGCTTTATGGAGAAAAACAAACCTGAAGTTATATCATAAAGCATTTGAACTTAGCTAGTTAAGTATTGTCTATTATTTGTGCGATCACTACACATCTTCTTCTTTCTTATAAATAAAAATGAATTGCTGTTCGTTTGTCTGATTAAAACTCGAGAACGCCCGGACCGATATAGGTAATTTTTGTTTTAAAATATTCGTCGTAGTCCAGGGAAGGTTTCAATGAGAAAATATAGAAAAGGAAATATAGTATTGGCGGTATGAAATTCACCGGGACCACTTTTTTGAAATAAAACTAAGTTTACGATTCATTTACATTATGATTAAGCGTATGTCTGGTCCAGCTATCAAAGAACTAGCAACTCCTGGCTTCGACAAAGAGTAGAAATCAATGTCGAAATTGTCCCCTATAATAAGTAGGTATTATGTTTTTTGTCTCTCAGGTTGTGGGCCAAGAACTTCTAGCAGCCGGCCAGTACCAGGCGGCTGTGACAGTGCTGGAGGCGGCGCTGAGGATCGGCTCGTGTTCCTTGAAACTAAGGTTAGATGATTACACATTGATACTGGTAGTAAGAAGTATCTGAAAAAGAATTGCCGACATCATCCATGGATGATTATTTCTTATTGTGTTTGCTATTTTTAGGACAAGATTTCAACGATTTTTTTTTTGGAAAAAATATGGTTATACAAAGTTCACAAGGTTATTATATGGTAAAATTACTTGAAGGGGAAGGGGGTTATATTATAACTCCTGTGCACTACATGAATGAGATTTAACAAGAATTCCCGTAACAATGACAGCCGTGAAGTTACAGATATTATATTGGAAGAAGTATTACGAGTATATTAACGAATATGTAATTAAGAATCCGCCTATTATGATTAAGCTTATTTTAACGGCAAACCATTTCAAAGATAAAAAAAATAACTGTACCTACCCGCCGTCTTTGAACTGGCAATCTTATAAATAGCCGTTTGACTCCGATCGCCGTAAGACTCTTGGCCACAATTTCACACCTTCAATACGGCTCAGCCCGGTCCCTAATAAGAAGAAGACAAATGACTCCCTCGCGAATCTTCGCCTTCATTAATGCCGTAACATTATTATTTTTAATCGCCGACCGTATATAACCAGTTGACAGTGGATAATTTACTCAGATATATTCCTATATCGACCAATACGCTTTTAACTTTAAAATAATAAAGCTCATATTCGTACAGAGCAATAAAACAGTTGTACGTACTTAAGAAATTATCTTTGTCGGAATTTCGACGTTTTGATTTATAATGTTCGAGTGTCGAGGAAATAAAGACTTCATAAATTCTGTCGGAATATACTACGCCGCGTTTTAATAAGAGCACCAATGTCCTAATTGACATTTCAGCATTTTACCGATGAAATCGTGTTGTAAATTATAGCCCACCTGTGCCACTGTCTATATAATATATTATATACTTATGTATAAAATTTATTAGCATTATAGTTTACCATGTTGTTCAGACTCATTAGCTGTATATATTTTACTAATGATGCCGGCGGAATTCCCTACCAAATTTTTTAACAACAAAGTAAGTTATAAGGTTAATGTTAGCGCAAGCAGCTTTCTAAAAATCCAATAACATCCAATGCATTGAAAATGCAGAATAGTTGTAAAGCAATTACTTAGAAACACACAAACAACGATGCTATCGGTGGTTCCTTTCACCAGTCCCTGTGCTTTATAACTTGTGTGGTCTAAGTTATTATTGGCAGGAACTATGATTGAATACAAATGGTGATGTATTTTAAGCCAAAAAGTTTAGGTACCTGTTACAGACAATAATATGAAATGCCGTAGTAGAATAATAATGTTATACTGACAATTTATTCAGTTTAGAGCCAACTATCATAGCTACTAATTTTAGGTATTACTTTCGAAACTTCATAATATTTGTGAAACAAATATTTTACTAGTCTAATACGTACAATAAAATCACTTTCTAGTTATCATAATCGCTATAAAGTGATTGACTGAATAGTAGACTCTACTATTCCTACAGAACTTTCGACGCTACTTATATAGTACGACAACTATATAAGTTGGTTGTAAACTTCAACACCATATTTATTCTTTAAGAGAGATTTTATTTATAATGACACAAGGATTTTAAGAAAACAATATCATACCAGCTCGATAGTGCTCGAATTAGAACCACATAGCAAACATACAAGTACCAAGTACCTAAACCCTAGCAAGTCCAGTGTCGCCTGCGCTCACACAGCGTAGTCGTGGCGCGAACAATTTGTTGCGCCTAGGCATTTGATAAGGTCTTATTTAGCACCTGACTCGCGCGCGCGGAAGCCTCGTTCGTCTGTCTGCGAAGCCTGGCCTGGACAATTAGACTTAGCGAAGAGGAGCAAAAGTTATTGTTGTTACTCGTCGATATATGCCCACGTTTTAGGCATGAATACATACTACATACTAATATATTACGCTATAATTTACGAACCCCATTAGGGTTTCGATTCAGAAGTAAAATCATTCAACTTTGTTTTTCTCCATGGTAGTGTCGTGGTAAAGCCCTTGTTGAGTAAAATAAAAAAGTAAATGATAGATTAAGATGATAAAATAGATTTCCAGAACGTAATTTTTCGTTTTTTACAGAATGTTAGACATAATACTGCACGTAATATGTTCGGCACTGTACAAATTGTTCATACATAATTTGTTTTTATTATTTCGCCTGTTCTGTCCCACTGCTAGGCAAAGCACTCCCGGACTCCCCCAAGTCACTCTAAAGTGGTCGATTTTCGGCCAAGGTCCACCATAATTTCTTATCCAAATAAATTACTGTACATACAAAGTACATATATAAAAAGAAGAATTTAAATTCAAAGGGCCAAATATGTATAAAATACGCACTCTTTTACCGTTTCAAACCGTGTCTTATTAAGTGCGTATTGAAATCCATGGGACGTTGATCAAACAAGCCTCACCTCGAACATTAACTAAAGCACGATACAAAAATTGTCAACTCGACGGGTTCAGGCAACAGGGTTGTGAATTGCTTTCTCAATAATTAATTATTATTTCCAGAATAAATAAAAATAAATCAATGAAACGCATATCGCTCCTAGTGAACTTACTTATTAAACTAAATGTTATTTGATTTTACAGACTAACTCTAGGTAAAGTAAAAATACATTCGAAAGAATGATAATAATAAGTAAGATTTAGAATGTCTACATTTTTTTTTAACCACAATCCTATGTTGTTTATCAACGTAACGTTACAAAACTTAAAGGATGATTTTATACATTGTCTCATAGCACGTTCGTGTGTTTATAATTCGTCACCACAGATTATAAACCTTTAATACCGCATGCAATCTGAATAAAAAAGGTGTCAGCCCTTCACGCGAGATCTGAGCCGCGTCGAAACCCACACCTCGGTAGATGTTATCGACTGTTGATGGATCGGATCAGTATCGATACAGGCCTATTCTGTGAGGCCGGAATTTTAACGATTAATCCGGAATGCGCTCCGATGCGAGCGAGATTAGATTGTTGTTGACGGACGATCAATTATGGCAGTGGAGGTGATAGGAAGGGGATGTGCTTTATGAAAATGATGTGTTTTACAGTGAAGGCACTTCCTGTTGGTAAAAATAAAAATACTAAACGGGTACTTAGGTAATGTAGCAAGGTACTTTTGCCCGATGTTAGACATTTGGTGGATAAGGTAAGGTACATTTTTGAAGTGAGTACCTGCAAAATTGGATAGTAAATTATATGTTTATAACAACGCTATTGTAAATTCTAAAATGACTTTTCAATGTTTATGTCAACAAACACTTAGATAATAAACTGCCCAATTCGAACAAATTAGATTAAATTGATTTGAACATTTCCAAAAAATTGTCGTACAAAAATTCATCTAAAGAAAAGCTCATCAAAATATGGGCTTTTCCTGTTTATATTGTTTAAACTTTTTTTACACCTTCCAAAAAAATATTAATATGGCTAGTTCTTAAGATAAAACTATTCCCGCCCCTCATTTATTCCGAAACCCGACCGTCCTTGTTCATCAGAATATCGCCGATCTCAGATTCCCCACGTGTAAACTGGGATGTCAAATTACATCGGCCCCAATGATTCATTACCGTGCCCACGAATTAAAATATTCACGTCGGATCATTTTAATCGATTTCACACCGACTGTTTACCCACAAACCGGACTCGTAAGAATACAATTTTTTAATTGTATTTGATCGCAATCATGTATGGTTACGTCGATGATGTATGAAAAACGTTACTCTTGGTGATTTTTCGAGTATTGAACTCAAAGGTTGGTCAAAAATAATATTATACTTATAGGCAATGCTATAGTGCACATGAAATCGTCAAACATTACTCCTTCTTAGATACAATCAAGTATAAAAGTGTATTTTGTTATCAGTGCAGTCACCACAGCAAATTATCTTTAATGTTACCGTTTTCAAAGCAAACACAGACCTGAAACGGAACTAACTAGAAGGATGTCTACATATTTTTAGTATTAATTACAGTAGGTACGTAAATACTCCGATTATGGAAAAGATTTGGTATAAGGAATTAATTTCGGCAGAACAGTTACCTACCCATAAAAGTTTTAAACACATACGCCAAGAAGCCAAAAAATAATACCGTTTTTGTTATATTTTATTACTTACGCAGTATTAATTATAATTTTTATTGACTTACTTGGGTTGAACCTTAAACGACTTTTTAATAACGAAAAACTGGTCAAGTGGGAGTTGGACCTACAAAAACCTGATTCGATATGTACTATATTTTGAAATTGGTCTCCAACTCAAATTTTATTTATGAAAATCAAAAAATATTGTTAAAAATTAGAAATTGCAGTACTTAAAACTATTGAAATGGATTGCTTGACTATTACTTACAAACAGAACACTTATAGCTTTTAGGCAGACAGAGGCAAAAGCTTCAGAGGAACCCTAAAGAATTGTCTCATATTTTTCTCTTTCAATCCTCTTAGTCAAATTAACTCGTTTTTTAAACGAGGCTAATTTACTTAAACTTTGAATGTCCTGGGAAAACTCCAGCCATATATTTTTAATAAATATAAATGCTTGGACGTCTTATATCATTAAACCTCCGTTTTAACCGCACATTAGTATCGTTTTTTGCAGCGTCCTTATGTCATGCGTAATAATGTGTTTAATTTGCATGAAAACAATGCAATACGTGAACGGAATACAAATATAATCCAATTTGTTGCACAATAAATACGGGCATTAAATGAGGATTAAGCTTTTGTTGCTCAGTGTATCTGCAACAATACATCGTAGGACTATCGGTGGCATGGACACGTTAAAGTCTTTAAGTGGGTAAGGTACAGTCGCCAAATATCGTCCCCTTTTTGTAAAAAATACGGTAAAAATAGAATATTATAGCTAAAACTATAAATGAAACGCCAAACACTTGGCAGATTACTTCTTTATTAATAAAAATAATCAACAGATCTATAACTTTGTTAATATTTCTACAATCATAACTTTTACAATAAACTAGGAATTTTAGGAACGTAAATTTTGGCGCCTAATATCGTCCCCGGTACATTATTAGGCGTAACATATATGCAGTACTTGAATTTAAATTATATTCTAACAATAATCAACGCTAATAATTATATTCCTGATATCTAATTAGACTCACATTAGTATAGCTTGAAATAAATAAATTTTCAAGTCAAATTGTGCAAATTGGCTGCAAATCAGAAGGAACTATAAATTAATATGGAGACTCTGCATTAAAATCTTGAATTCTAGCACTTGATATCGATTCTGGCATTAAATAATGGAAACAAATAAATATTGAAAATAATTACACACTAAACGAATAAAATAAATTAAGTTGTAAGTATTGGCCCCGGGGACGATATTAGGGTCAAGCGGGGGGACGAAATTAGGAATATGCTACTTGAATTTAAAACATGAATTTCATCAAGAAACATGTCTCGTGACCCAAATGTTGTTCTATCCGAATAAATCTATGAAATAAAAATAAATTCTGAAAAAGAAAATATCACAGTATGTCTATCCTTTCGAAAGTAAAACTATTTAGACAATATTTGGATCCAAAACTCACCCTCAACAATTTTTTACTTTTTTAAATATTTTGTGACAGGAGCAATATCTCACCAAGAATTGTTCGCCATGGCCGATTGACAGTTCGAACTTTTGATTTGGACCAAAAAAACTAGGTGGCGTTAAATACAAAAAAAGAAACCAAGGGGGACGGAATTAGGTTGGGGGACGAAATTTGGCGACTGTACCTTACCCGAGCAGTGTGAATAGAGTTTTCCGTTAAGTCATATCAAACAAAACTCAGAGCGAATAAGATTGCATATAATCCTGTTCCTAGCAAAACTACAAGAAGGAAATTAATACATAGCGCATTTGTACACATTCGCTGTAATAATAAGCTGCCTAGTTGGAAAATCTTTATCAATATCGAATCGAATCAGTTGGACTAAACCAATGCATCCATCTATTCTGCAAGCTTTCTTTTACTTCTCCGTCATTTCTTCATAGTCACGGATTCTTCAGGCGTGAATTGATGTTTATGCAGGTCTTCAGAGTGAGAGGGTAACAGGCTCGATAAGATCTCTTGCCTGTTGACCTCATACGTGGACCTCATGAATGCTTACCGACAGATTTAAGGGACATCCTGACCGTCAGATATAAAAAAAAAACAATCTATTCTGACGAATGGTTCTTGTAACTCAATTTCGAACTAATAACTTCAACCTGTTGAGCAAATACTTTTTTTTATGTTTGTGTGGCCAACGAACCCAAATGCAAAATTCCTGTTTATAGTAGTAAATTAATTTGTCCACAGGGGATCCGTATTCAGCGCTCTCTCGTCCGCGCACTGGGCGCTCAGTCAACTGGACGCGGCCATAAACTACATGCAGCAAGACTTGGCGGTGGCCAAGTCCCTTGGGGACACGGCCGGGGAGTGCCGAGCCCACGGGAACCTTGGCGCGGCGTACTTCAGTCAAGGGTCCTACAAGGACGCGTTGACTGCGCATAGATACCAACTTGTGTTGGCGATGAAGTGCAAGGTAAGATATTGTAACCTTTCCTAGTTACTTGTCGATCATTTTGTGCATTTTAGTGGCCCGCGTACCAGAATTCTGGGCCGATTTAATTTTAAATGATTTGCATTTGCCAAATACAAATCTTTAGGTCAAATCTCAAAGAGAGGTTAAATCAATAGTACCCGTAATCGACGAGCATGCATGAAGAGGTTAATGGATGTGTATGAAGCGAAAGTGGTGTGCCTGGACCGTAGCACATGGAAGGAAGTGATTTCGGCCTACCCCTCTGGGAAAAAGGCCTGATGCATACATACATAAAGTATGCATTTGCCAACGATACGAAAGAAGTAGGAGGAGCGGGGAATTAATTTTCGAATTATCTATGGGACGCTGTCAGGGTAAAGTAGTCCGTAAAGTAGTATATTAAAGGGTTATTAAAGGGTAAAGTAGTATATTAGGTTGACGTATTTTACAATGATACTAAAAAGCTTTATGTAAATCTGTCCAGTTGTTTTTACATCAAAACTTCCAAACATTCTTTCTTCTAAGCCTTGACTTAATAAGTTCTTCTAAGTATTTGGGATGTTTTTTTTTAATCCCTAAATAATTCAGCATTTAGGCAATCCAGCTCACATTTTTTAACCGAAGCGGCTTAAGACCCACTGCAGCGTCCAAAAAATACGATCGTAAACAAACCAGCAAAAAAAGAATGGCAAGGATCTCGTCCGAATAAAATAATTTAATTAAACTGAGCGATTTCCGTCACCAATAATGACACTGCGCAGAGATGTAGCGCCAATTTCGCCGGAATGTCTCGTCCGAACTGTTGGAATTAAAACGTTAAATATTTCGGGAGCGGTTTTTGCGACTGCAGTGCACAGGCAGATAAGTGCTTAGCTTGAGAAAATGTTTACGTTATACTTGAAATATCGCTTATTCTGTGTTTATGTGTATTAATTAGCTATGCGTTTCTATTTACACAAAGTATTTAATTATATTAGTTAGTGATCGTGGTAAAAAAGTTTTCTGACAGACTTTCCCAATCTAACAGAGCCAATGTTCCCGATAATATCGCTGTAACTATTTGAGCATTATAGTAGTATAAAATATTTTATTATAACTGGATTGGTGCGTATTCCAGAACTGTAGACGTAAAATATAAGTTATATTAGTTTTATATATATTCTTTCTTGGTAAAGCAATCGCAAACATTTTCAATCATATTCAGATCGTCTGCGAAAGTCATAAATTATCGCGTAAATATTATATATTCCATATAAAGCGAAGCAGTGCGTCGCAATGCATCTAATATTACAATGGGGCATTTACATATGGTATGGTAGTAAAACATTGATTTCTCTGCTTTGCAAATAAAACAAGTAATTTCCTCAAGTTAAAGAAATGCAGTCATGGAGCTGATCGTATAAAAAATTTTATTAAATAAATACGCACTTGACACAATACCTATGCATTCTGATGCTTTTCAATTTATTGGCTTCAAGCGTAAACGAAAACAAAATTTCATTAAAATATAATGCAACTTTATATTTTTTTTTCATCTTAGCTTACTTGAAATATCGATACTTGAGTACCTATAATACTAGATTATAAAGTAGTAGTATCGAAATAAATATAAAAAGCTGTGATGTGAAATATCGGTACCAAACCAATACGAACGATACATAGATTTATAAACCGTGTTGACATTTTACATTGCTACAACCTTTTACAATGAAAATTGTACAGTGAAATTCAAATCGACAACACTATTCCTCATTAACCGATCCCGTCTATTCTGTAAGTGTAATATTTCGAACTCATTAGCTAACAGAGTCAACATAAAAATACTCAGTCGCAATATAGATATCTAAAGGCCACTTCAATGGAATCCAAAAAGGAAGCAAAAAATGTGACATACACCAGTATTATTGAATAGTGACTATTAAGGGTTTAAAAGCGCATTGCTTGTGTAAGCGGCGGTCATTCGGACAGGCTGCTTTATCTCCGTACCAGAGTCGTGGTTGGGGCATCTGTATTACGTTTAAAAGAAACATTACAAATAGTAAAGTCCCCTTTTTATTGGAGCCTTTGATCGGCGCCGACGCAGCCAGCGCGCGTAGAGATGCTAATTTGCAGTAAATGCAACACTGCAGCTTTACTGAGCTGTGTTAAATGAGCTTAGACTCCTCCGTTACGTAATTACTATCAATATTGGGTAAAGTTTGTTTTCCATGTTTTCATTGTTTTGACGGATAGATTTGAAATCATCAGAAAATTATATAAACAAACAAAACAAGAGAAAGCATTTTAGGAACTCTACATTTACCTTAGTAGTATCATATCAATTAATTTGTAGATTTCATTCATCATTTAAGATTAAATGTAACATATTTCTGAAATTTAATTCAGAAATAATTTCAGAAATATCTTACATTTAATCTTAAATGAATATGTATGTCATTTTATTGCTGACCGTACCCAAAGTGCAGTATAGAATGCAAAAACTAGCCTTAACACAATAGCGTTATCTGAAAAAATATTTTTATTAACAACATAAAAAAGAAAACGCTTTACGTGTACCTACCTATTTACATCATGTCATGAAATTCTATCTTGACATTTGCTGAAAAGGGGATGTATGTACGTATTCTGCTGCATACATTTAGCACGAATTTGTTATTTGTAACATGTCCATATAAACAGCAATAATCATTAACAGGGACATAAAACTTAATGGCATCCACCTAGTAAATAATAAAGATGTAAGATATTAATACTTCAAGTCTGTACACAAGTATGTTTGATTGAAATAAATAGCAATAATAATCCCTTAACTCCAGAATTTATCCTGTAATACTTGAACCACCCACGGGGAATAACGGCTTATGCGGCTTAATATTTAGAAGGAATTTTTTATAACATGTCTTTTAATGTTACTTCCTGATGATTCCAATAG